>JADEZT010000008.1:1200000-2400000 GCA_016618095.1 Colletotrichum echinochloae
TACTATAGTTTATAATATCTTTATAATTACTAATAATATTTTATACTTTAGTTTATAAAGTATAAGAGAGTAACCTAAAGTATATTAGTATTAAAGATATATAGTATAGTTATTAATATTAATATAGCTTAAACTATTATAACTACCTTAAGATAGGTTACTAATAAACTATTAATATCTATTATCCTTATAATTCTTTATATAGATTTATACTTATTATATAAGTACCTTATAAAGCTTAGTATTACTAAAGAGAAATACCTAATAATTAATATTATAGCTCTTTAATAATTCTATAAGAGGCAAGAGGTCTATAAAGTCTATTAGATCTATAGTAGTAATAACTTTATTAATAGGTTTATAAAAGTAACCTTAAATAAAGTATTAAAATAATTAATTAATAGTAAAATAATAATAAATAAAATAAAAAGATAAGTATTAAAAGTTATATAATAGATTATATAATAAGAAAGTATTAGATATTTTAGTTTTTTAAATTATTATTATATTTTTAAGCTTTCTAGCTTAAAGAAGAAATATAGGCTATTTTTTACTACTTTAGAAAGTTACTAGTATTAGAATACTAATTCTAATTATAGATATTAGGTAGATCTAAGCTAGTAGTTATATATTCTAGTATGTAACCTACCTCAGCCTCCTCCCCTATATCTACAATCTACCCAGCTAGTAACTTTGCCTTCTTCTTTTTCCTCTTCACTATTATACAACAACTTCAGCAACAGCAATATGCTCTGTTTCTAACTGTCGTACAACCCCTGTGATACCAACAGAGGGGTTTACCTAAACAAACTAGGCCAGAAAGTCATATACACTGTATGTACATAAACAAAGTGATGTCTTTCGGGACTAGAAACTTCATCGTAAGGTTTGTGTGCACGCATATTATCCACGCAACCTTGTCTCCGACAGCTGAATTGGCTTTAGTCTCCCCTACAACTCCCTCCTGATGACATCAAATTTCGAAACAAACTGTTCATCTTCCGGAATAATCTCATGATCGGCTTTAATTGGTGTCTATAGTAAGGTCTATCTAAGGGTCCAGACGCTTCGTCACTGACTGGTAAAGACCCAAGACATTAAACACCGACGATGGTTATTAGATATGTGTAACAAACTTTATCACATTGGCAGTAGATACTAGTAATCTTGTTGATTATATCGAGTCCATAGAGAGGATTGACTATGTACGATCGTCTTCAAGCTGACCCTCGCAAATATAGACTTGCCCTCAAGCGACCCATCATACCTTAAATTTCTTCTAATCTTGTTCATGTTTGGCGAGACAGTCAATCATCTAGCGTGTCATTAAATACACTTTGAGTTTGCTGACATCGACCTCGCCAGAGGTTAAACATATGCAGTGGGACTGCTCGATGAGCCCGCCTACTCTCGAAAGTAAGAGTCCCGGAGCCGGCATTGTGCTTGCTTACCATCCATATCCAGTTGCAGAAAGCAGTCCTATAGGTACTTTCTTCAACTCTAGCGGCGACGGTCCCTGATAAAAATGACCATTTTCCCTCACTATGTGTTCTTCTCTCTTTCTTCCCAGGGCTATGTCCAAACATGGCCAGAAAAGTCAATCAAATGAGTTGGCATGTTCGAGTGTATGCCTGACACCCTCTCCGTGTAAGGCTGCCTGCCATTTCTTGTCTTTGTAAAAGATCAAACCATCTCTTTGTTTTTACTCCCAACATTGCTTGACCAATAGTTTTTCTGTCTGAGCCACTACCCCTGGACAAAGTTGAGGACACGAAGTATTACATCATTGCGCTCCAGGTTGCTGACCGATGGCCGCTACTCCTCCTAGCTTGAAGGTGGCTGCAACTAGAGAGTACCGAACCTTCTCAGTTCGTGGTCGTAAGATGGTAGCACCTCTCGAACACCGGTGGGCGAACATAAGAAGGCTCCTAGGAGACGTCACGACTCACGATTGGCAGACTGATCTTCAAGACAAGAGGGCAACGCTAGAACCGCATGTGACGGGGCAGATAAACGGGCTTCCAGAGTCAAGTACCAACCTGGCATGGACGAAAATAGTGCTCTGGTAGCCAGTTCAAGAATAGCAGACGGGTCCGGGTCCGAATGCGGTATTCAACAAGCCCGACCCATGGGACCGACATAAAGTCTCCACGTGGAAGGCGAGCTGGTAACCGTACAAGTAAGGAATAACATGCCGCTATATACCGTCCAAGAATACCAGTCAAGCAATTCGGGCAATACCAAAGCTGCCGCAAAAGTCTCCGAAAGCGCTCAAATGCACCATGCAATGCGGGCCTTCCTGCAGAGCCCGCCTATCTAGCTTCGACCTCCCCAGTACCACAGTCGTCGTAATGCTTGACATCCCGTCATCGCCCTCCAGAACCTTGTATCACATGCCCGGAATCAGCGACGCACGTGTGATCGAGGGAGAAGATCGTGGACGGTCTTTGCTACCTACCTTTTGCGGTGGGGTAATCGTTATAAGGCCCCTCGAAACCAAACTTTGAACAACCATGGAACGGTTGGGATAACAAGAGGGGAGGGTGAGAGGGAGCGACTCGAAAACTCCACAAAGATCCAGAGCCATTGGCGCAGACTCAACATCTCTTTCTTTGAATGGAGGTTATTTGATAGTTATGGCGACTGCGTGCGGCTTGGCCGTATCTGGACACGCCCGGGTCGGAGGGGAGGCTTCCTTACCGCCCGCCCCGCGCGATGGCGACAACGGCGGCGATGGCGGCGGCGGCGGCGCAGCAGCAACAGCAACAGCAGACGGCCTTATTGGAACCGCCCCCAATATGTATGAAGGATCTTGTGTGGCGGTCATCCAGGACCAATGTGAGGTGGATGGCGTGTGCTCCGCAGACGGAGGTGATTGCCACGACGCTTACTGCTGCTTATCCAATAACAACAGAAGCCTGGCATGCAGGGCCTGCTTGAGCCGCTCCCTCTGAGATGGTCGGAATGGGCTCTCACTGGCACCGTACAATGTCATGGATCGATGCCGGAGTCCCAGCTGGGAAATGAGATGCACCAGTCACCACGACTCCTGACGACCCGCTGATCAGTGGGAAGCACTAGGTAGCTTTCAATCGATGGCCCGTTCGGACCGGACTCTGGCGCCAACGGGACTATATCGCGAGTTATATAACGTGACATCCGGGCAATTCGTCCCGTCGGACGCAGACGGCGGCGGCTCGGCGGGAGGTAATCAATCACACTTGGGAGAGGGGACACTGTTGACAGAAAGAAGTGAATCTCGTGACACCGTACACGGGCATCCAACGGTGTCCAGAGAGACCTCATCCAAGCCCCCAAAGGCTCCGCTCCAGAGACCCGGAAGCTTCCTCCCTATCGTCCCAGACCAAACCTTTCAGAACCCTGTAAACGAAAGAGGAAAATCTCAGGTGGCAGCCCCAACCAAAGTTGACCCAAACCTAAGTTAATTTGACATATGTGCGTGCCGATCCCGCGCTCCCAGACGGTCAGCTGGTTATCCTCTGTGTCTCCGAGGACCCCGAAGGATAGAATACTGCATATCATCTATCGAAACCGTGTCCTGAGGTCTGCATGCAGGTCCACGGCACCTGAAAGGTTGCCTCAGGGCTTGGGGAAGGGAGTGGCGAACGAGCCCGCCCATCGATGGTCAACCACAGGAACGATGACCGCGAGCGAACCGTCCAAGCCCCACTCCCCCCTCTCTCTCCTGACTTAGTGCCTCAAATAATGCGCCGCTGCTATACCTGTGTCGAGAGAGATTGGCTGCCTTTGCAATCTTGTCATGCATGCTTGCAGTGGAGCGCCCGCTGCAACCTCAGAAGTGTTGCCGGTCATATCGGGCGTCTGAAGCAGTTGGTTTCGTGCGTCTGAACACCCAGACGACCAGAACGCAAGCCTCTCTGCCCCCCGCCGCAGGTTCTCTCCCAGGAATGTTGCCCTTTGAGAGGGAGTCTGTATGCCGGAAGCCGTCCCTTCAATTTGTGGGAGTTCCCAACAGAGCTGCATGCATTGTGACAGACGTAGCGGCTGCTTTGGGAACACTCTAACCGGCACGTGTGAGCAACTCTGAATACTTCCCTTTTCTCCGACCCCCGGATCTTGAAGCGTAGGTGTGTTGGGCTCAAAGTCAGATACACCGCCGGCACACGTAGGTGGTCAGTCGAGGGCTCGCTCGACAAAGGCCGAACAGCAGTGGCTCTGACTCCCGACATATGTGATGTTCATCGTCAGGCCCAAAATGACCCGTGTGGAACGGCCGTCTCATCCCGTGTGGGCTGGCCGAGGCTGATGGGAGGGGTTGGGACGCCGCTCCAGAAGAAACTGGTTTCAAGAACTGGCCGACCTGGTTGGCATGACGTTGTAATGCTGAGTAGCATCGAGTCTGGCCGCCCGAGTCGTTTCTATAAGCATCCCCGTTTGCTCTCGTCTCGATACTCGAGGTTCGCAAACAGCCCAAAGACCACCACCCTCCCCCCCCTTTCTGAGACGGCCTCCCGAATGTAGATTGCCAAACTTGTCAACGACAGTCCCGTAGGGCCATCCTATTCAGCTTCAGTGTTGCCCGTGTCGTGAATAGATGGGCGGCAGAAACGTCGGAATCCTCTATGATCAGCAGAGCGGCGTGTCATGAAAGGGAGTTTCGCCCCGCAATGTGATCTTTTAGTCCCCCTGCAGTTCCCCACGATGTGCAGCAGCCGCTAGAGAAACTCCCCGAACAGTCTGTTGGGAAGGCCGGGTATCATGTCGATTCCCGAGGAGCCGGGTATGATTCGATGCCAGAGCCATTGACCGTCATCCTTGTGGAGAGAGAGAGAGAGAGAGAGTGTGTGTGTGTGTGTATTACTTGTGTGGGAAAAGCGCCCAAAAAACCCCCCGGAGCGTTTGTTCTCAGTCGCTGAAACACGAATGACGAGCAAACGGCAGACTCATGTCCCAGTCTTTTGGTAACCAGGCCATGATGAGGTCTAGTTGAGCTCTCCGTTTCCATCGACCATCGACCATGAGGTAAGTGTACAACAACTTTACCCCTGCATGGAAGAGCGGCCCAGATGCCGAAAACCCCAAGGAAGGGGACACCTTGATCTTGCGTTGCTTCAAAGTCCCGAAGACGACCCCTGATGTTTGGATCTGCTGCGATGCCACAATGCCTACATCAAGGCGAGTGAGGCGAACCCGTGCATGAAGGCTGCTTCATCTAATAGTGGACCGGCTCTGTATAATGGCTGCAAGCTTCAAGAGATCCACTGGGCCATCCGTCGTCATTTGCCTGCCGTTCGGATCTGGCGGGAGGGCATAAGATGATTTCAGGAGCCAGGCGCGTCGGCCCAGGTATGATGGTTACAGTGGCGAGGGCCACCGCTAGTGTGATGCTCCCTACCCTCCCCCTGGTGAAGAGTTGTTGTTGGCTGGAAGCAGTCCATGACGGCCTGATGGAGCCAAGACGACACGAGGACACTAAGGCAACGGAGGCTGGGATCATGCACTCCGGCGGGAGACGACACCACGACATTGGGATGAAACTAGCCGTCACATATGCTGCACCAAAGAAGAAATATATCCCTGTGTTCCAGTCATGACTGATGGCAGACGCAGAAAGGGCAAATGAATCAGAATGCATTGGGACCGGGTGCCGCCGAAATACATCTGCCGATGGAGCCAGCCGTTGGCCGTTTCCTCCTCCTCCTCCTCCTCCTCCTCCAGGCCCTTGGACTCTGGAGGAGGGGGAGAAGGCGGTTTGCGTACGCCACGTGGTTGCAAAGGGCAAACGGAAACAAAGCACGTCCGTCCAGTTGGGCGACAGCGGGCCAGAGGGGGGCAGAAGGAGAGCGGAACGGGCGACGGATTCGGTGGTATGCAGGAGCGATAATATGGGAGAGTGACATTGGTCGAGACGCCATGCGCAAAGTAGGTAGTATTATATGGCTACGTTGATGAATGAATGCATTTGGTCATATATGGAGGCTCGAATGGAGCATTCAGAAGCATCTCGCTCCATGCTCTGACGGTGCTGAAGGCCAACACCACGTCAAGGCTGGTGGACAGGTAATTTTAGTCACTGACGTTGGTGAATTCGATAGATGGTAGAAGCATGATACTTGGAGTAAACAGTCCGAAAAGGGTACAGCGCCCACAAATCATTTGTTTGGGGGGCTGGAGTACGGGGTACGGGGTAATAGTCCATATCTAGAGACGGTACATAGTAAAACTTGAGCTGGTGTGGATGAGTTGGGGTAAGAACAAGGGGTGTCGATTGGATCATGGAGGACGCACATGTAGCAAAGCCACGAATGGGAGGGAGAGATCAGTCAGATCTTTCTGCATCTTGGAGTTGCGGACCGAAGACCGTTAACGGCAAGGCGCCAGCCACTCTCGACGCCGTGCCGTCTTTAGGCTAAATACCTCGTGGCCCTGTGAGCAACCTAATTTGGTGGCGCCGTTGCAGCCTGGGCTTGCTTCCCATCGTAAAGGTAAAAAGGTCGACGAGTGAAGCCGTCTACGTGGGATGAGTTTGTCTGGCGATCGCACGGAGATCATATGCCATGTTCAACCAACAGGCTGCTTGCTGTAGCTACGTAGGTAGTAGTAGTAGTAGTAGTAGCTATGTGACGATCCCGAGAACGTCTGCCGTGACGTCGTCGCTGGATGGATGGCGTGGACAGACGGGCTTGGCGGTGGGTCAGTCACCAAAACGTTGGCCGAGGGGAACATGTTACCATTCGTTCTCGTGCCCATGGACCTGGTCGGCCAGTACTTGCTCGGTAGATGGAGCTGGCGAGCAACTCCTGGTAGCGAGATGTCGGTCAAATGTTGACGGCGCAATCTAGTCCTCCAACGGGCTTCATGCATGAGTCCGAAGATGAAGATGAGATGCGGGCGCGCTCTTCTCCATGTCGGGGACCCGGTTTCCGAGCTGTTGGCGGGGGGAGGACTTCGGTGCTCCTCATGAGCATAGCGAGACTGTCACAACAACGGCTTGAGCCATGATATCAGGGCCTGCAGGAGACTACTTGTGACTCGCATGAAGCCGTGGCAGTCTGGGGAAAAAGGCGGGGGGAGCCTTCGGACAACGTTGCGTGGTGTTTGTACGCGCCGATATATTGATTACTGGTCGTAGGTACCCCATCACCAAAAGTTCTTCAGAGAGGCCCGCCACTCGCTGTTGAAAGGTTGGCAAGCTGGACTTGTCTGGGTCCGCCAATGTCTGCCGTCCACCAATCCTCCGCTAGGCAGATTCGGGAAGAGGCCGTGGTTTTTTTTTTTTTGGGCGAGGGGGGAGGGGGGATTCGTGGTTGCAGACTTCTCTCAGGCGTCGTCGATTGTGAGTGAATCTCTCGCAAAGGGGAACAAGGATCACCCCCGAGGGATTGACCACGAGAAACCCAAGACCAAGAGAGGCGTGTGGCTTACTCGGGGGGATGATTTGGCATTCTTAGCTGAGCAGGTTGGCAACCAACAAGATGGGATGGGCGGCTCAGTTCATTCGGTGTGGAGGGGGGGGGGACCGAGCCCATCGTAAAAAGATCGGCTTCCATCCCTACAACTTAGTTACACGGCGTGACTCTCGGGCAGGACCGATTCGATTTTTCCGGGGGTGTACAGTAGTAGAGTAAGTAGAATACAGGTGTGACTTTGTCTGTGTGCGCTGCGCGCGTGCGAGAGTGAGTGAGTGGGTGAGTGTGGGTGGGGAGCACACGGGACGACTGCGACGGTGCAGCAGCAGCAGCAGCAGCTTGGGGGAGGTGAAGAGAAGGATGGTTTTAATTACTCGGCACATGTGCGGAGAAGCGGGTGGCCAGCAGCTGAGTGGTCCGGATCACCGTGGCCGTTTCTCCAGACTCGGAGGTGAATGAGTGAATGAGTGAATGAGTGGTGAGTGGTGGGATTGGTGTGGCAGCTTGCAGAAACCCATCTGAAGGGGGGAACCGACCCAATTGAGACCGAGGACGGGAACTCGAGTGTGCAGAGTGCCTTGCAGTAACCCGTACCCTGTACTTTGCATGCAAGTCAGTGCCTTTTTTTCTTTTCTTTCTTTTTTCTTTATTTTTCTTCTCTTCTTCCAACCGTCGGCGAGGTCCTCGACGCCTCTCGTTTCGTCAGGTTTTGAGTTTCTCCAACTCTCTACATGTGAGAAAAGTCTCGAGACCGACCCGGTCTTGAATCCTTTTCACGATCCCAGGGTATTGGTGGATATGCGTGAGAGTGTCCTGTGTATGTGTGTGAGGCTACTTGGGATGCTTCATGACACGACTGGCCCGTAAAAGCCAGGCGAAACTGTGCGGAGGGATGCCATGGTTGGGACCTGAGGTCAAACGCCTGTGTCGAAGGCTGTGGCAGCGTTCCCCTTGCAGGTGGGCTTACCATAGATTAAATCGACACCATCATGGAAGAGCTGGGTGCCAACTCTGCCCCCCTCCCCCGCCCGGAGGAGTCGTGGATGGATGGGGCCCTGGGTTGGGCGTAATGCCGCAGCGTCTCGCAGGCCCGTGGCAGGCAGTCGCACTAGTAGCAACTACCAGATGGTGGGCGATTGCGGAGCAGTGTTGGTTGATACGACACGATGGTCCACAGCATGCTCAAGGCGGGGAGGGGGGAGGGAGTGTTCTGGCATTGCCTCCCTTCAGCATTGAGGGATCGGTGACGATGGGGTTCGCCCGCAGGAGGGGCGCAAGTGAGGAGTCGGGCGATGTTTGCTGATGATGTTGTAAGAAGGATGAACATTGGCCGGGAAAGAGGTATGAGATAGGCTCATGGGCCTGACGGCGAGAGAGGGAAGTCCCCTCGAGCTGAATTACCTTTTCACTTCTGTCTCCATCAAGCTTGTTGTTGCTCGCCCGTGACTGGCGATTATCCAACAACAACAAGCTTGACGGACAGAAGGGAAGACCCTGAAAGTTTGCCCATGTCTGTGAGGAGAGGGTGACGGCAGTGGTCAGCCATCCTTGCTCGGGTCTCGAAGTACAGGTATGCACTCATCATCGCACTGCATAGTTTGATGCGTCTGTGTGCGAGCGAGCTGGCTGCGTCGGTCGTTGTACTGAGTAATTGCCGGGATGGGGACCCCGGGGGGGAGGGCCAAAGTTAATCTGGCAGCATGTTTCGAGGCAATTGAATGTCTGTGGACCCTCGCTCGTCCCGTGTGTGTAACAGTATGGTGTAAACTAGTTTACCCTACGTTGCTTCTGTAAAGTATTACACTTCTTCTGGGTGCTGGAGGGTAGGACCGAGACTGACTGGGCGATTGTCAGGGCCATCGGTTAGAACCAGGAATCGACAAACACATGGGGCAGAGAGAGTCAGACAAGGCAACCAAGCCAGCCCACCACCCACGTAGGTACATAGTAGTTGGTTCACACTGACCTAGGTAGGTAGGTAGTCCGTTTCTCTCGTACCTCGCCAGTGTCTCGGTTAGGTCCTTGGTTTCTCGGGCGCCTTGGAGTCTTGCCATGTGTGAACGAGTGTGCGCCTCGACGCTGCTTGGGAGGGAGAGAGACACGAGGACTGGCGTCCCTAGGCCCCGGAGTGCATCTTCCGCCCGAGCGACGGGCACCGCGTGCTCAGGTTCCTCGAGACATGCATGGTGCGGCACAGGGGAGTGAGTACTACAAGCCGTTGTGTATCCGTACCTCGCTCGTACTTCGTACTTTGTGCTTCGGACTTCGTGTCTGGGTATCCCAGGCCAGACACCTGGTACGTATGGTGTGTACCTGTGCACGTTCCTGCTGCGGGCAGTGGTTTCCAAATAAACTCGGTGTCATCAGCCTGCCAAAAACCTTCCACGATCAACCCAGCCCACCCATTCCATGCCGTCCCGTCCCATTCCAAAGTCCCGTCCTCGCAACTATTACAAGTCGATCAACTGAAATCGCCTGCATACTAAGAATACCACAGTAAATAGATTACCTCGTCCCTCAACACAGGTGTACTATCCATTGGTCTACACCTCGAGCCCCTCCTTGTCCTTTCTCCCCACTCTCGCCCGCCATACGGGGTCCCTCCCCTGTCTCGACTACCCAGCTAATTATTGTTAGACGACGGAGGTGGTATTGCCATATACCGACGGCATGCCTGGCATCTGCATCGAGAACCTGGAGAGTGCAGGTTGGGGTAAACGAGACAACTCGCAATCTTCTTGGGGTAGTCGTAGTCGTGGCTGCGCAGGGCGGCGTGCAGCCAAAGGCCGCAGACAGACGGACGGAATCAAGGCGAACGAGACGCCATCTGCCATATCCATGGATACATTACACTAGCATCACCATCAACCTCCCTCCCCAGACGCCACCCAACCCTGGCCGTCCATGCAGATGCACTCAGGTCAGGTCAGGTCAGGTTAGGTCAAG
Organism: Colletotrichum echinochloae; assembly: GCA_016618095.1. NCBI lineage: Eukaryota > Fungi > Ascomycota > Sordariomycetes > Glomerellales > Glomerellaceae > Colletotrichum > Colletotrichum echinochloae. Next base: position 1,210,338 of record JADEZT010000008.1, read on the forward strand.
CCAGGCCCGGTTCACCAACCCAGATGGCCTGCCTTAGCGCCAGCGTCCAGCATGAGATGTCATGTCGTCCATCGTCACTAGACAGTATCGCCAACCCAAGGGGGTCTGACTTCCTTCCCCAAGTGCTTGGCTGCCTGCCGGTCGGGCACATGTTGACAATGCAGCCGATGAGGATCCGGGGTTCTTGCAGGGGAGCCCTCGTCTCCTCTGGCCCGTTCCTCGACTGCTGCATCTATTGTCACGCCCCATGAATGTCTCGAGTGCGCGCATGCCCACCCACCGCATGCTGTACGACTGCACCGCAGATACCAAAACCTCAACCTCGGACACCTCCCGCCCCCAGGACCATGATGAGCTGTGAGGATTGCCGGCGTCGCCCTCCCTAGACGATGCGACGCGGTCCGCGTCGGGCCAACTGATATGCAAGTCGAGGGGACATGGTCTTTCCTCGAGTTGGGCCGGCCACGTCGTGTTAATTGGAAACCTGCCACATCATCATCGTCATGGCCGTTTCCATGACAGGAAACAAAGAGAAGAAGAAAAATTCTTTCGTATACGGATAGTATAGTGCCTCGACACGCTCTGGGCCGCTTCTGGTGCAACCGGCGCTGCTCAGCTGTTGCCTACCGCTTGTACCGTGGCCAGAAACGCCATAACCCGGCCTGCGCTTATGCCGAGCGAGTCGATGCAGCATGCCAACGCTGGCGGGCGCGGGACGAGGTACAAAAGCATTACTATGTGGTTGCGTGACCGCCACTACACTATGAAGGGGGCCAACAGACGATCGGGCAGTGGACCAAGAAGGATGGTGTCCGAACAGCGGTGACCTGTGGTTGGCGGTACCGGTATCCGTGTCCAGACCGAACAAAAAAGAAAGCCAAGCCGCCCTCGACCAAGCAGGACGGGGTGGGTTATGAGATGAGCCAGGATGGCACAGTCCAGAGAAAGGGGGAGGGGAGCAGGCCAGTACCGTTGCCTGTAGGGAGCAGCCCACTTGGTCCCCGCGGCGGTGGAGGTCTGGAGACGAGTCTGAAGACTGGAGAAACGACCCAAGGGAAGCAAGCAAGCAAGACGAGACTCGGAGAAGACGACTCCCCCAACCTTCAGTCTCACCTCCCCGACGTGCGCCGTACCAGCTTCTCGGCCCGCTTCCTCCAAGTCGGTCCATGCGCTCGCTCAACACCACGCGAGCTAGGTACATAAGCAACAAGCCAAGCGAGTGTCGGCCGTGACGATTCTCGCGAGAGACGCCAAGGGAACAGTGGGGGAAGAAGCCCGAGCCTGAGCCTGTCCCGGTAGGTGGGAAAAGGTTTTGATGACAACCCATGTTCGTCCGCCTGTCACCGCCATGTCTTTGATCTCGACCGTTGTTGGTCTGTCTCTCGTTGCATACGGATACCTACCTACCTACACTACTTGGACCTTCACACAATGTCCCCTACTTTTGTTTCTTCTTGTCGAGGATCGGCCACGGGAATCAGCGCGCTGAGCCACTCCCCCTTCCAATGAACCAGCCCAAGGCAAGATCATCACCCGTCCTCCCCTTGCCCATCCTCTCTCCCCCCCTGGGCCGGAAGAGGTGTGCGGGGATGAGCCTGCGGTTCTAGACTGGCGCAGCATCTTGACTCTTGAGCATGTGGCCCGGCCCTGTTCCCCCTCGCCCCAAAGATGATGCCGCTCTTCGTCTTCTTCTTCTTCTTCCTCTCCTCCGCACACCCCCCTTCGCCCGTAAATGATGACCGCCCGTTGCTAGTTTTCCCCTCTGGTTGCTGCCCGTTACTTTACTCCTCACCTTGTCATTGCTCGTCGACACCTCTCCCACCACACCCCCTGTTCCCCTCATTGCAACCCTGCCCCCGGTCGTGAGCTCGCATCTTATTATGTACAAGTGACCCCATATAACTGAAAAGCTAAGCCCGAGGAACCACCAAAAGCCGCCATTTCGCTTCTTTCCCCCCTTCGAGAACCTGACGTGCCCCTCGGTACGTCTATACGTCTGCTTTGGTACAACACTTGGCTGAACTCTCTCTTTTTGTTTTATTTTTGTTTTTTTGATTCATTTCTATTTTCTTTTTCTTTCTTTCTCCCTTCTGGACTTGTTCTTGCATATCCGGACATACATCTGCTGCTGCCTTGGCCGCCCTGTCATCACCCAATCTCCCCCCCCTCAACCTCTCGCCCTTCGTCTCTTTTTTTATGTGCTGGACTCACCCAGTTTAAATGACATGGTCCATGCTACTTGACGACAACGCGCGCATCAACCAATCTCTCTAGATCACGACCAATTTGAACATTTGCATTTTCTCGCGCCCCCTCGGGTGTACATGCGCGCCAAGATTCCGTCTTTAAGCGATTTCCTGGCCAGGATACCAGAGACGTACGACAAGGGGATTTGAAAGCAGGAAACTCGACATCAGCCACTTCAACGACTGCCAGTCTCGGCTTCACCACCGTCGATCAGCTTTCGAGCTACCTTGAGGCTGCGATCGGACACTCATCAACCATAGAGGAGAAGGAGAAGAGAGAGAGAGAGAGAGAGAGAGAGAGGGCAGAGTGCATTTGTACCCACCCGCCAAGCTCAAGGCGAAAGGAGGACGACGATAGCAACCGGTCTATATCTTCGGAAGCCTATTTGCAACCACCAATCTAGAGATACGAGGAAGAAATATCGAGGAAAATCAAGGTTGGTCTCTTCCACCCAGCATTTCATCTTTCCAATCCTCCGTCGCTTTTATTCCCCACCCTCTACTTTCAGGATGCAGCCGGGCCTCTTCGGTCCCCCTGTCACTTGTCCCGTCTTTCCAAGCCACCAGGCCGTCTGCATCGACCCCGCAATGTCTTGGTGTTGTTAGTTGTTACTCAGTCCGTCCGCTTCTCGGTTCGGCTCGTATACTAGCACGCTCCACGCCCTACCGCTTTCTGCCCATTGCCACATTCGACCGTACTGGCCCGCCTCAGCATCGCTAATCAAACCAAGCACACATACGCACACACATCCCACAACGACCGGGTGCCACCGGAGACAAGACATAGTAGTATAGATATCTGCCTAGGTACCAGCGGTCCCCGGCTCGAGTTACCCACCTCGTCGTCCCGACGTTGTATGAACAGGCACGACTAGGTCCTCGCGGTTCGAACAAGACCTTTCAACCATTCGGTCGATACACCACCACCACCACCAACGGGCTTGGTCCCAGCACGAGGAAGACAAGATGTTGTCCAACCCGCTTCACCGATTCTCGCCCTATCACGGCATGCAGTCCAGCGCCCTCTTTTCAAACGCACACGTCCCGAACGCCCATTCTCACGCCGGCGGGCTCGACCCCCTTGCACCCAACTCGCACTATGCCTTGCAACAGCTCCAACAGCATGTGGGAGCGCACAGCAACAACCACAACAGCAACAACCCTCATCTCGCTCGCGGGACACCTCAGTCAAAACACCGTCAACACCCGTACGGCCCGACAGCTCGGTCGTCGAGCACTTCCGGGCCCATCCGAAGGAGGATCAGCCGAGCCTGCGATCAATGTAACCAGCTTCGCACGAAATGCGATGGGCAGCACCCTTGCGCCCACTGCGTAGGTAAGCAATATGTTGTCATCAACCGTCGAGCCTTTGGAAGAAAAGGGGGAGGGGAAGCGGAGCATGTTTTTTGACTTACAACGTTTCGCAGAATTCGGGCTGGGCTGCGAGTACGTCCGCGAAAGGAAGAAGAGAGGAAAGGCGTCCCGGAAGGACCTCGCGGCGCAAGCCGCTGCACACGCCGCGTCGGGAGGGCCGGGACAGGGACAAAAGTCGCCCTCTGACGAGAACGGCCCCCCGTCAGAGCAAGGCGAATCTGCCAGCGTCAAGAACGCGCAGTCCTCGGGCAGCGAATCGCAGCAGAACCATTCCGGCAAGGTCATTGACGACCTCAGCGACGACGCCATGCAACACAGCCAGAGGACAGGCTCGCTCGACAGTCTAGGGGACCTGGCTGGCGGCCACCCGGCTCACTTGACGACTCACCACGGAATGGACAGGGACCACATGGAAAGTCCGACGGCGGCGATGGATCTGAACGGTTACGGCGGCGTCCACGGGGGATACGACAGGCAGAGTCTAGGCGCGCACATGATGCCGGGGCCGTCCCACGCAGCATACGCCCCCTCCCAGGGCGGCATGTCGGCGTACCCCGAGATCCCATACGCCATGCAGACCCAGAGCCCGACGGCCTACGCCAACAGCGCGCCGTTCCGGATCGCCGCCAGCCCCATCAGCGCGTATCCCCTGGGGGGCGAAGCGACGTCTCCCGAATGGATATCCATGTCGCCCCCGCCGCCGGCACAGTATCCCTCTCACATGCCCCCGGGCGGCTACGGGCACGCCGCCAAGAAGCTGCGGTACCCCGTGCTGCAGCCCCTGCTGCCCCATCTGGGTAACCTCATCCCGCTCTCCTTGGCCTGCGACCTGATCGACCTTTACTTTGCGTCGTCGTCGTCGGCGCAGATGCACCCCATGTCGCCGTACGTCCTGGGCTTCGTCTTCCGCAAGAGGTCCTTCCTCCACCCGACCAAGCCGAGACATTGCCAGCCCGCTCTGCTGGCCAGCATCCTCTGGGTGGCGGCGCAGACCAGCGACGCCCCCTTCCTGACCAGCGTGCCGTCGGCGCGCGGCAAGATCTGCCAGAGGCTGCTGGAGCTGACCGTCAGCCTGCTCAAGCCGCTCATCCACACCCCGTCCGGCGACACGTCCCCCGCCACCAGCCCCGTCATTGACGGCGTGGCGCTCGGCGGGCTCGGGGTCGCGCTTCCAGGGTCCATCAGCATGGATGCCTTGTCCGGCGAATCCGGGCCGTTTGGTGCCGCCGGGAGCCTGGACGACGTCATCACCTACATCCACCTCGCGACCGTGGTTTCCGCGAGCGAGTACAAGGGCGCGAGCCTCCGATGGTGGAACGCGGCGTGGTCGCTCGCCCGCGAGCTGAAGCTCGGCCGCGAACTGCCGCCGGCGCCCCTCTCCATGAGCCAGCCCAACGGCCACGAAGCGGACGGCGACGTCGACGGCCGAGACGAGCTGGGCGTGAGCAGCCACCCGGGCGCCATCACGGAGGAGGAGCGCGAGGAGCGCCGCCGGATCTGGTGGCTCGCGTACATCGTCGACCGACACCTGGCCCTCTGCTACAACCGGCCCCTGTTCCTGCTCGACCTCGAGTGCGCCGGCCTGCTGCAGCCGATGGACGACACGGCATGGCAGAACGGGGAGTTCCGCCCTACCCACGTCACGACGGACCCGAGCCTCAGGGACTCGTCGTCGTCGTCGTCGACGGTGGCGGCGGCGGCGGCGGCGGCTGGCCAGCAGAGCCGCGTGCGCGGGCCGCATTTCGAATGCACCGGGCACGGCATCTTCGGGTACTTCCTGCCCCTGATGACCGTCCTCGGCGAGATCGTGGACCTCCACCACGCCCGGAACCACCCGAGGTTCGGGGTCGGCTTCCGCTCGGCCCGCGAGTGGGACGACCAGGCCAGCGAGATCACGCGCCACCTCGAGGCGTACGAGAAGAGCCTCAAGCGGTTCGAGCAGCAGCACCTCACGCGGACGAACAGCAACAGCAACAGCAACAACATGAACCTCGACGACAAGGGCGGCGACGCGGCGGCCAACCCGGAGGGGGTGGAACACGGGGCGGCCATGGCCGACGTCGGGACGCCGTCGGTGCACTCGGTGCACACCAACGCCTCGAACCGCATGACGGAGAGCGACATCCAGACCAAGATCGTCACGGCGTACGGCACGCACGTCATGCACGTGCTCCACATCCTGCTCGCCGGCAAGTGGGACCCCATCAACCTCATCGACGACAACGACCTGTGGATCTCGTCCCAGGGCTTCATCACGGCCACCGGGCACGCCGTCTCGGCCGCCGAGGCCATCAACAACATCCTCGAGTTCGACCCGGGCCTCGAGTTCATGCCCTTCTTCTTCGGCATCTACCTCCTGCAGGGGTCCTTCCTCCTGCTGCTCATCGCCGACAAGCTGCAGCTCGAGGCCTCGCCCAGCGTCGTCAAGGCGTGCGAGACCATCGTCCGCGCCCACGAGGCCTGCGTCGTGACGCTCAACACCGAGTACCAGGTAAGTTTTAGTCCCCCCGGCCCTTTCACTGGTCACAATCATTCCGTGCCAACCGCCTTTTGCGATGGTGCTGACTTTTCGCTCTCGCAGCGCAACTTTAGCAAGGTCATGCGGAGCGCCTTGGCCCAGGTCCGCGGCCGAGTGCCGGAAGACCTCAACGAGCAGCACCAGCGCCGGCGGGAGCTGCTCGCCCTGTACCGCTGGACGGGCGACGGCACCGGGCTGGCCCTATGAGGCGCGGGGGCAAGGGCTGCGTGAAGCCTTTTCGGGGATTGTACAGGCGCGCGATTGTCGCTTGGAAGAAGAGGAAGAAGAAGAAAAGACGGTCGACCAAAAGACGACAAGGAACCACACATTACGCATACAAGAGGGGAAGGGGTCCATCATATCCTCTTACGAAATAAGGCCTACTGAGCCACGAGAGACGGGACCTACGACGCAGCAACTATATTGGGCAAACATCGGGTTTCGGCGGATAAGCGGGCTTTGGAAAAAAAAAGAGAACAACGTGAGAGTGAAAAAGAAAGAAAAAAATACCCATCACTCCCACTGGGGGGAGTATGTGATGGGAGACGGACCGCTTCTGATATTTGTGTGTGTGTGTGTGGAAAGAGAAGGGAAGGGCTGTTTGTTTTTTCAATTTTTTTATTCTTGAACTCTGAGAAACGATATCATGGCTTTGTATTGGCTTTATATACCTTGGGTCTTGTTTCTTGTTTCTTCCGGGAAAGGAGGAGAGGGGAGCAGGGAGGGGGGAGCGGACTTTGAGCTTTTCTTGTCAATATCCGACTCTTTTTGTCTTTTTTTCTTCTTCTTTGGTATTGTACGAAAGGGGGCGGAGGGTGGGAAAACGGGGTGGGAGGGGGTGATGAACCGATGATTTGATGGCAAGTTCTTTTTGGTTTTGCGGTTTTTTTCTTTTTTAAGAAACATTCATGTATATAAGTTGATGTTCTGTCTGATGGGAAAGTTAGACCAACAGAGATTCCGTGTCCGTCGAGTCGACATGTGTTCACCTCGAAGCTCCTGCTGCTCGGCCGTTTATTCGTTCTCTCTTCTTTTCGTGCGGTTCACACATGTGTAGTGAACCCCCCAGTGACAAGCGAGACTGGCGTCTCTCTCTCTCTCTCTCTCTCTCTCTCTCTCTCTATCTCTCTCTCTCTCTCTCTGTGTGTGTGTGTGTGTTCCTGTTTCCTTCTCTTCTCGTTCTGAACGGGGTCTACGGGCAGACTACATGGTATCAGTCCAAAGAGTTCCTCGTCTCTGGCGGGGTAAAAGGGGGTTCCACCATACCCCTTTCTGTCCTGTGCCGAGCGTACGGTACATCCGATGGGTAAAGATAGATGGATAGGATGGAAGCCAGATGTGCCTCCTCCACCAGTCCTTCGCAAAACGACGCCGAGGTCGCATGGCCAGGGTAAACGAAAAGCGGCAACGCAATATGGCAATCACTTCATAAAACACGCACGCTTGCACCAAGAAACCCCCCCACCTTTGTCCCCTCATAGCGACAAGATAGCAGAAGTGAAGCGAGCAAAGCCCTCTCTCTACCGACCTCAATCCAGGCCCGGAAGCCAGCCGTTGTCGTTCAACGAGCTCAGCCCCTCAAAGTTGGGACTATGTTGATCCTCTGGCGGCTGCTGCCTTTGCGTCTGCGACACCCCCCGGCCGCCGCCGCTATCGTTGCCGCTGGAGAACATAAACATCTGGTCCGCGGCGCTCGTCGCCATCGCCGACCCGGGACCGCCAGCCGACGTGGCCATGTTCCACGCCTCAAAGTTTTGGTGCCATTTTGCGCCGTCGTTGAGGAACCAGTCCTGGTCGAGCCCCTGGAAGACCTGGCCGGGCGAGAGATGCCGTCCGTTCGACGCCCCAGGGCGGCCGCTACCTGCCGGCGTGAGACTGTTTTGCGGATTGCCGTTTAGTGTGTTGTATCGTGGCTGCTGTTGGTACGTTGCCATCGGTTGCGTCCACCCGCCGAGCGAACCCTGCCCGATACCGCCGCCGCCGCTTCCGAGGAGCTGCCGCGACGACGGCGGCCTGGTGCCGCTGATCTGGGCCAGGGAGGCGCTCGCCACGAGTGAGTCTGTCTGGCCCGGCGTCACGTCGGCGTCGCCCGCGTGCGGTTGAGCGAATTGGGTCAACGGGTTGAACTGGTCCCCACACTTCCCTGCCCCTGTCTCCGGCGAAACAGACTGCGGCTGCGGGGGTGAGGGCGACAAGGTCACGTTGGAATGTGGCGATGGCACGTCGGACGTGCTGAAGGTGCCGTACTTGTCGTCCGTTCGCTGCAGCACGGCCGACGCCTCCTCGGGAAGTTCGACCTTCCACTTCCGCGCGAGGACGCTGATGATGCTCAGCGTGCGGCGCGCGCAGAGCCAATCCTCGGCGATCTCCTCGAGGTGCTTCACGCCGTGGATGATGTCGCGCTTGGCCGTCCTCTCGGGCAGGTTAAGCATGTGAATGGTGCAGGCGCTGTGGATCATGTAGACGGCGATGTTGCAGATCTGCCGCAGGTTCCACGTCTTCTTGTAGAGTCGCATCAGCTTGGAGATGGCGCCCGCGTTGGCGGTGCAGATGCGCCGCGGCGAGACGTGTGAGGGGAGCGGGGATGCGGTAGGGGTGTATTTCAGGAAGGGGCGGAAAAGGTGGATGTATTGAAGGTGGAAGAACATACTATGGCATCGTTTAGCCGAGGACGACTTCACACAAAACGCCGCGGATGATACTTACTGCACGAGGATCACGTTGGGCAGCTGTCCATCCTTTGGTTCCAGCTCCTTTGGTAGCTCCTTTCGCCAATCCTCTAGCCTCCGGTGCAGCTCGCTGAGCTTCTTCAGCTCGACCGACTTGCCGCTCGAGCGTCCAATGTGATTTGGATGGTAGAAGAACAGCAACAGGTCGCTGCTGATCTCGCACAGCTTGGACAACTGCAGGCCAATGGCGCGCGTCCTCGACGGCTGTTTTGATGTCTGGTCAAAGCCCGCGTCCGTGTATGGCGCCCACAGCTCGGCGTCCTCGCCGGGGAAAACGTCGTACTTTGGCACGTTGTACGAGTTCTTGGGTATCTGCGGCAGCCTCCCGAGGTAATTGGACCACGCCTTGTCGAAGAGGAAGCAGCCCCAAAACGTCATGCGCCTCGCGTCGACGGCGTGCTCGCCGAGGTTCTCCTTGTCCGGAGACGCACCGCCGTCGTCAAAGTTGAGACCAATGTCCTGGGCCATGCGGAAGGCCATGCCCGAGTACACCCAGCCCTTGGCTTCACGGCCGCAGCCGGCCTCGCGGACGGACATGAGGGCAAAGGCCTGGACCGTGGTGAGGCGGGGCCGCTCGTACTCGTCGTTTTCGACAATGAGGCGCTTCGCCTCGGCGAAGAAGTGGTCGCCCTTTGTCCGGCTGTCGCCCGGGACGCCGTAGGCCCCCGGCACGCTCGTGAAGTGGCATCCGAGGGCCAGCATGGCGTTGACGAGCAGCGACGAGCAGTATATGGTGCCCTTGTGCTGCATGTTGTGCTTCCCGCCGAAGAAGTCACGGTAGAATAGCGTCTTGGACAGTGTGGTGAAATAGGTGTAGTGCCAGTTGAAGTACATGTTCATGAGGTGGGCGATGAGCTCCTTGTCGTCGGTGACGCGGGTCCAGCTGGTAATGGGGTCCTCGTTGGCGAGGTTGGCGTCGGACTCTGGCTCATTAGCTTCGGCGTCGGTGGGGTCGCCGAGGTAGATGAGGTGCGATGTGCCGCCAATGAAGCGCACTGAACCGTTCTCGAGGCGCAACTCGCCCATTTTGCGGGCGAGCTCCCTCTCGCCCTCGACGGGCATGTCGGCGGTGTAGCCATCGTCGCCGTCGTCGTTTTCCTCGGCCTCCTGGAGCATGGTCTCATGCTTGAGGATCTGCTCGGCGACGGTGTCGAGACTGTCGCAGGTGCGGATCCTCTTGACGATGTCGGGGACCTCGTCCTCGTTGGCGTTGAGGATTGCCTCGATAAGAATCTGCAGGGTCGAGTTCCGGGCCTTCATGCTGTCAATCTTTTCCCGGTAGACGCCCTTCCGTCGGTGGTCCGAGTTCGGATCATAGACGCACTCGGTGCCGTAGACGCTGGCGCAGGCGGCGCAGCTGGGCACGGCGCCATCGCATTTTGATTTCCTTCGGCGGCAGGCAACGCAGGCTGTGGATACACAGCGTCTCTTCTGCGACGCCGAGTCGCCACCCCTCCGCGACGACTTCTTCTTGCCGTTCGGTTGTAGCGCAGAGGAAGACGAGTTCTCGGGAGGGTGAGTGAGTGAGCCGACGGAGGAGGACAGATCCTGGTCATCCATAATGAAACAAGACAAACAAAAAAGCCTCTTTTCCCCGTTGCCCCCCGGTTCTATTTCCCTATCGGCTAACAAAAGAAGACGAAGGAAACTGGAGGGGGGAGACGCTGGGGTCCAGTTTGGACGCGGTTCGCGGAGATGTGGGAATCTGTGGATAGTTACAGGACGCCCGGGGGGAGGGGCGGCGGCGGCGGCGGCAGCGGCAGGTGGGCGAAGGACAGGTGTGCGCGCACCCCACAGGGGGGTTGAAGACACAAGAGTCTACGCTAGGTACCTACTGCAGCGTGCGCGAGAGCGTTGGAACGGGAGGGCGAGTGGAATGACGATGTACCGCGTTGCCGACGAGGGGCCCAGACCAGAACGGATGGTCTGAGAAGCAAACGGGTCGCCGGAAGGGCGGGGAACCAGGCGGGAGGCGGAGAGAGAGAGAGAGGGGGGGGGGGGGGGGGGTTGTACGGCGTTTGCTGCGGGCGTCTGTCTCACGGTAACCTTCGCTCGGGTCGCCTTATCGATGAGAGTACCCTGTCGTCGAGATAAAGACGCGACCGGCGATTGGGCGTGCGGGGGGGAACTGCGGCTGACCCCAACGTCTGATGACGATGCGATCTAGGGAGGGAGGGAGGGAGATGGGCTTGGCTCTTTCTGGCGACTAGGTTCAAAGACTGGTTGCCGCTGCTGTTGATATCTTTGCTATCTTACCGTTGCCGATCCCTCCCTGTGGTGACGAGCGAGATGGTGTTGTCGCCGCTGTTGCCAATGCGGTGCTGCTGCTGCTGGTTCGACAATGACGGATGGTTGTACTACGTATATATAACGGCGGATGGATAGGCAGGTAGTAAAACCCCGCACCGGAAAGGTTCTGAATGGGAAAGGAAAGCAAGCATCAGAACATACGTCTTATGAGAAGGGGGGAAAGTTGAATGAGACCAACCGACTGGGACTTGGAGCCGTAAAGTGAACAAGTCCTTTTTGGGGGGGTAAAGTGATACTAACGGGACGTCTTCCTAGATGGGGGGGTGGGGGGTTCCTTGTTGCGGTCGAGGGGGTAAGAGGATCGGACTACGGCGGTATTGCATATACTATTAGGGATACTTACATAATTTACGTACAAGTGTCGGCCAAAGCGGTGTTTGTGTGACAGAAAGAAATGGGAGTGACAGGTGACAGGCGATAGGCGGACTGTTGCTGAAGAATATTGAGGATAGCCTGGATAGGTACAGACAGGTAGGTACCTAACTAGGCAGGTAAGCAAGGGTTCGCGGCGGCTTGGCGTGAAATGAAATGATTCAAGCGACTCGATTCACAACGTCACGGGCTGGTGCTCTGCTACATACTCTACACTGGTTGAAGCTGGAGTTATAGTTGCGGGTGCAGCGAGATGCAGATGGGCCTGGACTAGGAGTTGCAATTACAGGCTATTCCATTCGTCTCTCGGAAGAAGAGGGGGGGGGATAAGAAATTAGCAGGGTGACAAACAAAGTAAGAAGATGGAGAAGAAAAAAAAAACTTGGGAAGCGTCCGTGATCGGGTTGGGCTCCGTTCCTTGTCGCGCCCGAAAGTCCGAGTGCCGTCAACTGGAGACCGACGAGAGCACCTCCGCGGCCCATCGCCGCACGAATTGACTGAGCGAGCCGACCTGGGGGTGATGCTGCCGCACGGACAGGCGAGGTGGGGGCATCGGTACTGGTAGTGCACAATACCTTGGTACAGGTAGGCAGGTATTGCTGTGTATGTAAGCAACCCGGCTACCGACCCGAGTCCGTCTGTCTTTGGTACGGATACTGTAGGACCATCTTCCTCTTGGTCTTGGACGGCTATTCTTTGAATTTGAGGGGAGACCTCGAGACACATGCATAAACCCGACAAGACCCTATAATACCAAAGTAACATGTATTCGGATGTGGCTCTTTTACCCTCGGTGTAGGTTTTAGCCCCCGCACGTTTGACATCGTTCCTAAAGTTGAAATCTTGCAACTACCTACCCACGCTGAGGATGCATGCCGTATGCCGCCCTTCAAGTGGTTTCTATATTCAGTTTACTCTATGCTCCTTGTTCTTACTGCACTCTATGCTGAGTCTGGATTCCACTTCATTCTCTATCGATTCAATCCTCGATTGCATTGCTAGATAGGTAGTAATATATCTCATTCTGTCCAAGGTAGGTATCGTGCACTCTGTACCTCGGCGCATGATGGCTTGAGATTTAAGGTATCGCCAAATGGTGCACGGACAACCTCCTCCCCGCGACCCGCTGTCTCCACCCTGGCCCCTGGCGCTAGGTATCCATCCGTACCTGCCCATCAACATGCAACAACCCGCAATTGACTTTTGAACCGCCGTCTACTGTTCCGTCACGGCGTAACCCCGGTAGTAACCTCGCGGAACAAGGGACCACATTCCAAATCTTCATCTTCCATCTCACCGTTTCCCTTAACCTTGGTTTTCCCCCTTTCCAGCCAACCTTCGATCCGTCCTGCGCTGTATTTTGCTTGCCTTAAAGGCTTAGGTAGTCTAGATCAATCGTTGCTTTGAAGCTATAACCACTGTCACCAGCATCCGAATCTAGGACTTTGTTCATGCCTACCACACACCGAAAGACGGAAACAAAGACATAATCAGAGCAAGTTGTAGCTTCTAGCTTCTGATCAGTGTTGCAAGCCAACGAATGGCCGAAGCTCTGACCGGTTTAGAGGTCGTCCTCTGTATCACCGAGGTCGTCGAGCGTCTCTGCGCCTACGTCTCCACGGTCAGTAGCGCCAAGACCTGGTTCATCATGGTCCTCGTCTTGACAGACAACTCGACCATTTCCATGTCTTTTATCTCATGATCGACGCACTTGATGAGACGAGCCGTGAGCCGCTGATCGTCCGAACTGCGGACCCTGTGCGGCCAATCTCCAAGTTTTGATTACTTGTACACGGGAACCCCTAGAAAATGACTCGAGAACTTTTGTCAGGCACATGACCAACGACGCCGTTGATCTTGACATTGACCTTTATGTGGAAAACAGACTTGCTACCGGGCATGGCTCCCAATCTCAAAGTCCTAATGTCAGATCCGAGATCAAGAAGAAGGTCGTATCAGACGCTGGTGGAACGAAGGTATTTCTCGCGAGTGCGCTATGATCGTCCGCCGCGGACACATTCCCAGTTTCCGTTAGGCAAAGCTGTGTATGGATAGACTCAGCACGCTCCGTACCGGCCGAGACGTCCCAAGGGTGCTGGAGGATATTCCCGCCACTCTTAGCGGGTTCTACGCCGGCATCCTCGCCCCAATCCCGGAGCAAGACCGGGCAATAGCCCGCGAGGCGCTTACGTGACTTTGCTTCTCCCTCCGGCCTCTGTGTCCCGACGTGCTAGGCGAGGCAGTCGTCCTCGAGGAGGGCGATGCCGATGTACATGGCGACAGCAGGCTGACAGACCCCGCCGTCATACTCGAAATCTGTCAGGGGTTGGCGCATACCAACGACCATCCGTCACTCTTGCCCACGACTCCATCCGGACCTTTTTGCAGTCAGGCTGGATTCGGCCTCCATTGCCTCGGACTTTGCCTTGGACGCTGCGGAGTCGCATCGCAGAGTGGTGCGCAAATGTCTCGTACCTTCAGCTCGAGCCCTTCTCTCCAGGCCCAGCCTAGAGGATCGGGCATATCAGTGGTCGCTTCGCCAGGTACCCGCTACTCAATAACGCCACCTTCATGTGGCCGACCCATTCAGAGAGGTTTCCGTTATCTGGCCACGGCAAGCGCCTGAGTCTCGGCTTCTTCGAAACCAAAAAGCTTGAGCACGGTAGCCCCTTTGAGACGTGGGTGCAGTTTGTCCTACACTCGACCGAGGTTCCCGTCATTCGCGAAACGGAACCGGCTTACTACACCGCATCTTTCAACATGATGTCCGTCCTACAGTTAACACTGAGACCCGAGTACAGGGTCGACGTCAACAAACGAGGCTGACAGTACTCTTCCCCGCCACTGTTTGTGGCAATCTGGAGAAGAAACGGCGAGGCGGCCAAGTTGCTGCTTGGAGTCGGAGCAGATCCGTATATGTGGGATTCCGCTGGGATGACTAGCCGGCAACTGGCGATTAGATGGGAAATGGACGAGGTTGTAGATCTAACGGAGCAGATTGCCCCACAGGTATCGAGCCAGGACCGGCCGCAGTGAGTGGCAGTCTTGGAAACAGCTGCTGGAACATCGCATCGCTATGCAACCATGGCCACGACAAGAAACCCAAGACCCATCAGCCGGCTCTGGGCCAGTTGCACGCCCGGCCCATGGCAAGGTCGGGCGGGGGAGGCTGCCAACAACGGCAAGACAACCTCACACCCATGGCCGAGGCATGGGTCGCATTTGCCAAACCATTTACCTCCGAGAGGCCGGTAGTTCAAATACGTCGTTAGCTGACCTCACTACTGGTCCTTTGAGTTGGCCAAACAAGGAGAGGGCGGCAAAGCATATGCAGAACGTGTCATACGTCCAAGCTACCCGATAATTAGACGCAGTTTTGCAATCAAGGCAAATGACAAACCATGCCACATGTTTAGGCCAGTACCTACCTACCTCGGTTTCGAACCAGCCACTCCACGCCACACCATGACAGCTGACGGACGGGGAGCAGTGAATCATGCAACAAGGTAGTGAGAAATGGCGCACCGCCACACCGAAGCTGGTGGAAGGGGATAGGTGCTTAAAAGTGGAGATATCACAACTCAATGCTGTGGTCGTGGTTTCCTCCTATGGCGTAGGATGACTAAGGTTCGGAAAGATACCCCGACCGCCCGATTGATGCTCTCTCCCCCACCATCGAAACGTCATGTCACCCTATCTCGCTGTATCCCGGTCCCCGAGAAAAAAGGTACCTATCTACCTCACATGGATGGATGGTGGCTCCCCCTTCCGACAACGTAACGTGTGCGCTTCTGCTTTTTGCTTGGTAACCTGCATCTCCTTTAATAGCAAGCTTTCTTTCATCTATCCCAAAACGTTGCCACGTTGCCTCCTCTCCTCCTATCCGCTTTTCCTTCCTGCTCCACATCAGCGACCAGCTTCCATTCAACTGTACATGGCTTAAGCAGCTAAGGTACATCCCTAGGTAGTCACCTTCAGCTTCCACTCACAGCGTATGTTGCGCAAGCAAGTGACCGTTACCGTCTACAACACCGAACACGGACACAGAGGGCACGCAAAGCCAGCGATATATCAGAGCCCATCTCATTGGCTGTACCTCGCGTACGTTTTCGAAGTAGACGGTAGTGGCTGACTTTTTGTGGCCACCCCAGGCTTTCCACCTCAGCATTCCTCGCTACCTACCTATTCGCCTACCTACCTACCTAATACAAACAAGACCGTCGTACCGCACCTTCCGCCCGCACTCCGCTGATAGGTAACGAACAGTCGGCCCTGAACATCGACCCGGCTGACGTCTGCATCCTCCACCAACAGCCAGCTTTTCCTCTTTGCCGGCAGCAGCTGTTGAGGCGTTTTTCCCCCCTTGCAAGGAAGAGGTACCCATCATTGCGGCCATCGACATTTCAACGTATCGGGCTGCCCACGCCAAAGCATCTCTCGAACGCCCACCATTTCGCTACAGTTCGACATCATTCCGTCACCTAGCTCTACCCCCGAAAATCATCCAGACTGGCGTTCCGAGCACTTCGCGCCGCCGGCCTCGCTGTAGGCCTCGGACTCACCGCCCTAGCGGCCTACCAGCGCAACCAGGCCGAAATGGACACCCACAATACCCGGGGCGGACATCTGGATGCCACGGCCGGCCGGGAGGTGGTCTTCTGCCATGCCTGCTCGCACGAGTGGTGGCAAGACGAGCATGGTCTGCAGTGCCCTCGCTGCGACAGCGAGATCACAGAGATAGTACGTTGCATCACACCGCGTCACACACGCCCACCATGCATGCTGACATTCGCCCAGGTCTCCCCCGAGAACGACCCCAGGGAAATCGAGGACGGCCCCCCGCTTCACGACTCTCCGGGTCATAGAAGCAGATATGGCAACGATTCGGATCCCGAGGAGGCAGACATAGAGGAGCATCTGCACCGTGGTCCTGGAGGCTTTGTCGTTCACCGAACAATATGGGACAACTCCCAGCGACCGGGACAGAGCCCGAACCCGAACACACGTCAGCCCGCAGATGCCAACGATGGTGACCAGATTATCCGGCGTTTCATTGACATGGTCAACGACTTCGGCATGGGTATGCCCCCACGTCCGCCTGAAGAAACTCGACCCCCCGGGGTTGGTGGTGGTCTCTTTGGCGGTCAGGCCAACGTCCGCACCTACCACAGAGCAGGCCCTGGAGGCACCACGAGCTTCACGATCGCTACCGGTCCCATCCACTTTCATCAAGGAGGTGGCCAGTCCCCCGTTGGACCCGGAAGCGATCCGTTCCAGTCGTACGTCCGCCTCAATCCCCACGGCCAGCCGTCGTCTGGACCTCGAATCACGGTGGTTTCCATCAGACCGAACGCTAACCAAGTTCCCAGTATCTTCAGTAGCGTCCTAGCCGGAGCAGGACCACCCCAGACTGGAGGCATGCCAGGCCCTGGTCAGGGCCAGCGGGCACCCGGTGGAGCACCTACGCTTCTCCATGAGATTCTCAACATGCTCAGCCCGGCCAATGCCTCCCACGGTGACGCCGTATATACCCAAGAGGCCTTGGACCGCATCATCTCCCAGTTGATGGAGCAGAACCCGCAGAACAACTCGGCCCCCCCGGCGACTGAAGACGCGCTGAGTAAGCTGCAACGCAAGAAGGTAGACAAGGAGATGCTGGGCCCCGACGGCAAGACTGAGTGTACCATCTGCATCGACGATTTCAACGAGGGCGACGAAGCCACGGTGCTGCCCTGCAAGCACTGGTTCCATGACCAGTGCGTCGTCATGTGGTTGAAGGAGCACAACACGTGCCCGATCTGCCGCACTCCTATTGAGGAACCCCGCAGCGGCAGCGGCCACAACAATGCCAGTGCAAGCGGTTCAAACAACGACCCGAACGCCAGTCAACATCCGCACACTGCGGCGCCTGCCTCATCGGATAGCTCACACCTCGCGTTTGATTGGGGCGACGTGCCGCCTGGAATTCCTGGTCATTGGGGTGCAACGGCCTATCCTCCCCGCCCTTCGTTCTATCAGCAAGTTCCGCCGGTCCCCGAGGATTCCACGCGACCCCAGAGATCGCCTATATCTGATTGGGGTGTGCCCTTTCCCATCTACGGAGGTTCCAGCACAAACCGGGACAACCCTCGCAGCACTGACCTGCCCTCACGTCCTCATGAAGACGCCCGAACCTCCAGCTTTCGCTCCCGAAGGGACTCACACTCGCCCTCTAGCCTTCGCCGACATCAATCCGATTCATTCCGAGCGAGGCAACGGAGCCCATCGTCTGGCAACTGGGACAGAGATCACGAAAACAACCAGGACGCGGGTTCAAACCACGGTCCGCTCAATTGGTTGAGAAACCAGTTCTCGCGAGGATCCGGTTCGGGCGACAGCAGCAGCAGCAGCAGCAGCAGCAACAACAACAACGCACGAGAGCGACGGAGACCATAGTCTCGTTGAAGGTGGTCTCGTACCGAGCACATGATTGGAATGTGTCTTGCGGACGGAGCTGCAGGGTGTGGGTGGCAATTAACGAATTACGAAGAGGGTTTGATGGCGTTTAGCATTGGCCACTCACGAGGGTGTTCTCCTTCAAGCCGTCCACGTTCGGGTTGTTATACTGCGATTCGGGACGTGCATTGTGTAAATAACGAGACAGTCACACAGAAAGCAGCTGGGATCTCCTTCAGCCGGTGATGACGAAGGCTGTACAGGATAATACCCATCATCGCGATCAGAGCATGGGCCATGGTGGTTTTTGTTGTTTTTTCTTTCGATGTGATGTCTAGCCGTGACACTCCAGACCGTTATCGACAGCTTGAATTCCGGCCTCTCATTTCAACATACTTTGGAAAATTGCTCTGTATCGCGGACCGTTCCTGATGGGCGCCTGTCGCGTGGTGGAGTGAAACTTGGGCACCTACACACCTACTCAGATTTTGCAAGTCGAATGCGATCAGCAGATGGACAGGATACGGCCAGAACGTTGGCCAAAGGGTCTCATTAAGATCCATTATATCCGGTTCAACGACGCCGGGAGGATCATGGAGAGAGGGACTTTCTGATCCTACGACGATCAACCAAGACCCGGTGTGCGGGTCTCTCTTCCTTTTTGTCTTTATCTTCTTTCTCTTCCCCCTCTCCTCCCCTCACATGCAGAAGCGGGCGACATCGCATCAAACAAACTCTTTGGTTTTGGGGAAAGGAGGATAGCGGTTTTGGCCACAGACGAACACTACAGCCGGTTCCTTGAACGATGGGCCTAAAGGTGGGTAGGTAGGTAGGTAGAACAGAGTTGTGTATACGCCTATTACACCGAAGAAGCCCATTCCAATGTGTCCACATACAAATACACATTACCGAAGAAGAGTGTAGAGGGGTGGGAGGTGATCGAGCACACGTCGCAACACACCAAACCCCCTTTTCTTCGTTGCCAGCCGCCCCTTATCGTTGCTCTGCATCGCCGGTATGCTCTCTCTTTACTTTTCTCTTTCTGCCCGCGAGACTCTGAGAGACCGCTTCTCCCTCAACCACCTCTCTCTCTCTCTCTCTAAACAAAATTTCCGGAACCACGGCGGCCCGGGCCCTCACCTCTTCTTGACGTTGCGCATCAGGAAGGCACCCACGACGCCGGCAGCGACGGCGACGCCGCTGATGATGGCTACGCCCATGAGGCCCTCCTTGGCGACCTTGTCGTCGACGAGCTGGCGCAGGTTCGAGGCCTGCAGGTTTGCGGGCTCCTTCTCGAGGAGCAGATCGTTGTAGCGGCGGGCCTCGGCGTAGTTGCCGAGCTTGTAGTTGCCCAGGGCGAGGTAGTAGAGGCACTCGCGGCGGCGCTCCGGGGAGACGCGGAAGATCTCGGACAGCAGGCGGACGCCGAGCTGCTGGTCGTTGCGGGAGTCTGATTTCACGAGTCCCTGTTGGAGGTGAAGGGGGTTAGCCGTTAGCTCGGTGTACGCCCGCCGAGTTTTCGTCACGGAGTGTGGGGGGGAGGAGGACTCGTTCGTACCCATGCATAGTTGAACTTGGTTTGCACGCCGACCATGTCGCCTTCTTTCTCGTATTGGGCGCGGAGGACCTGGAGCTCGGATGCCTTGAGGGGCCTGCGGTCGAGGCGTTAGTCGGACTGTAGGGCATGATCGCAGGGTGCTGGCACGTACGTTTCCGCGTCGAGGGCGTCTATGTCGAGTGTCAAGTCAGCGACCCTTGTCTGTCCATCGGTTCATCGTCCTCCCACGCAGCGTGGCCGGTTTGGAGGAGGGGTGGTAGTGGACTTACAAGGCAGATCGACCATTTTTGCGGTTGTGATTCTAGGCTGAGTGTGGGCTGCCGATTTCCTTCTTGCTCGCTTACTCGCTGTCGAATACTATTTTTCTTTCTCTCTAGGTCGAGTGCGAAGGCGCAGAAAACAGGCACCGTGGAAGCTCTCGTCGTTTGTAGTCGGGTTCGTCGTGGGATGTAGTTCAGATGCCGGTGTGCTGCAACATTCAAGAGGCGGACAAAGGTGGGCTGCGCGCGGATGATGGCAAAGGTATATGAGTACCGGTATTGGGCAAACCTGCTTCGGGAGGCGGAGAGTGGCTGAAGCTCTGACATCTGAAGATCTGTGGGGTGGCGGATGACGAGTGTGAGTGCGCGCCCAGCTAGAGTGGGTCCCATAGTCCCGCGGGCAGCGAATCCGCAGGGGTGGAGAGGAGGGGACGATTAGATAATTAGTGCAAATAGGCTAGGTACCTACCTACCTAAGGGTAGGTACCTAGTCAGCCGATTGTCGTCCCGGTGACAGCGGGTGGCACCCCACCCGATAAGCAGCTTTTTTGTTTGTTCCACGTCGGGTTTGAAGCCAATGGATTTCTTGCCGATGTTTCTGGTCGCATCCACACCACCACACCCCTCAAGTCAAATCTAACGAAAGACCGTCGCGAATCCACGAATTCATGAAAGGCACAACTCCAACGAACAGACGGACGGAAGCACGCACTCTTATCGCGAAAAAACAAATCTAAAATCAAACACAATAAAAAACTTCCTCCAACCAACCACATCCGAAAATCAGGCAAGATGCTTCTAGCAGAGGAGCCCGCGACGGTATGTCCTCTCCCGCCTCGGATTTGTTTGATTGTCATCGCTCGGAGGGGTCGATACTGACGGTAAACCTCGCGACGCACACAGCTCATCCGCCACACAATCGACAACTTCAACATCCAACCGGACAAGCAGGCCATCGCCCGCATCAATGAGTCCCTCTCGACCCTCCAGCAGGCCCGCGAGCTGCGCCTACGCGAAGCCGAAAACGCACTCAAGAGTACGTTATCCACCCCTTTCGAATCCAAACATCCCCGGACACGCGACGTACATCATTAGAAGTGCAAGGGAAGGGCGGAGGCGGAAGACGGGGAGCAAAAGCTGACAAGAATCTCGTCTCCAGAACTCTCGCGCCAGTTGAATACAATGTCGTCCCAGCACGCCGAGCTCACCGCACAGCACTCCTCCACGGCGCACGCGTCCGAGATCGCCCGCCTCGACACGACGAAATTCCGCACCGCAAAGGCTGCCTCGGACGCCGAGATGGAGTCCGAGCGGCTCGCCCAGCAAGCCGCCGACCTCGCCGCCCGCCTCCAGGAGCTCGAGATCCAGGGGCTCGACGGTTCCGAGGACGACCAGGCCCGCCGCCGCGACCCCGTCGACGACGAGGTTCTCCTCCGCCTCAAGGTCTACCGCAGCCTCGGCATCGAGATCGAGCGCGACGGCCGCGACGGCGAGTTCAGCCGCGCCGTCGTCCGCAACGACCGCAAGGGCGACGTCCACGTCGTCAACATGGACAAGAAGTTTTCAAAGTTCTTTTACGCAAACTACTTTTGGCAGACGCTGTAAGGCGGCCGGAAAGGTATTACAAAAAAAAGAGAAGGAGGAGGGGGGGGGTTGGTGTGCTGTGTATCATTGCGTTGTTGTTATTGTCGTCTTATTTGGGGCGCGGGAGGTAACGATGGCGTTTGGGTAAAGGGAGTCATGATGGGATACCACGTCTGAAGAGACACAAGACACATGTTTGTTTTTTATTTTGTTTCTCCCTCTTTTCCACTCCCCGGATTGCCCTAATGTTTGTTTTGCTTCATTAAACAAACCATTCATGCTACATAAACACAAACAACCTTCATCACTATACAATTGGGGACAAGCGGTTTTTTTTTGTCGTTTTTACTGTCTTATATTGATTGTCCGTTTGGACTGTGAATGAGATGCGTGTGCTGCAGCCAAAAAGAAAACGCCTTGTTGAGTCCCCCCATAACCGATCCATATCCGTTTCGCGCCCGGCTTTCCAGCCTGACCGCATGTTAATACCCATATTTGCTGTAGGTCGTTCCCATCATTGTGTATCTTGAGGTTCTACGTGATGTTTTGACATTGCTCGGTTCCATGTAGGAGGGGAGAGTGAGGGAGCAATCCATGCGCCCTCATCTCTCAAGCCTTGACTGACATAGGAAAGATACCTGAACAACTCTCTCTCTCTCCCTCTCTCTTTCTTACACCACCCCCACTTGTGACGGAAATTTGCATGGTTATCGTTGTCATGAGAGATTGGGATATAAAACCTATTTTTTTTATTTTCCCCTCTTTTTCTCTTTTTCCGGCTGGTTTTCTTTCACGTCTATTAATGAGAAAAACTTTTGGCTTCCTTATAAGTGGAAGCTTCTCTTATGCCACGGCGACTTTCCTCGCCGTTTTTGGCGATGACAAGGATGGGAAGTAATCTCCATCAACGCCATCAAGCGACGTGAAGGCGATGTGGGAGTTTGTTGGTGTCCGCGCTCGGGAGCTGTTTGGCGATACGACCGTGGTGAAGCCGCCCCGGTTGCTTTCCGGGCTGCGGTTGCGGCCACCCTTCATCATGAGGTAGCCCTCACCGCCGCCGGGAGTAGTAGGTCCGCCGCTAGGGCTCCGGTGGTGGTGCCGTTGGTATTGGCGGTCGGGGAGCTCGAGCCGCGAGTTGATGGTCATACACAGCTCATCGTCGTTGCCGTTTCCTAGCCGCCAGCCGCCGACGCCCTCATAGTCGCGGTCAATCCCAACGGAAGGGAAAAGCCCCAACCCACCCGTCTCCGAAATGGGTGTTATCGTGCCGACGGAGACGGCAGATGCCGACGACGGCCTTCTCGCGCGACGCGAACCCGAGCGCCGGGTGGGTGTCAAGGAGGGCGACGTGCTGCCGGACATTGGGGACTTGGACGCATACGACAGATACTGAGGACGACCGGTGATGTACGACGGAAGGAGTGACAGGGCGAGATCGAAGTAGACGAGTATTACGCGGAAGATGAGGACTGTAAAGGCGAGCGTTGTCGTGATGCCGGCGAAAATGGCAAGCGGGACAGTGAAGAGGAAGAGAAAGGGCACGATGATGGCGTAGACGGGATTGATAAGAGCCATTGCTGCGGTCGCGGTGCGGAACAGTCGTTGCTCGGAGGATTGCGTTGGGTGGTTGCTCGGGGGGGGGGGGGGGAAGAGAGATCTCAATTCACACCATCTCCCCGATATGGCTCGAGGCTTAAAAGTTGGATTGTTCACGGGTTATGTTGAGGTGAGGTGAGGCGAAGCAGGCGTGGTTCCGGATGTAACCAGTGGTTCCCGGTGACCTGAGTCGTAAGATGCGCTCACAGTCGTTCGGTCGGTGGTCCGATCGTTCGATGACCTTGTAAAACCCAGCCCACTGTCGACGTTTCCCAAAATCTCCCAGCACAATGAAGGGGGAGAGGCAGGAGGGAAAAGAGGTGTGGTAGTGCGGACGGACAGCTGGCGATGACTTTGTACTATGGAATGGTAAGCAATTAGAAGGGATGGGGGGCACCCCGAAGTCAAAAGTCCGAAGGCATAGTGGTGGAACGGGAGAGGCATGCTGAAGAGGATTGGATGAGACGGAGGGGGAGAGCCGGGAGCGAACCTTCAAACCTTGAGGCTGGTGTAAGAGGGACCGCCTGGACTACGTACCTCAGTCTGGGTCTGAACCGCACCGGACGGAGAAAGCAGGGTGCAAACTGGCCTGCAGTCGATACCTTGTTTGTCTCTTTCACATGCCCGAGGCTAGCGGCAAATCACTAGCGCCGCCGCCGCCGCCGCCCTTGTCGGAGGGGTTCGATGCAGTGTAACGCTACGTTAGCAGAAGAAGACTGGAGAAGCCGAGCCGGCTGGCTGGCTGCATTTTCACAAGCTACAGGGTCTCGAGGCAGCACTACAGCCCGTTGCCAGTGGCTGGGCTGATGATGGAATGGCAATTGGCTTAACCGTCACCGACCAGGTACTTTGTGCAGCGACCGTACATGGCCAAGTCCGCCGTCTCTGCTCCCTGGATCCTGCGCTCGACCTTTGCGAGCGTAGTAGTGTCGGGAGAGAGCCCTTGTGTATATCTCACCTACGGGACGCCCGGAAAATGGCAACCATTCGAGGGCTCTTGGAGCTCCCCAGCAGGCTTGTGTGTACTCTCCCCCCGATACCCGGAGGGTTGTTATTCCAAGCAGACTTCAGGCCGTCCAATATCTGCTGTCCCTAGGACAGCGGGCGGCGGGGCAAACAGAGTTTGTAGTTCTTGGCGGACTGCCTTTCCATGTGAAGAACGACGTGTTTTCGACTGACAGAAACGGCTGTGGGGGGCAAGTAGTAAACAAAGTTTGGCCGGGTGAATCAGCGTCGTGACTTATGCGCCCCCAAGAAGAGATGTACTCTCCCATTATGAGCCCATTGCGCAACAATGCGCCTCTGCTGGACGAGAGTGGCCAAAGAAGGAGGGGTGGGCGCTCCGGACTTGGGATGGGGACGTTTGCTGTGGGCGTAGGCCAATTTGGACCTATTATCGGTTTCGCCCATGCCATTGCGGGCTCTTCTGATGGACATGATGAAAGCAAGCGCAACATGATTTGCGTCTGGCACGTCAAGTCGAGTCGATAACGCCTCCGAAACCGTTCGCTTCGTCTCCACCTCTCTCCCTTGCCGGGACCCAGGGTCAGCGTCGCAATCTGCGGGAAGAAAGGTCTGGGGAGGAAGTGCAAGCAAGGGGGGAGACGGACCCCCGAGCAGAGCAACCCCGCAAGCCCAGACCAGACCAGACCACAGAAGCCGGCCTGGCAAGAACGATAACGATTAACGAAAGACCAAGGGTGGTCCAACCAGCACGTCACTGCACGGTGGGTGTTGCCTTGTTCGCACTGGAAGCAACGTTATGTGCGCGATGCATTAGCCTGACCATCCCCCGTTGGCCAGGCCGTTTGCAGGCATGCCAGCGTAGCAACGTCTGTGTGTGTGTGTGTGTGTGTGTGTGTGTGTGAGAGAGAGAGAGAGAGTGTGTGTGTGTGTGTGTGTGCGAGTTATCTGTGTGGGGTGGTGTACAGGGCAGTCAGTGGTGGTGAAAGGAGGCGTCAAGATTGGTCCGAAGTTGGCAACGGCGGACAGAACAACGAAGATCCCTCGCGACGACGAAACACTCGGCACGGTAGGTTAGCAAGTTGATCATTGGGGAGGCGAAGCATCGGCGCATTTAACATCTGCCGGCCTGGGTTGGCCCTTGACCAACAGCACGGCACACACGACTGCGATGGAGATCTTGAGGTTTCGGAGGCAGCGAGGTAGACAGACAGGCTAAACCCAGATACGCGGGCAGATTAACAAGTTGCCGGGGTGCATGTGTGATGTCTTGGCCGTCAGCGTGTCACACTTTCCCCAGACCAGCGCGCCCATCGGGATCATGTTGCCTGGGGGAGGGGGGGCTGTCAGTGTGTGTGCTATGGTAATTCCCGCCATCTACTGGTACCTATGCTTTCGTGGTTTCCCTCGGCATCGCGGGCAGCGCCGCTTTCGAAAGGCAGACGCTACACCAGAAGCGGTCAAGGGGATGGGCCAGAACCGAAGCCAAAGCTCCGAATGGCTCCAAGGAGCGCGTCAATAGCCAAAGGCGCGCAGGCCACCAAGGGGTCGAGGCACGGTAAGTGCGTCCGGGTCGACAGTGTTCGTCTCCATAGGAGCCCGCCCTAGGGTCGATAGACTGGCAGGAGATGCGACGTGAGTCCTTGACCGAGGATTTTGGGGCCCTCGCGTGGCTGGGTCATGTCTGTATTCGGACGTTCTGATTCGCGAGTTTGGGGTTCGCCGGTGAACGGGCTACGGGCGTCAGGGTGTTGTGTTCGTGTCTGTGTTGCGTCTTGTGTGCGTCGAGGGCGGGAGTTTTGCAGTAGCGTGTGTACTACTTACTGCCTAAGAGCGAGTCGGCGGGGTCCTGGACTCTGGCAGCGATGCACACGTAGGACACCAGGAAACGACGGCGGGAAGCAGGCATGTCTCTGAGGTGTTGCCATGTTGCGATTATTATTTATTTTTTAAAATCTTTCTCAATCGGGGATGCAAGCAGGATGGGGGAGGAGGAGGAGGAACAGAGAGACACTCATGGTAAGAACGGCAGAGCTAAATTAGGTGAATGAGAGACGTGCAGCAACGAGCCATGAGCTTAACGCAGCCAGGGTCTCGAATGTCTCTCTTCTTGCTTAGGACTGGTGCTTTTTTTTTTAAGTCTTCTTTATCCTTTTCTTCTTCCCTCCCCCCCCCCCCCCCTTCTCTTCTCTGGATTTCCAGGGGCGCTGTTCCCATGTCGCAATGAGATTATCGAGTGTGTCTGCTACACCTGATGCCTGGGTAGATCCTGGTAAATAGGTAAGGTGGATAAGTGCCTAGGTAACGTAAGATATGCCTACGTAGGTATCCGTAACTTTCCTTCCTTCCCCGTGTACGTCTGCGTCGGTTCCTGCCAACATTACGCAGCCTAGGTACTTGCCCATCTTCCATTCCAGACCACGCCCCTCCTTCCTTGACATCATTCTATGTGGGCCCACTAATTCCCCGATCCAGACGGCCCTTGCCTTTAATACGGCTTCGGTCACTGCCACAGCATCACCGCGTCCTTTTTCATCTTTGGAATCGAGATGCCTCACCCACCCCAGAATAGGTCCTTGTCATCTCGTTGTCCCTCCCATCTTGACTGCGTCGGTACTCTTTCTTCCAGCAGCTGCCTCCACTGCCCCCTCTTCCATCGGCCAATCTATTGATGCATACAACATTCAACCAGTCTGTCATCACCACCCACTCCGTTGATGTCGCCAACAGCACTGCGCCCAACCTACGCACGCTCAGGCCCGCCGTCGTACTCGCAAACCCCCCGCCGTCGACTTAGACCGTCCCAGCGCCCTCAGCCCTTGCTTGCTGTCGTCACTCGTGCCTCAGATCCTCAGATCCTCAGGTCCCCAGATCCTCAGACCTAGCCTTTCCCTATCGTGCCGATCGCTTCGGAGTTGGAAAAGTCCAGACACTGGATACTGTAGCTTTTCGGGTCATAGCACTGGATACCAGCTCTTGGCGTTTGAAAGACAAGAGAAAGAGAGAGAGAGAGAGAGAGAGAGAGAGAGAGAGCGTGTGTGTGTGTGTGTGTGTGTGTCTGAGTGAGAGAGAGAGACAGAGACAGAGAGAGAAAGAGAGTTAGCGATAGCGATAGCGATACCAAGCCGCTTTAAGCCTCATCTCGCTCTCTGGCGGCGGGGTTGAGTCTTGACGATCCCCGTCTTCCCCGTTTCTCCCTGACAGATCAACCCGGCACGCTCCGGTGACAGACCGAGCACCGACCATCCACCATTCCAGCCTGCCATGTGTGGCCAGCAGGAACATGGAGAGCACAAGTCCTCCGCCCACGTCACTTCGGCGCCGTCCCCGTCCTCGTCGGATCCCTTTCCCTGGGAGTCTGGTATCTACGATGCCCACTGCCACCCCACCGATACCATGTCCACCGTCGACACCATCCCCGCCATGCGCGCCTCTGCTCTAACTATCATGGCCACCCGGAGCCAGGACCAGGCTCTCGTCGCTGAGCTCGCTGCGTCCCACGGCGTCCGTTCAAAGTACGCAATGTCTCAAGGTCATCTGATCCCATCGTTTGGTTGGCATCCGTGGTTTTCCTACCAGCTATTCGACGACACCGTGCCCAAGGCTGAGAGGACGTACCACGAGGGCCAGCCCGACGCCAAGAAGCGCCATTACCAGGCTGTCCTAGCCCCCGCCCCCGAGGACCCCGACTTTCTCGACGCCCTGCCCGCCCCGCGTTCTTTATCCGTCTTCTTGGCCGACACGCGCCGCCGCCTCCACGACCATCCCCTTGCCCTGGTCGGTGAGGTTGGTCTCGACAAGGCCTTTCGCCTGCCCCAAGGAAAGACCGACGCCGACGAGTCCTCTCGTGACCAGACCCTTACCCCAGGGGGCCGCGAGGGGCGTCGTCTGGCTCCTCAACATGTCAAGATGACCCACCAGGTCGCTGTGCTGAAAGCTCAGCTGGCGCTTGCGGGCGAGCTAGGCCGCCCTGTGAGCCTTCACGGCGTCCAGGCCCATGGCGTCCTCCACGACACCCTCTCTTCTCTGTGGAAGGGTCACGAGAAGGAGATTG
This sequence comes from Colletotrichum echinochloae, assembly GCA_016618095.1. Classification (NCBI taxonomy): domain Eukaryota; kingdom Fungi; phylum Ascomycota; class Sordariomycetes; order Glomerellales; family Glomerellaceae; genus Colletotrichum; species Colletotrichum echinochloae. The sequence goes on from JADEZT010000008.1 coordinate 1,238,337, forward strand.
TCAGCAGGAAGAAGAAGCGCCTTGTTGCCGAGGGAGCCGAGGAATTTGACTCGGAGGATGAGCTCGAGGAAGACGACTTGGGGCGAAAAGACGTGCCACCGAGGCCTTATCCCCCCCGCATCTGCCTGCACTCATACTCGGGGCCTGCAGAGATGTTGAAACAGTACACTAACCCATTCATTCCCGCCCGGCTCTTCTTCTCCTTCTCCTCGGCCATCAACATGGGCACAAAGGCCGGGGCCGATAAGATTGTCGAGGTGCTCCTAGTGTGTCCCGACGACAGCATACTGGTGGAGAGCGACCTGCACATTGCCGGCGACGAGATGGACGCCAGGCTGGAGGAAATGTACCGGAAGGTCTGCATGGTCAAGAGATGGACTCTTCAGGAGGGCGTCGAGCGTATAGGGAGGAACTACCGGGAGTTCATCTTTGGTTGAAAAGGGGCGGGGCCTAGCCCTACAGAACCACGATACGGCTAGCTGCGAATGCGCATTCGCTACAGAGCGGACACTAACAATAGCCAGCCGTTTGCGTCCCACCATACTGGTATCCGGTTCAAACTCTACCATCAAGAATCATCAATCAGATTGGTAGGCGTTCAAAGTGTGTGGTTTAATCATGTGGGTCCAGTCCAAGTGCCCCTACTTACTCTTCCAACTAGGACCCGGGGTCAATGGGGCCTTGTTCTGATGATTGCTTCCTTCAGCCCATCAAAACACATCCTGGCTATTCACTTTTTGTGCCGTCTACAAGCACTGCCTCAACTCAAGAGGTGAGCCGACGAGACGCTCATGTGATGAATGGATGAGAAGTAAAGGTTACCCATATACGCCGGATATCTCTACTAAAACATGAAGAAAATGAATAAATTTACAAACGGCTCCTTTTCGCCTTGTCACGTCACACCCCTTGCTTCCCCGGTGCTCAGTTCTTGGGATCTCCCAGGACGCTGTCAATATTGGAAGCCGTGTCCGACGACGCGTCGAGCACGTACTCGGACGAGCCGGGCGAGTAGCTGCTGAAGCCGTCTGAGATGACTACTGAGGGGGCGTGCTCGTCGTACGCGGGGAGCACGTCGTCGCCCGTGTACTCGGCGAAGGCGGCCGTCGGGCCGAGAGAGGCCGCGACGACACCGGGAGAGCCCTCGCGGCGAGAAGAGCAGCAGCGCACCGTCTGCTGCTGCTGCTGTTGCTGCTCACGCATTCTCTGCCTCCGCTCCTCGCCGGCGACCATCTCGGTGACGAGCGCCGCGGCGTTGCGAAATTGTGCAATCTCGGACGTCATGCTCACCGCGGTGTCGAAGTCGCCGCTACCTTCGTCCGACGAGACGGAAGGGCGGGGATGCATGAAAGCGCACTTCTCCTCGTCCTCTACGTCAGAGAGTCCGCCGCGGCGGTGTGCGGACGCGTGTGACCAGAAGTCTGCCAGGGACACCTTGAAGGCCTCCTTCCGGCGGGCGCGGCGGGAGTGGCGGCGCTCGCGGCGGGACGCGCGGCGCGAGGAGAAGCGTGAGATGGCGGCACGTACGAGGGTGAGGATGCCGACGAGGAGGAGGGTTGCGGTCGCGATCTTTACGGGGAGGGGCAGGTCGTGGCCGTGAAAGCCTGGTGGAGGAGGAGGAGGATGGTGAAGACCGGGGAGCTGGAGGCTTGTTAGTTGGGGAGACTATGAATAGGAGGGAGAAGAGAGGGATGAAAGACTTACGCCGAAGGATGGCGGGCCGTGGTGTTCCGGATCGTCAGGGTGTGGGGGGGGGCCGTGGGGAGGGAATCCGGGAGGATGAGGAGGGCCGTGAAACAGCCAGTCAAAGGGGTGAGGGTGAGGTGGAGGCGGAGGCGGAGGTGGGCCGTGGTGTCCGGGAGGCCCACGGTGAGGGTCGTGGAACGGAGGCGGAGGAGGTCCCTCGGGAGGAGGAGGCGGGCCATGATGTCCGGGAGGCCCACGGTGAGGGTCGTGGAACGGAGGCGGAGGAGGTCCCTCGGGGGGTCCATCAGGAGGAGGAGGAGGCGGGCAGTGGCAGAACCCCGGAGGCGGAGACGGGGGCGGGTGCGGGAGAGTGTGATTCCCCTTTCCATGCCCGGGGAATGGGAAGCTAGGGCACGAAGCGGGGGGGCCGTGGTGGTGGTGGTAGTGGCGATGGTGGCGGCCCCTGCCTTTGCCCTCGCCCTCGCCGCGGAGGCGGCGCACAAGGGTGTCGAAGATGCACCTGATCGAGTCACAGTCCCCGAAAGCGCGGCGGTGGGGAGGCGGGAGGATGCCGTGCTCCTGGGCGAGATGGGACTCCTTGGCATGGATGGCGTGCTTGAGGGCGCGGAGCTGGTGACGGAGGCAGTCCAGCTCCTGCAGTTTGAGGCGGACGTGTTCCTCCTCCCCGGAGGACATGTGACGGCCGGGCGGCAGGGGGCGATGGAGGGGCTCCTCAGGGTGGTGGTCGCCTGGGCGGTTGTCCGGGTGGTCGCCGACGCGATGATGAGGGGGCGGGGGGAAGGGCGGGTCCTCGAGCAGGCGGTCCTCGTCGTCGCCGGGCCTAGGGTCGTGGCGGTCGAACTCGGGCAAGGGCTCGGGGGGTTGGTCTGAGAGGCGGACGTTGCCGGTGACCTCGAGAATGGCGGGCGGGCCGGTCTGCCGAAAGCGGGCGACGAAGGTGAGGTCGGAGGCGAGAGCGCGGTCGTTGAGAGACTCGAGGACGAAGCGGAGGAGCTGCTCGTCGCCGGCGCAGGTGGCGGACCAGGTGGCGGCGAAGGTGGTGCCGTCGTGGCCAGCGGCGAAGGTGCCGCGGCCGAGGGTGTGGCCTCCCAGGGAGAGGGGGCTGTCGTTGACCTTTACATTTGGGTAGGCGCAGGGGTCGTGGGCCTCGAGGACGTCGAGGCGGAAGGTCTGTGATGGGGTGTTAGTCGGGCTGGACAGGGAAGGGAAAAGGCAGCGGAAGGTCAGGGGCGAGAAGGGAAGACTTACGTAGGGTCTGGACTGGTCCTCGTCGAAGCCTTGGGGGATATCAAAGGTGACGAAGGCCGAGTGCGAGGGGGCTGAGGCCTTGTGTTAGATATGGCAAACGTCGGTATGAAGGGGAAGCGGTTGGGAAGGGAAGACTGTACTTTGGGCCTTTTCCACGGCAAGCTTGGGGGGAGCGGCTCCCACCAGGGCCGGCGCGAGCAGCAGAGCCTGCGCCAGAGCGCGCATGATGGGCAAACGGTCTCGGTGTTTATCTTTTGGTTTACGCACACTGCGACACGAGGAGGCCAAGAATAAAGGCGAGGTTTCCTCTCTGGCTGGAGTGCCTAGAAACTCCCCTTTTCCTTTGACAGACTGATCACAGGAGTCGAGGGGAAAAGTGTGACGAGTCCGGGTGATGAGTCGCGTCGAGTCCGTAATCCGTATCGAGGATTCTCTGCCTACCTAGGCAAAGGTAGTTAACTGGGCCTTTTCTCTCTCTCTCTCTCTCTCTCTCCGTCCTCGGCTGCGGACGATGTGAGACGAAAAGAATTGGTGAGAATGAGTAAAGGGAGGGAACGAAGGTGGGCTGCCTGGAACCTGGTGCGTATGCGTAGTAGATATGTTAAGTCGGTGGTGTCGGACGTGGTTGCCTGGTGGTACCCGGGTTCTCTGCTTTAGTCCAGTCGTCTTACACCGTCGTCGGTTTATTGACTCGTGCCTTCCCAATTCGGCGGGGGCAGTCTTTTTTCATACAAACCCACCCCGGTCTGTCATAGGAAAAGAGTATATAAGACGGAATCAAACGACACGGAAAGGTTTAAACCAAGGAGAGGCTTTATTTTATTCCTTCTTCTTCTTTAAACATCGGGATGAAAAGTAGAGAGAGAGAGAGGGAGAGAGAGATGAATGAGGTGTAACAGAAAATAAGATTGAGAAGGAAAAGGGGTGCGGTAAAACACGAGCTACAGATTATCCGTGGAGAATGAGAGTAAGAAGAGTGCAAGTGTGAATGAGAGACAGGGTGAGAGATGGGGTGAGAGATGGGGTGAGAGAAGCAGTGCAGTGTCCGCTGGGGGACGCGCAGTCCTTCCCTGCCAAGTGGGCAGGCAACATCGAGTTGGAGCGACAGTTCAGAGGAGAGGTTGCGCAATCCCTTGGTGCCGACTATGCGCGATGCACACGGGCTAGGCCGGCTTTGACCAATCACGCCCGATGAGCTTACGAGTCCCCCTTTCCCTCCAGGGTGCCCCTTCCCTCGCTCATTACCTCACTAGGTAACTCACTACCTACCTACCACCCTACCTAGGTACGTAGGCCACTTTACATACGGTAAATCCCGTTCCGGGAATGAACTTGGTGTTTGGTGGTGTATCATCTCCCAAACACCGCCAATGGCAATCCGCTCATATGATTGCTGAGGCAAGGAAGGTATCGTCTTTCCCTCCTTCTGATCTAGGTGCATCCTGTCTGCCGTCCATATGTGTCTGACAAGCACAACGGTTCGTTCGCCGGGTGGCCCCTTCCCCCACTGCCCTCCGAGTCAAACGGGCCAAAACATCGGAATGTGGGATGTTCGCGCTAATTCCTTCCTTCCGAACCGGGTGGACCCATCAAAAAAGGCTTGTTTAAAGGACGCAAGAGCGAGAGGCGGAGAAAGAAGGAAAGGAAGAACGGGCAAAAAAGAAAGAAGAGAGGGCAGGCATATGGGAAGGGGGCTAAGACGTGACATGGCAGGACGGATGACATGACGGCGTGGTCGTGCAGAGGCGCTCCTCGAACCACGCATTGTACACTTATCGAGGTGAAGGCGCGCCAACACCTTCTCCCGACTCTTTGCGTTTCGAAGGCTTCGCTTCGCTTCTGGCTGACCAAACATGCTGTCCATCAAGAAGAAGGGAAGGATGGCTCGCTGGCCCTTGTCATTAAATAATAGACTATTTTTACAGTTCCTCGAGGGATACACACAAGACATGTTCTCGAGAAAAACCCCGGCTCCAAGGATACGAATCTTCTACAACAGATTGCCTCCCATCAAGTGAAACGGAGACCATGCCCGAGACATCAAGCCGCCGCGGATCAGAGCAGGTCCTTCAACACCTTCACCCTCGTCCGCGCCACGTCGGACCCCTGCTCGCCCTCGCCCATCAACTCCATGATCTGTATCATGCGCGCTGTGCTACCCGTTAGCAAAGCCCTTGGCCACGTCATCTCCGCGCTCGAGCCCGAGAAATACGAGCCTAGCGTGGGGGGAGGGGGGGATTGAATGGGGAGAGGACAAAAAAAGCAAAAAGAAAAAAAACTGACCAATATCCCCCCTGCCTCGCACGAACAACGGATCCCTCTCGGCCATATCCGCCTTGGACTGCTCCCGCGCCGCCTCGCGGAGGACACTGCCGATGCAGAGCGCCTCGAGAAAGGCGCGGTGGTTAAAGACCCACCACACGCGCGCCTCGAGCTCGAAGATGCTGAAGAGCAGGAAGAAGGACGTGATGGCCTCGTGGGCTGCCTCGAGCGTGCCGCGCAGGTTGACGGGGGTGTCGGGGCTCTCGGACGCGTGCACGAGCATGATGTTGTGGTGGTAGTTGCTCGTGAGGAACAGCGTCTGCCGCACGACGCGCTTGTTGGTCCGCGCCAGCGCCGTCAGGCTCTCGGGGTCCCACGACCGGAAGATGTCGGGGAAGGACCGGTACACGGCGCGGAAGTCGGACAGCAGCTTGGACTTGTGCCGCGGCGTCGAGCAGATGGGCAGGTCCAGCGACCGCGCCGAGCAGATGGTCTCCTGCACCAGGTTCGCCAGCGTCCAAGACCCGCGGATGTAGGCAATGTCCGTCGGGTCGCTCGAAGCGATGGCCGACCCGTCGTCCAGCAGGTCCTCGACCGACACGTCCGTGTGCGTCGCCGACGGCGGCAGTGAGAGGAGCACCGTGAGGAACGTGTCCTGGAGGAGCACCGCCTGCCACAGCTTTCGCCGCTGCTGCTTTTCGAATATGCTGGCCTCGGGGGTGACTAACGCGGGGTTGGCTTCAGTGGCCGTCCAGCCCGAACACAAGGACCGGGTAGGGGTTTGTCTTACCGATGTTGGGGTCGCGATGCAAGCCCATGGCGTAGGCTTGGCGTATCAGTATACCCGCGAAAGCCCAACCATCCGAGGCGTGGTTGTCGTTGATCAGGAAGTAGGTCAACCTGGTGTCTCGTTAGTCTTGCTCTGGCGTTGTCTTTCCCCAAAAGAAATTCCTTCTTTGGGAACCGCATAAGGAAACAACTCACAAGACCATGGCCTGGATAGACCGGAGAGAGGCGGCGCTCAGGTAGGAAAACATGCGCAGGGCCTGGTTGCTCGCCGAGGCGTAGAACTCGGCCGTCTGCTTGCCGTCCTTGGGGGAAGTCGAGGTGACGAACTGGGTGCCGAGGGCCAGCATGACAAAGATGAGGCCGACAAAGGCGGCGTCGACGCGGTTCTTCTCGTCGGGGGGCAGGCTCCAAAAGTGCTCGTAGTCGGCGTAAAAGGTCTGGCGGTGGATCATGGGGTAGACGGGGTCGACGCACTCAAAGTACTGGGCCAGCAGGATGTCGGCCTGCACCTTATCCGGCAGGACGGAGATGACCTCGGGCAGGCCGCCCTCGCAGGTCCAGTAGTTGGCAAAGGGGTGCTCGGAGCCTATGCCAAAGACGTTGCTGGCGGTCGGTAACGAGTAGGGCACGTTGGAGAGCAGACCGGTGGAGAAGGAGAAGGCGATGGAGCCGACGGAGCCGCGCGAGGTGAAGCCGCGGCCCTCGATGAGGCCCCTGTCGGCGATGTTGGGGATGCTGGAGAGGTCCGAGGGCTTCTTCTTTGGGGGTTTGGTCATGCGACGGCCATTGGTGATGGACCGTGACGTTTCGCTAGGGGGGGGGAGGTGTTAGTCGTCTTCCAGCATCAGGTAGCATATCGCCTTGACAACAAGGGGGTGGACCAACTCGAGGATGTTGGCGACAACTGCATATTTGCATTCTGTCTGACGCTTGATGCATGCCAGACAATGTGGTCTGCCTCGGTCACACTGCCATGCGTGTTAGCCAGCGGCTCGGCAGGGTCCAGTACGGACCGGCTTTGGCACTGGGTAGAGAATGCCGAGCGACAATCGAATAGGAGGCGGTTGCCGCCAAACAAAGCAACGAATTCGGGCAGCTGCATAAGATGTTCGGCAATTGGCGGCAACCCGGCGATAGACCTTCGCATCACAACTCCAATGTCGACAATTTGAAGCGACATTGCCAGCAACGGTGGACCTTGCAAAGTTACGGGCCGGGCAATGGTGGTAATGAAGCAAAAGTTGAAAGAAAAAGGCAAAATCGTGAGAAGCCGCAGAGATGGGGTCGAATACGAAAAACAAAAGGGGGGGAGGAAGAGAAGGAAAAGCAAAAAAAAAAAAAAAATAGAGAGAGAGAGAGAGAGAGAGAGAGAGAAAGAGATAGAAGAAGAAGAAGAGGGTAAAATAAAATGAAAACGTACTTTGGTCTTGCGCTCGACACACTCGGCACAGGACAAGGTGGGCTTGTTGCGCCTTTGCTTCTTCCTGGAGGGCTCGTCAGGGTTCGCGGGGTCCGGGCTGGCCGAGTTGTGGTCGAGACTGTCGGCCCTCTTTGAGCCGTTGGACGGGCGGCCTGGCGTGGCCGATGACGACGAGGGCGAAGGCTCGGCCTCGGTCTTGAAGACGACTACTGGTGTCCCTCCCGGGGTCGCGGTCATGGGCAGATGGGAGGTTGTTCCATTGTGGGAATTGGAAAGGGGCGGCAGGCGCCCGTTCTCCGAGGCCGGCGACGCGTAGAGGGATGAGGCTGAGGTGGGAGTGAAGGTTCTTTGCCGTTGGTGCTGGTGTAGGGGACGATCTCGAGAGTCCATGACGGCGGGGGCGGCAGCTCGAGATGACTGCGTCAAGTGGACAGTCGGTTCGGGAGGCCCTTGGCACTCGATTGAGGAGTGCCCGGCGCCGATCCGATGAGTCGAAGCTGATGCCAATGCCGGCGCCGGTTGGCAAGTGGCAATCGGCTCTGCTTTGCTCCCGTCTTTGCGGAAATATGCTTGAAACGACGAGTGGGGGTTTCTTTTTCTTCTTTTTCTCGGCCCTCGCTTTTTCCTTTGCGGAGCAGAACTCACTCGACCTCTACTGTACTTTTTTTTTTTTGTCTTTCTTTTTTTTTGCTGCCCAGGCCGACCTCCGGGTTCCGGGGAACCGGCAGGAGTTGGTTATGGGGTTACACAGTTCTGGAGATTACGGAAGGGGGCGGGCTTGGGAGCGAGTCGCCTTTTCCGCTTGCCGGGAATAAAAACAAAAAGCTTCAGTCAACGACGGCGCCGAGTCGTGTCGCTGTGCTCAGGGAGGGAGGGGGTGGGCGGAAACGGGAACGGACGACGACGGGACTCAAAGGTGTGGGAAATTCAAGAAAGGTCTGGGAATAAACAGGCGATTGCAACACGGGAACAGGATAGGAGATTTTAGAGAAGGGCTTCGGATGGGAATAAGGGAATAAGGATATGGAGCGAGGACGCGAGCGGGAAGAGTGGGAGTGAGAGAGAGAAGAGCGGGAGATGGGTGGACGTGCGGGCACAGGGGGAGGGACTGAGAATAGCTACCCGTGCAAGAAAAGAGGGGGCGCGGATGGATGGCAAGTGACTTTTGTCTTTTTTGTTTTCGTGCAAGTTTTACGGCCACGAAAAGCAATTAGCCCAAAGCCATGCCATGGCCATGCAGGCAAAGTTGGAAAACAAAAAAAAAACAAGGCCGCTTTCCGTCCGCTCTTCAGCCCGGCCAAGAACCCACACACCCAGCCAACGCAGCACCGGGTGGGCTTTGTTTGGCCTCTCTCTCTCTCTCTCTCGCGCGCGCGCGCTAAACATCGGATCGCATCCTAGAAAGTTCGCCTCTTAATCATCCACTGGATTGTCTTTGTAACGAGACGGTACGGCTTTTTTTTCCCCACGCCGAATCACCAACAACACACCTGTACCGACGACGAATCTCCCCTTGGGGGGCTGTACCGTATACCCGAGCTGCCAAGTCTCGTCCGATGCGCCATCCCGCACTGAACTGCCGGGTCGGCCAACGCCCATGGCCTTTCCATGGGGGGATGGCTGGGGAGTAGGGAGGAAAAACGTGCGCCGTCAGCGTGCCGTTGCATTGACGATCAGCAGCGCCCGGAGGACGAAAAGGCCCGCTAATGACATTCGTCGTGCCGGGGTAAGGGTCGGGAGGCTTTCTTGTTCCGCGAGACGATGTTAATACCAAAATGCTCCTCCCGGTTCCATGTCTGGTTGGTGAAGGAAACGGGACATATGCGCCTCTCTTTTTATTTACTTTGGGCTCGCATGGTGGGAGAATACTCGGAACCCCGATCCCGGTCAATGCTTGGACACGACACGGCGAGAACCCCCCCCCCCCAAAAGACAAATAAGCGTGTAGCTGCAACATCTGCGTGTGATTGCCGGCTCTCTCGCCTTTCCTCCATACCCTTAGGTTACAGCGAGTGGATTTCTGCCCGCCATCGACGTCACTAACGCGGCGGCCAATTCGCCCCGTATACCTCCTCCTCCTCCTCCTTCTCATCCTTCCCCCCCGCCTAAGCTACGAGGTTTGGAATTCCCAACGCGACAAAAACGGAGCAGCAGTGGCGCCCGCTTGACTGCCTGTAACTTTGCCCTGCCGCACTCTGCAAACCGAGTCTGAGCATGTCCGCCTCCGTGTAGCCGCGGTCTCGGTGCTGTGTGTTGGGTTGGGCCGTTCGGTAAGTGGCCTTGAACCCCTCTCCCCTTGCCTGGGGACCGATATTGCTGGGATGTCACAGGCCCATGGGGTAGGGAACCCGAACCACATGTTTTACCCAATATATATCCGTATATGTCGGGCTCGATCATCAGATTACAGATAACCCATCAGCGCCGATGGTTTAGTGGTAAAATTCTCCGTTGCCATTTTGCAGCGTCGGGGAGCCGGGGGTTCGATTCCCCCTCGGCGCAACTTTTTGTTTCTAGACGAATCAGTCAGGGACCCCTTCCTCTTCTTGAGCTACTACAACTTCACTTTTGTCCTCCATTCATTCATTCGCCCTTTTGTCTTTCTTTTTGCTCTAAACTTGCTTGGTTAGTTACCTAGATACCACGTGTAGGTCCCTCCAGTCTTGCTGCACTTGGGAATAGCTAACCGAGATGCTATACGTATTATAATGACTTCAAGTCCCCCCAAAGGAAGGGCAAAAAGAACGACATACATGCCTGAATGCTCATTTGGGTGATGACAACAGCCAGCCAGGTCTCGCTCAATAAATTTTCAACTCACCGTCGTACGGTCCGAGGGGTTTGCAGTTGCTGCTTGAATGGGTCGAAACCAGCACGCACACCGTCACGAGCTACATCAATATCTCGTCCAAGCATCGACTCAGCCAGAAACAGGCGTCGTAAGAAAGCCGAGAACATTTGGTCCAGAGTCTTCTGAATCCATCTTCATTCATTATACTGGATGTGCGGCTCTCTGGTAGAAGAGACCATGCCTGCCAGCGGCTGGCTTTTACCGACTGCATCCTTGAGGGGTGCTCAACGGTAGCAGCCACGAGAAGAAAGACAAAATGAGGACGGCAGATCGCTTGATCTTCAGTATTGTCCCGGGTAAGATTGAATGAAGGCTGGACGTCGCTCGCACTCCGTCATGTGAGGGGCCCAGCTTGGGAAGAGGACGGACGGTACTGCCATCGCCCTGATTCTATTGTTCAACTTCTTCTACTCGACGGTCTGGCGGTTGACAAAAGATGATGAGGAACTCCCGCAGGAACCGATTGCCGAATAATAACATGCCGAGTTGCTTGTCGCTGGCGAGCGTGCCATCATCCCATGGCCCTGGGTTCCGAACACTTTCCCACAGCAAAGTGTGAGACATGGTCAGCCGGAGGAAGTTCTTCAAAGCTTCTTAATCACAACGCTCCAGCTTGTATGTCGTTTCACCCCACCGATTCATGATCAAGGCACCACGGAATCACGGGTCTGTATCTGTAGGGAGCGCCCCCCCTCAATCCCTGGCAAAGCTAAACGACTGGTTGGAAAGAAGCTGACCAGACAGACCTCCGGGGAATATCGTCCAAGTAAAGGGAGAAACGACAATCGTGCCCGAATGACAGCCTCGAAAGACGTAAACAGCTGTTCCGTCTGTCGTCATTCATCCGGCGATCAAGGAGGATCTCGCGGCGGTTGTCTGAGACAAGAAGGTCCATCGTGTATCCGTTGAAACCGGATACAGAGGAAGAGGATAGAACCACAACGTGGCGGTTGCCTCCCGCGAGGGACCTTTGCTTCTCTGATCACGGTCTGCAGCTCTCCCTCATTCTGTATCGGAATAGGAGCAACAGGTCAGTCACAGAGAGAGACCTTTGGGTCAGCAGCAGAAAGAGTCCCAGATGAACGAGACAAGGTCAACTTGGATCGATCGAGGCCGGGACGCCTTCGAGATAGCAGGATGCATGGGCGCCACTTGTATCCGAGTCTCTGATCTGGACTACGAGACAAGGCATTGCCCTCGATTGATTATGACTTAATCAAAACCGACTGCTAGTCCCATGTGACCGTGGCTCATGTCGATCCAAGTACCCCCCAAAGCCTCTTGCCATGGAGCCTTTCCCCCTTAATGCCCACAGGCACCTCCCAGATGGTGAGCTGTAGTAGACACGGTAGACCTGAGCCGTTTTCCCTAGCCCTTGACTACTGATTGTAGTCAACGGCCCGGAGATGGGCACAGAAATGAGGCGGGAGCATGTTCCGTTCTCAGGGTGGCACCACGAGTTCCGCGGTCGACTTTGGTATTCCGCATCGTCTGCACTTTAGTCTCCCACCAGGGGGAGCTACATAGAAGGTCGAATGATGGCATCGCCAGTGGCTTAAGCAACAACCCCCCCCTTGTGCTTCCGACGTTGGTAAGACCAGGAAGCCCGCCCGGAATCCAGAACACTGGAGTCACCCGGAAGGTTGGTTCCGCGAGAGCATATTATCCGTGGGGGTGTGATGTGGAGTTTGCAATCCGCAACGCCCTCTATCAGCAGCGCGGCGACGGATACACACGGGCGTCGCCATGTCCATGTCCGCAACCCCGCCGTCGAGAGGGGTGGGGGGGAGAGAGAGAGAGAGAGAGAGAGAGAGAGAGAGCAAGCGGCCGCGAAGGATAAAAAGGGTTACGACACCCTTTGAGCCTTTCGTAGCTATCCGATGTCTGAAACTCTACCCCTCGCGCGCTGTCTCTCTCGCTTGTACTGCATACGCTACACCTCGTAAACACCTTTCGGATGACTCCTGCCCGCCTCCTCCTTGTCGAACCCAAAGGTCTCGGCCGAATCTCGCAAACAACACCCCCCCCCCCTTTCTCCCCCCTCTCAGCAAGCGATTAAGCATCGTTCATACAGTCACACCACAAACCTTTGGCAGCCGCGGGAATCAGACTCGGCTTGAACACGCATTGCAAGTTGGGGGGCCAGACCAGGCCCTCCTGCGCTTCGTGCTTTTCATCTGCTTGTTGTCCGTTCTCGGTTGGTAGATGTGCACATGCTCTCATCACCTCTTTACTGGGGTTTATATTCTTGCCTCTGCCGTAAAACCGTAAACAAGCAACTCGGGGTTTTTTTGAAACTCAAAAGAACAACAACTTACGGACTGTGCAGTCCGTGAACGCATTGGATGAAAGTAGGGAAGTCGTAAAATGGCTTCACGCAAACCGCCTCGCCTCGTCCCTGTCCTCGCCGACGTCACTCGGCAGCAGCCGCGGTGGAGGGGTGATGGATTGGATGTCTTCCCCGCCAAGGAAAAGCTTGGTTGGATTGATGTGCGCAAAACACCTCCCCAAATTCCCTCCCAAATTCCATTTTACCGGCCCCGTCTCTCAAATTTGTTTACATGTTTTTTTTCCATCCACGAAACTCAGAAAAAGAAAAAAAAAAGAGTCAAAACATTCGCGCCGACGGTCTTCCTCTGTTCCGGATTCAAAGAAACCTAGCGTTGTACAAATAGGACCCCCGGTGAGCGGAACCGGCGGTCCCCGGCGGTGACGATGATGAATCATAGACGCGGCCAATAAACCAAACCCCCCCCCCAAAAGCCTCGCGCGGTCCCTCCCTCGCAACCTTGTCATCCATCTACACATACACACACACATCCCTCGCATCGCCAGCACAGCCTCCCGTAAACCCCCCTCACAACGGCCCGTGAAAAGCGGAAACAAATGAGCAAAGAACAAACGCTCAACACCGGCTCATGAATCCCGTCCGAACCCTGACAAGCCGCATAAGCCAGCTCTCTAACCACATCGCGCCCTCGTCCACCACCGCCACCATGGTCTCGGCCTCGGCCTCGGCCTCGGCCTCGTCGCCCGCCCCCCCCGGTCCAGCGCCCTGGCGCGCCGCCTTCCTCAAGAACGTCAACGACATGGCCTCGCCCGAATTCACCCTCGCGACGCTGCACTCCGCCGCCCCGGCCACTGGGACCGTTCCGCGCCTGCGCACCGTCATCTTCCGCGGCCTCTGGGCCTCGCTCCCCGTGAACCCCAAAAACACGGCGCCCCTTAACCCGCCCGTCTACGAGTCCGACCTGCTCACCCTCACCACCGACGCCCGCATGGCAAAGGTCCCGGACCTCATCGGCTCCCCCTCCCCCTCCCCCTCCTCCCCCTTCCCATCCGGCGGCGGCGGGCCCGTCGAGGCCTGCTTCTGGACCGGCGCCAAGGTGCAGTGGCGCGTGCGCGGGGAGGCTCACGTCCTGGGCCCCGACGTCGAACAACCCGACGCTCCCGGCGCCGCCGCCGTGCGTGAGGCTCTCCGGGCCCGCATGCGCCGCGTCCCGGACGCCGAGGCGCAGAGGCGCCGGCGGGAGGATCTGCCCGAGGGCAGGGCGGCGGCTGTCGTGGAAAACGACGACGACGACGACGACGACGACTGGAGCTTCGCCCGCGAGGTCACGGCGCACTTTGGGAACCTCAGCCTGGCGATGCGCGGCACGTTCCGCAACCCGGAGCCGGGAACGTCGCGCAAAGCGAACCCGGCCGACGGCGAGCACTCGCTGGGCCGCAAGGTCGAGGACCTGCACGACGAGGTGGCGCGGGCCAACTTCCGCGTCGTCGTCATCGTGCCCACCGAGGTGGACGAGACGGACCTGAGCGACCCGGAGGACCCGCGCCGGTGGCTGTACCGGTTCGTCGGCGCGTCGGCCGACGGTCACTCGACTGACGGCGCGGAACGATCCAACGGCTGGGACAAGATCGAACTGTGGCCGTGAGACGGGTGAGGGGAACGGAGGGGGGGGGGGAAGGGGGGCGTGGCAAGCCGCAACCTGTTGGACGCTGTATGCAGGCCGATGGAGAAAGGAAAGGGAGGGGGGGTTAAATTCACTTGGGCTAGACATTTCCCCTCCGATGGTCCGGTCCGTTTCCAACGGACAACATGCTGCCAAGTCTACAAAAAGCACCATCACGTTGCGCTCATCTTTACCATCTTATCGCTTCGCCATTGTCCAACATTTGACTATTCGAAACACGGACAAGTGTCACGGCGCGTTGCCGGAGGTATCCAGGCTACCCGTATCGCTCTTGGCGTCGGTCTACGCAGTCATAAATTCGTCAAACAAAATTCAGAATTCAGGCCGGAAAGATGGTCAGTTCTACTTTTTTCTTCTTTTTTGGGGGGGGGAGGGGGGGCTGGCAAGCCGTGCCGTGCCGTGCTTACGCCCCCTCAACACCCTCACCGGTCGATCAAAACAAAAAGGGATGCACCGTCCATATCTCTCTCACCAGGTGGGGAGAAAGGTCCGATCCGTCGATGCTGGCTGTCTGAGGTGAGCCGGCAGGCAAAAAGGTCAAGTCAGTGTGGCCGGGGTTGGCGGCCAGATACCCGTTTGGGATTGACGCCGTGTCCGACGGGGTCTGGGCTTGCAGTCTGCAGTGTCTAGGCGAATCAATCGGTCGTTTCTGCTTTGTTGGTTCGTTGGTCGTGTTGCATGTTGCTCTTCCCGTGAGCACACCAAACCGGCACGCGTGGGCTTGCTTGCTTGCTTGCTTGCAGGATGGCGACTTGATTCTCATGCAAGCCCCCTCACCCCAAAGTATCGCAAAAGAAAGAAAGAAAGAAAGAAAGAAAGAAAGAAAGAAAGCAGCCCTGTTCTGCTTCCTCCGTTCACCCCCTCCTCCCCCCTCGTTTACATATACAAGTAGTAGTAATACCCACAGCAATCATAATTTGCTAAGAAACAGTATCGACGAAGAATCATCTCGAAAGCCATATCCCATGGGGGGCCCTGCTGCGAGCCACATGGCAATTCCGGCTGGAGCAGCCAGGTTCCTCGTGTCGCAAGCCAATCTTACCGTCGACGGAGTATCCGCCGTCTAATCGAAGTACCGTATCGTACTCCGTGCCATGGTGAAAACTCGTACACACTTCTCAGCTTGCTGCCCCGATTCATTGCTATACAGCAACGGCAGACCCGGCCGGTTCATTGTCATCATTAGGTCGAATCCGCCGACCAGCAGACTGAGGTACGCAGTCCAGGCCCCCCCCCTCTCCAGGGCTGAAGGTCAACCTCAACGATTGGCCAGCCTGGCACTCAGCTATCCATTCTCGTGCCAGAGCCGGTCTCCATAGCTAGTCAGCCATTCCACATGGCAGCCATGCAAGCCCTAAGCCGCAAAGGAGACGTCTTCTCCACACCGGATCTGAGAATTCTGCTTCCGCGAGCCCTTGGCGACCAGTCGTCGTTTGCGTGTACGTATAGCGTGATTGCAGGGAGTGAAACGAGAAAGTGGATGAGACGGAAAAAAAAAAGGCGAGGAGAAAAAAATAAACAAAGGGGGTTTTGTGGCTCTCTCTCTCTCGTTCTACCGACGGGTCTTCCGAGGCACAAGGGAGAGAGGTAACTTGATCCATCCATGAGACAAACATGCGCCCGTGAGCTGCTACCTAGCAGCATGACAGAAGCGATGCGACATTTGTTGGCAGCCAGTACATAACCACCCCTCTTTCGAGGGCGGAAGTGCATACTTGCCTATGCACGGATATCTAAAATCAGTACAGCAGGGCGTACTGCCTACCTATGATAGTGTGGTGTTGGAACAAGGACTGGCTGCAGCTAGCGATCGGTCTTCACTGCGTCCCGCCATTGCCGACGCTCACCAAGTGATGGCTAGGACGTGATTGATGGCGTGTTGGTGTGTGGAGGAGAAGACGGACAGGAGGGTCTTATTCCAGATTCGTCAATGGCCAGGGGTACGAAAACTCTAAACCGCGCCAGTGTGATGCAGGCATTGTGTTTTCGTCTGCCAGAGCCCGGCGATCATTACGGAACGTTCCGGGCGTTTTCAGCCGTTTCTCTCTCACCCTCCTCCTGACCTGACTTGAGGCCGTTGACGGCATGAAAGGAAAAAAAAAAAAGGGGGGGGGGGGGGGGGGTTGTTCGTTCTGTTGGCTGCCGAGGCACGTCTGGCTCACCTAACCGCCGAGGCAGCATCTCGATATTAGATGCCGTGGTTTACGGGATGGGGGAGCCTCCAGTGCCTTGATTTGCCGCCGGTATTGGCCGCTTGTGCACCCGCTGTTTGTCGATGCATCCAGGGAAAGGCGAAGGTCAGGGTACCCGCCTCGTTGCAATCTATCATGGCTCCCCCTCCCCGAAATAAACCACTCGACCAAGCCGACGTGACATTGCCGGTCGACTTGGCGGAGTCGCAACTATCGCTCGCTCCATGCAGCCATCTCCTTTGGGGAGGGGGTTCCATGCATGCGAGCGGCGACTCAGCGAACACTCAACTTAGCTTTGAACTAGGACTTCGGACCAGAGCTTGATGAGATGCTCCATCATGGTGAGCTCCCGGCCGAAAACCCATTCTGTAAGGAGATCGCGGCCGTGCGCTGTTGTCAGACACGCCGACGCCGCCTAGTAGCCAAGGGGAATCCTTGGCTACCTCGAACGTGGACGCGTAGTCGCCTGCCACTCGGACCGTCCCTGGGACCAAGTTTCGGTTGGATTCGACCATCGACGAAAGAATTGAGTTCCCAGCCGCAGTCGTCTGGCAACCCGAGAAAGAAGAAGGGCCCAAATCGATTTCTCTGACCACGTTGTGATTAATCTCCAAGGCAAGAGCGTGTGCATGCTGCGTATTAGAAAGACGGGCCGTTTCGACTTCGCAAGCCGGCCCGAAGATGGACTGATTGGCACTGCACATCCATCACACATAACGCGTACACAGTGTGGGGTGCTGGCATTGCTTTTCCGTGGCTACGATGCCTTCATAGTCATGCTCGATTCGATTGTCCAGCACGCTCGTCGTGGCCGGGGAGGGAGGGTTCCGTGCCGATAGGCTGCACGGCAAATCCAACTCGTAAGTTTCCAGGGTACAGAAGAAGAAGAAGAAGCCCGCCCTCCATGAGTCCCGCCTTCGCGACATGCCAAAGCTAGATTTGTTGTTGAATGTTTAGCAGCACCACTTGTTAATTAGCAGCCGTCTGTTGTCATTTGTTTCGGACCGCAACAATGCATGAAGAGACGTCCGACTAATGATCATGGGGAAGCATCGATCGAATGTCTGTCTTAGACACACGCCACTGTTTTACCATTAGAGTTTGGGCTTCTTCAGATTTGTACATGAAAGTTCAGATGCTCCGATGCTTGTCATGGACCGCAACACGCCTTGTTGAGGCAACACAATGCGCAGAGCGGCCTGTTCGGTGCCGACGTCTTCTGCAACTCGGGTGGCTTCTTGGTCTCGAGGCGACCCTATGATATTGCTATCGTAGACAAGGTTCTGGACACCCACCTGATCTGTCGTTCAAGCGCACCCCAACCCCGGTCCAATGTCCGCTTGAGGCTCTCGCTACCCTTATTGCTGCCCTGAAATTCGATGCCGCTTCCGGCCAAAGGATGGCTGGCAGCAGGACCGCGACCTGTTCTAGCTGGTTGAAGGTAACGTCTTGCGGGGGTTGCCCTGGCACAGGCCCTGGCTGTTCAGTTGAGAGAGTGCCTAGGACTCTAGTTCGTCGTCCCTGACGATTGTCGGACTCTGCCTCGTTTGCGTCGGAGGAAGGGAGGGAGGGAGGGAGGGAGGGAGAGAGAGAGAGAGGGAGAGAGAGGGAGAGAGAGGGAGAGAGAGGGAGTTGTCCAGCTCGGTTGTAGGCTCGCAATGTCTGGCATGGTGACTGACCTGCTCTACTTGCTTACTTGACCGGTTGCAAGCCGACGGTCCGCCCGGAGACTAACCGAGCTTCTGTTATGCCAAAACACTATGTGTGCCTTTGGAGCTTCAGGTGGTTGCAACCTATAAATTCGCGGGGTAATTGGTCCAACGCAACCGGTTGATGTACTGTCAGATTGATTGGGGAGCGTCGCCGCACGAACTAGGCACACGCCTACGTGTGCGTGCATGTACAAAAATGGCTTGGAAAACCGGACGATGCAGTGTTCCGGTACCGTTGGCCAAGAAATTGTGGCTTGGGTTGTGAGCTTTCACCCGCGGGAACCAACCTTTGAATGAGATTCTTGACCGTTGACAGCCTCAAAGTCCGTCTTGTCAGCCATTTGCGTACCTACGTGCCAGGTTGCAGAGGATTCTCGGGATAGCGATGACAAGTAGTGGTAGTCAGATGCCTGCGGTCAAATGTGCCGACGCATCAGAACTCGATCAGGTGGGGTGACAAAGACTTGGATTGGGTGGCACTGAGGGCGAGCAATCCGCTTGATCCGCAGCGGCATGCACGGCCAACCGAGGGGATAAGTTGGTCGCATGAGAGGATCGCACGCCGTACGTGTGCTGAGTGAACGGACAAGCGGCCGCTGTATACATGAGATGGAGAACCAGTAGAGTCTCCCCGCTGTGTCCAAGGCCGTGAGGGCCACATTGGTCACTAGTTTACCGGCTAAAAGTATCCGTACGCATATCGAGCTGCGCTGTCGTCAGTGAGACGCCGGGGTTCTGCTGCGACAAGCTCGGCAGATTCCTTGCCTTTGGCATGCGACTTTATCAAGTTGTGGCCATTACTCGTTTTGTGCTTGGGCTTGTGCTTGGGCTTGGACATGAGCCAGCAGTCGTAGGAAGTGTTGTCACATCCATCAGCATTCGAACAACAATGGCGGCTGGCGGCAAAGCCAGGGTGTTCCCTGCCAAATATCGCTGTTGAATAAAGCAAAAGATATGCCGTACGGGGAGGTTTGCAAGGTCATGGGCGGTGAAAACGGGTCGATCTGCGAAATTGAACTCTGTAGTCTCTCTTGCGAGAATGTTGATCACAGTCATGAGGCCTCGATTATATCAACTCGTCCCGGTCGTAATCAAAGAGAAGACGACCATGGTAAGAACGCAGGCAACTAGGAACAAGCAGCCTTGGTTGGCGTGCGTGCGGTGAGGAATAGGGCTACCTGGCAAGCGGCGATCGATGAGGGAAAGGGGGGCGCTGTAGTGCGCATGTTTCAAAGTGGTATTCCTTTTCCAAGTGGTTTGGTTTATTCGAGAAGGTCGGGAAGAAGCCGCATGTGTTCCGCTATTATTGTCAGACACGCATTGATGGCGAGTTTAGGATCTTATTCCGTCTTCTCCATAGCGGCCAGGGAAGGAAAAGGAAGGTTGCAATCGGCGAGCAGTTCGAAACCCACTCAAGGGTTGGGGAGAACATCATGTGTTTGGTTTGGTTTGAAGCACAGCTGGCAGTGGGCCAATATCGCATGATCCTAGGCCTTAGCAGCATAATTCTCACTTGCTTTTGTCATTTCGAACCTGCATTGGCTTGATGATGTGGATGGTGTACACTAGTGTAGTGCCCGTACATTAGTGCACATGTAGATCTCACCAGCGGCCAGCCGGCCAGCCGGCCATCTTCTTTCGACCGGTGGGGAGTATCCGTTCCGTTGTGGGCACCAAAAGTCGCGTAGCTATATCGCTAGGTACGTAGGGATTGGGGCATTTCAGCGATTTCAACAGTGCCGATCGTAAGCCAGCCAGTCGCAGGCCTCCTTGTCCTATTCTTCGTCGGCGGCCTTTACCAGATACTCGCAAGCACGGACACGGCATGGGCTGTGGTGCCGCTGCAGAGAAGACGGCTGAGACGGCGTCGCAAGTCGGCACTTGGTCCGACAGACAGGATGTGCAAAGGTTGGGGGAGGGGGCGGTGACGGTTGCCCTACCTAGGTCCCATTGACTGATGCCACTCTCTGCCTTTTGTCCTCTCGCAAATCGTCAGGCGGAACCGGATGAGCAACAAAGGTATTATCTGCCGGCCCAGTTCCTTTTCAAGATGAGGTCATGGGGGGGCAGGCCTCTCCCTAGTGTGTCTCTTGTGTCGCTGTTTAGCGCTGCATTTTCAGGGGCGGACAATTAAAGGTGGTGTGTGGTTTTGAGCCGCAACACGGAGCACAGAGCATGTGCCAAAGACTTGGACATGCTCTCTGAGTTTGGCCCGAGATATTAGTTGGCGACGGAGGGTATAGGTGAGCAGGAGTTAGCTACCTACCGTGCTACTGTGTGTCGAAAAGTGCCGTGAGTTCGAGGTAGGGCGTCTTTGTGTGTGTGTGTGTGTGTGTGTGTGTGTGTGCGCACCAACTGCAGAGACTCCAGAGATGATCGCCGAGCCCTACTGGAGACACATCGAACGAAGGTAGGTACGGATACATGATGGGAGCTCAAGGCGGAAGCATGGCGGCTAATGTAGAGTTTGCAACGGCCGTAATGCTTTTCTTCCCGTTCGGATAGAGGGCTGCATTGCAGGGTCTCAGTCAAGTAGTGACCAGGTACGTACACCGGCGGTAGCCGTCGGCATGTTTCTGGCTTCACTAGTAGAGCGTCATTTCCGTGCCGCACTTTGCATACTGACTGCCACGAGACGGTAGTGTGTGTGGGTGGTATGTGTTCGGGCCTTGGTCGCCGACCATGGACACACTAACGCCACCCCGTTCGGGGATCGAACTGGTCGAGTTCAGGTAAAGTCCGCAACGTTGTGTCTGACATTGTCGAAGTGGGTTCCCGAGCTTCGTCATTGGCGGCGGGGGGACAAGTTGATGGGAATAAACAGCAACATAGGGATGGATACAGGCGTGTTGGTCCGGAGTGCTGTGTGCAAGCCATGTCTTGGGGTGTGCTCAGTGGCTGCGTCTGACTTGAGACTCGGAGCGAGTGAGTGGTAAGGTGAGTTCGAGGCCTGCCGCCAAGACGGAGAAGGACGCAATCGGCGGTGGATTTGATGTCCAGGGATGGTGTGCCGTTGGCATCATGTGATGCATGCGAGGCGTCTCTGCCACCTCACCTCGAGAGCCACACGTCTTCTGTCTCAATGGGGGACGGGTAGAAGTGACGGCCAGCAATGCAGACGGTGCACCAACGATATGATCTCCAAGTTCTTGTCCCGCAGTGCAGCGCTCAGCGCCAACAGACTCATGACGAGTTGATGGATGGTCTGGAAGCAAGTGGCCGTCGCGACGGCGGCAGAGAAAGCAGGTAGGTAATCGTGGCGTACACTGACCGGGTTAGCTGCTCTTGGTTAGACTCCACCATGTTGAAAAAAGGAAGAAAAATAGGTTGAGGAAAAGCCTGGTCAAAGATCTTGGTCCTGCCTAGAGGTGAATGGAGCGGTAAGTTGGTTCAGTGTTCATGGAGTGGTATGCCTGTCATTTGGCTCTCTCCTGCCCCTTCCTTCCAGATGACCATGGAGAGAGGAGTCCATGGCAGATGGAAGAACGAATCCGAGGTCGAGGAAAGAATATGCATCCGGACCCTTGCACCTGGCTACTGCTGCCCAGCCCGACAAATTGCGCAGGGCCCAGCAGAGCTCACTTGTTGAATGAGCGGAGAAAAGGAGGAGAATAAGAAGAATATCTACACTACATTACGATGTACATCGAGTGAACGAGTTACCTATCCTATCATACCTAGGTAAGGAAAG
Source organism: Colletotrichum echinochloae (assembly GCA_016618095.1). Lineage (NCBI taxonomy): Eukaryota > Fungi > Ascomycota > Sordariomycetes > Glomerellales > Glomerellaceae > Colletotrichum > Colletotrichum echinochloae. The sequence goes on from JADEZT010000008.1 coordinate 1,260,183, forward strand.
AATTGACAAGATGGAATTGAGACAGACAGCCCGTAGCGGGTACGTACCGCCATCCGTCTATCCCCTGTCCGCTTCTGTTCCTTCTTTCCTTCTCCCTCCAACTCACTCCGAGTCCCAACCCCTCCTTCCCTTCTCATGGTGTAGTGTAGTAGTGTACGATGTAGTACTGGTGGTGTGCGGCGTATCCGCGCCTTCTCCTCTTTCGAGTTCTCCATTTCCTCCCCCCACTCTTTCCTCTGCCCTCCCCTCCCCCTGCTCGGCCTTGAGCGGACGGAAAGAAGGTGAAGAAGGTACGTGCCTGGAACCCTTTTTTCTCGCTGCATACTACCTAGGTAGGTGTCTGGGTACGTACACACTACTGCTGGAGGTGAGTGAGGGTAAAGGTGGTCCGAATTCCATTTCCCCCCACACCATGGGCGTGCGTGTGGCCCTCCTCGTTTTCCCCCTCCACTTCCCTCCACCCACCTCCACTCTCCGTCCGCCGCCCATCACTTAGTCCGTCTCCCCGTCCACCCCCCCTCCGTTGACCCCTGCTTCCCTGCTCCATGTCTTGGTTCATGTACCGCCCTGTACGTACAGTTAGTTGGCTCCATGTCTGCTCCTGTCCTCTAGTCTCCTCTTGTCTCCTGCTTTTTCGCTTTGCCTGCATTTGCATCTGCATATCACACAACATCAGACGCGCCGCCCTCCCCCTCCCCCAAGGTACTTTGGTTTGTACGAATCAACGGCTACAAGTCTCTTCCTTGCCGTACGTAGCAGTATACATTATCACCTATTAGTATTACCTGCCTTGCTCCCTGCCTGTCGTCGTCGCCAACCTTTCCCCCTCCTCGTTCCGTTGTCCATCCCCCCCTATCGTCATTTGCAAACCGCACAACTTCTCCCTCTAGTATCGAAATTGCTCCTCCTTCCTTCTCTTCTTCCCTCTTTTCTGTGCACCCGAGGGGCCTCGATAAATCCAAAAGAAAAAAAAGAAAGAGAGCGAAAGAGAATATCTGATTCATCTCTTCTTCGAGCTAGACATTGTCGCACCTCGCCCCACCCAATCCTCTCACAGTCCTCCATCCTCTCTTGCATCTCACCGTCCATGTCAGCAAGGAAAACAAAAGACACACACACACACACATATATCCTTGCCCGGCGAGCTCGCTTCAACTCCCGCCCTACCTCGCCCCTCGTCAACTTTCCCTCTCAGCGCTAGCGTCCCTCATTTAGTGCGATTGACCCCCAATTTTGACGCCAAGCATTCAAAAAAAACCATACGTACCCTGCCTCGGATACTTGCTTTGCATTTAGAAGGTAGATACCATACCACCTCCACTTGGCCCCATATCCACCACGGTCGGCCTTGGACTCATCGCTCATCGCTTAACTCTCGTAGCCTTCTTCCCCCAGCCTACTTCCAGCATTCATTCATCTTCCTACTTTATACCTCACTTGCCTCTTTTCCCCCTCCGTCCACAAATTGCTTCCCACCCCCCCTCTCCGAAACCTAAGGGAATCCCGCGCAGATCTCGTGTCGCCCTCGCCTTCTAGCTGCCGATCACACGTCCAATCACGGCTCCTTGTCTCCCGACCACCAGAGTCTAGGTCCAGACCTGTCGCTTTCCTGCCCGACACAACACAGATCAATACATTACTGTGTTCCCTGCCGGCACGAGACCTAGTTTTATTCCTCCCGCCGCCCACGTCTACGCATTCGTCAGGCAAATATCTCTATTATCCCATAGCTCTGCTATCCGCCATCGGCCTGCCGCAACCCTGCTCGACGTTTGCCGGCCTCTTCGCTACGTCTCCCCCCGCTAAACGAGACGACACGCCGACACTTGCTGGCGGATCATGCTTCGCCCATAAGCACGTCGACCTCTTTTCTCTACCCTTCTCCATCCTCAAGTCTGCAACGCCGATACCCGCCCCATAATCCACCGAGGAACCTCCTCAAAACCTGCCACATCTGACGCTGCATTCCAGTGCTGGCAACAACCCGATTGAATTTTAATCTATTTCCCCTCCCGCACACACATAGACGTTGAGGCTTGTTCTCAACGTCTCACCTGCAACCACAGGTAAAACGGCCAATCCACGGCAGAAACAAGACCGCTTCATCTTAGTCATGGACGCCCTCAAGAACATTGTGAACAATGTCCCCCAATGGCTGGACCGACTCGATCAGCTCGGAGAACAGATCGATCAGCGCCAGGTTGAGCTCGCAGCACTCGGCGTCGACAAGTCGTCGCGGTCAATAAAGAACCGCGGGTCCACCGAATCGCTCAAGCTCAAGGACGAAACCGAAGCCATCTCCCCACCCGCCGACGAACCCCCCGCGAACGAGCCGAGTGCACAACGACCTGTTGTCATCACGACACCAAACGCACAAGACGGGCCAACAGCCAACGATGGGCCATCCAGCCCCAGCAGCGGAACCCCTTCGGCTCTGAACAAGCAGACCCGGCAAGCAATGGCTCTAGCACAAGCCCGTGCCCGTGCCGTCGTTGAGAAGAGACCTCGTCCAGACTCGGTCATATCGACTGAAGAGGACGCCCCGGTCAAGTACCGCTCACGGAAACTCGTCCTCGTCTACTACGACTCGTACGTAGAAAGCTTCTTCGAAGAGCTGGTCAAGTTCGTGTCGGCAAGCCGGAACCTGATGCGCAAGGCGAAGATGGCAGCAAAGGTGGCTACGATACGCCGCTTGGCGGAACGCGAACAGCCCGGGGGAGACGACGCAGAGAGTGCCGGTGACCTTGAGCCTGACACCACTGACAGTGCCGGCGCCGCTTCGGATGCGTTGCCTTCTTTGCGCTACATGAGCACAAGGCGAATGGGCCCCAACGGTCGCAAAGCATCTTCATACACACGGTCTGGCCAAGGTGGCGCCATGATGGGCGACGGCGGGCCAGACGCCTATGACGAGCTCGACAAGTGCCTCGAGTACATCCAGAACCAGTCTGAACATGCCGCTCATCAGTTTTTGCGCGACGGGGACTGCACCGAGGAGATTGGCAACATTCAAAGGCGGCTTGCCGAGACCAGAACCTTGGCCCAAAAGGAAATGGAGCGAGTCGAGAAGGAAGAGCCCGAGCTGCTGAAGGCCACCAGCGAGGCGAATAAGACGCGGACTCTTCGGCCGACGAGCATGCGCCGAGAGCTTACGGCCAACAAGGACGGTAACCCGCCGCCCATCACACCCAGAAAGGCCGAGGCCGACTCGAAGATTGAGGCGGAGAGCAAGACACCGACGACCAAGACGATTGAAATTGACATGTCCAAACCCCTAGAGGCGGATGATGCGCGCATCGAGGCAGACGACGAGGGGATCGACGATATGGAAATCACATTGCCACCTAGGCTGAACTATCGGTCTACCAGGGCGATGCGCGGCTGAGCACGCAACGCCCTTGTTCGGATTCGATACCCAATCTCTATGGAAATCAACTAGTTTTTTGTCTTTCTTTTTTCTCCCTCATATTTATTTTAATGACTGATACGGCCTCGCCCAGGGAGCAGAAAGTGGGAGAGAGAGGGGAAGCATTCATTGACCAAAAACGCATTGGATGAGACAGAAGGGGAGGAGGGGTTTCTATCTGACGAAGAAAAAAAAAGGGTTCGATGAGAATTGCCGATGATATTTGGAAAACCACATGCATAGCATAGCGTCTGTTGCTTCTATACTACCGCTCGAGTCGCATTGGCGAGGTTCTTAAGTCACTTTGGGAAGAGGGTTGTCGAGCACCGCGGAAGGGACGGGAGGACAGAGGGGGGGAACCCGAGAGGAGTCGTGTTCATTTTGTTCTGCTTTAGTTTACGCAGCAGGGAGCTTGGAGAGACCTATATTGAAGCCCGGGCACTTGGGCAAAGTTGATGAGACTAACCTGTCTCGCTCTTGTTTTTCTCAACTTGTATGTCGCATCACATCGAGGCTCCCGGCCCAATACGATGGGCACAGGAAAAAAAAGAAGGAAGCCTATTGGGAACAGTTTCTGGTCCACAGAGTCTTGGGGTGTTGTTGTGTCCCATTGGTTTGAGGCTGTGCTATCATCTTGTTGAGATAAAGACATATATTGTCGATTCTGTATTGAAGCCCAGTTGCAAAAGCCGATGGTGGCCATACCGCCAATGCCAATGACGTCCACTGCTGACGCACTTTGATTGGTTCGTCCCCTTCGTCTCTATGCTGTTATGCTGTATATCTACGTGACTCCCATCTACGTCTCCTGCGTCTGGCTCGATCCCGTCGCGGCCGCAAGAATACCGGCGCCCTTGATGCCGCCGTCGTGGCAGGGGCTCAGCACAACCCGCACTGGTGGTGGCTGGCCGTCGTATTCGAGCCTCACAATCTTGTCCAGGAAGTCTTGGGTATCGGCGAGGTAGTCCTGGAAGTGCGAGATGCAGCCGCCGGTGTAGCCGACGCCCAGCTCTCTGACGGGTGTCGCGTCGCCGGCTGGTACCTTCTCGGGGATATCCTCAGCCAGCCTGAGGAGGGCCACGGTAGCCGCCGCGACGATGCCTGCGGCGCGGACTTGGATGGCCTTGGCGATGTGGTAAAGGGCGGCAGCTGTCTCAAGGGTCCACTGGAAGGAGACGCCCTCCTCTACCGGGAACTCTCTTTCTAATTTGGCGAGTAGGGCCGACGGATCTGACGGATCGGAGGGCTTGAAGTGGCTGAGAAACGTCGTGGTCATCCGATACCTCGCCAACGGATGTTTCGGCAGGGACTCCTCGTCGAGACAGAGAACCGTCTTCAGGTAGTCGACGAGTATGAGACGGCCAAGCTCGCCGAGGTAGCGGCCGGCGGTCATGTACTCGAGCGGTTGGAACCCAGAAATCTCATTGGGGCCCACGAGGGCGGCGTCGAGGGCGGAATCCCATGAGGTGATGAGGTGCAGTTCGCGCATGGGAGGGGCGGTGCCGCGGATGCTCCATTCTGTGTTGATGGCGATGCGGGCGAGACGAGCAGATTCTCCTGGGAGAGTGCTCACGTTTGCGGGCCACTTGTCGGAGCCCAAGGTGGCGAGCCGAAGGGGGATCGTGGCGTTGCAGCCGGTGCCGACGATAAGGCCCATGCTGGCCTTTTTAGACCGAGACTCGTCGAACAGGTAGATGAAGGAGATGAGGGTGGAAACGGAGTCGTTGGATATCGCCGCGATGCGGATGGGAGGGAGCGGACGGGCGTCGCCATGGTGGATGACACGGGACTTTTCATATCCCTCGAGCAGCAGAGGGCCCAGCTCGGCGTGGCCTCCAATGCTGAAACCCTTGCCCATGGTCATGACAGTGGCCTCGGAAATGGAGCGCTGGACCATGGGAAAGCTGAAGGTGATGCCCAAGGGGAGCTCCTCATCGGCGGGAAGCTGCCATTCGTCGCGAGCGGAACGGACAACCTCGGCGATGCGAGCGCCGATCCAGTCGAAGAGAAGCTGGGGGTCGGCTTCGCTGTTCTTCTTGAGACGGTCATCAATGGGCCAAGACGTCTCTTTGAGGCGGAGAGCCGGTGCGGTGGAGGAAGTGTCATTGGCTGCGGGGGGTGCGTCGTTGGGGGCTGTAGCGTCTTTGCCTTCCAGTTCGACGAAGCCTGCTCTCAGATTTGTGCCTCCGCTAGGAACAGGTTAGTGCTTTGGGATCCCATATGAACGGATTGCTGCAAAGGTTTGTGTGTGTGTGTGTGTGTGACAGGGTAAGTGGAGGGCAGTTTGCAATGTTTTGGCGAGGGCTGACATACATGTCGATAGCCAGGTGCCTGCAGTTTCATGTTAGCTCGATTTGACGTTGAGCAAACAAATTCTTCTTCCCGTGTCGCACAGTCGGAAGACTTGTTACCCAGGCGGTCGAACAGGCCCGGCAAGGATGCAGCCGGGCCGTGTCGGGACAACGAAGGCGGGGGGGAGGTAGAAACAGACCTTCCATGGCCGGTGTGGCTGACGGGTCTCAGTATGGACTCGGAGATTGGCGTGGCGAGGAATTGATCCTCGGCGTTGAGGGCAAGATGCTTGAAGTTGGCATAAAAGAGGCGAGACAGTGCGTGAATCTTTTGGCTGTCGACATGGAGCGGTTGCAGGAACTGCTGCAGGGCAGAACCAGGATCCATCGCTCGTCTGTCTCTCTGTTGGTCGTCTTTACAAAGGTTCAGGGGAAAAGATAAGGGAATGCGGCGTTCCCGGATGTGTCTCTCCTCTCGCCTCGCCTCGCCTCGCCTCGCCTTGCAGTCTCGCCTTGCTTCCAGGTGGTGGTGGTGGTGGTGGTGGTGATGCTGCTGCTGCTGAGTGCGGTTATGCGGTTGTGCGGTCTCTGGGGTGAGGGGTACTGTCTTCGATACAAGACAGATCAAGTTGAAACCGCAATCATGGAGGGACGGTGAGAGACAAAGACAGAAAGCGAAGAATGAGATGAGGCGGATGGAGGAGGAGGAGGAGGACAAGAAGAAGACGAAGAAGCTGTTTCTCGTCTTGGGCGTTGAATACGACGATGTTACAAGGCACGTTACACTCAACTGCGATGCGATGCGTGCGCTGCTCCTGTTTTCTTGCACATGGCTGATAATTACCTCTGCAGTGTGGGAACCGGCGGTACTGTGGATCAGCGACGGGATGCCACCATGATTGACTGACTGAGTGACTGTGCGTGCCTTCCTTTCCTGAGAGTAAAGTCTACCTACTTACCTCAGGTACCTGCCTACCTAGGTAGGTAGTCATGCCACAGGCAAGAGTCGCCGCTGGCCGGACTTGTCTTATCTAAGACAAAAATCCTTGTACCATTGGAAGCATTTATATTGCAATACCTCGGTGATTGTCCAACACAATTGCACTCTTACCTCTCCATTCCATCACTTATGCATCCCTGAATATGCTTTCGATCCCCCCTGCTGTTGCACAGTATACAGATCTTCACATCCCGCACTGTTGCATCGGCACCAAACGGCTAGACAGACAGACCCCATTCTCAATCTCGACGAATGTGATACCTAGATATTAGTACCTGTACTACTAAGAGTACCGAGTCATCGACGCAAGCTGGCTGATAAGATAACCTGCCCAGGAACCCTTTCCCCCCCACCCCGCTATTGCCCGCGTGTCGTGCTGCCGCCGTTGGTTGCTGTGAGTGGGCCGAGCTTTGACCAGCTGGAGGCCCGGATAGACGTATACATTGTATCACATACTGGCCACCGCAGAATGATAAGTATCTTTCTAAGCTCACGCAGCCGCTCCCCATCCGGCTAGCTTTATCCGTAGACGTTCCTTCAACGTCCGCCTGAGGAGCCAGTAGGTACCGTGCTTGTGCTCGTACTCTTGCGTGCTCGGTGCATGCTGCATCTTTGTCGCAATCTCTCATCGGATCCCTCCCCCTCGCCGACATCCCGTCATTACTAAACTCTACTTGCTACTGCTGCTGTCTCCAACTCCTTACAAATGGGAGCGCATCGAGGTTGTTCGGAACACCGCACCGTCTACCGCCAACGACACGAAAACACCACAACACTAACGCCACTCCCCTCCAAGGACAACGTCACTCCCCAACGAGCCAAGCCGTCGCCGCAATCCCGCTACCAATATCCCGAGCCCGATACCCGCTTTGTCATGGACGAGAAGCGCGCCTACCCCGGATACCCTGCACCCAACCCTCCTCCGCGACCTCCCATGGCCGCGTTCAAGCGCCAGATCAAGGGCCTGGTGCCCGTGGCGCTCATGGCATTGCTGTTCGCCTGGAATTACTGGGCCTACCTGGGTCGCCTGCCGTTCCAACCGCCCAGTACCGGCGCCGTCCCGGCGCAGGCTCCGGTTACCGTCGCAAAGGACCTGGTGCCCTTGGAGGCGCACATCATGAGCAAGTGTCCGGATGCGAGGGTAAGTTGCCGTTGCCATTGGGTTAGAGCCTGTGTGGTCGATGCTGATACGACGAGCCTAGGACTGCTTGAGAGATCTGGTCCTCCCTACCATGATGAAGGTCCAGGACAAGGTGAACTTTACTCTCTCGTACATCGGCACGTAAGTAATTGCCTTTTAGAGACGTACGCTACGACGGATGCCTGACGACGAAGTTTCCAGACCGACCGAGAACGACGGTGTTGACTGCAAGCATGGCCCTTCCGAATGTAAGCCGCCACCCCCCCACCCCCCTTCTCCCCTTTCCCTTGAGCATCCAAGGCCCTGACATCTTCATCACAAGGCATGGGAAACATCCTCGAGCTTTGTGCTGCCCACCTCTACCCCGACCCCAAGATCAACCTTGGCTTCACCATGTGCCTCACCCGCGAGTATAGCGCCATCCCCGACCGTACCCTGGTCGAAGACTGTGCCCTGGAGCACGCCATTGATGTCAAAGCTCTGAACGACTGCGCCACCGAGGACGATGGAGGCTTCGGCGTCGGCATGCTGCGTGATAGCGTTCGCCGGAGCAAGAATGTGAGCCAGACTCCCCCTTCCCAGCCAAACGTCGGGCCCGGCCAGGAGCGGCCGTCGTGTCAACCTCTTGCTAACCACCACCACCACCACCCCCCCTGCCAGGCCGGTGTGAGCAAGAGCTGTACCGTCAGGCTCAACGAGGAGATTTACTGCATCCGAGACGGCGGCGAGTGGAAGGACTGCCCGCACGGCCCGGGCGTCAACGACCTCGTCATCGCTATTGAGAAGCTCCGCCGTTCTTAGACTTCTTGATGGGCTCGAATACCTCTGTCCATAGCTCGCTGGCCTCCCCAAGTGTGTAACTCAATGCAATACTATTCATGCCCGCCTCGTCATCGCCCGCCATCGCGACGAGCGTCTCCACGATGCTATCGAGGCCGACGGCCTTGCCCACGGCCTGCGTCGCGCCGGCTTCGAGCTGCACGTGAACAATGTGAATGTGAAAGTGGTAGTACGTCGGCTGGTAGTGCACGTAGAGCTTGAGCTGGTCGACGTCGACGTCCGGGTACTGCGCGACGGCCGCGGCCAGGAGCTTGGCCTTCATGTGGCGCAGCCAGGGGATGTGCTTCTTGCGCAGGTCGCGCAGGGACCAGATGTCGCGGCGCTCGACGAGGCCGAGGAGGTGCAGGGCGTCGAGCGTCTTGCGGTCCCAGTTGAGGTCGGGCAGCAGCAGGAAGCCCTCGTCGCCCTCGGCGCCGAGCTCGGTGCGGTAGATGACGTCCTCAACCTCGGTGCGGCCCTCGATGATGTTGAAGACCCAGTTGAGGCGGCCCTCGTCGCGCTTGCGCTGCATGTAGGGGCGGACGTGCTCGGCGTAGAGCGCGGGGGTCTCGGTGACGAGCCGGACGCCCTGCCGGCTGTACTTTTTGACGTGGGCGTCGGTGCAGGGGTAGATGAGGTTGATCTTGAGGTCGGCGAGGAGGGCGGGATCGGGCGGCGGCGCCGTCGCCGCCGGGGGACTGCCGCCGCTGCTGGCGAGGTACCAGTGGTAGATGTCGTTGGCGCCGAGGTTCGCGATGGAGGCGAGGGAAGCCGGGGCGGCGGCGAGGTAGGTGGGGTCGGTCGGAAAGGGGGCGCGCTCGAGGATCAGCAGCGCGGGCTTGGCGTCGATGGTGCCCAGGAGCGAAGTGCGGCGGCCGGCCTGGTCTGCAGAGAATGGACGTGGTCAGTCTCGTCTCGGGTCCGGGGGTGAGGAGTCGGCGGTATGTTAAGCTCGGTTGGACGGACCTTGGTTGAGGACGCGGTCGAGCTTGAACCTGGGAACCAACGCCTCGGCGTCTGCTTTGACGTCGGCCATGGCTTCTTTTTGACTGTTGTACGGTTTTTTCTTTCTTTCTTTTGTCGGAGGTCGAGACGTGATGGGTGGCTATAGAGTAGGTCGGTGAAAAGGAAGAAAGGCAGAAGTTGGCCAGGAGAGAAAAAAATATGGCGGGGTTTCGGCGTACGAATTGAGCTCACACCGAGAAGCAGAAGCAACCTCCCCCGCCGTTACCCCGCGGTGGGGCCACTCAAGTCCTGCCGCCCGCCGTCCCATCGTCTCTGCTCGCCGTCTCTGCCAATATTCACCTGATTACAGTCTCTCAACAGCTGCCAACGATCACAGAGACCAGAGAACAATCTGCTATACGCAAACAACCAACTACTGGGTGACAAGCCTGGCAATAGTCAGCCGTCAGCGTCGCCTATTTGGAAGTTACCTAGTCTCGGGTGTATAGGCCATCTCGCCTTCCGCCCCCCCCCCGTCTACCCGACTCCTTTTCAAGTACTGATCGTGTGAGACACGCATACGGCAATGCGATTGGCCAGGGGCAGGAAGGGTAGGCGGCGTACCGAGATGCTTCTCAAAGGAACAAACACGCCGGGTTCTTGAGTACTGTTTCCTGTCTTCGGGACGGACAGTTCGCCCGGCGATCTGGCAGTGCTACCACGTCTACGTCGAGCCGCGTCCACGGCCCCAGACAGCTTTCTGCACCGACTTGATTGCGAACTCGACCAACGCTACGTCCACAAAAGCATAGCAAACATCCCCATATTATTTGCTTGGCGCATCGACCCACACGACGATGCAACCCCTGTATGTAGGTAAAGGATGATACCAATATCACAGTAAGCCATATATATTGAATGTATCCCCTAGTTGAATATGCAATCCGTGGTCAGGAGATCCATCGACCCATGCACATTGAGCCTACAAATGATTTACGGTCTAGTACAACCTGCCCATTCAATCCCAAAACTATTGTACAAAGAGTGGGCCCCTGAGCTGCCGAGTTCAGGCCCAGCTGCACCGATTGTCCAATCAACCAGCGAGATAACCCGTGGTCTGGGTCGACAACCAACAGGGCCTCCCCTAAAAGCAAGGAATACGACGAGGAGAATGAGTCGGTTTCATGGCTTCCCGGGGACCCCCGTTGCCCTTTCTTTGGGGTGGCCGTTGGTCCGACTTCTTCGTTCAGGTAGGAATTCGCCGACGACTCCTTATTATCATTCCATTCCATCCCAGTCTGAAATTGTCGGTGACGTGTGGGCTCACTTAAACACCAAGGCAGACTCCGACCTCGTCTAAGCACGGGATAGCACAGAGAGAAGACAGAGTCTGGACTCGAGTCAGCTTTTGAATCTCGCTCTCAGCCCGCCCATACTCTCGCCGGAGCAGCAAGCCAACATGAAGACCGATGAGGTTCCCATCCCCGAGCCATGGGGTCTACCATTCTTCGGGCACATTGCCGAGTTCAGCCCCGAGAACCCTATGAACGATCTCCTTCGCTTAGCAGACACATTTGGTGTGTACACAACGTTCTGTTTCTCATCTCGACGCAGCCCGGGACGAGTCGCTGATCATCATCCTAGGCGAGGTGTACCGTCTTCGAATGCCTGGCGGGAAGACCATCTGCGTGTTTTCTACAAACGCTCTGATCAACGAGCTCTGCGACGAATCCCGCTTCAAAAAGACACTGAACAGCGTCCTGAGTGTGAGAGAATACTCGTGTCATATTCCCCAGACAAGACCTGATTGGACATAGGAAGTCAGGATCATTGCCAACGATGGCCTCTTTACTGTGAGCAGACTGAACCATCCGTGGTCCGAGGCCCCTCCCTTTATTGACTGTATTATAGGCCAGACTGGACGAGCCCAACTGGGGCATCGCGCACAGAATTCTAATCCCGGCCTTCGGACCCGTAACCATTCGCGGCATGTTTGACGAGATGGTCGATCTCGCAACCCAGATGGCCTTGAAATGGGCTCGCCACGGCCCGTCAACCCCCATCATGGTCACCGACGACTTCACCCGCCTCACTCTGGACACGATTGCCCTGTGCTCCATGGACTTCCGCTTCAACTCGTTCTACCGCGAAGAGCTTCACCCCTTCGTCAAGGCCATGTCGGACGCCCTCACTGAATGCGGAAACAGGGACAGGAGACCGGGTTTCGCCAACTACATCCTTCGGGGCACGGAGCAGAAGTTCTACGCCGACATAGACCTGTTGCGCAAAACAGCCGAAGAGGTCTTGAAGGCCCGAAAAGAGCACCCGTCCGCAAGAAAGGACTTGTTGTCTGCCATGCTCAACGGCGTCGACCCCAAAACGGGCCAGAAGATGACCGACACCAGCATCATCGATAACCTGATTACTTTCCTCATTGCCGGCCACGAAACAACCTCTGGCCTGCTCTCCTTTGTATTTTACGAGCTTCTGCGGAATCCGGTAGCCTATCGAAAGGCCCAGCAGGAAGTCGACGAGGTCCTCGGCCAAGGGTCCATTACCATAGATCACTTGTCCAAGCTGCCCTATCTGAACGCTGTGAGTTCACTTCCACCCATCCTCTTTTCTAGCCCTTGAATGCAACACGTAGTGGGCAATGCTCAAATTGTTCCCGCCAGGTCCTCCGGGAGACATTACGCCTTTCTTCCACGATCCCCGCTTTCGACCTCGAGGCCATAGAAGAAACACTCGTTGGCGGCAAATACCGCGTCAAGAAGGGAGAACCCCTCGTGTTAGTCCTTGGCAAGGCGCACCTCGACCCTGTTGTCTACGGCGACGACGCAAACGAGTTCAAGCCCGAGCGTATGCTGGACGAGAATTTCGAGCGCCTACAAAGGGAGTTTCCCAACTCGTGGAAGCCCTTTGGCAACGGCATGCGCGGCTGCATTGGCAGGCCGTTTGCTTGGCAGGAGTCCTTGCTCGCCGTGGCCATTCTTCTGCAGAATTTCAACTTCACCATGGACGACCCCGACTACCAGCTCAAGATATCCGAGTCGCTCACCATCAAACCCAAGAATTTCTACATGCGTGCGACCCTGCGGAATGGAATGAGCCCCACGGAGCTGGAGAAGAGGCTCATGGGGGGGAGAGGCTCGAACAAGACGACTTTGCCATCTCGACCGTCACCGCTGACGAATGGTCACCAGATGAATGGCCAGCAGACGAACGGCGACAAGGAAACCAAAGCCAGAGGGGTCCCCATCAGCATCTATTACGGATCCAACAGTGGCACATGCGAGGCGCTTGCCCAGAGACTCGCCAGGGATGCGACGGCTCACGGGTTCAACGCGGCAGCTGTGGAGCCCTTGGACACCGCTCGCGAGAATCTGCCCAAGAACCAGCCGACCGTCATTATCACTGCCTCTTACGAAGGTCACCCGCCAGATAACGCGGCCCACTTTGTCGCTTGGCTCGAGAGCTTAAAGGCCCAGGAGTTGAGCAACGTCCCGTATGCCGTCTTCGGGTGCGGCCACCACGACTGGGTTCAAACGTTCCACCGCATCCCGAATCTAGTCAATACGATCATGACAGAGCGCGGAGGAATCCGAGTCGCACCGATGGGCCTGACAAACGCTGCCGACAGAGACATGTTTTCGGATTTCGAGGCCTGGGAGGACAAGGTCCTCTGGCCGGCGCTCACTGACATGTACGACGTGACCCAGGCACCAGACGCCAGCGGCTCAGGGTCCGGACTCGTTGTGCAAATTTCCAACCCTCGCACTTCGACCCTGCGGCAGGATGTCCGCGAGGCCGTTGTCGTTGAAGAAAAGACCCTTACGGCGGCCGGGGTAGCCCAGAAGAAGCACATGGAAATCCAGCTCCCGCCCGGCATGACGTTCCGGGCCGGGGACTACCTGGCCGTCCTGCCACTTAACCCGCGGGAGAACATCGAACGCGTCTTTCGCAGGTTCCAGCTTGCACGGGACGCCTGCTTAACCATCTCGGGCGACAAGCGCACGGCCCTGCCGGTCGACCAGACCGTCTCAGCGTACGACATTCTCAGCGCCTACGTCGAGCTTGCGCAACCCGCCACGAAGCGGAACGTCTTGTCCTTGATGGAGGCCGCCGAGGACGGAGAGACCATCAAGAAGCTGGAGCTGCTGGCCCGCACCGAGTCTCGGGAGGGCATCACCCGGCGAGCAAGTGTTTTGGACCTCTTGGAAAGGTTCCCGTCCATTGTGCTGCCCATCGGCTCCTTTCTCGCCATGCTTCCTCCCATGCGTGTGCGACAATAGTAAGTGCTGAACCACTCAACCCGGCGAACTGGATGACTGACCTCCGCCAGCTCCATCTCATCCTCCCCGCTCTGCAACCCCTCGCAAGCAACCCTCACCTACTCCGTCCTTGACGGGCCCTCGCCCTCGGGCCAAGGCCGTTACGTCGGGGTGGCGACGAGCTACCTCGCGGCCCTCAAGGCGGGCGACAGGCTCCACGTCGCGGTCCGGCCCTCGCACGCAGCCTTCCACCTCCCCCACCAGCCGGAGAAGACGCCGCTCATCCTCGTCGCCGCCGGCTCCGGCATCGCGCCCTTCCGCGGCTTCGTCCAGGAGCGCGCCGCCATGACCGCGGCGGGGCGGACCGTCGCCCCGGCGCTCCTGTTCTACGGGTGCCGCGCGCCCGGCGCCGACGACCTGTACCGCCGGGAGCTCAATGCCTGGGAGAAGATGGGCGCCGTCGCGGTGCGCAGGGCGTACTCGCGCGCCGCCGGGGAGAGCAAGGGGTGCAGGTACGTCCAGCACCGCATCTACCGCGACAAGAAGGACGTCGCGGACCTCTGGGCCGGGGGGGCCAAGCTGTTCGTGTGCGGGACGCGGGAGGTGGGCAGGGCGGTCGAGGAGGCGTGCGTCAGGGTCATCCTGGAGTCGGCCAAGGAGGGGGGCGGGCAGCCCGAGCTGAGGGAGCTGGACTACGAGGGGGCCAAGAAGTGGTTCGAGGGGATCCGGAACGAGAGGTATGCTACGGACGTCTTTGATTGAGCGGCTGAGGCAAGATTATCGTGATGGGTTCTTTTCTCTCCTGAGGAATATTCATTCTCCCCTCCCCCCTCTCTGCGTAGTTCAACACATAGATATGGGAGAAATATAGTCACTTTCAATGTAGTCATGGGCGTTTGGAATACCTGCAGCAGGCTTTGTCATTTCATAAACGTCTTTGCTACGTTGTTGGGTATTTTGTACCGTAGGTATTGAAAGATTGGGCAAGGGGGGGGGGCGGGTTGGGGTTGAGTCACGTGAAAGGGCACGTGACTCACCACCGCCAGGCAGAATATGGGTTTGCAACAGGGATAACCTCACTTTCACTAATAATCAACCATCCATTACTCACGACTTGATCACCATCACTGCAGTGACCAGAGTCAACGGGTTATCCACACCGCGATTACGTACCAACAATTACATTCCGTCATGTCATGAACTTCTTTTCCGAGTGAGCTTTCTGGGCTGAAAGGAACAATCCCGAGCTCCATATGAGAGAGAGAGAGAGAGACAGAAAGAGAGAGCGCCCCTTCAGTCTAACAGGAACCGACGCAGGTTATCCTCGCCGAGGTCCCATGTGCCCGTCAGGGGGTTCTTGTCCAGCGCCTCGGCGTCGCGGCAGCACGTTTCGGCCTGGAACAGCGGCCACGTCGGGCTCGCGTCCATGGTGAAGACCTCGTCGTCGTCGTCCGCGGGCGTCAGGCATGCGACGCTTTTGTGGCTGCAGCTCAGCGGCGTGCGCACGCAGCCGAGCAGCGTCAGGTAATGTGCCCGGAGGTGCGCCGCCTGCGCGTACGACCTCCCCCCGTTGTCATCGTTGTCGTCGTTGTCGTCGTCGTCATCACCGTCGTCACCGACGTTATCCCGGCTCGCCCGCGCGGCGGCCCAGAGGGGCGCGAAGGCGTCGTGCCACCTCCCGAGGGCGTCTTCGAAGTCGTCATTGCCGTCCCCCCACCGCCGCCGCCGGTGGTGGTGCTCGACGCCCGTCTTGGCCGCAGCCTCTGCCTCGTCCAGGTGTCTCTGGACGCTCTCGTCGCATTCGGAGACGAGGTCGTCGCCCAGCCCCAGGTGGGCGATGCGGACAGCGATATCGGACGAGTGCGTCACGTAGTGCTGCGTGGCGTCCCACCAGAGCCGGGCCTCCTGCAGCGTCGCGAAGGACGAGGGCATCTTGTGCAAGGCGCGCTTTCCCCCGGGACCCCACCGGCTGCACCATGGGTGCTTCTCCCGGATGCTGTCTTGGTCGTCGCCGTCGCGGGGCTCTGCCGGGGGGTCCTGGGCCCGCCGTCGGAGGACGCCGCATGACCAGGACTGCTGGATGAGCCGTTGGAAGACATGGAACGCTTCCGTGTCGACGAACTCGGCACCTATGCCGCTCCGTACCGGACGGCTCTTTTTGTCTCCCCCTTCCTCCTCCTCGTCGTCGTCGACGTTGCACTGCCGCCGCAGGAGCTCGTCCATCATCTTCTGGCCGTTGTCGACGTGGGACATGGCGGCCCTCCGATCGCCGTGCAGGACCTCGAAACACACGAACAGGAGGCAGCACACGATGGCAGCCCGCAGGCTGACGATGTCCGTCCCCGCCTGGCGTATCTCCCGGATGGCCCTGTCGTAGTACGACAGGGCGAGCGCGTAGTGCGGCCCGTTAGAGCCCATCTGGGACGGACTCATGGGCTTCAGGCTCCGCCGGAGGGCTTTGGCGATGCCGCCGACGGCCATGGCCGCGTACCGCACCGAGGCATGCTGGTGGCTCATCTGCGGAACTGTCTCGTTCCAGAGCGGCTCGTCGAAGAAGCCGCCTCCCAGCAGGTGCCTGCAGGCGAGCCAGTGGTCAAAATACCGTTGTTCTGTCGGGTTCCCGAACAGGTTGTCGGTGATCTTGGCCTGCAGGGTCGGGCTGTTTGCACGTTTCCTGGCTGGGGGCGATCGCGAAGTCCGCCTCAAAGGAGACGTACGGCCGTCCAGATCGCTATCTGGCCCCGGCGTGGAGGCCGACGATCCGCTCGAGACGTCGTATCCGTCGCAGAAGCCCTGCCACTTGACGCATCTTTGACAAGAGGGCTTCGCCTCGTCGCACTTGACATGTCTCCGCTTGCCTTGCTAACGTTAGCTGGAACGGAGAGAGGGTGTATGTGTGTGTGTGTATTTGTGAGGAAGAGAGACGCTAAGGATCTTACCCACATGTCTGGCACCCTGTTCTGACCTTGTTTCGAGACAAACGCTTAGCCCGTGGTCGCCTCTGTAAGGCGAACGTCAAAACCTTTGGCCCGCTTCCCTCTGTGCTGTAAGCGCGCTTCAGTCAGCTTTGCCACCAACCAGGGAATGGGTGCTGTCATGCATGTTGGAGGGGGTAAGGGAGGGGGGGTATGGTCATACTTGGGGGCCGGCGTCTCGGTCCATGCTACGCCAGAGGGCCGGGACACGATGAAGTTGATCTGGGAGCCGCCGTAGCTCTCCACAGGCGATGACATTGTTATCGGATTTAGAGAAAAGGGCGAGGAAAAGAGGAGAATGCTTTAGAGAAGCAGAATCTGCCTTGCTCAAAGAGCGGAACAGAACCGTCTTTAAGAGCGAATTCCACTACTAACAGCAACTTTGCAAGTGAGTTGGGGACCGAAAACAGCCCCCAAAGCTTCCCCATCCTCTCCCCCCTGCCTCACCACCCCCTTGATGAAGCTATTGATACCCCCCCTTAGTACCATGTTCAGCTGCCATTAAGCATCCAAGCGAGCGCGAATCATAGCAGATAGAAGAGAGCGCCCGCATGGCAGAGCCCCTCCATTGGCTACTGCGGGCGCTTTCTCTTACCAGTGTGGTAGAAATGATTCCTCAACAAACCGGCCCCGGGATCCCTTGCCAGCCTTACCAGCCCTATCCAGCGTACTTCCGGGCTTTTGGAGCCCGAGGGACGCTTTAATACAGGGTACGCCCCGGGCCCTTATGTCGGACTGCCAAACTCGCCGGCCCTGGGCTGTGTTGGCCCTGGCAGGATGCAACAACACAAGGCTGCGGTACCCGCCTGTCAGCCTGCAGGTGTGTCGATCTGGGACCCCTTGGGCTAGCCCAAGTCGCTTTGGGACGCCATGGCATTGGCCACGGCAGCAAAAGGGTCGACCTATAGAGAGGGCGGCTGCACGTATTCAAGGCAGAAGCCAAGCTGCAATTTGAAAAAGGGAGAATAGGAAGCGAAACAGAAAGCCCGGATCTCGAGTCATGCTGCGATGCCACTATGCTTTGACCGTCCTCACGTTTGATCCATTGGGTAGATAGTAGCGCCATCAGGGAACTGGTGGTTCCGACATGTGTGCGTTTGTCCTTGTGCCGCTATGCAGGCGGGCGCGGCGCCGCTCCAAGACGTGTCATGGCTCGTTGTATCGCCATCGTATGACAATGTCTGGAGATGGAAGAAGTCCTCGTATTTCCTCTTGGGCTGGGGGCATGCATTCGCTATCCATACATGGACGAAGACACGTTGGCTATGGGCAAATCGCGAGAACCCCAGATGCCGGCAGAATACCACGATGAACTGGAGAATAGTAGTAGGTAGACTCTTCTCATGACTACTTAGCGGAGCAGCAGTTTGTCCCGATTCTTTGTAAACTTGTGGTGGTCTCTTACACGTACGAATAAGATGATTTACACTTGTGCAAAATTTCTTCGTCTTCTATCGCACCTAAGCCTCCCCATGTGCGGAGTTCACCTCCGTAGCGACTGCTACTATAGAAACAGCACGGCTAGTCGAAAAACGGCACATCTTCGCAGGGGTGCGGATTGGACCGCAAATAGGCAGCAATACCCCATACAAAAGTACACTGCATAGGGATGGCTGAGAACCACGCATGCTGCTAGACCATGCTACTCTACTGCCCAATAGACTGCTTGTGCCAAGGATATGGCTGGTTCGCGGGTGACGGAAAGATCCCCGCGTTGGCTCATGAGCTCCCCTCCCCTTGTGTGTATTGTCAGCACAGCGAGCCGGTGCTGGCAAGATTTTACTCCGCCAGGTCGGTGGAGTGGGTGAAACGAGAGCACACTCACCGTTGTCCACGCCAAGGGGCTCCTGATTGGCCATTTGATGCATAGCCATCCTGCAACATGCCGCTCTTTCTACACGGGTGAATACGAGTAGAAGGAGCCAGCACTATAGTCTAATGTATGTGGATAGGGTTAACTGCAGGCTGACGGCGAGGGGCCCGTCTCCCCGGCATAGGTCCGAGACCGGTGATAGCCGGCATTTCTCTGAGATCTTGTTAGTGGGGGGTGGTCCACAACACCGTTGAAAGCCGGAAAAGGCTCCGGTCCAGGGGTAAGGGAATCATTGGTATGTATGCCCATATCTGGGTATTAAACTGGGTCTTTTCGTCGACGTTGAATGTCAGCCTGGATAACACAATCTCCGAGGCTCAATATTGCTTCGATAATACTATATTGTCAACGGCAGGTTGCAGGCCCTCTCGTGCCGCCGTTCCTCACTGTTTCGAAAGGATTTGAACCCATCACGATTTAGCTCCTTGGCAGCCTCCGTGGTGGTGTGTTTGTACACTAGCCGCTGGCTGTTGAAGAAGCCATGGCGTGACTCCATAGACATCCTTGTCTGAATTGAAAGTGAAAGGTCCCATCGTTTGTACGACGATGTTTATCCAGAACGCAAGTGACTTTTGGTACTTCATCTTCATCATCCATGTAAACTACATCACATAGTTCCAAGGTATTGGTATCACAGAGTACCAGTACGAGATGGGGTGAACAGTATTATATTTCGTAAAGTGTTTGTAGTTGTTGTAGAACAAGAAGGATTATCACGAAATGGCTGACAAGGCCATGCTTGGGTATGGAAGGAATGCCCAGCAGCCACGACATACGACCTTATGAGAACCAATCCTTGACACGACCCTTGAATGCTGTTGCCTTGGGCTTCTCCGGTACGCATTCTGATTCGTGGAGGCGGCCGGACCAAAGGTCGATCTCGTGGGCGCGGACAAACTCACACCAGTTAGCGAAACGGACTTTGTATACATGAAGAAGAACGAACCTTGGTCTTGTAGTACACCTTCCAGGCGACAATAGGAACAACAAAGATGGGTATCCCGATGTACGAAGATATGAAATCTGCCGTCGACCAGTTACCCGTGACAAAGACTGAGTAACCGCAGACTAAGGTCACGGTTGTTGAGCCCACAAAGCCAAACCAGGCCGCGTACGGCTGGAAAGGCGCTTTCCAGGGAAGGGTGTCGCGGCTAACGCCTTGGACCTTCATGGCGCGGTGGAAACGGATGTAGCAGAGGCAGAGAGTCGCCCACGCGATCAAGCCGGCCACGGTGCTTAGGCTGAGAAGCCACTGGAAAGCGTCCGCAGCACCTCCAGAGCCAAGACCTACTACTGTTAGACAAAAGAGGCTGCGAGTTTTGCTGTCAGCTTCCACTTACTCAGATACGCCAAAGGCCCGAAAAGCCAGGCGGTGATGACGGCAACATAGGGAACACCGTGCTTAGTGGTGCGGCCAAAGAACTGCGGCAGCTGTCTGTCCGTGGTCATGGCCACGATCATGCGCGAGCCGACCCAGCAGTACGAGTTGCCGGCGGACCACGCAGAGACGAGGATGCAAGCGTTCACGATGGAGGGCAGTATGTTGATGCCGGCTTGGCGGATGGCAATGACCCAGGGCGAGCTGTTGGCGTTGCCGGTGTCGGAGACGAGGCCCTGCTCGCGCGGGTCGACGATGAGACCGATGAGGAAGGCGCCGAGTACGTAAAACAGGCCGATGCGCCACGTCACGCGGCGGGCGGCGTTCGGGATGGCCCTGTGAGGGTTCACGGACTCGGCGGCGCCGATGACGACGGTCTCGACGCCAATGAAGGAGAAGGAAGCGTTGACAAAGGCGGCGAGGAAGCCGAGGAAGTGCCCGGCCGAGCCGCCGATGCCGCTGTACTCGACGAAGGCGCCCGGAGAGCTCCAGTAGCGGAAGCCGATGGCCTCGTGGTTGGGGCCGCCGCCGGCCGTGATGACGATGGAGACGAAGACGAGACCGACGAAGCAGAGGACCTTGACGGACCCGCCGACGACCTCGGTCTCCCCGTACCAGCGCACGCTGAGCAGGTTGCAGGCGAGGATCAGGAGGAGCGAGACGGTGATGACGACGGCGGGGGTCATGTCCGTCCAGTACGAGACAAGGATGGCGGCTGCGGAGGCCTCGGCGCCGATGGATATCGTGTAACAGTACCCGTATGAAATGGCAAGTGAGAACCCGACGGCAGGGTCGATGAAGCGAGTGGCCCAATGGGGAAACGATCCAGCGGTGGGAATCTGAATAAACATAGGGTCAGCTCGTGCGTGCTCCCGTCGCCCAAGAGAGGGGGGATAAGAGACCCCCCCCCAAAAAGAGATGACCGCGACAACACTCACCAGGGTCGCCAACTCGGCGATGCTCTGCATGACGCACCAGAGAATGGCGCCGACGACGATGTAGGCGAGCAGCAAGCCGGCGGGGCCGGCCTTGGCGTACGCCGAGCCCGTGCCGATGAAGAGACCGGTCCCGATACCGCTGCAGAAGCCGATCATGGTGACGTGGTAGTCGCGCAGGCGGCGCTGGGTGCGGCCGTGGCCGCCGACGCCGAGCTGGGGCTCTGGGATGTCGGCCTTGTGGTGGTGGTGGTGGCGGTCGTCGCCGCCGCCGCCGGAGGACTTCTCGATATCCCGGATAACATCGTCGGCGGGTCCGACGGACGGCCGTCCGTCAGTGTTGTATGCAGCCATGGCTGGATGTCACGTCCCGTCTGACTTGGCACACACAAACGCTCTGGGCTGCGAGACCTGGCTTGATGAGCGATACACGGATGGGAGAATAAAGGAGGGCTGTCAATCGCAAGACCGGGCATACGGGGGGCCAGGACGGGATTGATCAAATAGTCCCCTTCCCGCCTGTAGGATTGTATGGTTCCCTTTTCTCTCGTCCCTTTCCCTGTCACTTTGCCATGGCAAGGTGCGAAAACGGACAGTAAAGAATGGCATCATGGCCCTGGTCGCTGGGCGATGTCCGCGGCTGGTGGGCCGCCAAGGGGGGGGGGGGGGGCAAAGGGTACATGATTGTGGTGCTCACGGTGAAGATGATGTCCTTTCACCGAGCGCGGCCGCGGGATGGCTCGGTCTGATTCGGTCTGAATTGGCATTTGTATTCGGTGATACTACTATGCTGACAGCCCACGCTTCCATGACATATATACCACTGTCAGCAATGAACCCAGGGCGACGCGTTACAAGTAGACCGACAGTCAGGTATCCTTCACAACCTTCTCCGGTCTCGCAGAGAAGTAGCGTACATTTTTTTTTTCTTTTAAACAAAAGGACTCATCTGAATTCCTGATACGTAAAATTGTCCCCAAGGTAGCCGGGGCGGCGGGTCCGGGGCCGGGCAGAGCGTCTTTTTGACGACGGTAGCGCGCCCGATCTCCACCGAACGGCAGCGCTTGAGTGGTCAGTTGAATGATGCAATCTGAGATTGCCCTGGGGGGCGACGCACGGGTCGTTTGTGTGGATGTGTAGGGGCCCAGAAAAGGGTTTTACGGTGGTCCTCAAGGTCTGGCCAAAGAGGGTGAAAGCTGTTTTCTGGCTGGCTTCACCGGCTGATGGCGGATGATCCGAGTTCCGGCGACCGTCCGGTGTGGACGATATTGAGACATGTGCTTGAATAGCTCACCATCTATGAAATGATTCCACCTCCCAAGCTATCTTCGGTCACTTGGAAGACCGCCCAAAAAGAACATCGGATTCCAGCTGGCTCGTGAGACCCCTTGAGAAGTCGCTTCAGCCACTGCCAATCAATCTCCACATCACCGTTTCCCTCCGTGTCACCGTTGAATGGGAGCACAGCCCTCCTCTCTTTCCTGATTGCTCAGAGGTACCTCTGAGCTGAAACGGGGGCCGACCAGCTTCTCTGATGATACGTGGTTGAAAGGAAGGCGCCTCATGCACGGGGAGGCGATCGCTTCATTACATGGACTTGCACGGAAGGAACTGCCTCTAGATCACCTCTATCAAAGCAGGAAGACTGTCATGTCTCTGACAGCGGCGAGCCGACTTCCATATAACCAACGAGGGGGACCCATGTGTGCCGAGCGGGCCGTGTATGCCGCGTAAACACTTTGTTTCATTGTAGTATGTACTAGGATACCAGCCTAAGCCTAATATACACAGATATATATCTTGCAGCAGCAACTAGCCCTATCTACCGATAGCATAGGTTGCGCGCAACTAATCCAGCTATATGCCAATAGCTTCGTTATTGTCAAGCTGCCTGCTCGACACCATGGGTACACTTACGAGGGGTCACATTCGGCATTGGCACACGGGCGACCTATCAGCGGCAATGACGGCAGGGCACATCTAGCTCAGCTCGTCACGGAAGGCTTATTACTATTGACTCGCGTCATGAGAATGTAAAGCCATTGCCCGCATACTTGAGTTATTCCTGTCGCCTATTCGTAATCTGCGTGTGGAACATAATTGTCACAGTAACATTGAGCCGATTTCAGGGAGAATGCTTGGGTATATTTAAGACTTATCCCTATCTCTCCGTAAAAGCTCCTCTTAAAAACGTTCGAATGAATAAAAGTGATAATCCTTTCCTTCCCCAGCTTGTTGCCTTTTGAAAGACTGTAGATATGGCACAAGCCGGGTGAAAACGAAGGGTGATGTGTATGAAGAGGAAAAGACTAGGCTACCCTGGCTGGTGGGCTGGATATCTGGGCAAGGGTGCCGACGGGTGGCAGCCAGTGGTGTGGGCTGCCAACCCAGCCGTGGGCACCTGCCACAGCAGACATGCTCTGGCGGCGACGTATAGCGAAAGAGGCTGGTCTAGCAACAGCATACTTGGTAGTTGCACTTGTCCCAGTCGCAGGTGCAGCGTTCGTTGACTAGTGGGAGCTTGTCGCGTGCAAACTGCTCTGACTCAGGCGCCGCAAAAGTGAATGAAGCCATAGTGGCGAGGGCAACGAAGAAGCCGATGTTGAAGTGCATTTTGTTGAAGTATAGTTGCGAGACGTAGGTCTTGTGGGTATTAGGGAAATGTGAATCTGTAGAGAAGCTGATGCTGGGATGGGTTTCCTCGTGTTCATGGGGAATAGGAGCATAGGGGCTTTTATAGATTGATTGATCAGGAGGAAACAACTTTCCCCTAGCATCCTATATATCTACATGAGTCATGATTAGCACCCTTACGACTCGGAGGTAGGAGATTAGTCGATTCAATAAAGCTTATTAACTAGTTAATTTATTTCACTCTCCAAGAACCTAGATTACGCTACTATGATTCGTGCTAAGCTGATACAATATAGGACTAAGTCTATACAACTGGAGTATTGACCCACCTACTTCTGAGTCGTAAACGTAGCTATTACGACTACAGAGTTCCAGGGCTATAGATATTGTGTACCTCTGCGACCTCAAGAGGACCGCTAGGATAACATATCTATCTCAGTCATGACTATAGTGTTACAAGTAAATTACAGTAGCTAACTATATAGTACGACCTAATACGTCATAAGTAGCACTAGCTACACTAAACCCTGGAAGCGCGGGTAGTATAGGTTCGTTTGTCTGTCTTTTAAACTCTTGAGATAAATTAACTTATTGAAGCCTCAGGAGAAGAAACAAAGGTTTTCCGGTCTATCGGACGATACACTGCTTGCGCTGTTGGTGGTGCTTGCAGAGAGGTAAGTACCCTTTCTCTTGAGTACTCCTGGGTGTTGTCTTTTTGAGACTTACTAATATACTACAGATTCCGTGTCCTGCCCTAGAGGACTCGCGAAACCTCGTGGCTGCGTACCTCTCCTGGTGGCACCATGTTTGTCAGGACGGAGACAATAGCGAGCATGCTTCTAAAGCCAAAGGTGTCCTGACTGCGTCGCAGCAAAGCTTCCATCGACGATGGTCTCTCAAAAAAACTCGAGTCAGAGGCTAAGTCGCGTTCTTCCAAGGACGTCACGCAGGCTCGTGAGGGCGACATCATCACAGCTGATCTCATCAAGGTGATGAAAGATCTATCTCACTATATCCGTGAGCTCTGCCGCGCCCTTCGCGAACGCCGCAATACCCTTCTTGAGGACAAGAATCAGAATTCCGATGAGGAAGATTCGACTGAGCTCTTCGACAACGAGGAAGGTGTCACGAGTTAGAGCACACAGCAGGGCATATGAGAATAGGAATGTGTCGTGAAGCTATCCTGTTGGTATAACAGGGGGTTGCCAATGCATAGCGATAGCCTTCCGGCCGGTTGGAGCAATAGATCGTTGTTTTCTATCTACTATTGCACGAAGAGGGGAAGGAGTCTAGAAGAGGGCTTGGCTGGATAGGCGATCTATATAGGGGCTGTGACCGGCGTCCCGGTTGATCCGGTCCCGGATACCCTGGCCGGAATCTGGCCAGGATATTCATGCTGCCAATTATTCCAACATATCCAAGTCACAATTACTGCCTTGTAATTGTGGTTCCACTTTTCCACCCAATCATCACAGAATGAAAGTGGCTTGTATTGTGTAAGAGTGAATATGTGAAAGAGCGATCCTATATATACCTATATAAGCAAGTGGCACTAGTAATGATGGTGGCACACGTGGGCAGGCACGTGGTAAGGCTGATGCTAAGAGCAAGTAATGTATGAAGCTATCGTGACAGGAGGCTTTTGTGAGGAGGAGGCGTAGGCCGAGATTACCGATGAAAAGCAGGCTATTTAGATGCTCTCAAGAGATTTTACAAAGGGGAGTTATTTGCAGGGAATTTCGAGAAGTTGTGAGTTGGCAAAAAGTCACATCACACAGACATTTCAGCTAGAGTTGCGAGTTCATATCAAAGCCATTCTGCAACTTTTTCAAACGAACTACTGTGCACGACTCTCGAGTCATCACACCCAGTATCAGAACATTAGGCGATAAAATTCCGTTGAGTGAATTGATGAACTAACCTCAAACCTAAGCCATCAATTGTAACAATGTCGCAGCGGCCACGTTGTTTGTGTCACGTGGGATATATAAGTGTTAGTTACTGCCAGGTAACTAACGGTATCGTTTTGTTACGTGACAGTTTGTCATATCGAGCCCACCTTACCATCTTGGCTCGTCTGCAGCATGTCAAAAATCAAAACCTACATCCAGAGACTCTTTCGACTTCCCAGCCTCAGCTTCAACTGCATTCAGGTTACGTCCCAGCCAGGCGCAGTCATAGAACGTAACGCATGCCCACAGTTTGATGAAAGAGTGGATGTACGCAAAGAGAATCTGGCAAATCAGCAAAGGGATATCAGCGGGGTGACGCAGAATGTGAGGCCAGAGCTTGATGGTCTTGGACCACAGAATCCAGAGCATGAGCTCAAGTATACTCACCGAGTAGAGCCCGTCGCTCCAAGTCGAGCGGGCCAGGGAGAAGATCAACGCCCCGTCCCAGAGGAGGGCAAAGTTGAAGAGCGCGGCCCCGTAAACCGCAAAGTAGGTGAAGGGCATGCGCCAGGTGAGAAGGTCCGATACGCGCCTGAGCATACAGGGGTTACTACGGAACGTCGTCCTGGCCCAGCGGATGAGCTGGCCCCTGAACTTGACCGCCGACTCGTCGCCCAGCGTGGTCTCGATCATGCAGTCCCTGGTCTGCTGGAACTTGATGTCCCACCCGAGCCCGTACGCCTCGCGGGTGAGGAAGTTGTCGTCGTCCGGGCCGAGGCCCTCCTCGCCGCCAAAGAGCCCGAAGAAGAAGTGCTCGTTGCAGAACCTGTGCATGAGGCCGCTGGACCGGAGGAACCTGGTGCGGTAGAGGGCGGTGCGGCCGGAGACGACGAAGACGCCGCCGTCGATGGCGTTGGAGGCGCGGAGCTCCCAGTTGTGGCGGAGGAGGTAGAGGCACCCTATCAGGTTGATGACGGAGGACATGGACCACTCACCGGGCGTTGTGCGGCGGACGCGCTTGTACGTCGCCACCACACCCACGTTCACGTCCTCGAAGGGGGCGAGGGCCGCGGGGAGGAAGTCGCGGCTGGGCCAGAAGACGTGGTCGTCTGCCAGGACCGTGAACTCGGTGCGGACGTGGCCCACGGCGTGGGCGACCTGGCGGCGCTTGGAAGGGTGGAGGATGGCGCTGACGCCGATCTCGGTGGACGGGTACTCACGACGGTAGGCCCGGGCGACGGTCTCGGCGCGCGCCCGCATCTTGGCGCCGACCGTCACGACGAGGACGGAGGCCGGGCGGTTCTCGAGGATGGAGAGGATGCACTCGTCGAACTTGGCGTTGTCCACGTCGATCGTGGGGAGGATCACGGTCACGTCGCGGCGGCCCCAGTTCGGGCGGATCTCGAGGGGCGTGGCCCTGTACCGCAGCCAGCCCCAGATGTTGACGACGAGCCTGGCATAGCGGAGGAAGAACAGGGAGACGAACACGGAGGTCCAGTATTCCGGCGTCTTGCTCTGGATCGCGGAGGCCGCTGCAGAGGTGTACGGGCTGAGGTCTGGGCCGGTAAGCTTCCACGCAACTGAGAAGAGGGCAAGTATCGGATGTGCGAGCAGGAATCGCAGCGGCACTGTTACTATGGACCTGAGGGATACCAGAATAAAACCAATGGCGTCGCGGGTTCGACTTTGAGCGGGTTGTGTTCCGGTCTGGATTCGCGGCATTGTGTCGGTTCGAGGGGGACGTATTTGGCTCTCAACTCTCGAGGAAGCGATGTCTGACAATATGCCGTGTTCTGTACAACAAATCTATGTCGTTCTGTCTGGTAAACTATCAAAGTTGGTTAGAGTCTGTGGAGTGTTGTATAAGTTGAAAATGTTGCTGGATAGTGATACTCTCTCTCTCTCTCTCCCAGTCAACGGCACTGGTGCTGATTATTATATGTCCAAGTTGTGATAGTTTCCCCATCTCCCTTGACAAAGCCTTACTACCGAGTTGAAGACAACGGCTTTGTTTTTCAAATACCGAGAACGTCTACAATGTTCTCTGAAAGGTCACTTTGTACTGCTGGGCCCTGGGAAGAACACAATCGCGTCTTTGTCTGCCAGTACACCCAATAACTCATTTGTTCGTTTTACAACGTGGCAATGCTGGCGAGGGTTGTTCAAGGCAATGTCGGTGTCAAGAAAGAAAAACAGTTCTTTTTTGAGTAAGTCACTTTGGTGAAGAGGGACAGAGGAAAAAGAAGAAATCCAAAACGGGTAGAACCCGACCACATAACATGCAACGTTACGAATCAACACAATGCCTGACAAGACACTGGGCTGTATGATTTGCTTCATATTCTCTCTCTGGAGCTAGTGAAAGCCCGTAAGATTTGAAAGTAAAGATTTGTAAAGGGTAATGCGTCATCTGCAAAGGAACCACTATCGGATCACTATACACCGAGGACTATGAAGACATGGATGTTTTCATCGATGCTTACGATGCCATTGAAATAACTAAGCATCGATCAGCTCATGAGAAGACGCTTTGATCGAATAACAAAAAGTAAATGGCGACTAAAGCGAACGATTTGTGTTCGATTCAACTACTGAAATGGACTAAGGTATCTAAGCAGAAAACACTCATTTGGTGTTCAAGGTATCTTTGGACGCTTTTCAGCGCCAAGGTTATGGTCAACAGCCTGCAAGTTACTGCATCATAGGACGGGCGTCCTCGATCATCTCGCTGGATCCAAAGTACTTTTCCAACTCGTTCTCGAGTTCCCTCCCTTCCACCTTGCGCATCTCCCTGGCGCGCTTGACGGGGCTGGCCTTGTCGGCGTGGGCGCTGGCGAAGATGACGTCGAGCTCCTCGAGACTTCGGCCCTTGGGCTCCGGGAAGAAGAGGTAAACGCACGGGATGATGGCCGCGTTGAACACGGCGAACATGACGTACGTCTTGTAGCCCAGGTTGGCGAACGCAGGTGGCGTGATCATGACGATCAGGAAGTTGGAGAGCCAGTTGGAGCAGGTGGAGAGGGCGTTGGCCTGGATTCGGATACGGAGGTTGGTGATCTCGGCCGGGTAGAGCCAGGTCATTCCGAGCCAGCCTGATGCGATGTTAGTTTGGGACGTGTGCATTGTTATAGTGGCCGGAGGGGGCGGCCTACCAATTGCGAAGAAGGAGTTGAAGACGAAGAGGAAGACCGTGGCAGTGACTCCGTACACAGTCTCGAGCTTGGGCGCACCAGTCTCGTCGACCGTGCCAGTAGACACGGTTCCAGCCAGAACCGCCATGGAGGCCATCATGCCAAATGCGCCAAAGAGCATGAGCTTGCGGCGACCGGTCCTCTCAATCAGAGGCAGAGCGACAAGCGAAGCGAGGAAGTACTCCGTGCCGTTGAGCGCGGCCAAGAGTCGGGACAGTTCGGGGCCGAAACCGAGCGAGTTCTCAAACAAGAAGCCACTGTAGTATGTGATGAGGTTGATACCTAGTCATCATGCGTCAGCGACTGGTCTCCACGGCCACGGAGACGAAACGAACGAACGTACCGCAGATTTGCTGGAAAAACTGCGCGGCAATGCCGAGGAGGGTGCGCCTCAAGTTCTGCGAGGGGCCGTTGGTGAGGAGCTCCTTGAACTTGAAGCTTCCGCCTTGGCTCTGAGCCTCGAGGGCCTCCTGAATCGCCTTGACCTCGATGGTGACGTCCTCATGGTCGATGGGCTTTCCGAGGAGGCGAGATGTCACTTCGCGGGCTTCCTCCATGCGACCCTTCATGGCCAACCAACGGGGCGAGTCGGGCAGGTAGAGAAGACCGATCATGACGATGATGGTGAAGAAGGACTGGAACGAGACGGGGAATCGCCAGCGGACCGACCCTTGGAGGAAGTAGAAACCGTACTGCACGATCGTTAGCGGTTGCACGTCGTGTCCCGGGTTGTACAAATGGGCACACTTGCATCGACCCAGTAGGCAATGGCGATACCACAGCTGATGAGGGCTCCGGAAAGGGTGATGAGGAACCCTCTTTGATGCGGTCGTGCACACTCGGATTGCCATGTGGGAATAGCTGCCAACACGATTTAGCTTTGACCGGCAGAAAAGGGCAACCAACGCCCGAACTCACTCGACGTCACCATGCCGTTCCCGATACCACCGACGATGCGTCCCGCGGAAAAGAGGCCGTACTCGTGCGCAGAGGCCTGCAGGATGGTCCCGAAAATCATAATGGCGCTGCCCCAAAACGTGGACGACTTGCGGCCCCAGCTCTCCCCGTGAAAGAGGATCAGGACCGCGCCCAGGAAGCAACCGATCTGGTACACGGCGACCGCGGCGGCTTGCGTGTTGGGGTCTCCGGTGCACTGGCTGTAGTCGCGCTGAGTGTTTTCGGGGAAATCGAGCCAGCAGAGGGAGTTGGAATGCTCCAGCGGCGTCATCAGGGTGATGCTCCGTTGGAAGTCGTCGAGGGTGAGTAGTGAACCGAGGACGCCTACGGGGGGGGAGACGATGAGCAATCTGGATACTTTCCAGTGGTCTTCTGCTACCCTTGGGAGGCCGAGCTGGCTCACTCACCCTGATCGTATCCGAACATGAGGAAACCACAAGACGCGATGAACCCGATGGACCAGTTGAGCGCCTTGCCCTGCAGGCGCTGGCCGCGGAAGCCCCATTCGGGCAGGTCGCCCATACGCGAGAGGAAACCCTTGGGTCTTGGCTTCTCGTCGACGGCGCGTCCGCTGTCGACCGACGAGGGCGTCCGGCTCCCGCTGTCGCTGGGCTGCTCG
The DNA here is from genome assembly GCA_016618095.1 of Colletotrichum echinochloae. Classification (NCBI taxonomy): domain Eukaryota; kingdom Fungi; phylum Ascomycota; class Sordariomycetes; order Glomerellales; family Glomerellaceae; genus Colletotrichum; species Colletotrichum echinochloae. The sequence goes on from JADEZT010000008.1 coordinate 1,290,510, forward strand.
CGCTTCTCCTGCTTCTCGGACATGTTGGGCTCAGCCGCGGCGGAGGCCGTGTTCTGGTCAGCCATACTGATCACCGGAACCAAGCTTCTTGGTAGTAGAAAGAGGTAACGATGAGATGATCACGCTAGGTCTTGGAAAGGGGGAGGCATCTTGGATGGAACCATGACGGCGGGATGCAGGCGCGCCTTTGTACTCGCTCGGTTCTTGCCCCGGGGCCAACGTATTTCACCGACCTCGTGGGCGCGCGCCTAGACCGCATCCCGATGGAGGACAAACTTGAGACTTGGCTGAGGTCATGTTGGGATGGCTGAAAGTTGGACGGGCAATGTCACGATGGAGCATCACCCCATGCGGCACGGAGGGGTCCAATATTATCGTGTACCCACACATCTCTCCAGACGGTGCAGTCTTGGACTCTTGATTGTTGGAGGAGCCGAGGCCGCGTTCTCCAATCAAGTTGTGGTTGAAGAACCGATTCCGCCCTGTCGTTGGGATCCATGTCATCACCCACATGGTTTTGTTTTCTTTCAGAGGCTGCCAGAAATGACCCGTCCATCTTGTAAACCGTTTCCATCATCCGTCAGGCGTGCGAGCCGAATGCCGCGAGAAGCGTGTAGCACATATACTATACATTACCTCTGCCTCCTGACAGTCAGCTGTCGGGGCAACGCGGCGACTGTGTACACATCAAGATGCCATGGTTTCAAGAAACATATTTGCCAATCACCGCTCAATGACGAACCACGCGACCGGAGGTGGATCGCGAAAAACCATCGCCCAGCTCCATCAGGTCGACGGGGGGGTGGCATCGGCATCCTCCCGTACGGAATGCCCAACAAGGTAAGCCGAGGGCTGGGCGGTCCAGCATAACTTTTGGGGAGCTTTGAAATGGTGTGAAGAGGTAAACGCTGTAAGCCGAAAGCGCCCGGCCTGGGGCAAGAAGATGAGGACCCCTTTTCTCTTGGTGTTTCTCGGCGGACATGGGTCGGGCGTTGGCGGTGACGTTGGCCAAGTTTTAAGCTTAAATCTCCAGTTGGCTGCCGCCGGGATCTTCGATATCCACGGGCTCTTGGTCCCTCCACTTCCAAGTCAGAATGTGCGGAGCCTCCATCTTGGCGAGTCTTGGGATGTCCTTTGTGTGCCCTTGGTGTGGTCTCTCGTGAAAGTCGGAGGCCGGACACCGCCGACACGCTTTCTGTTGGTTCGAATCGCAAGAACGGGAAAGTCTGGCGCTACCGGCGGGAAGGACGACGGAGTTGGATAACGAATGCAGGGTTTGATAGCCGAAGACGCGCGGGTGACCTGCATCTGCGTGTCTCGGAGTGTTGTCCGTTACGTCCTGCACTGGAGATGCTGGATCACGCGAAAGCAAAAACATTAGTTATCAGGTAAGACATCTCCACAGTCGCCAACCTTCTCTCCAAGCCCCCCAAGGAAAGGTAGGTAGGATCATGGAGATCTCTTGGGCATCTTCCGCCGTCAACCGTCATCCGGGGTCCGGGGAAGTCGAACCAACGACACGTCAATTTGTAGCCATTCCCGTGGAAAGCCTCCACTGATTGCAATTTCCGAAAAGTGGACAGTCTCCAGTCCGGCCCTCATGACCGGAACCGCTTCTCGGCAGATAGAAAAAGACTGGAGGAAAAGCGTCCTTATACTACCTTGTTCCAGCCCGACGCGCCGAGCACATGAAGCTGTTCCTAGTCACGGAAGTGACTCATCCGCCATATCCGACAGATTAATAGCCCAGCCTGTGATGGGTGGCGATAGTTTGTTGACGGCCGCTCTACATTTTCAGCCCTTTCTTCACCCATTATTGAGTTAGGTACCCATTCATAACAGGACATTTAGCACGAACTCTTCACCCAATATACAGAACGACGCCCGATCAGCGAATGCCGTATCCATGATCACCTTCGTCTGACATCAGAGTCAATTCCTGGCGAAAAACGACGTCTTTATTGAGTCTCTCCCGTGCTCCTTTTTTTTTGTTGCAAACTCGAATAACTCAACATGCCTGCTAGGCTGCTTATTTGACCTTCAGCACGGCCTTGCCAAAGTTCTTGCCGGTGAGCATGCCGATGAGACCGTCCGCGGCGTTGTCGATACCCTCGGTCACGTCCAGCTTGGCCTTGACACTGCCTTCGGAGAGCCACTTCTGCAGGTTCTCCTGGTGCTCCTGGAAGTACGCGCGACCGAACTTGGGGTTGCCGACGAGGAAACCCTCCATGGTGATCTGTTTGGAGACAAGCTGCATCAAGCCTTTGATGCCCTGCTGCTGGTCCGGCGGGGTGTTGTAGCTGGAAATCTGTGGGCACGCATTAGCTCTTTATTCTGGCGCATGCATGTCTGCGTGTCCTGGTCGGGGGAGGGGGAGGGGGCAAGTCACTCACCATGCCGCAGACGGCGATGCGTCCCTCGACGTTCATGGAGGCGAGGGCCGCCTCGAGATGGTCCCCACCAACGTTCTCGAAGTAGATGTCGATGCCGTTAGGCGCCAACCTGGGCAGGGCTTCGCCAGGCTTCTCGTTCTTGTAGTTGAAGCCGGCGTCGAAACCGAGCTCCTTGGTGATGAATTCCAGCTTCTCGTCCGAACCCACAGACCCAATGACGGTGAGACCCTCCCGCTTGGCGATTTGTCCGACCAGCTGTCCCACAGCGCCGGCGGCCGAGCTGACAAAGATGGTCTCGCCCTTCTTAGGCTGCCCGATCTTGTGCAGGCCGGACCAGGCGGTCAGTCCCGGCATGCCAAGGGGTCCGAGGAAGAGGGCCAGGTCCAGGTTGTGGGGGTTCTGAACCTTGCGCGCCTGCTCGAGGATGCTGGGCGGCACGCGGGCATACTCGGCGATGGGCGTGTGGGCGACGACGAGATCGCCCTCGGCGAAGTTGGGGGCGTTGCTCTTCAGGACTTTACTGATGGTGCTGTTGGTGACGGGGCCGTCGAGCTCAAAGGCGGGCGCGTAGGACTTCTTGCTGGCGTCCCTCATGCGGCCGCGCTGGTAGGGGTCAAAGGACGCGTAGATGATCTCGACGACTATGCCGTTCTCTGGCGCGTCGCCGAGGTCAATCGGGCGGTCCTCGATGGTGAGATGCTCCCCCGCCACGGGCAGACCGGTAGGGATCTTCTTGAAGATGAGGGTCTTGTTCTGCGTCATTGTGAAGGGCTCGGGGGTTTTGTTCTTTAGTCTTTGGTCTTTGGATTGGATCCTTGAGTGAGAAGTGTTTTCTCAGGGCTGTATTTATAGAATCGGAATTCGATTCCTGAGATCACGAGGGGCACGAATCTACAAGCTGTCAGACCTCTGTTTGAGCTGCATTGACGGGGTTTATGCGCGCGGACAGTCGTGCCGAGGTATGATTTTGTGTGTGGATGCTTCGCCGACTCCCCGATGAAATCACAATGACCCCGCTTTTGGTCTAGTGAGAAGCTTCCAGAAAAAGACGGGACGAGAGACAATGACGTGACGCTGATTGATTATTCATCAGGTCATCGTACAGGAGTAGCACGAAGATGCCATCACGATGCACGGGAAGGCCTATGTAAAACGACAGCAATCAATCCCTTTTGGAGTTTTCGCTTCGTTTCGTTTCGATTTGATTTTTACAGGCCTACTACGAGTGTGAGGCTATTCCAAATGGGAGAGTCAGCTTGGGTTGATTTGGTTCGGAAAAAGGCCTATGTTATACGCCAGATCCTTCACCTTGGCAATGTGACATGTCAGTAATTGGGGCCTATTGGAGATGATCTGCAGTTTTGTAACTTCCGACACATAAGCAGGCCGAGGGGTCTGTATTCACGGCTGCAATACGAGTCTCACATACCGGGCGTTACGTCTAGCTTTTGGAATCATGTAGTAATCACGCCGAGTGACTGCTGCTATCCGTAGTAGAAGTCCAGTCACTTGGGAACCAGATGTGGATGGATTGCTAGAGGAGTGCTTTTCGCTTGATGTCTGTCTCTGTGGTGGGGATGTGCCATCATGTGTCCCTTGCTTTACAATCATCGACGGCCTTTCGAGTCCAACCGCGACGTCCCGGATTTCAGCCATCGACCCGACGATGATCGATTACATCTAGAACACAGATTTTCAGATGATCCCCTGGGACTTGTATTTTGAGAGCCATAATAAGTACATACTACCAACAACCCGGGCTGGTGCAGAATCTTTGCAAGTCCGCCCATCGAGCCACGTAAAACGTTACGAGATACGCTACAAGCTCGACGTGTACCAGCCCTGCACCGTGCCAGCTTTTCACGATCAATGCATTTGCATTTGCTAGAAACCACGAGACGAGAGATATCCCCATGACGGAGAACCAGCATCGCCACACCAGCGCGAAGTAGCGACACGGGCCGTAGTAGATCTCGGCCGTCGTCCACGCTCCGACACCCAGCATCCACACGAGTACCCATCCGGGCGTGGTCTTGCACCTGAGCAACCGGGAAAAGGTACTTTCGGCTTGCACATGAAGGACCGCAAGCCCCGTCCAGCCTTCGAGGATGGCCTTGATGTCGTTCCTCGTCCGCGGCGGCCAGAAACGCAGGATGTTGTGTTCCGCATAGCAACAGTCCGGCAGCGAAGTGATCCACATAGCTGTCGTGGCGGTAGGGAGGATCGCGTAACCCAGCAGTGTGATGCAGCCCGCCAGAGTCTCGTTGTCGATCATGCCGCGTGCAGTAGGTGCACGCGAAAGGAAGCCGACGAGACACCGCGAGCCTCTGCTGATCAAACGGTAACCGCCACATAGGGTGACGATACTTTTGAAGACGATGCCGGTCACGAGCCGGGGGACTACCCACCAGGGCCTCTCGTCTCTGACATGCCCCGCGTCTCTCGTCTCTTTGATGGTTGCCTCGGGCTCACGGCGCTCCGAGTAGATTTTGATGACAACGAACCGCAACGCGAGGACTCCAACCGTGGTTTGGAACCCGATAAACAGCCACAGTAAGAGCCGGACCCTCCTCGCTCGTCGCACACGGGCTTGCGGCAAGGCCGGGACAGCCGGCCGACCCGCCTGTCGTTGTCGTGGCGCCATGTCATATCGCTCCCAGTCGGGCACCGGAGCTTCTGCCCGCGAATCGGCTCGTGAGCCTTGGAGGCCCGGATCACCGGCAGATGGATCCACCAGCCCTGCGACGGCGCCCCTGCGGAGGAACCGACGCGCGGGTCGCTCGCTATCCACGGGTGAGGGCATTGTCGGTGGGTGTTGTAATGGGCAAGTTTAGCTTGGAATGCGGCTTGCTGTGCCACGTCTTGTTCACCGAGGCCAAGCGCTGACACCACTGAGGGGGCTTACGTGAATTTCCGCTGTTCGACGGCTGCCAGAGCAAGCTGAGGAATGGTAGACTAGTTGCATATGTCTGCAAGGGGGTTGGTATGGTGCATCAATCTACAACAGACCGTCCCTTAATAACGTTTGCAGCCGGTATTGACATTTCTGTAGGCTTTTACTCGACGCGCTTGTATTACATGAACGAATAGTACCCGAGTCTGGAGCTATCACGTCGGCTTACAACAGCGTTGGCATCGACATGCGGGAGTGACGCTGATCTGACGTGGAATTACCGTGTGTCGCATCCTGTAGCATGTCTCTCCCGATAAAAAGCGAATTGCAGGCCTTTTGAGTATGCAATGTAACGCTTGCTCCCATCCGTAGGCGGCGGCCGGCACTTTCTCAGACCTTCTTCACAGTCGTAATATGCCACAAGAACCGCGTGGCATCCCCGTCCTATGCTGTGTGCCGACGGCCGACTGCAGGTGTGAAGGACTATCAAAAACGAACAGCCGGTTCGATCTAACAATGAAAATTGAGCCGGCATCGGAGATTCTCCGATTCAATGCCAGACAGTCCTCGCCAGGCGCTCATCCAGGACGAAGCTCTTGGTGCAGCAGTAGCTTGCAGAGCAATCCCACCACGCCATCGACCCTTGTCTTCTCCGCAACCCCTGATGGACTGGTCTCTCGTCTCTGAGCCCGTCACCGGGGCCGCTCCGTTCGGATGGGCCTGTTACGCGCAGGGCAAAATGCAGGGCGGTCTTCCGGCCGTCAACACCGTGTCGTATGCCTGCGTTACCAAGGGCTGCTACGGCGTCTGGGGCGACATCATCGGCGACGACTCGTCTCTCGATAAGCGAGAATGCAGAGGCACTTACGGCGCACGTTGAGCTGCCGCCGCCAGGCAAAGGGAAGTCCCGGAACGCCAACGCCACGGCGCGGGTTGACAGCGACGACGACGCCGAGGGGGGCCCGCTGCAATTCTCATGGAACAAGTGGGTCGACCGGACGCTCAACTAGCTCGAGATACTCTTCATCCAGGTCATTGCCGACTTGCCCCGGCATCAGACAGAATCTCCAGGACCCTGTCCAGGTCTTGATCGCGTACCCCGTGAGCAAGCCCCCCGCGCAGTCCATCGTCAACGGCCCCGGGTTCGTCGACGGGCCCGTACAGCTCTGAGGCAGGCTTCCTGGCCCGCTTGCGAGAAACTCGCGTCCGCCCCTTCAGACTGGCCTCAGCTCTCGCTCATTGCGTTTCGCTCTCTATCGATCTAGGGCTGACGGGCGGCCCTCTAGTCGCCTGCATCCCTTTTGTCTTATCGCGCGGAAATATCACCATCTTCTGGAGCAGTGAGAGCTAACATCAGGCAGGTATGGCACCGGGTCTCGTCTGCGGCTATGAAAGAAGAATGATATCGCGTCTGGTAAGGCGGGGCTCTCCAACCGCGGGCGCGTGTTTGGCGTTGAGGGACTGAGAGTGGCGGACACAGGCACTCTCCCCTTTGCTCTTCTGGGGGCATCTTCAGTCCGCCGTATATACGCCGGCGGGGGATCTTGCGGACGACATCATAAAAGGTCGTTGACGTGTCGAGGCAGATAACGGAGAGTTGGTGCTTGTGGGATGACTGTCTGTGGCCATGCACGGCTAATCATATTGCGCAGTGCCTGATGCAACTGGAAGTCAACATCCCTAGACAGAGGGCAGTCTTGACTCGACCCACGGGCACTTTACCTCCAGAATAAAGGAGACATGTGGAAATGGGAACCAACCGCGATACGCCTTTCAACCGAATTACACTTTGAGAGTATAGTCAGTCTTGGACGGCCGATGTGGCACGATGGCGCGCCGTCCTCGCGGCAGATATTCACCGCTACTCGTCTTTGCACGGCGTCCGCCCCCTCTCTGTCACCGCTGTTTGATTGCGAAAATCTCTGCCGCGACTATGCTCTCTGGGGCCCGACTTTGAACCCCACCCAGGCTCGCCGGTTTGTATCAAGAACAGCACACCTGAAGAAAGAAGGGGGGGTTACACGCATCGTGAAAACTAGCATACAGACTTGGGCCGGCGACGAGGTTGCGAGGAGAGACCCGGGGTTTGTCACGCCGAACCGGGGTGCTTGCGCGTGTCTGCCGAAACCGGGCCTTTGGTGGTCGGTTCCGTTTTGAGTTTGCTCGTGGATCGGAACGAGCCATGGGAACAGGCCTATAAACCGGGTCGTGGCGAGGCGAAGCGCATGATTTCCGGGCCAATATGTTTGGGGCCCGTGGGCAATTGGAAAATTATATTGGGCATCAGAGGAATTTGAGGACATAAAAGGGGCCGTTTATAGCATCGTGATATAGTCAGAATTGAGACATGCAAGCTTGCTCGGGTCTTTTGCTCCTTGAACCCGTGTGTGATGCTTCTCGGTCCACCCAAACATTCCATCGACATGGGCATGATCAATCATAGGCTTTGTCCAGCATAAACTCGTGCCTGTTTAGCATTGCCTTTCCCAGACGACTGATGCAGTGTCCATGCTGCGAGTTATGACACATATTATTCGCGGACTAGCCCCTTGAGTTGTTCTTACATGTTCAAGTCATCGGTCTATCACCATGGCCATGCGTGTGTGTTCTACGAGCAGATCAAACTTCATCAGCTAGTGGTAAGGATGTCTAAGACAGTCGGAGCTTATGGCAATGTCCCTGCGTGCTGGTCCGAGAATGCCAAACAAAGCAAGGCAATGAAAGGTCTGGACCCCTTTTCTTGACTACCTAGGTAGGCTAGATTCGTGAGGGGGTCCAATTACATCGTACCAGTACATTCACGACTCGGGGTTCCACGTTGGGGGCCAAGGGTGAAAGGAGAGGGTTATTTGATCCATGACCTCAGTCCATCGTCAACTCCTCCCGCAGTCTGAGCCCCTTGGGGGGGCAGAGGGAGCCACAGCCACATATCCACGCACCCGAACCAGACTGGTAGTTCTCGACGAGCCGGTCGCAATTACGGCAATACCCTTGAAAACGCGACCCCTGACATGGCAGATATTTGTGGCAGCAGACTCCCAAAAGCTCTTTGATTGGCCAAGCTCGGATGACGGCGGCGATTCCGCGCGCGGGGGGGGTCCTGCGAGCCACACTACCATGGGAGTCTGGAAAGCAGTTTATTGGGTAGGATTCTCGGGATGGGCCTAGGGCGGCAGTTGAGTTTGGATTTTGATATATGCCATCATATATATCCATCCTTGACCGACGACACGCTCGATCGGGTTCACCAAGCTCAACCCACCTCACAAAGCAAGGTAAGCCAGACCAAAAAGTCGGAAACGGATGCCGACGTGCACATAGTTTCAAGTCTTCCCGACATTGGGCAGCCAAGATGGTCCTCAGGGATCCCAGGGATGTCCCTGGTGGAGGAGTGGCAGAGCTCCCCGATTTTGTTAGGTAATAGGAAACCGGTGCCCTGGCGGTTCCGGCCCAAGTGGGTTGTGTTTTGATGGATGAGTGGATACGAAGCAAGCATTCTGGCTGTTCTGTTTTGTCCCGTGGCGCCAGTGTCTTTTTTTTTACACGGTTTCCTGGTGCCGAAGGGTCCGGACGAGAGGCAAATCTGCCGGTGTTTGTGAACCACCGGCCCGGTTCACTTATAAAGAAAGCGACCTCCCCCATACTTTTCCCCGCGATCCACTTCTGCAGAGGCTTCCACACAAGCCGGACATAGTCTTGTGGTATCGTTCCCTCTCACTCCTCTCTCTCTCTCTCTCTCTCTCTCTCTCCCACTCTCCCTCCGCCTCCCCCTCTCTCCTGACGTACGGCTTCCTACAGCTCTGCAGCTGAGCATCAAGAGAAAGCCACTACACAGCCGTTCTGACGGTCGATGCAATGGTCGGGTCCTCACAGGCTTCTCCCGACGATGACCCCGGCCCCGAGCTGGATCCCGGCGGCGTTGGTGCAGCAACAGCGGCAGCTGCACCGGCCGAGGCCGCACCGCAACCCGAGTCAACTTCTTCTGGCTCCGACACGGCTGCCGGGTCGAGCACCCCAGCCGAGGCCGCCGCCGCCGCAGCTGCTGCTGCTGCAGCCGCCTTGAAAAAGGAAAAGGGCCGCGTTCGGTTCAACAGCAACGCGGCCGCCGTCAAGCCCAAATCACCATCACCACCCCCGGTCCCGAGCACCATCAAGCTTTCGCCGGCACCGCCTGCCAGGCCGTCCATCCTGCGCGGCAGCTCCGGCGGCTCCATCCCGACCGTGGCCACTCTGGCCCACAAAGACGAGCCTCGCTCCTCGCAGGATACCGAGCGCCAAGAGGCCAAGTCCGCCGCCGTCGCCGCCCAGGAACGCGCGCGTCAGATGGCCGCCAACGTCCAGCTGGGCTCGCCGGCCCGCCACAGCCTGGACTCGGTCGACTCCGCCATCACGACGGCGACCAGCGAGCCCGAGACCGGGTCCAAGGACAGCGCCGGGGAGGACATACCGCTCCAGGACCTCCAGAGTCGTCAGCCTCTCAACGGCGGCAAGGCCGCCGAGGAGCACAAGACGCACGAGCACCAGGCCGCCCTCAACGACGAGGCGTACAAGATCGTGAGGGCCCACACCTGGCGCCTCGCCGACAAGTCCTCCGCCGCCGGCGGGGGCGATCCCGGGCCGTCCAACGCCCAGGAAGCCGAGACGGCAAAGACCACCGACCAGCTCCTCCGGGAGATCAACGACGGCCAGTACGACGGGGTGTATTCCGTCCCCGCGCCCAAGGAGTATCGCGGCAGCGTCCTCTCGCAGCTCTTGAAGCTGTACAAGCCCGCCGAGTCGGGCGGCCAGTACGGGCCGACGGGCGGCGGTGGCGGGGGACGGGGCCGCCGCAACTCCTTCACGGCTTTGCTGCCCCGCTCCGGCACCAGCACCCCGGACTCCAACTCGGGCACGGCGACGCCGACGACGCCCAGGAAGAAGTGGTACGAGGCGAACCGCTCGCAGGAGACGCTGGTCAACCTCATCGAGGCCTCAGCGCGCCTGGCCAACCCCAACGTCCAGACGTCGCACGGCGAGTCGCCCGAGGCCAAGGGGGGCGGCCCCAAGGACGGCAAGAAGGCGCGGCACAACAAGCACAAGCGGGCGTCGAGCAACTCGCGGCTCAGCGCCTACCTGCAGAGGCAGCAGGAGGAGGAGGCCAAGATCACGATCCACATCGCCGAGACGCTGTCCCGGCAGGAGTACATCATCACGCTGTGCAAGGCGCTGATGCTCTTCGGGGCGCCGACGCACCGGCTCGAGGAGTACCTCAGCACGACGGCCAAGGTGCTCGAGATCGACGGCCACTTCCTGTACCTGCCGGGGTGCATGATCGTCTCCTTCGACGACCGGTCGACGCACACGACCGAGGTGCGCATCGTCCGCGTCGCCCAGGGCATCGACCTCGGCAAGCTCCGCGACACGCACGCCGTCTACAAGGAGGTGATCCACGACGTCGTCTCGGTCGACGAGGGCATCGAGCGCCTCGACACCCTCGTCAAGGCCCGCGACAAATTCCACGCCTGGGTCCGCGTCCTCGTCTTCGGCCTGACGAGCGCCACCGCCGCCCCCTTCTCCTTCGGCGCCCGCCTCGTCGACCTCCCGCTCTGCTTCTTCTTCGGCTGCCTCGTCGGCTTCCTCCAGCTCATCGTCGCCGCCAACTCGTCGCTGTACAGCAACGTGCTCGAGGTTACGGCCACCGTCCTGGTGAGTTTCCTGGCCAGGGCCTTTGGCAGCATCAGGGGCGGGGACCTCTTTTGTTTCTCCGCCATGGCCCAGGCCGGCATCGTCATGCTTCTGCCCGGATACCTAGTCTGTAAGTCATCTCTTATCCGCCCTCTCTCTCTCTCTCTCTCGCTGCCGAACCTTGCTCTATCCCGATTCGTGCCTCCTCTTCCTCTACGCTCTCCCTCCCCCCGCCGGCGCACGTACAGGAGTTTGCTACCGGCCTACGAGCAGCCCCCCTCCTTCCCTCCCCTTCCTCAAATAGGACAGACGGACTGATGACCGCAGTGTGTTCCGCCCTCGAGCTCCAGTCCCGCGCCATCGTCCCCGGCTCGATCCGCATCGTCTACGCCATCATCTACTCCCTGTTCCTCGGGTTCGGCATCACGATAGGCGCGGTGCTCTACGGCATGTTTGACGCAAACGCCGTCTCGACGACCAGCTGCAGCGACCCGATCCCCAGCTACTACACCTTCGTCTTCGTGCCCCTCTTCGTCCTCTGCATCAGCGTCCTGTACCAGGCAAAGTGGCGCCAGATGCCCGTCATGCTCCTCGTCGCCTTCGCCGGCTACGTCGTCAACTACTTCAGCAGCCTCCGCTTCAGCGCCGCCCCGCAGGTCGCAAACACCCTCGGCGCCCTCACCGTCGGCGTCCTGGCGAACCTCTACTCCCGCCTGAGGCACGGCGTCGCCGCCGCCACCCTGATCCCGGCCATCTTCACGCAGGTGCCCGGTGGCCTGGCGTCCACCGGAGGGCTGCTCAGCGGGTTGAGGACGGCCAACGCGCTCACCAACTCGACGCACGCCGTCAACGGCACCAGCTCGGTCCATTACGCCGAAGGCGAGTCCCTGAACACGGTCGTCTTCAACGTCGCCGCCTCCATGATCCAGATCGCCATCGGCATCGCCGTCGGCCTCTTCATCAGCGCCCTGATCATCTACCCGCTCGGCAAGCGTCGCAGCGGCCTGTTCAGCTTCTAATCGAATACGAACACCATGCTCTGCACATGGCATATGTCCTTCCGTCCTTATGGATCTTTTTTTTCTTCGTTTTCTTTCTCTTGTTTGTCTTTTTTATCCTCTGGCGTTTCCAGGCATCATGTTTAGCATTGCTTTCGTCGTAATCACAAGACGAACTCTACATCAACCAGTAAACACGAGAGACCTAAAGTGAGAACCTCGGCGTATCTTGTTTTAGATCCCGTTCATACTCTCAGGACCGGGGCTCCTAGAGCGAAACAACAGTAAAAGTGCTGCACAAGTCATGTACGTATCAAGACCACGAAAAGATTTGGGAATAAATTGGAAAACTGCGAGGCGTTGGGGAGAAATTGGACAAATTTGCAGTCATTGTCGATGCCAGAGCGGTAATGTTCTAATGTCAGTCCATTTATCGGCCAGTTGACCGAACTATGAGCCTCACCGGACCGGTCTCGGGGTGGAGGGGCGGTAAAACGCTGTCATCACCACCGAATCGCTCAGCAATCATCAATGGCTAAGGAATCGTATTGTCATGGTGTAATTGTATACATAAGATAGGGGTTATACATGCCGTCGCCGAGATATCGGTTCATATGTCATCAATCCAGTGATGGCCGCTCATGTACCTGCAAAAAGCGTCTATTATAATTTGCGCCGCATGTTCCTCGTAGGGGCAACCTTTTTTCTTTTGACACCTGGCCATCCTCACATCATGCTGCCTTGAACCTACAACCCGTCTTTCCATCGGCGTTCGCAACTGCCACCGCGGAACACGCGCCCTTGGGGCCGGCGCAGCATCCCGAGGCGCAATCCGCATCCGAGAGGCATTGGCCGGTGATGAACTGCTGCCCGTTGCCCTTTCCCACGTTCTGGGAACCTGCGGAACCTTGTTTGACGCCGGATGAGCTCCCGCCAGCAGGCGGTGCGGCCTGAGGAGGCGCCGAGGGCGCCGCACCACCACCGCTACCACCCGACGACCCTGCCGCGCCCCCCGCGCTGGTGAACCCGCAGCCCGACTTGCCGTTCTCTTCAGCAACAGCCCTAGCGGCGCAAGCACCCTTGGGGCCGGCGCAGCATCCCGAAGCGCAGTCGGCGTCCGACAAGCACTGTCCCGTAATGAACTGTTGCCCGTTGCCCGCGCCAACGTTCGACGGAAGGGAAGCGCCCGACGATCCAGTGTTACCTGCCGCGGACTCCATTGGCGACATTGCCTGGCCGGCTTTCTGTGAAGGGGCGGCTGGAGCCGCAGCCGCGCCGCCGTCGCCGAAGCCGCACCCTTGCTTGCCCGCTTGGAACTGGGCCCCGACTCCGGAGCAAATGCCCGCGCCGCTCAGAGTCGCGCAGCAGGCCGAGGCGCAGTCTTTGCTGTTGAGGCAGGCACCGCCTATGAACTGAGCACCTTGGCCGTTGCCGACGTTCTTGTCGCCCGAAGGATCCGGCGTGAGGGGGTTTGGGACTGCGAGGGCTGTGGCAGCGACTGGGAACCGTTAGGAGTCATGGTAGAAGGCCGAGTTGCATGGTCGATACTTACACAATGCTGCGGCAAATAAGAACCGAACCATTCTGACAAGAGGTGAAAGAAGAAAAGAAGAGCAGAAGAGGATTTCTCAAAAAGCTCAAGAAGACTAGGATGACAGTATTATTTAGAAGAAGGGCAAAAGAAAAGCTCACCCACTCATTACGATATGGGAGACAGATGCTAGGCGGGTGATGATGACGTTTCTTTCGAGTTAGCTTCAAGCTTGATCTCGCGGAGACATGCCATCCTAAATAAAGGGTTCGCTTCAAGTCGGGGAGCACTGCCGTCGCATCTGATCCGAACACTGCTGTGAGGCCTATCATGACTTCCGCGCTTGCTGGAGTCCCGTATGTCTACCAAGTACAGCTGAAAATGGTATGCATTTCTGTCACAGGGGGGACGTTTCCGTACCCGAGGCTGAGTAGTGGTACGACAGCAGGTCGAAGGCTGGTGACCGTGTGAGAGTGAACCAAAAAAAGAAAAAGCTGGGTCCGCCACTTGGCGATGCTGTCGCTCGAAACTCGAAGAAGACCAGATGACGGCAACCATGGCATGGAATCGACCAGTGAGGTTGTCGAGGCTGCCGTTCGAAGATGGACCTCGAGCGAGGCTAATACTGTCATGCCGATGTTTCGTCCATCCGAAACATCAGAGGAGGGTAAACGGCTCCAAACGCAGTCGAGCCCCCTGGGCCAGGGCCAGGGGGATGCTCTGCTAAACCTCCCGATTACGTGTCGCAGATTTGAACATCTGCCATGGTGAGTGGGTTCTGCAGTCGGCGGCTCTTGGGCATGCGTGGTTGCAATGTTCCGACGATCCAAGTTTCCCCATCTTCACAGAAGCTCAGAGAACTGGCAGCTCATTCGTCCGTTACCATGTATTGGCCGAGGCGCGCATTGCGAAACAAGGCAAACTGTCAGCTCGGTAGGGCCTCTCCGATGTTGGCCTGTTTTGGGCTGGAGCGTCGTCCCCCCTATTCGCGAGATCCAAGCTGGATCCAGTCTCGACCGAGAGCCAGCCCATCTTTTTCAGGGGAACTTGTGAGAGAATGGGGTCGTCCGAGGATGTATGATGCGAATGGGGATTTGGCCCGGCTTGTAGCGTAGCATGAACTTGGAAGACGGGAACAGGAGATGGACTCCCGGACCAAAACTCGCTTGGACATAACGAAACTGCAAAGACGCGGCCATTCGCCACCTTGGCTGGATCCCTGAGAGGAGTCATCTCGGGCACGGTTGCCTCATGCCGTGACGCATGGAGAGAGAATCGGTCGGGACAAGCAGCAAGTGGAAGTGTCTGGCGTTCTGCTCAAGCTCAACATGATGGGAACGGAACTGGCAGTAATAGGGGGTTGGCCGAAAGATGCGCCGATGCATGTCGTTGGACGTCAAAGATCAACAGAGTTTCTGAAGATGCGAGAAGTGAGTGACCAGGGCGGCCTGGCAGGGAGGGTTGGAGGGGTTGACTTTCCTCGTACCGGTACTTCCTTCCGGTACCGGCTTTATCAGACACTGCCTACCCTATCTTATCTTATCTTATCTTATCTCAACAAGGGGACGAGACCTAGGTACCTACAGCGACACCAAGCTACGCAAGCCACTTAGCTTCCTATCGTTCTATTCTATTCCTCTTCTGGTCGACGAACGCCCCGATGCGCCAGTAGCTGAAAGCTCTGATGCTTGTGTCACGCCACTGCCGCTGCCGCTGCCGATGATGCGTGGAACACGCTTCGCCCGACTCGCGATCCGTCGGTCGATAATATTAACGATGCTCGATCTAACGTGGAGAGATGTGTTGGAGGTAGGGGTTGTTGCTTGCTATGCTTGCTGGTGATTTTTTCAGGATTAGTAAGCAAAGCACTGCTTTTTTTAGCTTGGATGCTAGGCTTTTGCTTAAGGTAGTGTTATTAAAGTACATAGATAATTACGGCGATAATCCCTGGTTAATTGCTGGTGTATATGTAACTATGTTGCTATTTTCCATGGGGTTCCCTGCACATTTATGGCTATTGTGTTACCTCAGGATCCAAATGCACGTGGTCATTAGATTCCAGATATTTTAGCTAGTAAAATCTATCCCATAGATATTAACTAATATTTTACTATAGACCTTTTCTAATCTAGCCTAATAGGCCTAAAGGTCTATACTATTTACTAGTATATTATACCTACTTTAATATTAGAAAAGGTCTATAGTGAAATATTAGTTAATATCTATGGGATCGATTTTACTAGCTAAAATATTTAGAATCTAATAACTATATATATTTAGATCCTAAAGTATTGTAATAGCTATAAATATATAGAGAATCCTATACAAAATAGTAATATAGTTATATATATACTAGTAATTAACTAGAGATTTTTACTATAATTATCTATATATCTTAATAATTAATAGTTTAAATTTATAAGTATTAATTAATATTACTTAAAGTACTATATATAGTATATATAATATATACTATAGCTATTATTATAATTAAAAATAAGATAGCTATAATATTAGTAACTCTAAGTAGCTTAGCTAACTAAAGTAATTAGTATATCTAGCTATAGTAATAGGTAATAGCTTTAAATCTATAGGAGTTAATTAACCTAAATACTAATAATATATAGTATACTACTATAAAGTAACTAGTAAAGCCTCTAATAGCTCTAGATATTATAAACTACCTAATAATACTATTTATAATAACTAGGTAGGTAATAGATAATATAATAGATAGCTAATAACTACTAGATCTAAAAGATATATAAGCTTTAAAGCTATTCTAGCTATTAACTAAAGGCTAGAAGTAACTTAAATATAATAATAAGATATATATATATAAATAATAGTAATATAAATAGGATTATAAAATAGTTAGTAACTTAGTTACTTAGATCTATATAATAAAGAATCTAATAGTAGTTATAGAGTACTACTTTATAAATAAGTTAATATATATATAAATATATAATATTAAGGTATATATTAATCTACCTCTATATAAAGAAAAGAAAATTACTATAGTAAAGTATAAGAAAGTTATAAAAAGAGCTATAGATTATAAGGTAATAGATATAAAAGAGGTAGAGAAATAGATATCTAACTAGAAGAAAGCGCTTTCTTATAGTATATAAGTCTAGTAGTATTTAGCTATAAAGACTAGTAAATAGTTCTTATTACTAATTAAGATATTAAAGTATATACTACTAATAATATAGGTAGAGGTATATAAAAGTACTAACTATATAAGGGCTATTAATAACTAGCTCCTATATTATAAAGTAATATTAGTAACATAAGCCTATATTACTATAGAGCTAAAGCGTCTCTAGGTAAAAGCTACTTATAGTACCTTTAGCTTAGTTACTATAGTAATAATTACTAATAATATTATAGAGAATTATATATAAAAGAAGTTAATAAAGAAAAAATAATATAATAGCTACTATAATAACTATAATAATAAGAGTAATAACTATAGTAATAAAAAGGACCTATTATATAATATCTCTAGGTACTGATTAGTAAGGTATTACTTTATAAATAAAATATACTTAAGGTTTTTATAATAGCTATATAGAATAATTATTAACTATATAAAGAAAGCTCTAATATAGTAATATATAAAAGATAAGCTAAAAGAGAAAGATATATTACTAATCTCTATATATACCTACTTAGATAAATTTACTATAGTAGTAGTAGTAATATCTTTAGTAAAATAATAGTTAGAAGGTAGTAAAAGTAAGGTATAGTTAAAAGGTAAAGAAGCCTTATCTATATAGTTAGCTACCTTTATAATATCTAATTATTTATATTAGTAAGTAAGGTATTAGGTTTTTAGTAACAAATAAGGGGTTTTAAAAGGGTTAATTATGTATAAAGAAGTGTAACTATTAAGAGGGCTGCTAGGTTAAGCTAGCGGTGAAAGGGGCTCCCGCGGGTAGGCCCGCGGACGAGCTCAGACCGGTCTCACGTGACCGGTGGGATCGGAGTTAGCGGGTAACTCCGATGGATCCTGACGATAGGCTGGCATCGCAACAATTTACTTAAAGACTTTGTTATTTTAGATTTAGAGGTAATTCTTTATATCTTTTACTCTTGTTATTACTTCTTAAAAATAACCTTAGTAAAGTTAGATAACTTTATTTAAGTAAGCAATACTACTATTCTAATTAAGAAATAAGGTAATATACTTATCTATATAAAATAGGGCAATTACTAAGTATAATTTATACTTAAAAGAGTTATCTATTATCTATTACTATTATATAATCTAGTATTATATATAATACTTAAAATAAAGAATAATTAGTAATAAGATAATAGTCTAACTAACAATTATATATATATAATAAAGAACTACTCTATAGTATTTAATATAGATAAAATTACTAGTTAATAGGTTATTAAAACTAGTAAGAATTATAATAGTCTTTATACTATATTAGTAATATACTTAGTAGTAGTAAATATAGATATAGTTATAATAGCTTTAATACTAATAGACTACTACTAAAGGAGTAAGCTAGTTAAAGCTAACTACTAGTATAACTATCTTAGCTACCTAGGTAGCTATATACTCTATAAAATAACTACCTAAGCTTGTAGTATATAGATAAAAGAAGATATACTAGAGATATCTATTATATTATATAAAGTATATGTTAGAGGCTATGAGGGGTAATGAGGTTAGAGATAAAAGATAAGAGATGAATAAGATATATATTGTTTTAATATAATAGAAGAGCTTGTCGTTTTTCTTTTTTTTATCTAGCTAGATATAAGGGATATAATGGGTTTATTTATACTTACTTTCTGTATATTCTAAGGATTTCTTAGATATTCTAGGTTGTTATCTAAAACACCTCGGTTATATAGTTTAGAACTATATTCTTATACGTTGTTTTCTAAAACATCTCGGTTATATAGTTTATAACTGTATTCTTATTTCCTAGATTTCTCCTTAGATAAATAGTTCTTGCTTAAAGGAACTATTCTTTGTATATAGATATCCTATGTATTTATGATATATAGACGTTTTCTAAGTAAATATATAGTTATCTAGTATGTACAGTATATACAGTACTATTAATACTGTGTTATATAATTCACTTTATTATTATATATACTATCTTTTCTATATAGATATAAGGTATTTAAACCTTAATATCTAACAGTATATATAATAAGTAAGATATAGTAGTAAATATTATATTAACTATAGAAGTTGATTAACTATATAGAGGTAGGTAATTATATTATACTAGATTTTTACTTATTTAAATAAGGCTATAGTAGATATAAATTAGCTTTATTACTTAGTAACCAAAAATCCAGCTTTATATAAGACTATTACCTATAATAGTATACTTTTAAAGCTATTAAGATAGCTTTAATAGACTTTATATAATTAATTAAAGTATATAAGTTAATAAAAGTATAAGTAATTAAGTATAATAATAAGATTATAACTACCTATCTATAGGTAAAAGAGGTTATAGAAAGTATAGAAATATTATTTAAGGCTTTAGTACCTAATATATAAGTATAAAATAGTAGTATAAAGAGGATTACTATAGTAATTAAGGAAAAAGCTTATATAATAAGGCTAAAGTTAAAATTACTAGTATTACTATAGCTAGAGATTTTAAAAGTAGTAATATACTTATATAACTAAATACTAGCTAAATCTTATAGCTAGAGATCTCTATATTAAATCTAGTATATAATAAGAGAGTAATTATTATCTATACTACACCTTAGCTATTTATAAGTATTTAGCTACTATATATATAATAACTTTAAATACTTAACTTAGCTATAATTATCTCTAGTACTTTAAAGTAAAGGTATATATTAGTTATTTAGTTAGATATATATTAACTAACTAGTACTATATATATATCTTTCTAAAGAATAAAGTTATTATATCTTATAATATAATATTTAATAAAAATAGATACTTTTTTAGAAGAAAAGATAAATAGGTAGATAAGTTAAGTAGTATAGATAAGGCTATAATTAATAAATAGATCTATAAAGTAATTAAAAAGAACTTTATAAATATTACTAATAGTAAGAATATTATAAAAAAAGATATAGTAAAATTTCTAAATTAAACTACTAGTAAAATACTAAAAGAAGTCTATAAATATATAAAGTTATACTTTATATTAACAAAACTATTAGAATCTCTAAACACTTTATTTATTATACTACTATTAGATATACTTAATATAAGAGAGTAAGAAGACTATAAATATTATAATAAAGTTTAATATATTAACTATATTATATATCAAAAGCAAATATATCTTTAAGAAACTTAGAAAGCTATATTTATAGCTAAAACTATTAATAGTCTTTATTATAGTATTTAAAACTAGTAAGTTACTTATATAGCTAGAACTAGTAATAGTCCTTACTGCGGTCTCTAGGAAATCTTAGAGTAAGACCTCTTACCTGGTAAAAGTATAGGCTAGCTTCCTAATATTAAAAAAAATAATATAATAAGAGAGGATCTATCTAACTCTAGTAATAACATAATAGTACCTTAAAATATAGCTATAAGGCTAGCTATAAGGCTATATTAAAAGGATTTACTTAGGTTACTTAAGGTATATATTAACCTAAAAAACTACCTATTTATAAAGGATTTTTAAGAGGCTAAGAAAGCTTATTTATAGAGCTATAATATTATAAATAGCTAGGTTAAAGTTAATATAAAGAAAGCTAGTAATAACTAAATACTTAATTACTAATAGGTATATACTTATAAGCTAAATAAATATAGATTTCTTATAAAGTTTAAGATATACTTTATTATTTATAATAATTAATAGCTAAAAGATATAATTTATAATATATATATAGTAATACTAGTAAAACTTTTATTTTAATTACTTATTATAATTATAGCTAAGTTGGACTTAGAATTACTTTGATTTAATATAGTAAATATATTTATATATATTAATATAAATAAGATAGTATTTATAAGACTTCCTCTAGGATATCTAAGCTATAGAAGTAATAAGATTATTTACTTATAAAAAGCCCTTTATAGGTTATAATAATTACTACTACTATAGTAAAAGTACCTAGAAAAGGGACTTTAAGAACTTAGATTTATACTAGTTACTAGAGAGCTATACTACTAGTTAAAGGGAGCTATTATATTCTTCTTCTATATTAATAATTATATCTTTATATTCTCTAAGTTATTATAATAAGAAGCTAATAAAGTAATTAATAGTATAAAAGAAAGATACTACTTAGAGAGTAGTAATAAAATATAATAGTTTCTAAGTATATAAATTCTCTATAATAGATAATAATAAAAGATATAACTATTATAATTAGTATATATTAAAAAGACAGTAAAGCTAATTAATAATAAAACCTAGCTATTACTAAATAATACTTTAATAGGTAATAAAGAACTTCTACTCTTATAGTAGATAGTAATAAACTATAAAGTTATTAGATACTAGTAAAAAGTTATATTAATTCTATATATAGTAATAATAATAAAATCTAATATTATATTTATAGTAAGTTAGTTAGTAAGATTTAATTATAACTTATTAGTAGCTTATTAGAGAGTAGTAAACTAGGTATTATAATACCTTATGTATATAGCTAGCCTTTACCTTAAATTTAGACTTAATAGAGAGCTTATTATTATATTAGATATAAGCTTTAGAAATAACTTAATTAACTACAAGAGCTTATATACTTTTACTATTAAGCTATATAGTAGACTTATTAGCTAGAGAGTAAATAAGTAGTAGATAGTAACTACTTTAATAACTAAAGCAGAGTTACTAGCCTTATTATAAGCTATAAAAGAATTAATATTTATAAGCTAATTAATTACTAAGCTTACCATTAGTAATAATACTTTAAATATATTACTAAAGGTTATAATATAATATAATAACTAATAGATAATTAGCTTTATAACTAAGAAGTCAGTTTAATTATAAATATATCTTTACTATATAGATATATATTATTATTAGCTATGTTAAGAGATTATAGATAGTTATATTAAAGTTATATATACCCTATTAGTAAAGCTAATAGTAAATAGTTTAATAAAGGCCTTACTAAAGTAAAAATAGCTTATATTTCTTTAGTAATTAAATCTTAGTAATTAAACTATATAGTTAATATAAAACTATAAGAAAGAATTAGCTAAAGATAAATTACTAATATAATTAAAATAATAAGTACTATAGTAATAGATAGTTAGCTAGTATAGCTCTATTTAAGAGAGTTAAATTATATAGTTATATTAGTTAGTAAAAGTAGATTATTATAGAGATATAACTAATAAACTCTAATATTATAACTAGTTATTAATATAATTAATAAAACTTTAATTATAAATTTCTTAATAACTAAGTAATATATATAGTTAGTAATTTTATTATTATAACTACCTTAATTAGAGCTAAAACTTAATATAAAATCTAATTATAAAAGACTACTATTTTAAGTTACAAAGTTATAATAAAAGATAAAAGTATAGTTAAAACTATACTTTAAAAATAATTATATATATAGACCTATAAAAGCTATATTAAATATAATAGTAAGTATATAGGGTTTAAAACTACTATAAGTATAATATAGCTTTACTAAGTAAAAGAACTTCAGTTACTATATATTTATATTATTAAGCTTAGACTTATATAAGAGAGCTAGTAAGCTTTATAGATATAATTATTATTAAGTCTTTTTACCTCTACCTAAGATTAAACCCTGAAGCTTTAGTATAAGTTACTATTTTATATTATAATTATCTAATAGAAAGTAATACTACTAAACTATATATACTTTAGTTTTAATTATTATTAATTAATTAATTATTACTTTTTATAACAAGTAATTAATAATTATAAGAAACCTATAAGAATATAAAAGAAAAAAGTAAAAGAGTAGTAATTACTCTATCTATTAATTAGTTAGATTAAACCTATAAATAGCTTTAATCTAAGAGGGTATATTAAAGTAGGTGTAATATGCTAGCAAATAGTATAGAACTCTAGGCCCATTGGGCTAGATTGGGAAAGGTCTGCAGCAAAATATCAGTTAATATCTATGGGATGGATTTTGCCAGCTAAAATATCCGGAATCCGATAACCACGTGTATTTGGATCCTGAGGTAACACAATAGCTATAAATATGCGGGGAATCCCATGGAAAATAGCGACATAGTTACACATACGCCAGCAATTAACCAAGGATTATCGCCGTAATTATACACGTACTTCAACACAATAGTCCTGCTTGCTTGCCATTAGCCGCTTTTTTCAGCCAACCAGCAAAGCACTGCTTTTTTCGAAAATAGCGCTAAATCCCGACCCCTAGTCGGAGGGCGCTCGAGACCATTCCCGAAGACCCTTGCCCACGTCACTGTCACACTACTGCCACACTAGAGGCCGAATAAGGTTCAAATCTACGCACGACCATTGCTATAATCATCCCCCATTGAATACGCCCGCCGGCGGTTGACCGTGTGGAAACACCTGGCCAGTCGTCAATCGAAGGCGAAGAAGGCAAAGAAGAAGAACAAGAAGAAGCAGAGAGATTTGCAATTCCGCCTTCGCTTGGACTTGCCTGGGTCCATTGCTCGTACCCCGCGAGAGTCGTCCTCGACGCCCGCAATCGCCAACAGAACTAACTAACTAGAGAGCTTGGCATCGCAGTTGTTGACCGCAATTCTTCGCGCTTCAATAGTGCCATATTCCGTTGGGTCAAGTCAGGGGCCATCACTGTGCCAAGACACCAATACCTCGTTGACAGACACGGTCGGCTCCCTCGGCTGCCAAACAGCCAGGCCAACAGTCGCACACGCAACCGGCGACATTATGAGAGCCCCTACTAACCCAATAGCTCTGCGATTTGATGATGTGACTCCTGTCCGCCAGTGTCCGAAGTACTGGTAAACCCATTTGACTGGTGTGCGTCGAGAGCCAAGACATGCCAATAGCGGCGGCGTACGGAGGCACTGGGATGGACACTACTGAGTAATGAATATGGGAACGACCCTTTCCTTCAAAAAGGACCCCGCTTGCTCATTGATTACTGGTTCCTACCTAGTCTCCTGCGCCCGGCAGACCACATGTTGCTTGTCGCGGGTGCTTTTGATCTCCGCCTTTTTGTCCAACCTACTCACCTTTCGCAGAAGAGACTGTGTGTCGGGATACCAAACTCCATCGCAATGTCTGCCCCAACGCAAGATGTCGTAGTGGAGCCCGACGATTCCAATGACAACGACTCGTCGCTTGGGGACGTAGGACATCTCCGGCGCCCGCATTCTCCCCCTATCCGCAGGCACAAACCCACTGACGAACGCGACAGGAACCCGCGCCGTCAACCTCTAGCCTGAGCAGCTCGATTATGAACTATCGCAAGGAAAATGGTCGCACGTACCATAGATACCGTGATGGGAGTGCGTCGTACGGCATTGACAAGCTATAGCCGAACCGTTCACTGACTCCCCAGGAAGAGTATCATTTTCCCAACGACGAAGAGGAGAATGAGAGACTAGGTGCGTCCTTGGCCAAGTCTCAGACGGCTGAAGTTGCAAATGGCCTGGCTAACGCCCCCCCCCAAAAAAGATCTGCAGCACCACATCTTTGATCTTTCCTTTGACGGCAAGCTGGGATTGTCCCCTCCCAACGCTCCCGGGGCCGAGGTTAGCCGCGTACTGGACCTTGGTACGGGCACGGGGATCTGGGCCATGGACTACGGCGACGATCATCCCGGAGCCGAGGTTGGTTTCTATCTTGATGACCCCTTCCTGTTGGACGTCGATTCTGACACCTATGCCTACAGGTGATTGGCGTCGACTTGTCACCAACACAACCTCAATTGTCAGTGATAGGCTAGCCGAACTGGAACAATTGGCAACATTGGCTAAGACAAAAGGCAACGCGCAGTGTTCCGCCCAACGTCAAGTTTGAGGTCGACGACATTGAGGATAATTGGACTTACACACAGCCGTTCGACTACATTCACAGCCGCATGATGAACACTAGCATCTGTAATTGGGAGGGGTACCTGCGTCAAGCATACAAGTAGTCTCGGACCACATTACCTCCCCCCACCAGCAAAAGAATGGCACCTCACACCTTTCGCAGGCACCTCAACCCCGGCGGCTGGCTCGAGCTCCAGGAATTTAACCTCCCCCTCTCGGACGACGGCACCCTGACCGAGGAACACGCACTCCAGCGGTCCATGAAGCTGCTGGGCGAGGCCGCGGCCAAGACCAACCGCGCCTTTGTCGACCTCGACGCCCTCAAACCCATGATGGAGGCCGCCGGCTTCGTCGACGTGGCCGAGATGCGCTTCAAGTGGCCCAGCAACACGTGGCCCCGCGACAGCCGGTACAAGGAGCTCGGGGCGTGGAACTACGAGAACATCACGACGGGCCTGCAGGGGTTCCTCATGGCCGCCTTGACGCGCGGGTTAGGCTGGCAGGCGGACGAGGTGAACGTGCTCGCGGCGCAGGCGAGGAAGGACGTAGGGGATCGGAGTATCCATGCCTACTGGCCCATGTGAGTCTCTTTGTGTTTCTTTCTGCTGCTGTCCGTTCATTCATGACAAGAGGCTTTTTTTTTTGTATCTTTTCTCTTCAAGGAAAGAGAATAACTCGGGCCCGCTGACTTGCGCAGGATCGTCGTCTATGGACGAAAACCGCCGGCCTCGTAAAGGGGCGCATCAACGGCGCCGTGGCCCGCAGGTAACTCGCCTCGAGACGGAGACGGGGCCGAGAAAGACGGGGGAGATCTGTGGGGGGTGGATTCTTTTTTGGCAACGGGAGTGTGTGGGTGGGGTCCACGGAGGGACCACTCGGGGACGGGGGGGTCATACATAGTACTATCATGTGTTGGAAGAAATTTTCCTTGGAACAGGAAGCCATCGAGACTTCTCGGACACACCGAAACTGCCCGAGCCCTTCCTTGCCCACTCACTCACTCCACTTGCATACTTCCAAACATAGGACCGCACACAGGCCTTCGTCTTCAACAATCAATATAATAACCCGCCTCGCTAGCTCAATCGGTAGAGCGTGAGACTCTTAATCTCAAGGTTGCGGGTTCGACCCCCGCGTGAGGCTCAAATCCTCACCGCGATTGGCACAGCCACTCTTCGGGTTACTCTTTTTTTGGTTCTCTCATACTTACTTACGCTTTGGTTCTATTCTACTATTGATGACATCGCCTATTTATTATTCATCCGGTTCCTTGTTTCCCGTCTCTTTACCTGTTTCCTTTTTCTTTTTACGTTATTCGTTTCTTGCATAACGGTTTGAACCACGTCCCACACACTGTTCGTCGACAGCCGTCGTCTGTAGGTAGCAAGCAGAACATGAAATTGGAAAGTAAATCTTGGCCTAGATCTACGGAACGGAGGGGTCAGGCACAAACTAAAGCGGAGCGAAATGCAAAAAAAAGGTGGTATCATTTTTTATTTTGTTTGATTTCCCCGCTGCGCAACTATCCCAAGAGGTTGATAAAGGGCTCCGGCCACTTGCCCATCAGCAGCGGCCGGTCGCCGAGCCGGCCGCTCACCGGCGCCAGGATCCTCAGCTTGCGCTTCTCCTTATCAATGTCGGCGATGTAGACGTAGCCCATGACGTTCGCCGTGCGGATGGTCACGGGCGAGTCCTTGACCGAGGCGTAGACGATGGCGAGGGTCCAGTGCGCCATGAGCTGGCCCGGGTCGACCCGCATGAGGCCGTCGTCGGCGTTTCCGTACATGGAGTCTGTGGAGGGTGTCGTAGGTCAGCACGGGTGTCGTAGACGAGTCTAGCGGGGTAGATAAGAAACCGGAAGGGGGGGCGGGGGGGATTGCTCACAATCGCCTATTCTGAATATTGTCAAGCTGTCAAAGTCGACCTGCTGCGTGGCGGGGCTGAGGGTCTGGCCGATGCTGCCAAAGAAGTACTCCTTAATCGATGCCTCGCAGGCCTGCTGTGTGAAGCCCACGTCGCGCTCGGCCACGCCGTCTGATTTGTCCAGGAGAAGGATGCTATACTGCTCCCCGAGGCTGGTCTTCTCTGCCGAGAACCGCTTCACCAGCTCCGTGTGGAGATGTGATGAGCCCAGCACGATGACTATGTTGACTAGTAAGTGTGAGCAGGAGGAGACAACGTATTGGATGGAGGCCAGCTTCGCACAGAAGGAGAGGGGGGGGGGGGTTTATGCAATAGATAATACAATGGGAAAAGCAAATACCTGAGAGCTCGTCCACCACGTGGGCGAGGACGTCGAGGCCGACACTGTTCTTCTCCGTCACGGGCGGGGTGTCGACGATCATGCCGGAGCTCTTGACGTTGGGGTCCTGGCTGAACCTCGAGGTCACGGCGGCGGCCATCTTGCTCACAAGCTCCTGGTACTTGGCCTGGTCCTCGTCGGCGGCGGCGTGGCCGTAGTAGTAGACGAGCGGCAGCTTGACGGGCACCTGGCTCGGGCCGCTCGTCGGGGTGGTGCCCCAGCCGTCGACGGCCTCGACGTCGAGGACGGTGGCGACGACGCTGGCGCTCAGGGTGCCGGGCAGGCTCAGCATGCCCTCCTCGGGGTCGGCGTTGACGACGAGGGGCTGGGCGCCGACGCGGGTGGCGTAGGCGGCCAGGGTGCGCACGAGGGTGGTCTTGCCGACGGCGGGCGGCCCGCAGACGGCGACGCGCGGGCCCTCCCTCCGCTCGGCGGCGGCGCGCTGGCGCATGGCGGCGAGCTGGAAGTGCAGGTTCAGGACCGAGTTGGCGGGCGAGTCCTGCGGGCGGGCATACTCGGCCAGCGACTCGGCGGCGACGGCGCCCTCGACCTCGAGCTCGCAGCCCTGCAGGGTGAGGATCTTGGACTTGACGCCGGCCAGGGTGTAGGCGTGCTGCAGGGCGAGCTCGGTGCCGTCCTTCTCCGCCGTGCCCGAGACGACCTTGAGCTTGATGTGGGTGTCGAAGGCGACCTCGAAGCGCCACTCCCAGAAGGGCTGGAGGCGGATCGTGCGGGTCTGGTTCGCGGACGTCGGTTGCTGCGAGAAGAAAGGACGGTTGGTCAGTTCGGATCCGCCATCTCGGAGCGTGGGGGGAGAGTCGGGATCGGCCGCCCGTGAGAACGTACTGGCGCCACAAGGTGGCCCAAACCGGGAATTGACATGTTGGCTATCTGTTGATCATGGGGGTTAATCGGTGCGATTGGGTTGCCGCCGCTTCCACTAGAGTTCGGGGGGGTGTGAGGATCAAATGGATTAATGAAGAAAAAAAGAAAAAGAAAAATTAATAAATCGACGCTGGATATCGACGCGTGGAAATGCTCTGAGACGCGCCCGCCTGGATCAAAGTTTGGAGATGGAGTTTGACATCACAGGGTTCCATGGTTGGGATGGTCCGTGCAGGAGCTTTTCCGATGTCTGGCGGGGCGCACGGGTGATAGTTGATGGTTGATGTGGCGGGGCTCGGTTCGAAAGCGCGTCACTGTTGCAGGTGTCTTGGGTTCCTGCATACGCATACGAAGGAGCATCGGTTCATGTGTTGATCAACCTAGAAAGTCGGGATGGCATTGAATAGGTAGGTATTCTAGGTATTCATTCCACGGGTTCCGGCCAACCCGATTGGGGCAGGGCGAGATGTCTGGGAGCTCTAACCTAAAATCTGCTCCTATTGTGTTATTCCTGTACCGACATGCGATGGCACCAAGAAGCACTTATCGGTAAAAGTATCCGTAGTTTTGTGGTGCTTGAAGAAGCTCAGTTCGCATGACTCCAGATACCTACAAAAGGTCCAGAACCATCCAGCTGCCACCCGCCCGCAACCCCACTACCAGCAACACTGAAAATCACTTCCTTACCCCGGAAGCCCCCACCTCGGTCGGATGTTACTCCGTGCCACCCAATCACCGCCACCCCTCCCTCTCCAACCGAGTCCACAATTACGCAAGCCCACACGCCACCCTCCCCCTCTACTACGTACCTAGGTAGGCTGCAGTGGCCCCAGCTCCGCCACAGCCCACTGACCCTTCGCTGCCTGCTGACCTCTAACCGGAGGCCGTTCGACCCCCCAACGTCACTTTTAGCTCTCGCTCTTATTGTCCTCCCATCTGCAAAAGACAAAACCACCACACCCAAACCCGCGCATTCCAAAAACACCAACCTACACATCCACGAAAACATACACCAACACATTCATCGCAATGTGTTCCGCAGACATCTTCCTCGGCCTTCTGGCCCTTCTCTTCCCGCCTCTGCCCGGTACGTTTCAACCGCCGAACCCCATCCCCGCACCGCATTCCACTCCGGCGGCGACGGCGGTCGCGCGCTCGCCCACTTGCCCGCCACAGCGTCCCGCAACAACACACAACGCCTTATTGCTAACATGAGAAAACAGTCTGGGTGAAGCGCGGCCTCTGCTCCGCAGACTCCCTTATCAACATCCTCCTCTGCCTCCTAGGCTACGTACGTTTCCCGACCCCCCTCCCCACCCACCTGTTTCTCTCTCTCTCTCTCTCGCCGCCACTAACACAAACCCCCCCTCTCGCAGATCCCCGGCCTCATCCACGCCTGGTACATCATCGCCAAGTTCCCCGAGCCGGAATACGAGTACGAGTCCATCCCCCAGGACCGCGAGGGAGGCCGCGTCACCTACGTCTTTGTCCACGGCAACGGCAACGGCAACGGCCACGGCCCCCACACCCAGCAGCCCCGGCAGCAGCCCCGACCATCCCAGCACAACAGCAAGGGCGGCCACGTCGGCTACGGCACCGCGAACAACAACACCGCCGGTAGCTCGAGCACGCCCCAGCCCCAGCCCCAGCAGCAGCAGCAGCAGCATCAGCACCAGGGCGCCGGCGAGGGAAGCAGCGACGGTGCCGTGCCGCCCAGCTATGCCGATGCCGTGGCCGGCGACAACAAGATCCAGACTCGGGATTAGAGGTGCGCTGCAGGTCGCGAGAGAGATTTGGCGTCGAGGTTCATCCGAGTGGGAGGGTCACAAAACTATCCTCAAAGGATTCGATACCTTTTTCCGTCCCTCTCTCTCCATCTCCGGCTGATTCCATCAAGCCCAAGGCCGTTGTTGTATTGGTTCGTGTAGATTGGTTTCTCTTCTTTTCTTTCCTTTTTTGTTCAGGCGGAGTTTGGAATTCATCAAACGAGAGACGACTTGAAACCTCTGGGGTCTGGAGGGAACTTGACGAGTTATTATGTTGTGCAACGAGATTTACGCGAGACATTGGGGCGGAGTATGATTCACTGCACCATCCATATCCTTAGAATCCCAGAACTCCCCTTTCAACTCATTGAGAGGGGGGGCATCTAGATCTAAATCTTTTCCGAAACAGACGCTGGGCCGGGCCCTCCTTCCTGTCCAATTGCTGTTTCGGCTACGCCAAGTCCTCAGTTTTGCCCTTTTGCGAACGCCCATGACAAACAAGCCGAAACCCCTGAATTCCACAATGGTTCCTGCAAAAGTCACGACACCTCGGTCGCCTCGGCAGGAGCACCTTGGACCTCGGGGGCTGCGGCCGAAGGGGGAGGGCGGTCGTTGGGCACGGGCTCCTTGAAGTGTAGCATGAGGTTCTGCGGCAGAAAGGTGTGCCACTCGACGAGCACGAGCCGGGCCTCCTTGATGAACTTGATGCCAATGTTGAGCTCGCAGACGCAGAGCTGCATCTTGAATCCCGGCTCGAGTCTCGACAGGATGGCGTCGTCCAGATAGAAGGTCTCCTCCTCCTCGGACAGCTCAAAGTGCTCTCCGCGATCGAAGCCGTCTTCAATCAGGCACGGCTTTGCGACCATGGAGCCGATGGGCGCGAACGGTCCTCCCCTGTCGAGCGCGATGCTGCCGACGAGGTTGCGTGACTCGGCACTGGGGCGATGGAGGGAAACGACCTGCATGCTGCGTTCCTCCTCGCTGACGACCTTGATGGACTTGTTGGCCAAGCCCTCCATCGCTGCTTCGTACTGCTTCCGGCTCCCCGCTGTTGACAAGGCAACCTTGACGACGTTCTCGGGCGCAAAGTTGGCGGGCCTCTGGAACTCGCCCTCCCCGAAGAAGTAGTAATCCTCGCAGAACAGCTCCGACAGCGCCAGGTTGAACTCTCCCGGGAATCGCACGAGTGCCTGGTGCGTCTGGGGCAGCTCGATCTTGGCTCTGTGGCAGACGGCCAGGGCCTCCCTGACGTTGGCGTTGTGCTCAGGACAGACGTCGTGGTGGAGGATATAAGTGAGGAAGTTCTCCACCACGCCGACGGCTTTGCCCATCTGCGGGTAGTCCCACGCCGTCAGCGCCGGAAGGTTCTCGGACAGGAAGCCCGCGACGACGCCGGCAAAGTCAACGTCCCAGCCGTCCCGGTCGTCGTCGTTGTAAAAGCGACTGCCGCCGCCGGACGCGTGGACGGTGTCGAAGGCCATCGCGGCCCGCTTCTCATCCGGAGTCATGTCCTGGAAGTCGGCGTTGACGTGACCGCCGAACATGCGCGGGGTGGAGTCGATACCTCCGAGGAAGAGGTACTTGCTGAAGATTTCGTTCGAGGCGCCCAGTCGGCGGCGGGCGCGGTAGCGCTGGATGCAGGCCTCGATGCGCCTTGCGCGCGTGGATTAGTTGGGATGGGCCGGGCCACAGCAAAGGAACGGCTTACTCAACAAAAGGAAGGTCTCTGCGGCCCCATGTTAGCACGCGCCCGAGGAAGGCGAAGTCAGGATGATGATGGGCTTACGGATGGTAGATGTTCTCGCGCTCCTCTTGGGCTTCGGCAGGGGTCATGGGAGGGTCGGCGTAGAACTCTGGGAGGACGTCAGCAAGACACGGCCGCCATCGAATAGGATCCAATAGAACGTGCCCTCGAATCCGGTGCCACGATACCTGTGTAAGGCCGTTGGGCCGCGGTCGGCGGTGCTCTTCTTCTTCTTCCTCGTGTTTGCCATGTTGGATGGCGGGCTGCGGTGGGATGAGCTGAGCAGTGAAACTAGGGTTGGTCGGAATTCTCGCAGCTCTTCACTGCGGATCTGGAGCCGGGGCAAATTGAAATGTTGTGTTGTAAGGCAAAGAAAGGTTGTCTGTCACGGTCTAGAAAAATAGAATAAGAAAAGGATCAGGTTGGCTCAGGTGAGCAAACGCCATTGAGCTTCAGTTCCACGATAGGTCAAGAGAGGCTGAAAGAGCCGCTTCGTCGTTACTTCCTTGCCGAAAGTTGATTCATAGATGGCTTTGTACCTGGACGGAAAGTAGCACCAAGGAGCACTTTCCACGTCCAGCATCAAGCCGGGCGACTTATTGAACCTTCCTCATCAGTCCCAAAATATACAACAAGCATAGGTATTCATGATGAGGCCATACGCCAACTATGCACTTACCAGCGCACCGTTTCCTCTGTGAATCAAGCTATGCACTATGCAGGACTGGGTTGGCTGGTTTATACAGATGACGCATCAGACCCCGATATTACCATATGCGTCGTCTCGCGCAGTCCGATCGCATAAAGCCCTCTCATTCCATTCATCCGAGGCGCACCGCGGGCGATGCTCAGTCTGACACTTGCAGCAAACCACTTGGGATCCAAGATTCCCGATTCGCCAGGAGTTTGCGATGCAGGTGTTTTGGCGATCTGGCGGGCTGTTGGAAGACAAGGGACACTTTTGCGAATGGAACAGTTGGCGCCTCCAGATGCAGACTGGCACTTTCGAGGCAAAGGCCGGGGGCGGAGTGACGTTGCGCATGAGAAGAGGCGCACTCACTCGTATATGGCAATGCCGCAGGAGTGGCCGAGGGGCTGACGAAGATGACGGGCTGTCGTGTGTATGCTATGCTGGAAGAGACAGAGGCCCCCCCAGCTGACCCGATGGGTCCTGACAGGAGCATCCGGCGTGTCAGAGTACATGCATGAGGAGGCTGATGTGGGAATCGCTTGCCGAATGACAGCGGTGAGACGACGTGCCAGAGCGGTCAACCCGACCATGCTTCCCCCCTCCCCCAGAGAGTCCAGGTGATATCGCGAACAGCAAGTGTCGGATGTGACCTGGAAGCGTGGCAATGTAACACAACACAACACAAGAAAACAGACACGACGAAATGCCAGACGAAACGTTTCTTTCCAACCGCCATAGGGTGCAGTCATGATTGCACGCGAGTCGTCCCAAGGAGCGCGGATGACTTGAAACAGTAGAAATTATGGTACTTAACCGCGGAAAAGACACCTCCCGAGACCAGAGCCAAAGACCACGG
Source organism: Colletotrichum echinochloae (assembly GCA_016618095.1). Classification (NCBI taxonomy): domain Eukaryota; kingdom Fungi; phylum Ascomycota; class Sordariomycetes; order Glomerellales; family Glomerellaceae; genus Colletotrichum; species Colletotrichum echinochloae. The sequence continues at coordinate 1,323,226 of JADEZT010000008.1, forward strand.
CCGGCTGAGCTGTCATGAAGAAGGCCTGGTGCATTGCCCTGCAGTGCGCGTATATAACTGAGAGTGCCGCCGTCGCGGGGTTGGTTGGTTGGTTACCTAGGTAGGTGCGGATACGTGTTAGACATGGTATGACTGCGCGTTGCTCAAAGCCTCGATTTGCCGCGTCGTGCATATAAAAGAGAATGCCTGTCAGACAGACAAGCTGGAATCTCTTTACCGCATACCCCGTAGAGTGGTAGGACAGGGAAGTTGAGTAAGGGACTGGGCCCAAACGAGGACGAGAACGACGACTGCGGCCGGTTGGCCTCATGGCCCGGGGAGCGGCTCGAGTGCCGGATGCCAACGGTTCGTGTGCGTCTAACTACCTACCTTGCCACCTAGCCTCTAGGTAGGTAGGTAGCTGGACCAACAGCTGGACAAGGCGGACTCGGAAGCAGGAGGGCTGAGGAACTCCCCTCTCCCAACTGACACTTTGCTGGACGAGGGGTATTCTCGGCGTTGTGGCTAAGTCGCAGCATCCGCCACCCTCTTGTCCCTCCTCCCTTCTCTCCCCTGTCACTCGTCCCACACCTTTTGTTCCTCTTCCTTTTTTCTCCTAAGGCCGCACAGGTATCTTTCTTAAGAGGTACGGAGGAGTGTTTGGTAGGAAGCTTTGCCTTGATGTTGAATAGGTACCTAGAACACACACTCGCCCCCGAGTGCTCTCAAAGTACCTTTGCGCGAAGAATAGCATTGGGGGTACTTGCAAGCAAAACAAAACTAGGGGTACATAGTCAGTACCGAGCCAATGTGGGGTATTTTGGTGACCAAAGTACGTACCATTTTTGTAAATGCCATTTTCAAATTTGCTTCCCCCCTTCAAAGCAGCAATTCGGCTCTGTTGCTCATCGTGACTACGCCTCACTCCTCTATTGTCTGCATGTTCCTCCTCCTGTCATCTAACCTTGTCACGCCCACTGATGCCCCTCTTCCCCTTGGACCCCGTCAGTGACTCTCCCCGACCAGCCCATTTTAATCCCGCCTCGTCCCCTCCACCTTGCGCTCGCGTCTCCTCTAATTACACTACTACATAACACTACCTACCTACCTAGGCATGTAGTTAGTGCAACCTACCTGTTTAGAACTGTCGATCTACTGCTTCCATACATCATCGCCTTAACACTTCCAGCATTACAAGTCCCCTTGCCAAGCCGTCCATCTTATTCCGACTGCCGCTTCCCGTCAAGTCGACAATCGAAAACGTCGTTTACGCGCCACCACGCACCTCACGCTGCAGACTACGGATACGTACTAAGGTCTTTTTTGCCTGATACAAAGTTGGCTGCTGGCCGCCTCCCCCCCGTCTACCCCAACTTTCCCACGCGCCAAATATTTTCTGGGATCTCCCCTGACTATGCGATTCGGACTGCAAACTCTCTAAACAGATCTGCCCGTCCTAGTCCTCTCTTACTACTCCTTGTTCTTGGCCATTCGCGTTTCTTCTCCAGCGCAGACACTATGGGCAAGAAGGAGATTCCTGCCCGCGCCGACCTCATTGATTACGGTCATACTGTTGCTGGCCAGTAAGTGCATGCATGGATGCATACATCCTCCTCCTCCTCCCCCCATCCGTTTCGCTTGTCAGATGCCCCCTTTCCACGATTCTGCGCGCGATTGCGCCGCGTTGCCGCATAGCAGAGTTGAGGTCGCTAACGCCATCTCGCCGCCTCTCAGTGCAGGAACCATGTGCGATGCCGATGGCGAGCTGTTCATCAAGCCCTGTACGCAGGCAGAAATCGACTTTTACAACTCGGCCAACGAGAACCACCCCGACTTTGCCGATCTGATGCCCTTGTTTATGGGCACCCTGATGCTCAATGACTCTGCCGAGCTCAGCTCCATCGAGGACGGCGCCCCGGGCCCCGTCTCATCGGCTGCCGCCAAGGAGGAGCTCACCCAGGCCGTCACCGGACAACCTTCCGCCGCCGCCGCCGCACCCCCGCAAACGAGCGACGACAAGTGGGTGCAGAACAAGTCCAAGAAGATCAAGACGGACCAGGCCATTGTGCTCGAAAACTCCGGATCCGGCTTCACCTCGCCCAACTTCCTCGACGTCAAGCTTGGCGAGCGACTCTGGGCCGACGACGCCCCCGTCGAGAAGAAGCGGAGATTCGACGAGATCACGCGCAAGACGACGCATGCCTCCCTGGGCTTCAGGATTGCCGGCATGAAGGTGTTCCGCGGCTCGACAAACAAGTCGGAGCTCGACCAAGAGGATTACAAAATTTACGACAAGGATTACGGCCGTACGCACGTAAACACGGAAAATATCGTCGACAACTTTCGCAAATTCCTCTTCAACAAGACGGCCGGTATCGACGACGACCTGGCCCGCGCCGTCGTCCGGGCCTTCCTCCGCGACCTGCGCACCGTAGAGCGGGTCCTCGCCTCCAAAGAGAGCAGGATGTATTCGGCAAGCCTCTTGTTCGTCTTCGAGGGCGACGGCGACAGGCTGAGGGATGCCATCGCCCAGAACAACTCGGCTGTCGACAGGGTCGAGGCCGAGGGAGAGGAGAAGCCCGGTAGGCCTGCCCTTAGAGTGGACAGCGGTATCGCTCTGATCGACGAAGACGCCGTGACCATCGACGCCGCCGTCAACGGAGGCGGCGACCAGGACAACGAGGACGACGAGGACGACGAGGACGATGGACCGGCCCTGCCCAAGATCTACTCGCTGAAGCTCATCGACTTTGCCCACGCGCAGTGGACGCCCGGCCAGGGCCCCGACGAGAATGCGCTCAAGGGTGTGCGGAGTCTTGTCAAGATTTTCGAGGAATTGGCGCAATAGCCCATCCATCAGCAGGGGGCTTTCAAGACGAGCACGTTTTTGCTTAAAGACTACAATACCCAGATATAGTGCGGGCACGAAATGCGGATTAGACGTCGCTCCTCGGCAGGACAAGACAACGGGCTCTCATTCAAAGCCAATGATAATGACCACGAGATAAGCACCATCCCAACAGGCGTCGGGGCTCTCTCTCTCTCTTTTTTTCTTCTTCTTTTTTTTCCCCTCCCCCCATCCATCCATACAAATACCATTACATTCTCCATTATCCTTGCCATGTCCGTGAACAATCGAGGACTAGTAGGGGTCGTGGACGTTGCCTCGCGTCAACTATGGGACCTGCATGAAGCCAATGCAGGTCGACTGCAATCAAAAGATGCGACGACACGGACGACAAGTGTTAAGTCGCGGCAGACCCCACATGAAACATGACAAAATTAATACGAGCATATATGTAGTAGCAGTATACCATGGAAAGTGAACAGTAATTTTGAAGGCGTCTGGTAGTGGCTTGTCAAGTCATGAGTCGTAGTCCACTAGGGAAAGACGGGATGAGAAGAGTTGTACACGAGAGCGCATCTCAAAAGACCAAATCAAGCATGCTCAGTCTCCACGACACCCAAAGTGCCCAACATGATTCATTCACAGGGAGATTTTGGAGCTTCCACTTGTTCGGCCAGGGGTGGGGAATACCGTAGCTTCACGACATCCCCCACTCGTACCAGTACTTCCTGGGTCCCTCTGAAGGTTGCACGGATACACAGGAATACTCCGTAACTCTTCTTGACACACAGTAACTTCAAGGACAGTGTGAGTGGTCTGCACGTAACCTACCTACTGAGGTAAGTCTGGTGGACAGTGACATTTGCGGTCGGACCGCTGTCACTTAAGTGGGCCTTCTCCGGATCGGAAACTACTTTCTCCGAAAAACCTACCTGCCGGTGCTGTCATCTTGTCGCTCAGGTACCTACCTACCTGGGGGCGTGTATCCCGCCTAGAACTTTTTGAGGCCTCAGCGACCATACCCATCACAACTTTGAGGTCCTGAATCACCGCCAGGACGCCTCACTGTACCCGCAACCATGGACGACCTCTTGAATCTCGAGCTTCTCTCGCTCGTTTCGAGAGTGACGTCCGAATTGCAGAACCATCTGGGCGTCTCGGACAAAACCCTCGCCGAGTTCATCATCGCCCAGCGGGTCGACGCCGACGACTACGATGGCTTCAAGAAGAAACTCGCCGCCATGGGCGCTGACTTCCCCCCGAGTCTGGTCGAGAGTGTCGATCGTCTCGTCTTGACCATGCACCCCAAGATGAAGGGCAAGGCCCAGAAGAACGGCGGCGGCGGCGGCAACGGCACCACCGAGGACCGTCACCACCGGAGCGCAGCCGAGAAGGAGCAAATCTTCAAGGGCCTCTCTGTGCCCGACAAGCCCGTGGCATACGACAACATCGGAGACGGAGTCGACGCCATCGACGACACCCTGGCCTTGCTGGAGGGGCTGGAAGGCAAGGCGCGAAGAGGCAACACAGACACGCGCAAGCGCAGTCGCAGTCCAGACGACGGTCGCGACTCACGGCGGAAACGGAGAGGCCGATCGAGGTCGAGGGAGCGGAGGAAACGAGACAAGTACCGGTCGCGATCCCGGTCGTACGACGATTACGAAAATGGGCCCTCCCTGAAACAGAAGAGCAGGCGGCGCAACTACGACGACTACGACGACGAGGACGACAACCGTTTCAGGAGGGCACCCGAACCCGAGGTAGACGACGCACCGCAGCTGCACAAGGTTTACGGCGGACACGTCACGGGCATCAAAGATTTCGGCGCCTTTGTCAACATACACGGCGTTCGCGGCAAGGTCGACGGGCTGGTTCACATCTCGAGGCTGGTCGACGGCCAGCGGGTCAACCACCCCTCTGACCTGCTGACGAAAGGCCAGGAGGTCAAGGTCAAGGTTGTCAACATCGAAGGCAACAGGATAGGCCTGTCCATGAAAGAGGTGGACCAAGAGACGGGCCTGGATCTTCACCCAGAGGTCAGGATATCGTCCGGCGCGAACATGGAAGCGCTGGGCGGCGGCGGTGGTGGTGGTCGCAACGGAAACATGTTTGACGAGTCGCCGATGCCGCCGCCGCAACACCAGCCCCGCCGGCAAAAGAAGCGCATGACCTCGCCCGAGAGATGGGAGATCCGGCAGCTGATTGCATCCGGCGTCGCCAAGGCCTCCGACTACCCCGACTTGGAAGAGGACTACAACGCTACTCTTAGAGGCGACGGCGAGCTGGAGCTGGAACAGGAGGTCGATATCGAAGTTCGAGAAGAGGAGCCGCCCTTTTTGGCGGGCCAGACGAAGCAGTCGTTGGAGCTGTCGCCCATCCGCGTCGTCAAGGCACCAGACGGCTCCATGAACCGAGCCGCCATGTCCGGCACCTCACTCGCCAAGGAGAGGAAGGAGCTCAAGCAGCAAGAGGCAGAGGCCGCGGCGGCCGAGGATTCCAAGGTCGACCTCTCTGCTCAGTGGAACGACCCGATGGCGGACCCGGACAAGCGCAAGTTCGCCAGCGACATGCGGAATGCCAAATCGCAAATGGCGCAGAACAAGCCCGACGCCATCCCGGAATGGAAGCGGGCGGTGGCGCCAAAGGATCAGGCCTTTGGCAGGCGGACAAACATGAGCATCAAGGAGCAGCGGGAGTCGCTGCCCGTGTACGCTTTCCGACAAAAGTTCCTGGATGCCGTCAGGGAGCACCAAGTCATGGTTGTCATCGGAGAGACGGGATCCGGCAAGACGACGCAGCTGACGCAGTATCTGGCCGAGGACGGTTTCGCAAACGACGCAGTCATCGGCTGCACGCAACCCCGACGTGTGGCCGCCATGTCCGTCGCAAAGCGCGTGGCCGAAGAGGTCGGCACCCCGCTGGGCGAGGCGGTCGGCTACACGATCCGCTTCGAGGACAAGACGAGCCCGGCGACCAAGATCAAGTACATGACGGACGGCATGCTCCAGCGAGAGATTCTGGTGGACCCGGACCTGAGACGGTACTCGGTCATCATGCTCGACGAGGCGCACGAGCGCACCATCTCGACAGACGTCTTGTTCGCGCTGCTGAAGAAGACGATGAAGCGGCGGAAGGACCTGAAGGTCATCGCGACGTCGGCGACGCTCGACGCCGAAAAGTTCTCGTCGTACTTTGACGGGTGCCCCATCTTCACCATCCCCGGCCGGACGTTCCCCGTCGAGATCCTCTACTCGCGCGAGCCCGAGTCGGACTACCTCGACGCCGCGCTGGTCACGGTGATGCAGATCCATCTCACCGAGCCCCCCGGCGACATTCTGCTCTTCCTGACGGGGCAGGAGGAGATCGACACGTCGTGCGAGATCCTGTACGAGCGCATGAAGGCGCTGGGGCCAAACGTGCCGGAGCTCATCATCCTGCCCGTGTACTCTGCGCTCCCCAACGAGATGCAGAGCCGCATCTTCGACCCGGCGCCCCCCGGCTGCCGGAAGGTGGTCATCGCCACCAACATTGCCGAGACGTCCATCACCATCGACAACATCTACTTCGTCGTCGACCCCGGTTTCGTCAAGCAGAACGCCTACGACCCGAAGCTGGGCATGGACTCCCTGGTCGTCACCCCCATCTCGCAAGCGCAGGCCAACCAGCGTGCCGGGCGCGCGGGCCGTACGGGGCCCGGAAAGTGCTTCCGTCTCTACACGGAGGCGGCGTACCAGTCGGAGATGCTGCCGACGACGATCCCCGAGATCCAACGGCAGAACCTGTCGCACGTGATCCTCATGCTCAAGGCGATGGGCATCAACGACCTGCTGCACTTTGACTTCATGGACCCGCCGCCCATCAACACGATGCTCACGGCGCTGGAGGAGCTCTACGCGCTCAGCGCGCTGGACGACGAGGGCCTGCTGACGCGGCTGGGGAGGAAGATGGCGGATTTCCCGATGGAGCCGTCGCTGGCCAAGGTGCTCATCATGTCGGTGGACATGAAGTGCTCGGCCGAGATGCTCATCATCGTGGCGATGCTGAACCTCCCCAACGTCTTCTACCGGCCCAAGGAGAAGCAGTCGCAGGCGGACCAGAAGAAGGCCAAGTTCCACGACCCGCACGGCGACCACCTGACGCTGCTCAACGTGTACAACTCGTGGAAGCAGAGCAGCTACTCGAGCCCGTGGTGCTTTGAGAACTTTATCCAGGCGCGGTCGATGAAGCGGGCCAAGGACGTGCACGACCAGCTCGTCAAGATCATGGAGCGGTACCGGCACCCGATCGTCAGCTGCGGGCGGCACACGCAGATTGTGCGGCAGGCGCTCTGCTCGGGCTTCTTCCGCAACGCGGCGCGCAAGGACCCGCAGGAGGGCTACAAGACGCTCATCGAGGGCACGCCGGTGTACCTGCACCCGAGCTCGGCGCTGTTTGGGAAGCAGGCCGAGTGGGTCATCTACCACACGCTGGTGCTGACGACCAAGGAGTACATGCACTGCACGACGAGCATCGAGCCAAAGTGGCTGGTGGACGCGGCGCCGACCTTTTTCAAGGTGGCGCCGACGGACCGGCTTTCGAAGCGGAAGAAGGCCGAGAGGATCCAGCCGCTGTACAACAAGTACGCGGGCGAGGACGACTGGAGGCTCAGCGCCCAGAGGAAGGGAGGCCGCGGAGGAGGCGGCGGCGGGACGTGGGGTTAGTTTTTATCATCATCATCATCATCATCATCAATCTCCACCTTCAGGTTGGGACGGGTGGACGGGAGGCATTAGAACTGGTGGGCGGACAGAGACCGTCGTCCAGGCTTGTTTGTTATAAAATCAATGAATATACCCAAGAAGGAGATTTGACATGTTGAGTACACGGGGGCATTACCTCATACACCTTTTTTTCTTCTTCTTTTTTTTTTTATTTTAGATTCAGAACCACCTGTTGTCGGTCTTCCTCTCCCAGCACATGTAGCAGGCCGGTCGAAAACACTGTATTATGTAGCACAGCTCTTGTCCTGGGTTGGGTTAGATAGGCAGAGCTACCTAGCTAGTTATGCGGCATCCTTCAAAACCCCCGACCCAAGCGTGAAAAGTGCCATTAGCGAGTTGGACCTGATAATGATAATAAGTACCACTGACGCGCGTGATTGGTACTACTTTGCAGCATGTGATATGAATATGTGCCCCTTGTTTCCCTGTGTAAACTAGTAGAAGGGAGGGGAGGGGAAGGAAAGGAGATGTATTCTGATTATGAATCAAAGATGGAAAGCATCGGGGACGAGACGAGGCTGACTTGGCAGCTGTATTTGGCCTGAAGCCGGGACATCGCCCGATGAAGGGGGGGGGGGAGGGGACGGTTCCTTGGTGAGACCACGTTCCCGTTCCCCGTCCCGAGTCCCCGACAGGCTCTCGCGGCGATGACGGCACCGCCTCAGCCCCCCTCCCCCATGTCGAATGCGCGCGGGTACACCGGCATTGATCCTCTTGATGGCGTGTGATATCCAAGGAAACAGGGGTTCGTTTTCTTTTCTTCTTTTTGCCCTCCCCTGTGTTTGTTGAGAAGGGCTACCTCAGTTCGCCATGCAACGCCCGGCAAGTTTGGGGTTTTTTTTTCTTTCTAATTGTTTTAGGTATTCATGGGAGATATGGAAGGGGGAAGGGGATGTTACCCCATTGGATGTGTCCTCCCGCTGTGCGGCCGAACTCTATCCGACCGAGGAGCCGCATGGAAGTTAATCGTGACGTTGACGGCCTTTCTTGTCTTTTCATTCTACTTCTTCCCTTCCTCATTTTTTTCTTTGTGAGCCGGACGAGTATGAGATGGGGATTTTGAATAATCCCGGGTCTCATTTGGAAGGGGGAAACACCCCCTTGGTGATACATACTGAGACGTTTCGCGGCGGTTGGCGTTGCTTCTGCGCGCCAGAGGAGGGGGAGGGAGATGATTCGCCCGCTGTTACCTTTGTTTGGCTTGGTGTTTCCGACGAGCAGATCATGTGCTCCGTGAACCCTCAAAGGCACTCTACGCAGCACCCCGGGCTTGTTCTTTCAAGGGTTACTTTCGTCTCTACTTTTAGGCGACTGGGGCTGGGGATAGAGAATCACGCTAATATGCTTAATATATGGAGGGCGTCCCGCATCTTTTTCATCGTGGGGTCGTGGGGGAAGGGTTTCGTGAGATGCGACTTCTGACGGTCGATGGGTAGGGCCCTGCTGGATTAAGATCTGTATTACTTTTCTAGGGCAATATATATATACACGACATCGACCTTGGATGACATCTGTCACACTTGATCAACAAGACGAAAACATCTGACAAGACTCGGCAAAGCGGAAGAAAACCTCGCCTGTTCCCACCCGAGCAAAGAATCGACACTGCCCCCCCTCCCGGAGCGTCAATGACGACGGCGGCGATGACGCGCCACCACCGGCACCACCTGGCTCTGCACCACCTCGCCGTCCTGGCCGTCCTGTCGACGACGGTCCTCCCCGGCGCGGCGGCCATCGAGGACCTCGACGCCGAGGACGTGCCGCCCGAGTGCGCGCTGGCGTGCGCCCCCATCGCGCAGCTGACGGAGCGGTGCGAGGCGGCGGCGGCGGAGGCGGAGGCGGTGGGTCGGCGATGGGCCGTCGGGGAACGGCGGCGGGCGATCGCTGTCGACGGCAGAAACGGTGGCGTGGACGGAGAGGTCCGCCGCCGGCGGCGGCGGCAGAGGGGGTCGCTGCAGAGGGGGTCGCTGCAGAGGATGTTGAGGACGCGTTTGGGTAGGCGACAGGAAGAGGACGGTGGGGATGACAGCGAGGACAGCGAGGACAGTGACGATAGCGAGGACAGCGACGATAGCGACGAGGAGGGGGAAGATGAGGAGGAGGAAGATGAGGAGGAGGAGGAGGAGGAGGAGGAGGAGGAGGAAGAGGAGGAGGAGGAAGAGGAGGAGAATCGTCCGGCCTCTGGAAACTCCGCGCAGATGGAAGGGAACGAGGACACGCCGACCGAGACGCTTCAGGCGGCCGCCGGGGACGCGATGCTGGCTTGCGTCTGCGGGGATACGGGGTTCGACGTCGCCCTCGTCGCCTTCGAGTGCGCCGCGTGCGTTGCGCAGAACGCGACGGCCGCGGATGCCAACGACGGTAAGCACTGTCCGTTATTTTTATTTTTATTTTTTTTTGGAATGAGAGTTGTCTTTGCGAAAGGGGGAAGAGCGTGGTGCGTGGGCTAACAGAAAAAAAATGGTGTTTTGGTGGGTTTCCAGATATCCGGCAAATCATGGCCGACTGCGGCTTCATCGCCGCGACGGACCCTTCGGCGCCGGCGGTCACCCCGACGACGACGACGACGACGGCGCAAGGCGCCGGCACCGGCCCGGCGTCCGTCACGCCGGTCACGGTGTTCGAGACGCCGTCGTTCAGCGCGCTGCCGCCCCTCGTCCCGCCGAACGACGTCCCGTCCGTGCCGCCCACGCTGGAGCAGAGCGAGGGCCGGGTGAGCGGCAGCGCGGCGAGGGGGCCGGACGGCGGCGTCCTGGGTGGGTGGCCGGGGCCCGGGTGGGTCTGTCTTGCGGCGGTTGTCGGGTTGCTTTTGTGGTGAGATGCCGGGGGGAGAGAGTTTATTCCGTCATTTTGGGAGTTGGAGTTCAGGAACTTTCCTCCTGACATGAGTTTGAAAATGAGGGAACCGCGTTTTGTAATGGTGGCTGATCTGATTATACTTGGGATGAATGATTGGGTTGTTCGCGGGATGTTCGCGGGATAGAAGATGACATGAATGACGAGATTCTACACGTAAGATTGCCCTGGTGGTTGTAGCTGATGAGAAAGGATCTCCGAGGTGGAGGGTCTCACAGAGGGGGGGACTTAACGCTCCAAGTCATCATCGCAACACTCGGCGCATCTAGACACGGCCGAGTCGTCGAGCGAGCCCTAACTGTCAGGGAATTCGGGTGGTGTGCTAAGCCAGTTTCCGATATTGACTTCCGATATGTCGGGTCACGTCACAGAAGTCTATGAACCTTACGGCCAAAGCAACACCACAGTTGGCACAAATGTCATGATTATAATAGCTACCCATTTCGCGTGGAACTTTGGCACCTTACCATATTATGATAGATTCTCCGTCCGTAGTAGTCCGTGCATAAGGCAATCTGGAGAAACTTTGAAGTTGCGGTTTCTCACTTGTGCAGTTGCCACAGATATAACAGGACAAGATGAATTTGAGGTAATTTAACATATTGTGTTCATGTTAATATTGAATGCTCGTTTGTTGCAAGAGCTGTCTCATTCATCCGAGACATTTGAAGTTCGCCTTTTCATGGCAACCAACCGAAGCCCATCAGTGACACGGTTCCACGAGGTCGTTAGACGCTCAAGCAGCACGTCTGTTCACATCGTCGGCAGCAGAGAGCCTTGGGGCCTCGGCACCAACATGTGTTGAATGGGATGCCCTGCTGGCCAGTTCCTCGGTTCCATACTCGCCTTGTCCACGGGGATAGTCGCCCCGAGAATACCCACTGTCCCCGTGGGAAGAGCTGTGGGTAGAGGTATGGGTATAATTCTGGTTGGGTGAATCGTCGGCATTATCCGCGGTGTAACCAAAGGTCGAGGAAATGATACCCTGCGCGTTGTTGACGGCGTTTGAACCCGCCTGCGGCAAGCTCTTGACGCTGTCGGCGGCATATCCGGACGCGTTCGAGGCCTTGTGTGCGGCTTGTGAAGACAGGTCGGCCGCAGCCTGGCTGCCATTCTCAGTGGCGTTTGAGACTTTGGACCCGACGTTCCTGGAGTTGTCGGCGGCGGTTCCGGACAAGTTGGCGGCGGCATCTTTTCCATTCTGGGCAGTGTTCGAGACGGCTTGGCCGGCGTTTCTGGCAGCATCGGCAGCAGATTCAGAAAGCTCAGAGGCGGATTGCTTGCCAGTCTGAGCAGCGTCCGAGACGGTTTGGCCCGCATTCCTCGCAGCATCTGCGGCGGAACCGGAGAGGTCGGCAGCGGTGCCCCTGGCGTTCGACGTCATGTCGGCGGCAGTTTGCTTTCCGCTCTGAGCAGCGTTCGAGAGGCCCGTTCCGGCACCCCTGGCCTTCTCGGCGGCCGCTCCGGACAGGTCCGAGGCGGTCGCTCCGGCCCGCGATGCGAGGTCGGCGGCGGCTTGCTTCCCGTTCTCCGCCGTGTCCGCAACGGTGTTTCCTGCGTCGCGCGCGGCCTGCTGCGCCCTGGACGAGAGCTCGGAAGCCTTGACCTGGCCGTCCTTGGCGAGCTCTTTGCCCTTCTCCGCAGTCGTGTTGGCAAGGTCTTGCGCGCGCGCGCTAGCGTCCCGGGCCGCCTTGCGGGCCTGGGGCGTGTTCGCGAGAGGGGCGACAAAGACGACGGTCAAGGCCATAACAGACATCCAGAACGGGGCGACGGCCTGGGAGAGTCCGTAGAGCGCGGTGACGCCAATGAATGCCTGTGGATTAATCAGTCAAACTGCGTTCATTCCCAGGTATGACGTCAAAGCCACGTACAGCGAAAGCCTTCTCAAGGTCCTGTCCATAGAGTATTTTCTGTGCTTGGATTGCGCCAAACTGAACGAGGTCATGAATATCCCTCAACAGCCCATTGAGCTTGGCCTCGTTGACGGTCTTGTATTCCTTGGGGCGGAGGCGTGTTGACAGGGAATCGGAGCTGAAGGATCGGCTGGCGAACTCCGTGACAGACACGGCTCCGAGAGTAGTCATTGCGACCTTGAGCGCCCAGCGTGTAAGAGGCAGGTAGTGCGCTCCGAACAGGATGCTCAGAGCACCTAGGTAGGTACCCAGCGTGCGGAGCGGATCCTCCCACTACGAAGAGTGTAAGCAATATCATTACACGGCAAGTAGAGTGATATACTTGCGCTGATGTATTTGTAGAGGCTGTCTTGGTTGGCTACAAAACGACAGTTGTCAGTACAGACATGACTCATGTGCTACTTATATCTATAATCTGTATGAACTTACCAAGAACTTGCTTCAACGGGCCATCCTGCGCTTCGTCCGATCGCTCTTGAAGCGCACGTTGGATTGTTGAAGTAACTACATAAAGGTATTTACTGTCAGTACATAATAGAGAAGACGTGATCAACGGTGTAATTGTCGCCAAACTCACTCTGTGCCGCGTCCCCGTTGCTATGCCCGTCACTTTCGCCATGCAGAACGATAACGGTCGGTTCACCCATGACTGGATTGGTAACGTGCAAGTATTGGGATGTTGTCGGTAATAATATGCGTTGGCTACACGTATTGCTTCCGTACCGAAAAGGCTAGATAAGTTTGATGTATTGTTTTTCAAAAGATAAGCCACACGAGAACATGACTGACGGCCCAGAGCCTCTTCTTTTTGTACTTTTGGCTATAAGCTAGCACACGCCGAGATCCCCTCCTGCGCCCTTCAATGGCGTCGTAGGTTGCATCATATTGACACACGTCGACATTGGTGAGGGGGGAATCGCAATAATGACAGCTGTCTTTCGTGACGTCGCCTGGTGGTCATTCAGCACCAGTCTCTCACAGTACAAAAGTCAGGTAATGCTTAGCTCACGCCGCGCGATGATGACGACGCGGCTGAGTATAGCACGCAAGCACACACGAGCACAGAATACGCATTTGGATTCCTGTTGTCCTTTACCGCCCAGATGCGCTTCGTGTCGGATTGCATGTGTCTCACAAGCCTGTGCAAGGGCGGTAATGCGTCTGCACGCCATCCAGAATAGAGGGGGTATTTCGCCCTATAACAAGCAGCTGTAGGCCTGGGAGGGACATTGCCTGGCCTACGTTCAGTCAGGGGTTTCCACCAGTTGAAATGGTTCCCTCGCAACCTAACCCCGTGCCACGGATCGCTTCGTTGTAGAGGACGCAATCGGACAGCATTCATACGATTGACACCGGCATAGTCATCGTCGATGCATCCCCGCTATACGACACCACTTCATCATGGTACCGGCAGAGAGGAGCAGTCACGGTCCGATCCGCTGGCCATGACTCGAAATGCGGGGGTCGTGTGTCTTGGCCCATTCCAGGCCTTTTGCTCTGAGGACACATCCTCCGGGAGTCCAGGCCTATACGGCAAGCTGTGCTTGCAGGAAACCGAGTCCAAGATGTGCAAAATACCCCGCCGTTCCTGGATGGCGGGGTTTCCCCCACGGGCTATAGAAGACCCAAACCATGCCCGAAGTGATCGTGATCAATCCGATCGCGTTGCCGGCCGGTGGACCTGACACCCAAAGTGACAAGGGAGGATGGCTACTTTAACTCTGAGCCTGAATGCAGCATGTACATCTGATAGATGCTGGTTGAAAGGAGCATCCCGACCACCTCGTCGCCTGTGGGAGGAAGTGGAAGACCTGACGCCATTACCCATGCTACTTTCTGCCTGTTTATCTGTTTCAAACGCTAGCGGTCGAAGAAGGATGCCCATTTGACGCCATCACCTTCAATAGTGTCTTGGTTGTCAGTAAAATTCCGAACTAAACAGCTCCTTGATTCACATTCTCAACTATCTTACTGTCTCCGTATATCTAGTGTGGTCCACTGGGAGAGGGAGAGCGAGAGCAAGATAATGCGTAAATTGATGTTGGGTGAGTTGCTGTACTAAAATGTGCCAGGATGTTGACTCGATGTCTAGATAACCATTTTCTATATCGACAGATGTTATCATGATTCAAATGTTGATTTGAACAATGATGATATGAATTGAACATACCAGACATCACAGTGAAGCAGAGTATACTGTTCCTTGTTTATTTTATAAGGCCTCCACCGCTCTAGATACATTCATAAACAAGGTATGATGTAGTAGAAATTAGTCCGTGATGTCAATAAACCTTTCAATATTTATGGGTTGAAAGAATCGTACAGACGGATGCCGCTGCTGTTATTCTGTAGCCACTATATGTTCCCTAACAGAACAAGATTGCTCGATTAAATCTTACACTAGTAATAGAGCGTTTCGCAGACGAGACAACGCCAACTCTCAAATGCTTCTTTATCAGAAGATTATAAAACCATGCCATAGGCGTGCTTCCAGGAATTACACCTGTTGGTGGGGTTGAAGATTATATAAGGTTGATATTTTTTGACGTATCTGTATCGGGTACATGACTAATGGCAGTCTTTCTGTATCTGTAGACATATTAGATCATTCGTTTCCTATCATTTCCTTTCATGACAAAGCCCTGCTCGTAGAGATCAACGATTCGTATTATCAGAATAGACGACAGCATTTTCTAGTTGACCGTAAGGTTTGTTTGTATATGTTACCTAGGTAGCATAATTCCTAGCGATACCTCTTGTACTTCATATGAATGCAAAACCATTGAAAATATGCCTCCATGTGGTAATTCATGAACACTCAAAAAAAGGATCTGGGGATTGACTGCAGCTTGGTTAAGGGGCCGCGTAGCATTAAGCCGTTGTTCGGTCGGCCTCCGGCCTCCCCATTGTGACAATTGTCAGTCATTAGAACAGTAGCAAGTCCATGGATGGGAAATGTGACGTCAAAGACGGCAGGATTTCAAGGCAAGAGTCGATTACTGCTGGAATGGTAGGTTCCCGGAGCAATGCCGCAACAAGGGCCGGTACTCTCCCGAGGCGAAAAGAACAAGACCCACAGACAGTGCGACCTAGCACGGAAGCAGTGGGCTCGCTCATGGAATGGATCGATGTGCAACAAGCATCTACCATGATCGTCACCGTAAGGGCGTCAATGCAGGTTTGAAGGCGATCCGGCAGCATCCGCAAACCTAACCTGGCAGAGGGAGATGCGAGAGCTTGTTGGAAATCGCTGCAGCACTAGCGGTAGTTCTGGAGCCCATAGTTTGATTAGAGACAGAAAATGCACCCAGTCAGAAATGACTGAGGGCATTAGCATTGTAGGAAATCCGGTTCGGTGGTGAGAATGTCCGGTGCAACTAAAACAAGCGGTCTTGTGGAGCTGAAGCTGCTTGTGACATAACCAGAGCGTCCATGCAGCATGTCTTTGAAATCTTTCGAGGTATAAAGGAGAAAAGAAGAAGAAGGAAAAAAAAAAACCTGGTTCAGGTCATCTAGTAAAGCAACACGTCACATCCAACTTCGACGTCCCCATCGTAGGAGGCGCAGTCTAGTGCAGCATTGCTAATGACAAACAAGATACCAAAAGCCAGAGGTCAGCGGTTTTTCAACCTCAAAACTCGGTAGGCTAAGGTGAAGGAGATGAAGGGGCACCAAAATTAGTAGGCGGACACCAGGGGCTGGCGAATGTCCCCTGCTCCTGTTCACCATTTCGGCCTTGATAACTGTGGAGAGACGGGGAGGGGATACGACATATCACATATTTGTAAGCGAGGCAGTACGGACAAGGAATCAATAGACTAACATCAGGCGAGGGCTGTCATCCAATATTTGACAATAGGAAATAATATCAAAGAACCACCGAATCCGTTCCCAGATGGTCGGACGAAACCCGGATGTTCTGCAACTGTCACCCGTGGTTCAGTGTGCTTTATACACGAGTTTTCGCCTTGCGTGCCGGTGTTGCTTTGTTGTTACGGAGAACCTCGGAAGTTGGAACAAAGCACACGAGCTTCAATAACCGTGTTATTCTTTCCCCCCCGCCCCCTTCCAACGTGTGCTCAACTGAGCCCTACTCTCCGCTAATGCGGATTGGGATACGAAGTCCGCCGATACGTCGTGATGAGAGAGGCCGGCGTTCGGGCTCGAAGCCCTGGGCGCTTGAGAGGAAACAAAAGTCCCATTGGACATTGATTTTCTTCATTCGGTTTCTTTTTTTTCTTTTTCTCCTGCGCATTCATGTTTACTTATTGAAAGGGGTAGGTTACGTGGCAAACGGTCCCCCATCTCTGGTTCGCCGTCTCTGGTATGACGCAGCCAAACGTACCAGTAGGACTCCAACGTGAGCTTTCGCTTTTCTTTTCCCGCTGCAAGTGATAGGCGGAAGAGGCTCACCACACTCAACAGGTGGCGCTGGTCCCGAGGAATCAATGCAACGGTGCAGAAGATCCCGCCGCCAATCATGCCTCGAATGGCAGCGCCATCAAGATCTGGGCGGCTTCAGGATCCCTGTTAGCGCGGGCGGATTGCTTGGACGGGAATAAAAAAAAAGGGGGGGGAGACGGCGGAGTCGACTCCAAAGAAGAGCCCATGATCCAGCCGGACCACCACCGCCAGACCGAATCCGGACCTGACCAAGGATGTATGTTCCCGGATCTCGAACCAGAGTAGGGAAAGTGGGCTTACATGTCTCTTCATCATTGGCCTTGGGACGACCAAGCCTTCGCGCGGACTGGTTCGAGGCGCCAGCCAACCGCCCACCACCGTTCCGTTTCCTGGCGTCCAAGTTCGAGTACGGATAGTGCGTCCGTTAACGCGTTTGAGAAGTCGGAGACTTCTGTGGATCTGCAGTGAGAGCTTTCCGTTGCTCCCGCCCAAACATGCATTCACTTACACACCTCACCACCCCCTTCTGTGCAGTGCACATGCAGGCACGTACATACTACATACTACGTCAAGTAGTAGGCGAGAGGGGTGGAACCACGAGTCCCTTACATATGCCGCCGCACGGCGCGGGGCACAAACAAGGCACACAGCCAAACCCTTGAGATGTCGTCCAGTCTCTTCTCCCCAGTCGGCAAGTTCTGTCATTGGGGGGCTGTCATTGGGGGGCTGTGTTCTAGTCTCTTCGAGCCCCGCTGGACGAACCACCATTTGAGGCTGACTCTCCGAGGCCTGGCCAGAATCCGGAGACCCAATGGGAGCGAGATTGCCGGAGAGACAGGCAGGCTGTGGAACCCCTGAGGGATTTCATCCCGTGGCCCTGCAGGTGAATCGAATGGCCAGGAGGGCCTCTAGGTCGACCGTCTGTCCGGTTCAATATAAGAAGTGACGGGCGACCCTGTATGACAAGCGCCGTGCTTGTGTAGGGCCCTCCTTTCCATCTCACCTTTCAAGATTCCTATTTACGGTTTCTTTGTCACTCTTTTGTTAAAACAAGCCCCCCCCCGAGACCCTCTTCTATTCACTCTCTCTAGTCTAGGAGATCTCATACAGTCGTTATTTGAAGGGTTTTGTGTCTCGAGTTGTCTTTCCCCCGTTTGTGTTTCGTTTCCACTCTATAGCCCAACATGGCGCCTTCGTTTATCTCCACGCTCTCTTCCGTCCTACTTCTTACCTCTTCTGTGTCCGCTGCAAAGTCCTACCAGGTCGTCGACAGCTACGACTCCACCAACTTCCTCGACAAGTTTGGCTTCTTCGTGGTACGTGTCTGGTCGCGAAAACACAAGTATTGGGCATGACTGACGAACGTGCTCTAGAGCGACCACACGACCGGAAACTACAACGATGTCGACCCCACCGGTGGTTACGTTAGCTACAAGTCCGCCGCCGAGGCCCAGAGCATGGGTCTTTTGAAGACGGTCGGCGAGGACCTGTACCTCGGCGTCGACTCCAAGTCCGTCATCGACCCCAACGGTATCGGGAGGAGCAGTGTCAGAATTGAGAGCAAGACCAAGTACAAGCAGGGTCTGTTCGTCGCCAGCTTCTCTCACCTTCCCAAGCCCGTCTGTGGTGCTTGGCCTGCATTGTAAGTCATTCACTGCGTTGGTCTCATACGCGGAGAGGTTCTTCGTCAGTTGAGGTCCACAAGCCACAATCGCCCGGGGAGTGAGGTTACTATGTGGGTGGCGCCACGGAAGCCATGTTGTGACGCAACGGGGTAGCTGGTGTCGAGGCTATTTATACACATGACGGCTGACTGAAATCTAATCTAGCTGGACCGTCGGTAACCCTTGGCCCCAAGGAGGCGAAATCGATATCTACGAGACCTGGAACGAAGACAACGTTAACAAGAATGTGCTTCACACCGATGAAACCATTGGCGAGTGTCGAATCGACGGCAAGGGCATGACGGGAACTATTAGCAAGCCCAACTGTGCCAACTTCGCCGCCGGCCAGGCTGACAACGAAGGTTGTGCCGGCCTGGACTCCGCGGCACCCTTTGGATCTCCCGAGGGCGGCGTCTGTAAGATATCCCCCCTCCTTCCCCATCACCCGTCTTGCGACACACTCTCCCCATTTTAGCTACTACCTCCGGTTGGGTTGGCACAACATGCTAATATCTGGAGCTAGACGCCATGGAGTGGACCGATGACGCTATCCGCATCTGGGGCTTCACCCACGGCAACATCCCCGCCGACTTGAGCAAGCCCGAGACCTTTGGCACCCCCAGCTTCACCACCAGCACCTGCGCCGCCGACAAGCTCTTCACCGAGGCCAAGCTCA
Source organism: Colletotrichum echinochloae (assembly GCA_016618095.1). Taxonomy (NCBI): domain Eukaryota; kingdom Fungi; phylum Ascomycota; class Sordariomycetes; order Glomerellales; family Glomerellaceae; genus Colletotrichum; species Colletotrichum echinochloae. The sequence continues at coordinate 1,342,326 of JADEZT010000008.1, forward strand.
TCATGAACATCGATCTATGCGGCATAGCCGGCCAAGAGGAGGGCATTTGGAACGCCGGAGGCTGCAAGGCCAAGACTGAGGGCGCCACTTGCAAGGAATGGGTTGCCAAGAACCCGGCCGCCTTCGCCGACGTCTACTTCCAGCTCAGCTCCATCAAGGTCTACAGCCTCAAGGAAGACGAGGCAGTCACCTCTGCTGTGGCCAGCCACGTCGCCTCCACTGCTGCATCTACTTCGGTTGCCGAGACCGCTGTTGTCAGCTCCGTTCTGTCTTCCGGCATCGCCCCCGGAAAGCCGGCCGAGACCGCTCCCGGTGTCCCCACTTCTGTCCTTGCTTCCGTCATCGCCTCCGGCATCGCTTCCGGCAAGCCCAACGAGACCGCTTCCGGCGTCGTTTCCACTCCTGTCCCTACCGCTTCCACCATCCCCGCCGATAAGCCCGTCGAGACGCCTGCCGAGAGCCTGACAACCCGCCTGGCCACGTCCACCGTCTACGAGACCAACATCAAGACCATCACGTCGTGCAAGGCCGAGGTTACAAACTGCCCGGCCAAGCACACCCCCGTCGTCGTCACCGAGGTCGTCGCCGTCTCCACGACCATCTGCCCGGTCTTTGACATCTCGACAAAGCTGACCGTCTCCAAGACCGAGGTGGTCACCATCACTTCCTGCGCCGCCGACGTCCCCAACTGCCCCGCCAAGACGTCCACCATCACCACGCAGGACGTCATCGCCACGACGACCGCCATCCCCGTCGAGAGCTACGTCCCTCCCAAGCCCACCGGTCACAAGCCCGTCGGCGACGTCACCACCGGGGTCCACCCCGCACCCACGACCGAGGGAGAGAAGCCGGCCCCCGCCACCACGGATATGCCTACCGTCCTGACGACTTACAAGACCAACATCATCACCGTCACGTCATGTGCGCCCGAGGTCGTCAACTGCCCAGCTAGGGTCTCCACCGTCATCTCCAGCAAGGTCATCTCCACCACGATCCCGGTCCCTGTTCCCGGTGTCCCCGGCGTTCCTCCCGTGCCAACCGGAGGCGCCCAGAACCCTCCCGCTCCCGGCAGCGGCAAGCCCGAGACTCCCATCCCGGGCAAGGACCAGCCCTCTGTCCCGGACGTCGGCAAGCCCCCCGTTGGCGCCCCCCCGGCTGGCGTCCCCCCCGTTGGCGTCCCTACCGCCGGTGTCCCTCCCGTTGGCGTTCCTACCGCCGGTGTTCCCCCCGTTGAAGTTCCCGCCCCCGGCAAGACGACCCCTGTCCAGACGCCCGTGCCCGAGACCCCCGGCGCGCCCACGGCCCTCCCCACGACTCTGGTGGTCGCCCCTTCGTCTCCGTTCAACGGCACTCTGACTACCGCTCGCACTCCTGTCGGGACCGGCTCCTCCGCCCCGTGCATCGGCGCCGCGTGCCCGGCCACCACCACCGGGCCCGTCCTGGCCGGCGCTGGCAAGCTCGGCGCCGGGTCGCTGCTGCTGGCCGCCGCGCTGGCGGTCTTGGTCATCTAGCGGGACTCGGGAGTGGTCGTTGAGAATAGGATGGAAGAGATTTCGTTTCTTTATTCTAAGGATTTCTTTGTATTATCCATGGTTCATAGCAGAGCGTCTATACCCTCCGGTTATCCTGGCATAGGAAGGGTCGAAAAGGCGTCCCCAATACAGTGTTCAAAATTGCTCCTTTGCCGGCCCACTTGCATGACCCATTTCATCGTGTTCTGACATATTGCTTGAAGAACCTCGTCACCGGCACCAATACCTTCTTCCAGAACGGCAATAATGCGGGCAGGACTGATGGAGTCTAAGGTACTGATAGCTCAGGAGGCAATGACCGTCCCTTCTGATTAGTACTGGGATTTCAGCATCCGCGCTTGTCGACAGCTTTATAATCTTATCCGTAGTATTGATCCTTCTGTTCTGGCTTAACCTCCACTACAGTCGCCTCGCCCCGGAGAGCCAGGCAGTGATCCAAGCTTATCTCCTTGCTGTTCCGAGTGGTAGGAACGCGGGTGGGCTGACCAGCGGGAGCATTTGCCAAAGTAGTGCTAGATGGGCCCAGAGTGCCAGTGGCAGCCAAGAGTATAGCGTCATCATCGTTTGCAGGTCTAGGTGTGTTGTCATAGATAGAGACATCCAGACATCAACCAAGACCCTCGAGTTTAGTGATCACCAAACCATAGGAGTTCGTAGATACTCAACTGAAAGGTCTGAGCATTGGTGTGCTCACAGAGTGAGGGGCTTTTCTTGGGGTTGGGGGTTATGGATCATCGAGACCCCGAATGTATACCCTAGAAATTGAAGAAATAGAAAGTAGAAACGTTTTCCACACAATTCGATTTTTTACGATATTTGTTCTGCTAGGTAATATAAAGCCGGGGTGATAGGCGGTCAGGACTACCCGTAAGCTCCAGGTCGAGAATTGAAATAACTCTCTGGCAACCGTTTCTAATTTGACAGGAAACATGGGGTATAGGGTATACTGGGTAGAGTCATGGCAGTGACATGAAGAGACACTTCCAGTAAGTGACAGCAAGCAACGCGGTGCTCTAATATTGACATCAAATGGGGTATAGAAAATAGCATGGGCAATGCATAAACTAATGATGGGTGTGGCTAATGTGATTTTCAAGGTTAATCTTTAGAACGAGGTCTACAAAGAGGTTGCTTAGGTACCTGAGAAAAATATCAAACAGCACGTGAGTGTCGCCCCTATGAATCCTACACCCTCAAAACGGCAATCATGGCTTGTGACAGTAGTGATGTTTGGGAGGGGTTTCGAGCCAGAAACCGTAGCGGGTGTAGCGGGCACTGGCCGATTGTAAATAAGCAGGGTGTATGGACAGGAGGTGAAAGAATGTTATATAGTTAGGGAGCCCTCAAGGAGACACTCGAGTCCATGACTCACTACATCAGGTCAGGCTTGGCAAAGATATAAGAAACAAAGAAACAGGTACTAATCTCAAAGCAGCCGATGTGCTTAAATCCGTCACTCGCTCCAGGAGTTTTTGCTACAGGGCCCTATACCAGTTCTTTGGCGCCTAAAGTGACTTTCCCGCGGCACCCGAAGCTACAATACACTTTGGAGTTCTGCTCGTGCTACTAAATTAGACTTGTTTCAGCCGTGGTGTGCTGATGACGTGAAAGTGGTTGTTGAGTTGTTGACAGCAGCTCTGCAAAGACGACATATACAAAACCGTGGGCCCTGTCCGCCCAGTCATAACCCACCCACCCTACTTCCGCAAAGCCCCCACCTCCGCAAATCCCCATAACCACCAACACCACCACTATCACCACTTTATTCCTCAGGTCTGCCGCCCACCCATATGCAACTTTCGGCCTCGCTGGATAATTCGGATGCGCTGGATTCATCCGGACTATCTATATTGCCGATATCCGTATTTTCTGATAGCTGGCTCTGCCGTATGGCTGCAAATCGACTGTTGGGTGATGATGGGGCTTTTTTCCTCCTACGCTGCTGCAGGATATCTAGTTGTTCCTGCTGTTGGCAGGCCTGTTGCTCTATACTGGATAGTCTGAATGCCTGCTTATCCCAGCCCTTCTGCATCTTTCTAGATAGGTGGCGAAGAGTATAGATATCTAGCCTATCCTTGCCTAGCTGTTGAAGTTGACGTAATTGATGCCGGAATTCAGCAGACCGGCGAGGTGTTACCCATGGGATAACAGATACGGATTTATCCCACTGCTGGCTGCCAGCCTGGATGGGCTGGCTGGCCTGGATGGGCTGGTTGGATGCCTTGGATACCAGGGGGTTGGATAGGGGGCGCCTTGAAGAGACTGGCCATAACCCAGCCCCTTTCCAGCCAGCCCTTATATTCTGGCTGGTTATTACCACATCCCTAGCCTCTAAATAACAGGCTAGAAATGCCCTTTGCTAGCACTGTTAAATCCGTCACTATATCATCCATCGATTCAACCCCCTTCCTATAGGCGTGCTTTAATGGGCTGAAGACAGCCACATCTAGAGGCTGGAGGACTGCAGAGGAGTGCGGCGGCAGATATAACAGCCAGATGCGATGCTGCCAGCATTTCCACATGAAGTCAGTGGTTATATGGCTGTGATGCCCATCTAGAACCAGCAGTCTATATGCCCCTGGTTGGCTGGGTTGGGTATATGGGATGAAGACCTTCTCCAGCCATCTAAGGGCAGTCTGGTCAGTCGTCCAGCCATTATCAGTATATGTGAAGTTCCACCCTTCATATCTAGATAGGTTGGATGGGAACCACTGGGTCTGGAGGGACTTGCCCTTATATATAACCAATGGGGGTATGCGCTGCCCATCAGCAGACACACATTCCAACAGTGAGATCCATGCCCTGGATCCAGGCTGTTTTTTCTGGATATATCGCGATGCGGCAGAGCCCAGCACCAGCCCATTAGTCCCTTTGCCCTCCATGATGCCAGTCTCATCCATATTCCATCGGTTGGATGGATGGATGCCCTTGATCTCTGGGATATCCAGACGATCGAGGAATTGCTGGATGATTTCTGGCGAATGGGCTCGCCAGCGCCTGGCATCTATCGCCCTGGATCGCTTGGTCCGGATTAATGGGTTTCGCCGCAGAAATCGCCGCATCCACTTCCTCCCTAGAGGTTGCTGCCCATCGCCCAGCATACGCTCTGCCAGGCCCTTCAATTGCCCATGGGAAATAGGGCAGCCCAGAGCTTCCTGGGTTAATATATAGGCAACCAGATTATCCTCCTGGGACTGGGTTAAACGCTGCATATCGGCAAAAGCAGCATTCCTACTTTGCCTACCCCTTTTCAGCCGATAATAAAGGGTATGGTATGGGATGCCCCATTGCTGGGCAGCCCTACTGATAGGGCGCCCATCTCGCGCATCTGCCAGCGCCCGTTGGAGCTCAAATTCGGAGTATTGCTTCATGATGGGTTGAAGAAGATATCCTCAAAAAATGGCGTTGTTTGGCGATATATGGCAATTGTTGTGATAGTTTGAAAAAGGTGGTGATGTTGATGGAAGAGGATAGATGCGGCATTTTCGGCATTTGCGGAGGTGGGGGCTTTGCGGAAGTGGGGTGGGTGGGTTAAGCTGGTTGTGATATCCGTAATAGTGAGCAATTGCCAGAACACCGCATACAAGGAGATCGATGAAACGGGAACCCCCCGCAAATCGTTCCCGGCTCGGTGCATACTAATATGTTCAGTCCGGCAAGAATCGAAATCTTCCAGCTCCACCAAGAGCGATCGAAATGGACATATCAAATGCCTCGGAATTATTGACTTGAAAGATATTACACGCCACCCCCCCACCCCCCATACTTGGGTTTATTTCCCATTGCTCCACCATCTATCTTGTTTGGGTTTTGACGCCTGGACCTGGGTGACAACACTTTTACTCCTCCTCAGGGGATCGACCTGGTTCGCGATGAACTCGTCGGAATACCGCGTCTTGTGTGCCGGCTTGCCTTGTCGAAGGCTTGCCTCGCTGCCCACTCTCGACCTCCGCCCCTCCTCGCCCCCTACGTCGTCGTCGAGCTCGACGCTGTCCAGCCTCCGAACCTCACGCGTGACCTTGATTTCCTTGGTGACGAATATGCCGGGGAACGCCTGTTTGATGACGGGCCAGAAGATGGGGATGCTGCTGGCCAACATGGCCAGGTCGACTTCGATGCAGGCAAGGACGATGCTGATGGGCGCGTACCAGGGGAAGTCGAGGGTCGGGTATGTGGCGCTGCGGTGTTGCCGGATGGTGATGAATCGGACGACGGAGACGCAGTTGACTCTGCATTTGGGGGGAAAAAGGGGGTTTCTCGTCAGCTCAAGGTCATGGGAGGGGGACAGGATGCATTGAATGGGTTTGACATACGCGACGCCCATGCTGAGGAGTGCAAGCAAGCCCAGCCTGGACTTGAGCGGCACGTTGGGCTTGAAATAGAGGGGCACTGGAATCATCAACACCAGCATGTCGAGTGCGATGTTGGCTGCGGAGTGGCTTTCGTACGTGGCCGAGAAAACCTTGGCGTCGAGCGACCCGTATGCCCAACGCTTGGCCGGGATCGACCAGTTCCAGTAGGCTCTTATCGGAATACAGGGAACCCAGCTCATAATGGTGTAGGGAATGGACCACAAGATGATGATAACGATGGTGAAAATGCAGGCGCGTCTGGTAAAGGAGGGCTCTTCGTATATGCGTAGGTACTGGAAGAGGAGGGAGATCTTGATGAAGGCAGTCGACATCTGATACGTGGCGTTGGATATCCAGAAGGTCTAGTCCGAAAGATTTGGTTAGAAAAGATGTCGAGAACTTGGATATCGGCCATGCCCATGGACAAAACATACCCGGAGATAGCTCTGAATCTGATAGGCAGACAGAGTGTAGATATGCTGGCCCATGCCAAACCGGGTTGCTATGTAGAGAGTTAGTAACGCGGACGAGTCCGTGACGATGGAAGAGTGCAGGCTCACCTATGCAGATTCCAATAGAACCCGATGTTATCGATAACTGCAAGCGGGATTAGACGATGCTCATTCGCAGGCAACATATACAGTGCTCGGGCGGGGGCGTACCAGCGATAATACGACAAAGAAGTCATCCCATCCAAGTGACCGAACCATCTTGATGCGCACGTGCATCCGGAAGGCGACGCATAGCCATGAGAGGGCCTGGCAATCCGTCGTCAGTATCTCTGCCTTGCAGCTGCGCGCCGTGGTGGACCAACCATGAAGCTGATGACAACGCCTAGGATCGTGCTCTTCCTGTTGACCAGCGGCTCCGGCTCGTGGGAGTTGTCCGCCGTTCCAAACAGCTTGTAAATTGTTGCTCCGTCCATGGTCGTTGGTTGTGGTACAAGACCAAAGATGTTTCACTAGAAGCGACGAATCAAATGGCCGAGAAGCCAAAGTTATCAGAAATCAAATCAGGTTAAGAGAAAATAAAAAAAAAGACTGGGGAAAAGAAGGATCTCCATCCCCTCTTGAAGGGAGAAACACGAAGGACAGAAGAATAGATCTATGGAGATGCAGCGGAAGATTCCTGCGGGACACTTCCCATAGATATTGGTCGTGTATGAAAGCGGCGCAAGCCTACATCTGCCGTGAACGCTAACAAGACTGGGGATGGCCCGGCAGGCACCACTCTACCTACTCCACAGTCCAAACCATGGCCCCCCTTTCTCTTCAGACAAGGGAGCTCTCGATAGACAGACAGACGCTTGCGGTTATCAGGCATGCTAAGTGCGGGACTTCCAACTGTGATAAGAAGCCAAGACTATAACCCTTTTCTCTACACACCCTCATGTCTTACTTACACACCCTACGCGGACCAATTAGCAGTCTGTATACAGCAACAAAGATGTGCAAGACAGCCAATGGTATTCCCCATCAGCTTTATATATACGATGTACGCCGAAAATGCATTAGCATGTCTACATACTTTCCAGAGCATCTTTAACCTTATGCCGGCCCTATGTGCCTATCTACTGCTCTTAGGGCGAATCCTGCCTTACCTAGCTATTAGCTTGATTCTCTGACTACCGGGCCAGAGAGTTCCTTTCTCAGCGGGGGCTTAGCACGCAGACAGGCATCGCGCTCGCTCAAGCATGCCCCCTGACGCCTTGCTGATCTTGTGGTGTGTGTTGTGTGGCGGCGTCCCTCGACAAAGCCCGTGCGAATACAACCTCAACCCACCACTACGTCCCACTACATGCTCCAAAAAACGTGGGTTCTTAAATCTCCTTTCGACGAATGACCAGATTGGTCGAGGCACAGGCCTGGACCGAACGCCATTCCTTCTCTGTGCACCAGCTTACATGGCAACCACGTTGTCACCACCTCATACCTCGCTTCCGCCTTCCGGGAAGGGGGGGCCATCTTACTGGGGGCTTTTGAGCTACAGGGCGTCGAACCCGAGCTGGATTCCTATAGCGATGTGCCACAGGACTCGTGAGAAATGCGCCTAGTCGCTTGGACAACAACGGGCGAGGAGAGGAGGGGAGGGAGAGAAAGAAGAGGGATATTGCAGCTCCGCTACGTTAAGAGTCGGGATTGTACTACTATACGGTTACATACCTGTACGCAGTACGCACAGTACAGGTAACAGTACACGCGGATGGGACAGCCCGATCATCCCGGTTCCTTGGCCGTTGACGATAACTCGAGTCAGTGAGTGCACGTCGCCGGACGGCGGGACCGTTGCACGGTTCAGTGAGTTGGTGGCCTTGTTGGAAGAGAGAAAAAAAAAAAAAAGAAACATTCCAGTCACTGGCTTGATTACAGGTTTTGCCCTTGCGATCGTCTCAAGAAAGTGAATGTGATATGTCGTCACGCATCATCGAGAGAACGAAAACACCACCGCTCTTGACAGCCTCTATATCGGTGGCCAAAACCTTGTGCTCCTAGACCGTTTCGTTTACTCAGCAATGCCTTGGCGTATCTAGTCTATCATCGGAGAATTTCAGTGAGAGTTCGTCAATAGTAGTTCGGACGCGTCTTAAAAAGGAACCACGTTGGGGGTTGACGATCCGAGATCTAGATGACTCTGAGACGACTAGTCAGGTGTGGGAGACCAAGCGGTGGAGACGGTCCAGTCTTTTGCCTTTCCAAATTCACTGGTCACAACCGCCATCGGAAGCCATAGCTCCTCTGCCGAAAGATTGGAAACAAAAATCTTACTATCCTTAACACCAGTCCAGTTTGAAGTGAAGCGGCTTTGGCGCAAATCGCGCGATGTAGAATGTGACAAGTGATATCCAGTAGGACTTAGAGACCGGGGGAAACCTCGTCCATGTTTCGTAAGACGTGCGTCACTGTCTGGGTTCCCCCTCCAAGCCTAACAACTGTTTCGCCAGCACCGCGAAAAAAATCAATAGTTTGGCAGGTTGCCATTGACGCTTAGCGAACTCGCTTGGCGTCTTCAACTACCCATGCTTATGTTGGAACATGACCAGTCTTTACTACCTAGTCTTGACTACTTTGAACGTGCTGAAGAGGCGTTGGCTCGGGGTGAGCTCTATCCCAGAGACTGATCCTAGGCCGGAGGTCGATCCTCCCTCTTAAGCCATAGCAGATGGCAAAGCGCCAAGACACAACGTGACAGGATGATGATGCGGCATGACCGACCAGCATAAGCCCTTTGAATGGTTCATCGCTTGTTCCGTATCCGTGCGGCAGCAATGAAACCCTGAACACGGATGGAAGCGCAATGCTTGTCAGCCGGTATGCTTGCACAGAGAAACTCCCTCGATATGTCCTATGAGTGTTTCCAGAACAATGTGGGGGAAAGAGAATGGAACGGAAAAGAAAAGAAAAAAAATAACCCAAAAATAAAAAAAAATAACCCAAATGTAAACCCGTCAGGCATTACTAACATGGTTCAATCCACTGCCATTGAACCGCTAGTGAGCGAGTGCACGACTCGTTATCCGACAGAGGGCAGCAACTCTCTCGTGTTTGACTCAAGCCCTGTGGATATCGTAAGGACGTGTGTGATTGGAATGACGACAGCCGCTGCCAATATCGATATGGCAGCCAATATCGGATGTTGATCCCTCACCACCCCTTGCCCAGAAGCGGGCCTGGGGAAGTAGAGACGGCCAGAGCGCACACTCTTTCAAATCAGCCCTTTGGTCCGTCAGGCACCAGAGTGTGGTAACGCGGGGTGACTTGTCTCCGTTGAGGGAGAGAGATGGGATGGTGTAATTAAACGTGAGACCAAAAGGCCTCTGCGCCAGAGAGTCCAAGGGACCCCCTCCCCCCCAAAGGCACTCAGTCCGCCGGGTGGCCTAGGCAGACTACCGGTACACTAGCGGGTGAGTGAGCATTGGCTTCCGCCGAGTCTTGACGGGTTCGGGTTCGAGGGTGAGACCCTGCAGACCGTCGAGGAGAACGTGGGCGATGGGCGATCATGGGAACATGACGAGTACATGTAATATCGTCTGCCTCTGCCTGCCATACCTAGTATGTTTTTAGTAACACACGGCACACTACGTGGTAACGGCACAGGTTGGCCCGCAAAAGTAATTAAAACCCAGTCTGCCGGAGTTTGGCGGTCTGGGATTACCATGATTTATTCTCTCGGTGGAGCTGTACTGCAACCCTCATCAGACAAACACGCTGCTCTAGGGTAAGGTCTTGCGATCGAAGCCAACGTATGGGGAAGTAACTGTTATACTGCTATGTTGGACATCGAAAGGGCCGGCTGCTCCATCCCACCGTCCTGCGTAAGACGAATGTAGGGCCTCTTGGATCTGCACACGTAGTACGATATTGATACTCCCCCTCTCTCTCTCGCTCTCTCTCTCTCTCTCTCTCTCTTTCGCTCTCTCTCTCTCTCTCTCTCTCTCTCTCTCTCTCTCTCTCTCTCTCTCCGCGGCTCAAGTGGGATCATCTCTGCACAAAAGCCTTCGCGTCGACTCCTGGCCAACGTCGTACTCAACATCAAATGATTCGCTCCACCGTTCATTCTCCTGCGATTGTTTCTTCTGCCGCACACCAGATGACGAAACTTCCCGATGCATGTTTCCCTGCCGTCCTGCCGACCGGCTCCAGGCTCCGGCTCATGACTTTGGGGGCCACTGCAATCAACGACTTGTCCTTTGCTACTACGACTCCATGAGTAATGAGTATATACGTGCGGTGTAATGGGCCTCTCCCAGACCCGGCCAGCGTACTACTGTTCCGGCGACCCGAAATCTTCGCCTGCAGTGTCTCCTTCGTCCCACGCAGTCACATCCTCCCGCGCACGCTACCCCTCCCCCTTCCCCTCCCCTTGAAAACGTGAGATGATAGTCCACTTCGTTCCCTGCATGGATGGCCTTTTACGCGGCCTTACTAGCAGAATCGCCCCACCGGTGACGGACCACCTTTGCCCCCAATGTTGGTTCTTCAACCACGGCTGGACGGCATCAGGTGTGGAAAGCCCAGAAGGTCCCGAGCGGCTTTGCGCTTCCCCTCCAACTTCCTTCCCCTGCCTCACTGGCTGGCCTCTCAAACGTGAAAGGCCTCCAGCCAGGTCAACCAACGGTCTTGCAGGCGGCCCGAATGCGAACGCGGCCGGACGGGACTGTCACGGGCACGCGCGACCCTGGCTCGGTTGAAGACCTAAACGGGGGGCTTGGCACGATTCGACAACTCCTTGGACCAAAAACGTCAAGGTGTTGAGGGGCCGAGACCGACGAGGAACCGCATCGTGACCAAGCAGGCGGCCAGGACTAGATTGCCCAGACAAAGGGGCCGGATAGAACATCTTGTGCGTCTGCACACACGCACCATCGTCTTGGTCGCTGCAGGGTGCTGTGGGATACAATGCATGTTTGCAATAGGAGTGAAGGCAGGGCTGCCTTCGTGACAGGAAGCGTTTGCTCTGCCTCCCACGCGCCCAACGTGATGTCTCCCGGGGCCTCGTCTCTTGGTCGAGAGACGCCCACCTCATCAGCCCATGAGCACGTGCATTCAGGACACCCGTATCTGATCACGAGAAGTTTGCCGTCGGCGTACGATCGCCCACAGGGCGCGGCACGCTCCAAGACCCGGCTGCTCGAGCTGCCCTCGTCGAGTGGTGATCCCGACCCGGTCTGCTGCCGGCGCTGTGTGGATCGAGCAAAGCTGACCTGGGGGCGCGTATCGCGGTAGGTAGAGATGTGATGCGCCAGATCTTCAGCTCCGCCCGATCTCGTGCTCGCCTGGCTCCACCCCGTGTGACAGACCATCGCGTCCGAGCGAGGATCGAGCACCCAGACGGATGGGGTTCTCTGGCTCGGGCGGCTGCGAGTCCCGCAGCGATCTGTGCGGGAAGACGGACAGGTGGCAGCAGATCCCGGAGTTCCTGAGGCTTCCGTACTGCACACGAGGAGAGGATCTGGATCATCCAAGAGATGGCGGTTCGTACACGAACTCGCCTTCGTCGCGCCAAACCGCTCGATTCTGTTCCGGGAGGGCGTGGGCACGACTTCGTGTACGCCTCCCGGGCCATCACCGACGTCCATGGCGGCGACAGCCGGAGCCAGGGGGGTCACGCAGTGAGCGCAATGGGAGACGGTGCTCCCTATGACATGAACCTTGAAGCTACGGACGAACCCAAAGGGCCACGTGTCCGGCCTCGTGAGGGGGGTCTGCCATCTCGACATCAGGCCTGAATATACCAAAGTCGCGGGCCTGGGCGCACGTGTACTGGGAGCTTTGTCGTTCGCATGTTCCAGGACTCGCCCGCACTGACTACATACGCGCGTCACAAACCGCTGGCCTTCCTCTGCCGTGCCGGGTCCGGCCCCGGAAGCCCTCGTGCCCCCGCGCTGCCGATTCGGGTTCCGAACTGACACGCGGCTAACGTAATATGTCACGAGATATATGAGTATTAGTTACTACTACGTAACTAACAGTATCGTGTTATTAAATAATAGTTATAAGCTTAGTCTCTACCGCTTTGTGCCACAATAGTACAGTTAATTAGTTACTGCCACATAACTAATGGTATTGTTGTTACGTTGCATAATACTACAGGCTGACTAGGTCCGGCATGAACAGCCTGGCGGACAAGGCCGTCGGGGAGGCGGCTTCTCACATCATCACATACGGGTCCGTATTGGCTGTCACCGGTGTTCGTTCTAGGGCCCGTGGTATCTTTCCAGGAGAAACCCCCTTAGCATCCCGAGGGCTAAAGGTTCACTGCCTCCTTAATAAAATACTCGATGCTACTCAACATACGTTCTCAGGAGGTACCGTCATAGAGGCATTTTGCCAGCTCGTTTCCCACCAATCAAGGACCGCCATCGCGGATTCGGGATGGTTAGTGAAGTGCCATTCGACCCAATGGCCTCCGTGATGAAACTCGTCTACGCCCTGGAGCAGGGAGAGACGGAGGGTCACTGGCCGGGCTGATCCACCGCGAAGAGAACCCCGGCCTGATGAGGTGTGCATTCTTAGGAACTGCTACGTGCCTGTCGTATTTCGGAGAACGAAGCCGCAGTCCAGCGAGGCTGGCCGGTCTATCATGTGAAAGACGCAGCGGCTCATGATCGACAAGGCCTGCAGCCCCCCTAGGGAATGCCTCAAGAGACTCAAGCAGTTCCTACCGAGATGAATTCGTGCCGTCTCATTCATGCGTTGAACCTCCAGCACACCGGCGTTACACCGTCGCCCGACCCATGATGCTTGGAGAGGTACTCAATGGTACGAGACGCTTCCACCGCATGCTACCGTGATACCGAGTTAGCACCGCAACCACTCGCATCTCCGGACCCCCCGTCCTGAGCCGCTCCACCGGGGGTTATTTGTAAAGCCCAAGCGCCACCCGCGCTGGGTCCAACCCGGAAATCGATCGGAGAACGGGGAGAGAGCTCCGAAGAAAGGCGTACGAAAATGCCGGCGTCCGCCGGCGAGATTCCCGTCCCCTCCAGGGAGCCTGGCTAACTCGAGCCAAACAAAATCCATCACCTTGATCCCGTATAATCTTTCCAGAAGAAGACGAGGCATGTTTATAGAATAGTTAATATTTTGATATTTCATTACTCGCTTCGATATGCCCTCTTGAAGTTGGACTATCGTGCTATCAAAAAAAGGGGACAGAAGAAGAAGAAGAGAAGAAGAAGAGAAGAAGAAAAGAAGAAGAAGAAGAAAAGAAGAAGAAGAAAAGAAAAGTAGATAGATTTCCCGACCCAAATCCGTGCTCCCCGGAGAAAAGGAAATCAACCCGTAAAACGCCCATTTTTTCCCTGCCCCGTGGATTGTCCCAAAAGTCTAACTTTTCCCAGCTGTCGGGGTCACACAAAAGAATAAACAAGATAGAAGAAAGAGAGAAAGAAGAAAAGAAGGAAAGACAAAAAGAAGGGAAGAAGACACCGAGAAGACAGAAGCCCAGCAAGACTGAAGAACTCAATTAATCTCCCCCGTGATGTACCCGATCTGCCGGCGGCCGTTGACGCCGGCGCCGGCGAGCTGGCCGGCGAGGTGGCTCTGGCCGTCGACGAGGCGCCTCTGCTCGGCGAGGCGGGCGCGGAAGCGGTCCTCCTGCTCGCGGTCCATGCGGTCGACGTCCTCGCGCTCGGCGATGCGGATGGCGCTCATGGCCCTGGCGTGGTCGACCTTCTCGGTGGCCAGCTGCTTCTCCCACTCGAGCAGCATGGTGCGGCGGGCGACGGTCAGGTCGGCCTCGGCCAGCTCGACGGCGCGGGCGCGCGAGATGGTGGCCTCGGCCAGGGCGACCTCGTGCTCGAGGTCGGCGTCGCGCTCGTCGCGCTTGCGGCGCATGGCGGCCGAGAAGTGGTCCTCCTCGACGCGGGCGCGCTCCCCGAGCGCCGCGAGCTCGTCCTGCCGCACCCGCCGCCGGCGCGAGTCCTCGAGCTCGGCCTGCGCCGACCAGATTTGCGCCTGCACCGTCGCGAGCTCCCGGTTGCGCGCGATCGAGAGGGCGTGGTCCTCCTGGTCGAGCGTGATGCGGTCGAGGCGCGCGCGCCGCGTGCGCTCCTCCATCTCCACGTCCTCGGGCATCCCGACGGCGCCGTCGGGCTGCGGGCCCATGTTGGCGTAGTAGACGTCCTCGGCGCGGTTGGCGCGGAGGAGCCGGAGGAGGGCCTCCTTCTGCTCCGACGACGCCGCCGGCAGCACGTGCTGGACGTACATGGTCGGCGAGTACGTCATCTTGCCGTCGGTGAAGTGGTTGAACTTCTTGTTGACGTGCTTCCACATGCCCGCCCGGAGGAGCGTGCGGCTCGTGGCGACGGGGTCGCCCGACTCGAGCGCGAGGAGGAGGATCGACTTGCCCTCGGACCGCAGCGTGATGTCGGACCCGGCCTCGATGAGGAAGTTGACGGTGCGCTCCATCAGCTTCTGCCGGGCCGCCGTGAGCTCGCCCGAGTCGGCGCAGTGCCGGCACAGCTCGCCCAGCGCGCTCCGGCCGCCGTGGAGGGTGCTGGGGAAGTCGGGCTCGTGGCCGTACTGGACCAGCACCTGGCAGGCCGGCAGGTTGAGCTCGCGCGCCGCGTTGTGGAGGGAGCCGTCGTTGCGCGAGGCCCCGGCCGCCAGGAGGTTCGACATCATCTTGATGGCCGTCTCGCCGCCCATCTCGGTCGACAGCGTCAGCGGCGTGTTGCCCGCGGCGTCGCACACGTCCACCTCGGCGCCCTCCAGCAGCAGCGTCTTGACCACGTCCGCGCGGCGGTTCCGGATCGCCAGCATCAGCGGCGTGCTCTGCGACGCCCGCGACTCGAAGTTGATCTTTGCGCCCGTCTCGATGAGCATCTGGATGATGCCGCTGCTGACCTTCTTCTGCGGCTGCAGCAGCGCCCACATCATGAGCGTGACGGGCTCCTCCTCCTCGGCGTCCTCCGCGACCCTGTACGGCATCATCTGGTCGTAGTAGTACCCGGCGTCCAGGAGGGCCTTGGCGATCCGGATCGACCGCGGGTGCTGCCCGAGGGCCAGGAACAGCAGCGGCATCGACCCGGGCGGCGTGTACATGACGTCCAGCCGCGTCTCGCCGTCGGCGTACCCGGTGAACATGTTGATGAGCTCCAGCGCCTCGTCCTCCGGGGCCGGGTTGTCGAATATCCGGTAGAAGGCGCGCGACAGCGACTCCGTGTTGGGCTTCTTGTCCAGCAGCCGCCTGGCGAGGGGGGCGTTGCAGGCGGCGGCGGCGGACTGCAGCAGCTTGCCGTCGGCGTAGTTGACGTCGACCTTGTGGTCGAGGAGGACGTCGACGAAGCCGTTGGCCAGCGCGAGGCCGTCCGGGTCGCTCTCGGTGAGGGGGAGGTCGACGACCTGCGCGAGGACGGAGCTGAGGCCGTCGCCGTGGGCCCCCTTCTGCAGGAAGCTGTGCAGGATGCTGAAGCCGGCCTCGGTGAACCACGTGTCCGTGTTCTCCCGGGTGAAGCCTTCCCTGATGGCCAGGTTGAGGTCCGCCGACAGGATCTTGGACTCGAGCATCAGGCCGAGCGGCTTCACGAGCGCCCGCCTCGTGGCGTCGACGAGCGTCTGGCAGTCGTTGGCGATGGGCGAGGCGCCGTACCGGAGCAGCTGCCTGACCATCTTGAGGTCGACCTCCTCCTCGTTGACGGCGTTGTTCAGCACGACGTGGAGGTCGTCCGAGACCGGCAGACCGGCCCGGAACAGCATGTCGATCGCCGCCGACCGGGTCTCGCGGCCGAGCTTCCACGCGGCCCGCAGGGCCCTGTTGAGCGTCGCGGCCGTGGGCTTGGGCGGCCTCTTCTTCTTGTTGTTGTTGTGGTTGTTGCCGCCGGCCGGCCCCCTGAGCGAGGCGGCCGACGGCTTGCTCGCCAGGCGCGTCGGGCCGTCCTCGGCCAGGCCCAGCATCATCTGCAGGCTGCCCAGGTAGGCGCTCCGCGTGGCCGCCCAGACGGCCTCGCCCTTGTTGTGGTTGGGGTCGGCGCCGGCCTCGAGCAGGATCTTGACCAGGTCGTCGCCCTCCTCGCCGAACCGGACCGACGACGCGAGCTGCGCGTCGAGGGCCTCGCCGTCGACGCCAAAGACCAGGAGCGGCTCCAGGACGGCGGCCCGCGTCCTCAGGTTGCCGACCTCGGTGGCGGCCTGGAACCCCTTCTCGATGGTCGACCTCTTGGGCGTGGTGCCGCCGCCGAGGAGCATGACGAGGACGTCGGCCGCGCCCGAGCGGCACGCCTCCACGATGGCGTCCTCGTCGATCTTGGCGCCGTTGCTCACCAGGAGGTTGCCCAGGACCAGGTCGCCGTCGGCCGCCGCGGCGAGGAGGGCGTCGGAGAGGACGGAGCCCGACGCGCCGTGGCGCAGCAGGATCTTGCAGATGGCCGCCCTCGCCTCCCTGTTGGACAGCAGGGCCGCCTCGGCGAAGGCGTCGTTGAGCACGGGGAGCGGGTGCTTCTGCTGCAGAACCAGCTCGACGATGTCCGGGCGCTCCTTCTTGACGGCCGAGACCAGGGCCTCCCCGTCGCTCGTGTTGGCCTTGGCCGACAGCGTGCGGAGCAGGGGGATGTCGTTGGTGTACGTGTTGATGGCGAAGCCGAGGGCCCGGTTCACCTCGGCGCTGGGGGCGCCGGCGTCGAGCAGCTTCTGCGAGAACTCGAGCCGGTCCATCGGGTCGGCGATGCGCAGGGCGTGCGGGAGGGCGGACGCGAGCGACGCCGGGTTGGGGCGGGCCGCGAAGAGGAGGTCGGTGATCTGCGTGTCGCTGGCGGCCACGGCGTGGCAGAGGGCGGCGGCGTTGTGGGAGTTGACGTCGGCGCCCGCCCCGAGGAGGATCTTGACGACGGAGAGGTGCCGGTGCTCGGGCAGCGTCTGGAGCAGGGCGTGGACCTCCTTGACGAGCACGTCGTTGAAGGGGGCCTTGGCCGTCGACTTTTGCAGCAGCATCTCGAGCTTCTCGACCTTTGCGTCCGAGAAGACCAGCTGCCCGAACTCGTTGATGGCCCGGTGGAGCGTGGCGGCCGTGGGTTTGCCGTGCGCCAGCAGGGTTTGCAGGACGGGAGGGTCGTGGTTGTGTATTGCTGTGCGGAAATAGGGTTAGCCCGGCCAACTTGTTGCTCTCGAGTCGTTGCGAGCTCTCTTTTTTGTCTTCTTCACTTACCGGATGCCATGGCGATGCCGTTGTCGATGTTGACGTCGGCTTTGCCCTGCACCAACAGCACCTGCAGGAGCTTCAGGTCTGCCGGCCGATAGTTCAACGCGTCGAGCATCGAGTGGGAGACCCTGGCCGGGTCGAGGTCCGGCACCGAGGCCAGCAGCATGGTGGCCATGTCCAGCCTCGCCTTGGCGTCCTGGGTGCCGATGATCCTGGGCAGCACGCCGGCGGCGGTCTGCGGCGTGACGTTCTTCCTGAGCAGCGCGCTCAGCAGCTTCACGTCCTTTTGCGACACGGCCGCGACCAGCGCCGAGCCCTCGTTGGTGTTGATGTCGGTGTTGTGCCCGAGGAACAGCGCGATGAGGTCCTCGTCCCGGTGCGGCGGCTCCTCGTCGATGGCCTCCTGCAGCGCCTCGTGGACGATGGGGCCGGCGAGGCCGCTCGTGAGGAAGCACTCCACCATGCGGTACCTGTTCTTGGGCGACAGCGTCTTGGTGAGAGGGAAGATCTGGTCCAGGGTCTCGCCCGAGGGCTTGCTCATCAGCATCTCCCTCGCCATGGCCACGTCGCTCCTCATGACGGCGATCTGCAGGGCCAGGCCGCCCTTGTGGTCGACGGATGCCGTCTTGTGGCTGTCAAAGACCATGGACCTCGGCCCCCTCTTCACGTCGTGTTCGGACATTGGGCGGCCTCCGGGGAACGCGGGGGTGAGGAGGAGCTTGGCCGACTCCAGGTCGCCGGCCTCGGCCGCCTCGATGAGCATGTCGTGCAGCGCCGTCCCGTTGGCCCCTCTCCGTAGGAGCAAATCCAGCAGCAGCCGGCGGCTCTCGACGGCCATGTTCTTGGGGATCAGCTCGACGCATTCCGAGGCGTGCTTCGGGCCGAGCTCCGAGTTGCCGCCGAGTATCGTGTAGGCGACATCCACCCGGCCGTTCTGGATGGCCGTGCGGATGGCCACGGCGTCCTGGTACTCGATGGAGACGCCGTACTGGACCAAGAGGGCGACCATGTCGTGGAACTCGGCGGCGGCGGCGTGGATCAGGGCCATGGCGGGCGCGTCGCCGTCGGTGCCGGCGCAGAGCAGCAGCTCGGCGACGGCGAGCTTGTCTCTGGGGTTCATGGAAGGGTGGTCCAGGAGCTGCGAGAAGGCCTCGTCCAGGCCCGGGCGCTTGGGCGGGTGGTTGGCCATGACGATGGCGAGGGCGATGTCGTGACGGCCCTGGCCGATGGCGACCTTGAGCGCCTCGGCCTGGCTGTAGTCGGCGTCGGCGTCGGACCGGCTGAGCTGGACGACCGTCTCGAGACACCCGGCCTTGGTCGCCTCCACCATGCACTGCGACAGCCAGGTGGCCGGGGGCCGGCCGTCGGATCGCAGAACCATGCCGACCAGGTCGGCGTGGCCGCCCGCGGCGCAGGCCGTCCGAAAGGCGTCTTGGGCGTCGGGGCTGTGGGCGACGCTGGCGCCGTAGCGGAGGAGGAGCTCGACGGCCTCGACGTTCTCCGAGGCCATGGCCAGCGGTAATGAGGCGTCGAGGGCGAGGGTGTCGGCGTGGGGTAGCAGGACCCTGACCATGTCGGTCTGGCCGTTGTGGATGGCGTGCTGCAGCAGCTTGCTACGCTCGCCGAAGCTCTCGAGGCTCTTGCGGCGGAGCAGGATGCTGCTCGTCTTGGCCTTCTGGGCCATGTTGACGTCGCCGCCGGACTGGACGAGCATGCCGACGAGGGCCTCGGCGACGCCGGGGGACCCGCGGTCGGCGACATGCTTGTCGAGGGCGTCGAAGACGAGCTTGTAGTCCCACGTCTTCTTCTTGGAGGTGAAGGCGCGGCGCAGGTTAGTGGCCGAGTCGGTCCGGCCGTGGGTGAGCTGCTTCCGCCTCAGCAGGTCCTCGGCCCTGGCGTCGTCTTCGGCGTTGCGGAAGCTGGGAGGGCTCGAAGGCCGGGTCAGCGGCGTCGGGGACGGCGGGGGCTCGAGGCCCCATTCCTCGGCGAACTGGATGATGCGCCGCTGGCGGTCATCCTCGGTCGGCGGGGTCGGCATCGGGGAGCCGAGGGGCGAGGGTTAGGAAGAGGGGGGACAGCAGTCAGGGCGATATGAGGGCGGCGAGGTGGCCTTTTATGAAGCAAAAGGAGGGGTGTGAGATGAGAGCGAGAGTGAGAGTGAGAGTGAGAGTGAGTGACAGGTGAGCAGCCTCGCAAGATGCAGGTCAAGCCTGGGAGGTGTGAGGCGAGGCAAGGCTAGGCTTGGCCAGGCGGTAGAGAGATAAGAGGAAAGAGGAGACGTGCGGCGCAAAGTTTCGTTTTCGTCTGAAGCTTGTTGCACGCTCAACGGCAGACGGATAGCGGAGAAGACGGCTCAAGGCCCGGTTACGACGGTAGGGGGGGCGGAATGACATGAACGAGGGACGGGGGTTAGGGGATAGGAACAAGCATCCAGGATCGACGCTGTTCGTAGCAGGATGGCAGAATGGGAAGACGCGGCTGTGACCCAACGGACAGGGCAGAGAGGATGAGATCGCGCGTCGTTTCGATGGTCGGGACCGCTCGGGCAAAGAAGCTTCTGCCTGGGATCACGAACGTTTGGGTGATTGGGGGGGGTGGGGGGGGGGACGACACACAGCTGGGGGCTGGTGTGGTTACGGATAGGGTAAAATTAGAGGAAAAAAGGGAAAATAAAAATAGAAATAGAGATAAAGGCCAGACGAAAGAAGGCGGATGGAAACCCAGTCGTACCGTTTTTCCTCAAGAGCAGCAGTGGCCAGCCCGCCGTAGCTATGTGGGAAGAGGAAACGGAGAAACGGGCAGCAAGCGATTCATGGGAACCAAGGACCGGAGGAGAACAAGAAAAAAAAAGAGACGGAGAAAAAAAGGTCGAATCGGCGCAGAAAAGACGTCCAAGGCTGGCCAAAAGGTGGTGATTTGTTCTGGGTATCCCGAGCTCCTCGAGTGCTGTGGCGACAATGCGTCGCGTTTCAGCAGAGTGGAGCAGCAGGGCGGTTCTCGGCCGACCCTGTTGTCTAGTCCTGTCCCGTCTTCTCTGCAATGCCGGGTCCCTTTTGACGATACGATGCCAAGACGGGGGCAGACAGCGTGGCTTAATGGCTCCGGAGGGGGTTTGCCGGGTCTTGAGGCTCGGACGGGTCGGCGCGGGCTAGGGCCGTGACGGCGAAATAGGTAGATAGATGGATGAATAGGGAGCGCAATCAGGGCCGTTCTTCTTGGGCGTTTGCTCGTGATGAAGACCGTCTGATATCCAACAGGGGAGCGAGAAGCAGGACAGACAGAGTACGGGTAAATTAGTGTTGCACTCGTATTTGCAGTGGGGGAAGAGAAAAAAAAGCTTGGATGGCCAGGGTCATCTGTCCTTTGCAAGTGGAGAATGATCAACGACGTCGAGGACCACCGGAACACCGGGAATACTAGGTTGAAGAGGTGGGAAACGGACGAGAAGCCGATGGGAGGCGGATTGCGATGGGCGTGGCGTGGCGTGGCGTGGCGTGGCAGAGCACACGATTGACGTACGAAGCAGCGTACGCGGACACGAACGCTAAGCTGACCAACCCTTGGCGCGTCAATGTGACGGGGGGAGTGACTCGTTTCCGCCGGCCGCGGTCAAAGATATACGAGCGTCCGAATGCCCTCCAAGAGCAGAGTCACGGCGGAAGCAAACAGAAGCAGTAGCAGCATCGGTGCTCAAAGAGTCTTCTCTCTATGGGGATAAGACAGACAGACGATGCCTTGATTGTAGTCAGCAACACACATTCAGACATGCTCCATTGCCATCCATGGGCGTGTATTGTCCGAGTGACATGCCGAGGCCCCCTAAAGAAGGTTTCTGATAGCAGGGCCCCAAAGACGACCATACCCAGCTTCTTGAGTTTCTCGGGGACGACTCACTTTCTGGATGAACGGCGAGGTGACATGCACTGCGTACTATGTACACTCAATCGACGACAGCTGCGGAATGATGCGCCTCTCCCTCCACTCACGGATCGGCAGAGATAGATATGCACACGCACAGCCGCGGAAGCCGTTCCAAACTGCTTCCACCGACCTTCCTTTCTCCTCCCCGCCTCTCCTCGTGGCGTTCTGACGCGGCCATTGAGAGGGGGGGAGCGCAATCGCCCCTCACTCAGTCACCCCCCCCCATCGGCCGAAACTCCCACAGGAAACCAAACGCACACACGCATGGCGCACACGCAAAACGCCCCTCGCCAATGGCAGAGCACAACGGCCACAGACAGCGACGCGCAGAAGCCAAGACGGGCTGAGCCTCAAACTGCAGACGCCATTAGTGGCGACCCATGTGTTCCTCCCAGGGGGGGGGGGGGTAGGTGAAAGGGGAGGGAGGGGCCGTAATCCGTCAGTTTAAGCATCACCCCGCAAGCCATCACGGCGCCCGTCGTGTGGTGTACAGGTATATACGAAGGACCCCGAGACAGAGCACCCGAGAAAGAGGACCCGAGGCCGGCAAAGGACAGAACAGAGAGGACTGGACGTGGGTGAATCAAGACGAGTACCTAGCTGCACCATTGCCCTTCGGCGGCAAGTAACCAATTATTAAACTCCTGGCCCGCCTGACGATCATCCGACACGCGTTGCGACGTGGCGTTTGGCGACCGACCGACTGGCTTTCTAGGTAATGCTGTTTGTTGAAGGCTGGGGGAGGGAACATGCTGGTTTCCCTTCACTCGGGCAACCTTGTCTCCCCCTCTCCTCCACCCCCATCTCACCTTTAGAAAAGGCTGCGACATCTCCCCCGTTCCCTCCAGCCCGTGCCTGTAGACGTGAACTCCAGAACACGGCTCTGTTGGAACCCGGGCGCCTGGCAACTTGGCAACGCCGGTTGTGATGCGTCCCCGTCCGCCGCGACCATCGGTTCGTGCCAAGCTGGCGGGAAGACTGAAGACTTACGCCAACCGCAAACTCCACGACTGTCGAGGGACCGAACACGGGGTTTGTGGTTTCTCAAACGGCCCGCCGAGAGGGACGATTTGAACTGTTTCCCCATCAAGAAGTGAGTCGACGAGTAAGGTGACCCGGTTGAGGGAGAATGAATGATGGAGTGAGCCGGCGGTCAAGCTCAGCTCACTCATCAGTGTCAACAAGGTGCTCGTTGTGTTTCGATTCATCTCACCAGGACTGATGGGCTTCTCGTCAAACGGGCATTGAATGTCTGTCTCATCATGACAATTGAATCGTCAACCCCCCTCCCCATTCTCGGGCTCTCATCTCGTGCCGTCGTCTCCCGCCAAAGACAATCCGACCTCTAGTGAAGTCGAAAATCAGCGTTGGGATGAAAAGCAACTCACTCCTCACTCCTCGG
Organism: Colletotrichum echinochloae; assembly: GCA_016618095.1. Lineage (NCBI taxonomy): Eukaryota > Fungi > Ascomycota > Sordariomycetes > Glomerellales > Glomerellaceae > Colletotrichum > Colletotrichum echinochloae. The sequence goes on from JADEZT010000008.1 coordinate 1,365,170, forward strand.
ATGCGATGATTATATAAATAGTATATAAATAGTATGCTCCTGAACCCCCCCCCCCCCCCCCCATCAAATCTCCTCACATCACGTCACTCCGGTCGTCGGAGCTGTCCCCCCCGCCCCCGCCCCCTCCTTCGACCCCTCACCCGAAGATTCCCGGAATGCTTCCCCCCCGCCTCCCGTAACGCCGCCCCTCGTGAGGACCGCTCTCGCGCGGGGTGATGCCATTTCCAATTACGCATTCGTAATATTAACCAACCCCTCCTTCGTCCGGAAAGCTGACTAACCTGGCCGGCTCTCTCTCTCTCTCTCTCTCTCTCTCTGGTCGGAAGCCCTTACGCATCAAAACGATATGCCCCATCACGACGCGGCTGATTATATAGCTCATTCGTCCGTTGTTCGTTAACCCAAATGCGCACCCCCACCATCCTCTCGAGACCTTTACCTTTCTCATCCCCCTTCGCCACAAACCTTCCGAGACGACTCCCCCTGGTCACGACCCAAGCCCGCAACAGCTACAACAACAACATCAACAGCATCAACAACACCCGCACCATCCGCACCCCCGCGTCCCCCCGCCCTCACTCCACAATGGCCCCCGTCCCCAAGACCATGAACGGCATCCAGATCTCCCGCACCGGCGGCGTCGAGGTCCTCGACCACCGCACCGACCTCCCCGTCCCCGCCCCCGCCGAGGGCCAGGTCCTCGTCCGCAACGCCTACGCCGGCGTCAACTTCATCGACACCTACTTCCGCACCGGCCTCTACCCGGCCCAGCTCCCCCTCACCCTCGGCCGCGAGGGCGCCGGCACCGTCGTCGCCGCCCACCCCTCCGTCGCCGACGACGGCGCAGCTCCCTTCCGCCCCGGCGACAGGGTCGTCTTCATGGGCCCCGTCGGCTCCTACGCCGCCTACTCCGCCGTCCCCGCCGCCCAGCTCGTCCGCGTCCCCGACGCCGTCCCCACCGACGTCGCCGCCGCCGCCCTGCTCCAGGGCCTGACCGCCTGGACCTTCGTCCGCGAGGCCGCCGACGTCGGCCCCGGCGAGTGGGTCCTCGTCCACGCCGCCGCCGGCGGCGTCGGCCTGCTCCTCGTCCAGATGCTCCGCGCCGTCGGCGCAAAGGTCATCGCCGCCGCCAGCACCGACGCCAAGTGCGCCCTCGCCCGCGACAACGGCGCCGGCTGGGTCGTCAACTCGGCCGAAAAGGACCTCGTCGCAGAGGTCGCCCGCATCACCGACGGCCACGGCGCCGACGTCGTCTTTGACGGCGTCGGCAAGGCCACCTTTGACGCCGACCTGCAGCTCGCCGCGCGCAAGGGCCGCCTGGTCGTCTTTGGTAACGCTGTAAGTTGTCTTTATTTCTTGTTCTGTTTCTTGTTCTTGTTTTTTTTCTTTCCCCTTACAGGCACAGAGGGAACACCCCCCCCCCCCCGGGTGTTCCTCTTCTTCCTTGTTTTCTTTTTTTTTTTGCTGACCTTCACATCAGTCCGGCGCCGTACCCCCCTTCGACATCCTCAAGCTCGGCCAAAAGAACCTCAAGATCATGCGCCCCGTCGTCAACAACTACACCGCCACGCGCGACGAGCTCGACAAGTACAGCGGCGAGCTCTTCGACATGATCACCTCGGGCAAGCTCAACGTCGCCGTCCACAAGGTCTACCCCATACAGGACGTCAAGTCGGCCCACACCGACATCGAGAGCCGCAAGACGACCGGCAAGCTCCTCCTCAAGCACGACGAATAGGCGAGACCCCTTGGCAAGTGCTGTCTGTGACCGCGGCCTGTATGGCATATGAGAGCAAAAGGGGGGAAATAAAGAGAAGAATAAAGAAAAATAAAGAAACTTGAATAGATGCAAAGGCAGGTGGCAATGTAGGAGACGCGTTATTTTTTTTTTTGCCATGTCAAAACTCGTGTTTATAATTTTATGCCTCGTGTCTTTTATTCTTTCCCCCCCTTTCCATTAGATTTCCTCTATAGGGTAGACGTCGTATCATGAACCTTCGCTGCAAAATAGCACTATTTTCCCCCGTCATCATCTTCTATGATGCCCAATCAAACCCTCCTTCTGTCAAGATGCGGCCGTGAGGACGTGGACGTATGGGTCTTTCCGTATCTCCTCACTAACCGCTGGTGGGCTTGGCGTTGGCGAGGAGCTCGGGGGGAGGATCCTGGCGGTAGCCCTTGGGGTTGTTGCTGACCCAGCGCCAGAGGTCCTCGCACGCCTCCTCCAACGTCTTCTCCGTCTTCCAGTTGAGCTCCTTGTTCGCCAGCGAGGGGTTAGCCGTGAGGTCCAGCACGTCGCCCTGGCGTCTAGGGACGACCTCGTAGGGGAGGTCGCGGCCGACGACGTGGCTGAAGGCCTTGATAATCTCAAACACGGTGCTGCCACGGCCGGAGCCCAGGTTCCAGGCCCGGACGCCGGGCTTGTTCTCGGCGAGGTACTTGAGCGCGGCCAGGTGGCCCTTGGCCAGGTCCACGACGTGGATGTAGTCGCGGATGGCGGTGCCGTCTCTCGACGCGTAGTCTGGTACATTTACTGTCAGCACGGTCCTCCAGACCCGGTTCCGGTCCGTTCAACGTACCGTCGCCGAAAACGAGCAGCTTCTCGCGCTCGCCCGTTGCGACCTTGCCGAGCAGGGGCAGCAGGTTGTAGGGGACGCCCTGGGGGTCCTCGCCCATGAGGCCGGACGGGTGGGCACCGCAGGGGTTGAAGTATCTCAGTAGAGCGCCGTTGAAGTGATCAAAGGGCTTGTCGGCCTTCTTCAGCTTGTTGCGCTCGGCCTGGATGTGGTCGGTGATGATCTGCTCGACAAAGGCCTTGGTGTGACCGTACGTGTTGGTCGGGCCAGTGGGGCAGTGCTCGGGGATGGGGATCATGTTCTCGAAGCGGGTGGCGTCGCCGTAGACGGTCGCGGAGGAGGAGAAGACAATGTTGGGCACGTTGTTATCCGCCATGGCCTGGAGCAGGGCGACGGTGCCGCCAACGTTGACGCGGTAGTACTCGAGGGGGATCTCGCCAGACTCGCCGACAGCCTGCAGGGGCGCGCGCATTAGTGTCTTTTGCCGGGGACGACGGCGTGGCATGAGAGCGGGGCCTTACCTTGAGTGCGGCGAAGTGGATGACACTGTCGATCTCGGGGTGCTTCTTGAAGACGTCGTCGAGGCCGGCCTTGTCGGTCATGTCGACCTGGTAGAAGTGGGGGCGCTTGCCGCTCAGGAGCTCGATGCGGTCGACGGCGACCTTGGACGAGTTGTAAAGGCTGTCGACGATGACCACATCGTAACCGTTTTGGAGAAGGGTGAGGGAGGTGAAGGAGCCAATGTAGCCGGTACCACTGCAAGCCACCGAGGCGTGGGTCAGCGACTGCGCGTCCTGGTAGCCTTTGCGCCCGGCAGCGCCATGACAGCGGGAGTAGCTCGTGAGCGCCGACGGCGACAGCCAGCCCGAGCCCGTGGTGTGGTGTGGTGTGGTGTAGCTGGGGGGATTTGGTAGAAGCTTACCCGGTGACCAAGACAGTTCCGACGGCCATTATGAAGGCAATTTGCTGGTGTCGATCTTGGCTAGCTAGCCTTGCAGTGAGGGGTATTTTGGGAGTTGGGGGCCGAGAGATGGGCGCAAGTCGGGGAGATGCGGTCCGTCGGGGTATCAAAGGTGGTGGTTTTGAAAGGAGCTCAAGTCAGGCATATGTGTGTGTGTGTGTGTGTGTGTGTGTGTAGGATTAGTATTGGAGGGAGGCCGCGGGACTGCGGGATATATATTTGACGTTTGGGGGCTGAAGCGGGTTGATGAGAGAGCGACGGTCGCAATAACGGGAAAAGCAACCAGGGTCGTCTTTCTGTAACGTTCTGCCTTGGACGACGATGCGGGAGAGAAATTGGCTCGGCTCAACTGCCAGTCATTTAGGGCGATCGCGCGCAACGGCCCAATCTAGCGGTCCAAATTGAAGGCGATGGCGGGGTCTCGCAGCGGGGGTGGCACTAATACCCAGGCCTTGTGGCTGGCTACCGAGTCTCAGTAATTTCATCGAGGCCTCAAGCGGTGGTGTGCGCCTTGGTGACGACGGCGCACCATGAAACCTGTCTCGACCGGGGATGGCGGTGCCGTGGAGCCCGATCATCATTGACTGCGGACGGGCCGACAGGGTTCTTCTCCCTCGGCTGTTGACTGTTGACTCTCTCCCACGCCGGCTGCCTTTTGCACGCCCTTGACGCTTCACGCGGGATGGTGATAGGTACGGATAGAGACAGACTTGTAGTGTATAACATATCGGATGTCGAGACCGACGATGGCTGACGGGTGATGGTGATGGAGTATGAATGACATCCGAAGGGCACTGCCGCGAGTCCAGTCATGTTTGTCGCTCTCCATGTTTGCTGTGAATGTTCGTCATTTTGCCTGGGCGACGATGCAGCGACCCATTACGTGCGAGCGCCACCCCCCCTGACTGTTCCTGTCACCCTGTGTGGACCTCATCGATTCGACATCAAGAACAAAGTTTCAAGCTTGAGCGCAAGTGCCGCCTTACGCTGCTTCGGATGGCCATCAAAGCTTTCTGGTGTGTGCCAGCAGCGCTGACCGAGCCGAGTCTGGGCGTACGCAGCATCTTGTGTGATTCGTGGCCACGGGCACTTTGGTCAGCGCAGTCGGCCTCTCTCTCTCTCTCTCTCTCTCCCTCTCTCTTCTCCAGAGTTCAGAGTTCGGGAAACGGTGGTGGGACTGTGGACCATTGGTGTGTGTGACGCACATGGTGTGTGCCTGGTCTCTTGCACTGCACTTCTGGATTTCCTCCCTCGGGAACTGCAGCCTCAGGTTAAAGAACTATTACGTAGTAAGACTGGAGAGAGAGAGAGAGCTCAGATGGAATCACGGTCACGTGGTCGCAAGCCGGCGATGGCTTATGTAAGGCCGACGATTATGTAAGGGCGTGGCTGCGTGGGTGCTCAGGCTCGCGTGGCGCGTAAAGCTGGTCGACCGGGCGGGCGCGTGGGCGTCGGACAAACGCCCATGGCCCGTGCACGTCGGCCACCCGGTCTGGCGGTGGCAGACAGACCGTCCGTCGCGAAAACATTCCAAAGGTGCAGAGGCGAGCGAACGAACGCTTTCAAGACCCGGGCACAAAGACTTGACGAACCCTCGAAACGCCCCTTGCTTTTTACTTGCCTCTTTGCCGTCGCCGACTGTCACTCTATACAACTGACAATTCAATTCACTCCTCTCCTGCAACGGCAATCCGCCTTGTCTCTCTTATTCTCCTTCCCCACCGCCCGCCCATTCATCCATCCGACGCGCGCGTGTAGGCGCGACTTGTCCCAGGGAAAGATGGTCTTTGCGACTAGGGACCGCTCCTCCTATCTTTGTTGACAACCGCCCTCCCTTCCCGGTCCGGCGGGTCGGCCTCTTGGAATAGCCTCATTTTGACATACCTCACGTCCCGTCATTCAGCATTCCCGCAACCGGTCATCCCGCACTTCTCACAAAGGCGCCTTCAATACACCAACGCCGCCCTCCTCACCGCAAACTCTTTGCAACTCCTTCTTTGCCAACCGCCTCCCTTGTCGCTTCAACGCTGCCTTGATGAGCATTTACACCGACTATTGTCTACGGTACAAAGGCTCTCTCAGATCTCAACAAGCCGCTTTACTCGTACTCATTTACAACCGCAGCGTATGTCCACCCAAACAATAATAATGTGAGTTGGGCCTTGTCTGTCTCATGTCCGTCTCCTCATTCATCTTTCCTTCCTTCCTCAATCCCTCTTTCTCATCGCGCCTGCCCTCTGATACTTGAGGCTTTACTTTTGCCGTGACTTCTTCACAATCTCAACTTGCCTTGCGCCTTTCGCCTTGAATCTCTCTTTCCTCATCCCACCCTCCATCACATTCACTCGTCTCTCCTCCCCATCTCACTCAGAGAGCCTACCCCTCACGCGAGGTTGAGTATTTTCTTTTTCCATATAACAACTCAACCTGTCGTCTCAACCCCCCCGCTCATCAACCTCGTAGAGCTTCATTCCTCACATTGCGCCAAGATGCCTCCCAAGCGCAGGACTCGTGGCGACGACGATGACGCGCCCGTCATATCACGGGGCGGTGCTGCAGTCACCTCCAACCTGCCTCCGTTGGCTTCGCGCCTAGACACGTCGTACGGGTCTGCACCCTCGACTGCTTTGCGCAATACCCGACGAGGCCAGAAGCGCGATTTACAGGCCATCATCAAGGATACACTCCATGACAGCGACGACCCTGATGACCCACACGACGATGATGACGACGGCAATGATGACGACGACGAAGACGGCCATGACGCCCGTAGTGAGCGCAGCAGAAGCGTCCAAAGCGGCCGCCTGCCACCCAAGAAAGCGCCGACTCCCAAACCACTCCCCCGGCCGAGGCCTACACGTAAAGTGCAGGCTGCCCCCGAGCCTGACCCGGACCCGGAACCCGATTCCGAGCGAGACTTGGGCCCCGGGCGAGATTCGTCCGAGTCGCCCGAACCGCCAAGAAACCCGTCACCGAGCCCGGCCGTTGATCAGACATCGCCGAGACAACGCCTCCCTGGCAAAACAGGTATGTGCAGCCCAAGGCGGCCCATCCCTTCCCTTCTCACCACCGTCTCACTTCCCTTGCTGAACCCTACTCTAGCTCCATCGAGCGAACGTTCTCCCTTCTACCAAGGTGCACCTGCCCCTCGTCAGCGAGTTTTACCTGACGTTGCTCCCCCTCGAGGCCCGAGCCCGTCGCGTCAGCAACCCCCAACGCAAGGCGCAGGCCCCAGAGGCCTTGCACCACCAGCTCCCACCAGCCAAGGTCTATCTCCATCCAGAGGCACCAACTTGGCTCCCAGCTCGCGGTCCGTCTTTGCGCGCGCCATTTCCGAGGACCCCGTGGAACCCGCGCCCACACCAGACTCGCTCCGCACTTTTGGACAGGAGAGCTCACTCTACGGTGGAGCTGCTATCGGATCGACTCCATCTCGTCTTTCCCCCTCGCCCGAGGATTCGGAAGAAGAATCTCCGTTCCTACCGATGCCGCCACGTAGTAACCAGCCCGATCAGCTTCGGGGACCAGTACGGGACCCCATCAGTGAGGTTGTTCATCGCCATGGACCACTCGACTGGCCCCGAGACAACCCAATCCACCCATCGCAGCCGGAACCACCCAGCACGCCGCCTGCGCTACGTTACCGACTTCAGAGTATGTCTCCTCCTCGCGAATCCCCAGCTTGGTCTATTGCACGCCGCTCCATGCCAAGGGATTCGCCTCGCGCCAACACCATACCGCGTGCGCTTTCGGCAGATCCTGCCCCGACCTCATCGGCTACCAGGTCAAGTTCAACCCGCCCATCAAGCCGGGCAATCGAGTACTTGCCGTCTGTGAACCCATTCTCAACTCGCCTAACAAACCATATTCGTGAGGATCGCGAGGAAGCGTCTACTGCCAGACAAGGTTCGCGACACCCGTCCAATCACGTCACCGAAGAGCCGGTCCATCTTGACCCCGTATCTCGCTCTCAACTCTCACCCCGTCGAGCACCACTACCACCACCACCACAAGCCAACCCAAGCCCAGCCCGGCGAAGCGCTCCGCCGCCCTCTTTCAACGAGAAAACGGCCGCGACTCGACGGTTGCTCGACCACCCACCGCCTGTCAATGTTTTCGCTCCACGTCTCGGGGGGGCGGGAAGTCACTTGGCAGGACCTTCTACAGCCAGACGGCCCGTCGAAGAAAAGGACAAGCGCCCGGCCATCGGGCAGAGCAGTTCGGGCCTGTTCGACTCGGGGATGCAAGAAAAGATTCGACAAGAGCGGAAGGACGAGAAGGCGCAACAGGATGCTCTTCGGAAGGAGCGAAACGCCCGTTTGCAAGCATGGCCGCGTATCTACAACACGGTGTATAGCTGGACACATGCTCCACGTCCCGACAGTCCGCCTCCGAGAGACGGAGACGAAGACTCGGATGACTATGATGATTACGTTGGAACTCCGCCACAGGTTCCTCTGAGCGAGTCCTCCTGGTCGACGTGGATATTGTTCAAGCTCGCCGACACGTTTGCGGATGTTCTCAGCTTCCTCTTTTCGCCGCATTCTTGGCTTATCAAGGCTTTGCTCGGCATCCTGCTTGTCTCTCTGCTCGGCTGGGGCGCCATGACCGGCCTCAAGTCGGCCCCCGCCCTAGGACTGGGCGGTATTCAGTGGTACGGCCTATCGGACATCTCTCACAATCTTGGGCAGTTCGTACCACTGTGGATGTCTCGACCAGCCACCGTATTCAGTGACGCAGATACGAGAGAGTACACACGACAGCAGCGCGACCACGAGTATGAGCTTTCCAAACTGACCAAGGCCAGTAAGCTTCACGAGGGCTCATTATCCCGACTGGAGGAGATTGTGCCCAAAATTGTCCACATGAGACTGGACAAGCACGGGCGACCTGTCGTGGGGGAAGAGTTCTGGCATGCCTTGCGCGACCTGATGAAGAGCGATACCGAGATATTGACCATGGACAGAGGCAGCGGCGGATACCACTTCATCTCCGAAGAACACTGGCGGGCCATCATGCACAGGCTCAAAAAGGACCCCGTGTGGCAGAGCGCTGCGTCCCCGGCGGCACCCGGACCCTCCGCCGCGGAGATCGAGATGATTGCTCAGACCAAGTTGGACAACTCTTGGGAGAAATGGCTCAAGGCGAACGACAAGCAGGTGGTCAAAATCCTCGAGCCGGCTCTGGGGACATCCATCCCAGACAAGATCGGGAAGGATCTAGAATCCAAGATTGAGAAAATCGTCAAAGAGCGATTCAAGAACGCGGACACCAAGGACGTCGTCGTCACGCGCAACGAGTTCATCCGCCATCTCAAAAGCGAGTTCGCCGCCCACCGCAACGAGGTCAAGGCCGAGGCCCGCGAGTTACAGAAGAAGCTGGAGCTCTATGTCAACGACGCCGTCAAATCCATCTCGGAGCAAGCCCCGCCTACGGGTGTTTCTCGTGCCGAGATGGTCCAAGTCGTCGACGGCATGATACGCCAGGCCATTGCAAACGCCGGGCTGGAGGCCCTCGCCCAGGGCAAGATCGGGGCCACATGGGACCGGGAACTGCGGCACCAGGTCAACTTCCTCGGCCGCCACACCGGCGTCCTCATCGACCCGAAGGCGACGACGCCCGTTTACGACCCTCCTGTCAGCGGCGAGCTCTGGAGCCTCACCTGGCGCGGCTGGACGAAGCGAGCCCCGGAGCAACGTCCGTCTGCGTATGCCACGCTGTGGAACTGGGAGGACGAAGGCGACTGCTGGTGCGGGCAGGTGACCGTGGACAAGGATAGCGGATACGAGGTCGGCGTCCGCGTCGGCTACCTCCTCGGCCACCAGATCATCCCGCAGCACGTCGTAATCGAACACATCCTGCCCGGCGCCACGCTGGACCCGGGCGCCAGGCCCAAGCAAATCGACGTGCTGGCCTACATCGAGGAGATCAACACCCGCAACCGCGTCAAGGACTTTTCTGCCGCCCACTTTCCCGCGACTCCGATCCTTCAGAGGGACGGCTGGATCAGGATCGGCCACTTCACGTACGAAAGCAGCGACGCGCTCAACGGGGTCTACGTCCACAAGCTCAGCCCCGAGTTGGTGTCCATGGGGGCCGTCACGGACCAGGTCGTCCTCCAGGTGGTCAGCAACTACGGCGCCGACCACACGTGCCTGTACAGGGTGCGTCTGTACGGCGAGAAAGCCTGATCACCTGTCCGCACGCCTCGTCGTAGAAAGAAGAGGCGGGGGGCGGGCGGGTGTGGCCTGTGGCCTGTGGCACATCGTTTGGGATTGGGCGTTCCAAAGTCCCTCGAGTTTGGTTTTTTGACGGTATTTTAGAGTGGGCAGGATGGGGACAGGATCAGTCGAGGATGATTTATCTTAGCATTCGCGGAAGAAAGGGAAGGAAGCACATTTTTTTTTTTTTTAGTTTTTTTTTTCATGGCGTTAGGGGTCGACGATACCCTCCCGGGCTTCATTTGATGCAGCAAAAGCCCCCCTTTCAGCGGAATGAAGAGAAAGAAGCAGCAGATGTTTTTAATAGACGCCGTTTCTTTTTACAACATCGCTTTCTCAATGCTAGTGAAGAGAATAAAAAGATAAAAGAAAAAGAGACCGCCATATCCCGTTCCCACAAGTTTGCCCTGACGAAAAAAGCCAGATGATTTAGAAAGGAAAAAAAAAAAGTACTTTTCATCTTTTTCCGTTCCTCCCTCCTTTACACGGGGGGTATCTCGTCTGCAACATCACATCTAGTTCAGCAACCCCGACGCCAGCGCCTCGAGGTCTTCCAGCGTCTCGGGCTCGCGGTCGATCTCGAGCACCTTGCCGCCCTTCCTGGCCCTCTTCCTCGTCTCCCTCTCCTCGTCTGAGTCGTCCTGGAACCACTTCTTGGGCTTCTTCTTGGGCCGCCCGCCGTCCGAGTCGTCGCCGCCGCCGTCGCCGTCGCCTTCGCCGGCGATCGGCAGCGACCGCAGCAGGGCGAGGGGGTCCTCGTCGCCGTCGCCGCCGCCGCCCACGCGCGGGCCCTCGACGGGCCTGGGGGCGCCTTCGCCGCGCTCCTCGGCCTCGCGCGCCTTGCGCTTGAGGCGCTTCTCCTTGAGGCGCTCCCTGGCGGCCGCCTTGTCGTCGGCGTCGGCCTCCCTGACGCGCGCGGCCTCGTCGGCGACGAAGCGCCGCCGCAGCTCCTCGGCGGGGCCCTCGCGCACGAAGTCGTCCTCGCCCCGCAGCTCGTAGACGGCGTGCGCGTTGCCGTCCTCGTCGAAGACGAGCTTCTGCCCGCGCCCCTTGTACTTGAGCATCTTCTTCTTGGACCGCAGCGCCTTCTCGCGCCGCTTCGAGTCCACGACTAACTGCTGGTCGCCGTAGGTGATGACCTTGGGCTTGGGGCCGGCCGCCTTGCTCGACTCGGCGTCGAGGTCGTCGTCGCCGAGGACGCGCTTGACGGAGAGGAAGTCGTCGTCGCCGTCGCCGCCGCCGGCGGCGGCCGCGCTCCCCGCGTCGCCCGTGACCTCGTCGCCGTTGGCCACGAGCTTGGTGTAGTGGCCGGAGAGCACGTCCTGGTTCGTGCGCTCGAACATGCGGTCGTACTTTGTCCGGACCTCGGGCTTCTTGGGCTTCTTGAGCGCCTCCGGGTCCTCGGCGTCCGAGTCGTCGTCGCTCGACAGGCCCTTGCGCGGCGCGTTCTTGATCTTCTTGATGTCCTCGCCCTTGCGCAGCTTGATCTGCGGGGCTCCCGGGAGCCCGAGGCTGGCGGCGTAGGCGTCGAGGTCGAGGTCGTCGAACTTGAAGACGTCCTTGTCCCTCTGCAGGTAGACGGAGCGGACGTAGCTGATGAAGGCCTTTTGGCCGAGGTACTTGAGGTCCGGGTTCTGGAAGCACATGCTCTGCAGCTGGTCCCTGATGCTCTTCTTCTTGCTCTCCTTGACGGTGATCTTCTGGATGGGCACCTTCTTGGCCTCGAGGCGCTTGAGCATGCCGGCCTCCTCGCTGGGCTCGAGGAAGAGGACGGCCTTGCCGTCGCGCTCGTAGCGGGCGGTGCGGCCGACGCGGTGGATGTAGGTGTCGGCGTCCTCCGGGCAGTCGACCTGGACGACCCAGTCGACGGCGGGGAAGTCGACGCCGCGGGCGACGACGTCGGTGGCGAAGAGGCACGAGTGGTTTGCGTCGGCGAAGCGCTTGGTGATCTCCATGCGCTGGAGCTGCTTCTGCTTGCCGAGCAGGTGCAGCAGCGGGATGCCGGGCTGCAGGTGCCTCATGCTCTCGTAGGCGAAGCGGACCTGCTTGCCCGAGGAGAAGAAGACGATGATCTTGCTGCGCAGGTTGGCCTTGATGAAGCCGAAGAGGGTGTCGAGCTTCTCGTGCAAGGGGGTGACGATGTAGTGCTGCTGCAGGTTCTTGGGCGTCGCCTCCTCGTGGACGGAGACGTACTCGGGGTCCCGGAGGCTGAGGCGGGCGAGGTCCGAGATCTTCTTGCTCTGGGTAGCGCTGAAGAGCAGGGTCTGGCGGGTGACGGGGAGGTGCTCGACGAGGGCGTCGACGGCGGACTGGAAGCCCATGTCCATGATGCGGTCGGCCTCGTCGAGGACGAGGATCTGCAGGTTGTCGACGTCGAAGCCGGCCGTCTGGTCGAGGTGCTGCAGCATGCGGCCGGGGGTGCAGACGAGGATGTTCATCTTGGACAGGCGCTCGGCCTCCTCCTTGAGGCTCTTGCCGCCGATGACGAGGCCGGCGGAGAAGCTGTGGTTGCGGCCGACCTTGCGCAGGACCTCGAAGATCTGGGCGGCCAGCTCGCGGGTCGGGGAGATGATGAGGGCGCCGAGGCCGTCGTACTCGGTCCAGCGGGCGCGGTAGAGCTTCTCGAGCACGGGGATGACAAAGGCGAGCGTCTTGCCGCTGCCCGTCTTGGCGGCGCCGAGGATGTCGGAGCCCTTGAGGGCGAGGGGCAGGGCGCGGGACTGGATGTCGGTGAGGGTCTCGAAGTGGGATTTGTCCAGGCCGGTCCTGGTCGCTTCGCAGAGGGGAAGGTCGGAGAAGTTCTTGTATTCGCTCTTGGGGTCCTGTTTGGCGCGAGGTGAGGAGGCTATAGTCAGCGACGCCCATTCCAAAAAGAACAAGAGAGAGAGAGAGAGGAGAGGCGGTCTGGCGAGAGGGCGGGTGCATCACTCACAAAGTCGGCGACGGCCTTTTCCAGTTGCTCGATGGTCTGCAGCTGTTGCTTCCGCTTCTCGAGTTTCGTATCCCTCTTGAGGGCCTTTGGTTGCTTCTTCCCGCTCCCTTTGGCAGGGGGAGCCTTGGTGGGGGTAGCCATCTTCGCGCTGTCCCTGTGTGCGTATGCGTGTGTGTCGAGCTCACGATGATGGTGCTTCGTCGCGTTTCCAAAGTTTCTTTGCAGGCCGCCCGCCCGCCGGTAAATTTTTTGGACTTCTCGTTGCTGCGGTGGAGAAAATAGTTCGGCATTCGGCGACAGGGGACGCCGCGGTAGGGGTGATAGCTGGCTGCTGAGACCAGCTGTGGCCAGCTGGCACGACAATTCTATGTCTCGTTAATCTCAAGAGTATCACTAACAAGTAACAACTCGGTGCTTTGATATACATGGCATGTAACCAGTCAGTGCAAAGGATAAAGACATATAAATTCAAAGCGTCATTCGTTTCTCATTCGTCTATAACCGTCTATCCGATTCTCAATTGCGTTCCCTACCCGTTCTTGTGATTAGGATATTACCTTATTGAGCGAAGCGCCACTCAGAGACTCGAAGTCGAAGAGTAGCGTAGCTCATACTACCTACAGATCAGATGATAGAAGAAACCTCATAACCAGATTTTTAACTAGCATATTGACTTCCCGTCACACTCGAAGCGGGCAGGAAGGGCACGTTTCCTTTACTTCCAATATAGCATAATGTTTCCATGCAAATGGCATACTTCACATAGACTCCACCCAGCCCTGGGGGTTATAAGTTATAAAAGTCTAACAGTGTCAAGCCCTCTTTGCTAACAGAGCCTCCTGGTGCGAGCTTCATGCCCAGGATTAATCACGCTCGCCGACCACGCTTTTATTCCACACGATGAGCGCGGGAACACGGTTGGTATCATCCAAAAGGACTTCCAAGATGGCAATGAACATTGATCAAGGTTTATCTATCGTGCGTTTCAAGCCAGCTCTGGACTTCAACCCCGGCGCATCAGCATGGACTTCCCTGCAGTAGTAAACATCGGGAAGCCGTGAGAATTGCGATTGGTACCGCATAATATAGGGTAAATTACATTTTGGATATCCGCATCGTTTCAAGCGAGGATCTTCGGTCAGTCCACAGCCGGTGACTTCGGCACTGCTGACCGTGCCTTTTCATTCCACCTTCAGAACAGCGTTTAGATAAGCCGCGAGAAGGTGTGGAAAGGTGTATATGCATGCTAAATGCCGCATTCACTAGCGCTTACTCGGTATGCAGCGCCTATGCCGCGTTGCTGACATGTATTTTAGCCCAGGCCGGCTTAATTCAAGTGTAATATAAGCACTGCAAGGTCAACTCTACGCGTACCGAGTGAACGTCTCTCCATCATGCAAGACAAGCCCAGGATCGAGAATTTCGCTCCAATCCGCCAACCCAACGTTGCTCTTTGTATTCTCGTGCGGTGAAACCAAGCGACTTCTCGCCTCTGGCGGTGGCACCCCAATCTCATTTGCATCTCACGGTCGTGTGGTTGCCATTGCATATCGCCAGTGCTATTGCGACCCAATCAGGAGTTATACAGGTTCGCCACGCAACTATGAAGTCTGACTTAAATCTCTCACGTTTTCCACGCCCATGTTGTTTGATTTCCCACTGGATCTGAGTCTCTCGCCAGCGGCTTCCCCAAAACTCATTGTTGTGTCAAGAATACAGTCATCATGCGTCTCACCAACACCCTCGCTTTGCTATGTTTGTGGGCCGGAACAGCCGTCGCCTTTGAGGGCGACGAGCTTTCCGAGGTACAGGCAGATGCCATGAAAGCCCTTCAGGCCGCCGAGGCCGCCGACACTTCTGGCAGGAGAGGGGGATGCACCCTGGCCAACGCGAGAGTCCGGCGGGATTGGTACGCCTGCACTGTTCTTGTTATGATTTCTAGATCGAACCGGACCGTCACTGACCAGTGACCATATTATGCGCCGCAGGAACTCGCTCTCTGGCGCCGAAAGGAAATCCTACACGAGCGCCGTCAACTGCCTCCTGGAAACTCCTTCGAAGCTCAGAGACACCCTCGCGCCCGGCGCTCGCAACCGATACGACGACTTCGTCGCCGTTCACATCAACCAGACCCTTTCTATCCACGGAACTGGAAACTTCCTCACTTGGCACCGGTACTTCATCTATGCCTACGAGAACGCTTTGAGGAACGAGTGCGGGTACGACGGCTACCACCCTGTGAGTGTATTCCCTGAACGTACCGTGTTGAAAATGGTCCAAGTTTTGATCTCTTTGACTGCCGCGCTAGTACTGGAACTGGCTTGCCTACCAAGACGCCCCTTCCAAATCTCCCATGTATGATGGAAGCGAGACAAGCATGAGTGGTGATGGTGCTTTCAAGGCTCACAATGGCTCTGTGGCGGGACGTGGCTACATCTACATCCCAAGCGGAGCCGGCGGCGGGTGCGTCACCAAGGGACCATTTGCCAAGTAGGTCATCCCGTCTAGACGGCGCCAGCCCCAGGCAGATCCAGACCGAAGAGTAGTGGCTGATCATCACTTAGTATGACTCTTCACCTCGGCCCTGTCTCACCCGGCATGGATGGCCTCCCCGCCAACCCCGGCGGCGCGCTTGCCTACAACCCTCGCTGCCTCACGAGAGACATCAGCGACTGGAGTTCGCAGGGGTGGATGACACCGGTGAACCTTCTCAACATGACCGTCGGGGCCGCCTCCAAGAACATCACCACGTTCCAGGACGAGCTTCAGGGTCGTTTCGCTGACCTCTTCATGGGTAAGCCCGCCAGCCCGGTACCGAGCTCCGAACCAGCTATTCACTGATGCCATCTAGGAACCCACAGCGCGGGGCATATGGTTAGCGGCGGCGAGGCAACGGACTTTTACTCGTCCACCAACGACCCCGTCTTCTACCTCCACCACGCCATGGTCGACAAGGTGTACTGGATGTGGCAGGCGCTGCACCTTGGCGAGGCCTTCAAGATTGACGGCACCATCACTGCTCGCAATAACCCTCCCAGCAGAGACGCCCGTCTTGACGACATCGTCATCCAGGAGCCTCATGAACCCAACCGGCCTATCAGCGACCTCCTCAACACTCTTGGTGGCAGCCCCTTTTGCTACATCTATGTGTAGATTACGAATTGACATCAAGGGAATTTCCACCATATTCGGTGTTGCCAGTGATCATGTGAGCTTGGAACCCGCGTTCTGTGTCACGCTGAAATTTCTTTCAATCAGCATTGCTGCATTAACCATCTCGCACGAATCAATTAAGAAGATACAATCCATAGATGAGGATGATTCAGGCCAAGGGGGTGTGCTTGGGGAAAACATAACCTTCGTGCACTGGCTAGCTAGGTTATGGAATAAACTACAAGAATCCAGCCACAGGTTCTGCCCAAGGCCAAAGGATGAGTAGGAAAGAAAAAGAAAAAAGGAAAAAGAAAAGAAAAAAAGAAATTAGTGTTGGCCTTGAAGCAAAAACGGTCGGCCCAAGAGCCCTATATCATGTTAACTTTCGAAATACCAATCAAGCAAACTTCGGAAAGCCTGGGCTTCTCCATAATCTACTCGGCCTCCTCAATGTCCCCTCCCTTCGGCACGGGTTGATATAAAGTCGCCTGTCCCATTGTGAAGATGACGGCAGTAACCAAAGCAACGACGGTGAATATCACCGCAACCTGACCCAGCGTTAGATAACGGCTCCGAGAGACTTTTTGCAATGCAGGCCTCACCTTTCCGTTGTCGCAGAAGCCCACCCCTTTCCCGATGTCCTCGGCCACGGCACTCCAGACGAGGAACACCATCCCCATCATCATGCAAATCACGGACCCCGCAAGGAACAGGACCCCGAGCTGCCACGCGTAGACCTGCATCTGCCAGGGCCGGTACTTCCACTCGGTGCCGACGAGGACTCGCTCTCTGGTGCGCAGGGACTGTCTGATGAGGACCAGGCCGTCTCTGTGTCCCGCCATCCTGTGGAGCCGGATTGTCTGGTCCGCTGCCGTCAAGACGCTGGCGAGGGCGAAAGCAATGCCGCAGAACCAACAAGTCCGGACGATCCACGGCGTCGTGGTTTCTGGTGGCAGGAGGTTTGGCCACGAGCCAGTCGAGGTCAGAACATTTGCGAGCAGGGCAGCCTAACTCCCCCCCCCCCTCCTCCGCCAGTCAGTTTGCGCCGTTACTACTGATGGGGGGCCGTTTCTCCTCGGCCGGCAAGCCCCGTCGTGCAAGCCGGTTGCGAGACCTACCACGACGCCCACAAAGTTGAGTTCTTGCAACTTGTTGTCCTTCCACTTCTCCGTGAGCCTGTCCCTTTCGCTCTCCTCCTCGTGATTCAGAAGCAAGAGCAGCGGGTCGTACGTCAACGTCGGCGGTGAGAACAGTCCGCCGCGGAAGATGTTCGTGACGAACGAGATCACGCCGCCGCCGCTCTTGTCCTGGAAGCTGCCTGAGGACGAGCGCTATTTCGAGCTGTTAGTCCGCTTCATAGTGTTCTTGATAAGGAGATAATAATGGCGTTTTCCTTCTTTTACTTGGGCCCTGACATACCATTTCGGCATCTCCTACTTCTTGACGGCTACCTAGCAGGGGTGTCCTTGTCTGAGGGTGCTCATCGGACGACATGTTGATATAGGACTTCAAAGTCTAAAGTAAAGATGGGTCGAAGATGGCTGCTTTTTTCCATCGTACGGCGTTTATCACTGTCCAAATGGCTGGCAACCAACCCCGCAATTGTCTTTCAATCGAGGCGACGCAGTTGTAAGTAGACTATACGTCATGATGAGACACTTCACTAAATCGAAGCGGTTTGGCGTATAGTGTCGTCATTACATAATCAGGGTCTACCACCAACCACCAATACAACGTTTGGTGTGCCAACTTCTTAGGATGCGTTGAAAGGGCAGTATCCTGCTTGGACGCAAAGTCCTCTTCTAAACCTGCAGCTCTTTGGGGACTGACTGGTACATTGACGAGGCCGAGGCAATGTGTAAGCAGCCTGTTCAACGATTGAGCTAGCCAGAAATATTACATTGTTAATAGTTGGAATGAGGACCCAGGTCATTCTCATGGCGCGTCTGACCTTTTGGGCACGGCAATCGACTGCTGCGTATGTCAGTCCGGCATACTGGAAGTCTCTAGTCTGATTGTGGATCAGATTCACCGACTGTAGAGGATTCTGTTTCCTTCTGAACATATCCGGTTGAGTCTTGTCGTCGGTGTCATGCTTCACGTGGATGTACGTGAAGCCAAGTGTGCTTACTTCTAAAACCTATGATACATATAGAAGTATACAAACAGTTACTACCGAGAGGAAAGTGTTCCAGTATGCAGCCCAGTTCCGTGTCCCATCTAGATCTATGCGTTTCGAACATGTATGTGCATTGCACTCCATCAAATGCAATCATGGCGAAGCAGATGACGGCCGCACATGTCCCCTTCGCAAACACCGATACAGCATCTTTGACACCAGTCGTTTTTCTTGGTCGTTGTCCGGCTTCCACACCAGAAGCACCAACCGGGCTTCGACCCAGCGTGCAAAAGCATCCTCGAGAGCTCCTCGCGCGCCGGTCGACTCCCGCTTCCAATGATGTCCTCTAGTACCTCGCTCCTCGACATGTCCCTCTCGAGCCTCGGCAGCCACTTGACCCACGGGATCCATGTCCCCGCCGTGCTGGCGCCCATGACAAGCAGCCCCCCGGCAATGTCCTTCCTGACAAACACGAGGCTTTCCAGCCCACCAAGCACATCTTGCGCCTTGACATCATGGCCACGCTCTTCGGCCTGCTCGAGGATAAAGGTCCTAAGGGCGTGCCCAACGATCCTACTCAGCATGGTAAGATTGCCCCGGATGGCCAAGTCCATCGCAGTAATTGCTTGAACGAGGTCGGGAAGTGCAATGGGCCTCAGGAGCTGGCTCTGCCACTTTCGGACGAAACGGCAGCGTGAGCTTCCAAAGACCCCGAGCCTCCTCAGAAACTGTCCGTCGAATCCTATAGCCGTGCCATGGACACCAAGCGCTTTTCCGAAGAAGACGATATCAGGAGACGCTGCATCGCGGTACTCTTCCCGTTGGAACGAGAACGGCGCCCCGCAGCGAATGGCGGTAAGTGTTTCGTCCACAGCCAGGAGGAGGTGTTCTTCCGTGCACATGGCACCCAGTCTCTCAAGCATGTCGGGGTCCATTACCCTTCCGTTGTACTGATCTTCCACGATCTCGACCACGATGCCGATACATCCACTCTTTCTGGCTTCATAGAGCTGCCCTCTCAGTTCATCGTTAGAGACTCCTTCGACATGGAGAAGGACAGGGTCGTTTCCATAGGACTTTTGGGAGCTGAAGAACTTGGGGGTCAGCTTCTCCGGAAGAAAGACTTAGTCAGCCGCTCTTTTGTCCAGATGAGAGAAAGTCCCGACATACCCCTGAGCTGGCCTTGGAGGAAGTAGTTGCTGCAGCGTGTGTGTGGGACAGTAGTGCCCAACGAGGCTTCCGAACCTGTGTATCTTCCCATCCCATTCTTCTCAAAGTGTCGTCCTCGTCTGTGAAGGGACTCTCGGACGACTCTGACGATTCAGACATCGAAAGCTCTGCGAGAGTGAGTACCATCTTGACCACCGCGTTGGGGTCCATGATCCTGCTGCTTGAAGACGCGTAATCAACGGGCACAAAACCGCTAAAATAATTTCTGTTCATCGAGTGTTAGCCGTTGTACGCCGTATCTCTCGTGCTCCACTTACGCGAAAGATGCCTCATAAGATTGCAGCATCTGATCGTAACGCTTTTCAAGGCCTATACGGTTTCCAATAAATTCTTGCCAAAGGGGATTGGACATGGTCATAGACTGCATCTGGTCATACGACAGGATGGTTCCTTCGGCGTTGTTGAAGTTGTGATCTAGTCTTCGGAGAGGCAGGCCCATCGAGACTGCCATACTGTAGCTCGGTACTGCTGACATTTTGGCGGAGACGTTGGTTGATAGAGAAAGACGTTATCGTGTAAAGCTTCCGGGTCCAAGCGTCCGGTCAACCCATATTGCCAAGTATGTTTCTGTATTTCATGAGATAAAAGTAAAAGGCTTTGGCGCCGTATAAAACGTTAACTTATCGTAAGCTCAGTTTGTCTAAGAAAGTCCTTTGGGATGTTATGTATTCAGAACAGCACAAGGACTGCTTCTCATCTCACTCGCGGGTTACATATCGAAAAATGGATGCCTGGTATGCATCACTCACTGAGCTGCCGTTGTTTCAGAGTGTGGCCCCAGATATAGGTTGAAGTCCGATGATTAGCGCATCATCAGAGCATCTTGCATACGCCCGACTTAGCCTTCATGTGTGTCCAGGCTACAGGCCATGCAAGGGGTCAATCACGCATGGTAGGGCTGTGAAGGCACTAGAAGAAGTGTAGAAAGTTATTCAGTTGGCAATGATACATGTAACCGGAGACCGCGAAGGTCGGCGGTTTGCCCGAGGGTGTATCTTGGCTTTGACGCTATGTTGAGTAGCCATGGTTGGTGGTTCTTCGAGGCCTTTTTCTTAAATTGGCCAATGGCCGAGCGTCTTGTACGTTATATCGGTGCCTGAAGCCTCCTGTAGTCATACAATCTGTGGTCCAGGGAGAAGAAGGGAAGGGGGGTCATGAGAGGATAACGTTCAGTTGTGCCCAAAAGTCCTAGGCTGACCGGTGTGGGCAGACTTTAGTTTGAATGAAAGACGAACAAGAACCATGGGAGAGCACGAGGGTTGCTAAGCCCCATTAGGCTCCAGACGCAGGCCTGTAGCATCTGATGACTGGCGATTCGCCATACAACAATCGCCATCGTCACAGACTCGTGAGAAGGCTTACAAGACGCTCTCGGACATGGCCGACGAAATCATCATTGAAATCGTGGGTGACCAATAGGACCTGAACCAAATGACAGGAAACGGCGTGAACAATTCAAACAACATCTCGCCATGGAGAGCTGCCGCCAATGAAATTGGAGAACAATTGACCTTTCAAACGATTTATAGCAATGATCACCCTTTGTCACCGCAGCATCAAGGCGAAGGATTCGGCGGACCCCTGTGATCGAAGACACTTCCTTGCCGCACTAAGGCACCACGTTTGTCTCTGAGCCCTGTCCGATCGGCATTCTGCAGTGACACCCCCCAATCATGATTGTGAGATCTGATTTCCAGCCACACGATCTTCTGCGGCACCGCCAAATCCTTTCCGCATTAAGACCCCGAATTGTGGTTCAACGACCCCCCCATTCGTCAGGGGCCGGTCGTCCCATCACAATCGCTATGCAACACTTACCGTTGAACTGTCACAAGCAACGCCACCCATCATCTTTGGGCGAATAGGTGCCACGAAACGTTCTCATGAATTGGCATTTGCCACTTTGATGTGTTCTGCCAAGTATAGGGAGGTTTGATTGGGTTGAGAACGCAATCCGCCACTACGCAGACATCTGGGGAGTCGAAGGGTGGCTGACGTTGTGGCTTTGAACACGTCGACGATGACACTCAAATTCGGGGTCACCGAGAAACAATCTGAAATGTGCTAAGCTCTAGTGAGGTCGATACGCCCGATGTCTACGGTCATATGACAGAAGATAGTGATTTGCACGACTCCGAAGGGGGCGGGGGGGAGAGGGGGTCGCAGGGACATATATTGAAGGTTGTGTCATTGAAACACTGGCATCCGGTACGAGAATCGGTATGATGTCTCGGACTGGTATGGTATCTCGGAATAATTAGTCCTGGCCTTCTAGATATCTGGCCAAGATACGGCCAGGGGCAATCGTGCCCGGGGGAGGGGCAGATACAGAGCTACACCGCGTGTGAGTACCATTATCTGTATCAAATTGTCATCATCGGGGTCTTTGCGCCCACTACAATCTCAAGAGCACCCTCGCACTCATTTCAAACTTCTCTGTTCGGCTAAGGGTAGAGCCCGGGCCTTGATGAAATGTTTTAGGCCTTCGAGCTGTATGTTACATTGGTGGTCCTAGTGGCCGTCTCTTGGCCATCGGACTCCTGGCCTGGGTTACTCTCCTAGCATCGAAGGTTGCGTAGCAGGAGGTAGAAGCCACAGGCGATCAATGAGCCAAAGGTTGAACCAAGCCAGTAAATCCAATGATAGTCAAGGAAATGACCAACCACAGCAGCGGGCCCGAATGATCGTGCAGGGTGAAGAAAGCTGCCGGTAAAAGATACGCCTGATAGATTGAGATGTGAGTAATATTCTCAATGGAATACTGCTTTTGAGTATACCTGCATTTTAATGGCTTCTGAAAAAGCTAGTATTGAAGCTATGTGAAGAAACTCTCATGTGATTATTCAACATGTTATTGTTTTTCAGGTATGAGAATTTATTATTGTAGTAGCTGGCAACCTCTATATAAGAGTTCTGTCTTTATATGTAAAGTCTCCCTCCTTGATAAAATCTCTATGTGAAAGTGCCTTACAAATACCAACCCGCTGAAACGTATTGTCCATGCCTCTCTTCTCTAGAACCAGCATATACCTTTCACTATAGTTAGTACAGATAACCAACGCATAACACCTATGGGTTATGTCTCTCTTTATATCCATCACACACCCACCAATGTAACCAAGCTCCTCATACCCAACAACCTCTAAGCTTCCAACGTCAACCCCTATATTTGGGCCCGAGTGGATAGGGGGGTGATAGACCACCTCGGCGAATAGCCCCCGCACCTTCAGCGCCCCGACTGGTTGCGGTTCGATAAACGAATCTTCGCCCCTTTGCATAACAATTTCAACCTTGTCGAGTACACTTTCAGTTAAGCTGCTCCAGAACATGAGCTCGCCGTCGACCGAGGCCCAACTCCAGCTTGGGGCGCGCGGCTGACCGTTCACAGACGGCGCCTCGACCAGCGTGCTGCATACGTCGGTGGGGGTGTAGCCCAGGTGCCTACGCCCCTTGACGTGGTTGTATTTAGCGCCCCATATCAGACCATGAGCAATATCCTCGCGCCACAACCCGGCGACGTAGGTCGGTAGGTTGTCGCTATCCAGCAGCCCCAGGGACTTGACCAGAATGGCTATGCCGGCCAGGGCGGGCAGCTTGTCGGTGCCAAACGACAGCTTGCGTGTTGTATACTCCGCTACTAGCCGGTACCACAGGCCCCATTGGCCTCCCCTTCTTGGGTGCGTATTGATCAGCGCCCGCAGATAGAGGAGGTGCCCTGCCACATGGTTAGAGTGTCCATGAATCACGTCGTTGGACTCGCTTGTGAGGACTCTGCTGCATTCCCAAAACATTAGCTCGCGGCTAAAGTGCAACACCCGCGGCGACAGTAGCCGCTCCTGCATGCACCAGGCCCGGCTGTTCAGCGGGCAGCTTTGGAGGTAGTCGTATATATTAGACCACTCCTTTTGCACAGCGTAGTCCTTGTTCAGGGTCGCACTTGGCGACCTGCCGCCTTCGGGGTGTAAGAAGCCAGCGTTACTCGAGGCGGCATCTAGGGCCGAGATTGTAACGGTAGCGCCTGCGTATACCGACGCCATGTTTCCAGCCTCAGTAAACCAGTCAGATTGAGAGTCCTGGATAATGCATAAGCTATCAATCCAGAGGTAGCGTATACCTAGCGCTCGTGTGACAGCTATAGCGTCCTGGAAGTTGCGAGGCAGTTCCTCAACCGGTAATTCAACTAAGCGAGCCTTCAGATTTGCGAGGAGAGTGCTTGAAGGAATGGTGCCGCCCCAGCAGTGGCTGAGGGCGACATAATGTGCCTGCTCGCCAGGTGCTGCGACGTATAAGCGCGGTAGCTCTGAGGACTGAGGCGGTCCGAGGTCAATGACACGGGTGGGTAGAGCGCCTTGAGGCAGGGACGCTGCGTGAGGACGCCGGTCTTCAATGCTGCCCTCTTCCGCTAATGAAGCGCCGCCGCGGCAATCTTTGTGAGACTCGTCGGTTTGACAGATCGCTATCCAGTCCTTGTATCTCTGGGTAATGTATTCTGTCGTCAAGTGGCGTGGCGCGACAATGATGTCCTCGTAACATTGGAGGGGGTTTCTCCTGGTGGGGGCACGGTACGAAAAGTCCCGTAATCTGCCGATGCCGAAGCTGGGATCGTTTGTTTGCCATGATGATGATTGGGAGAACCTGGCCATGAAATAACCCTTGCGGTGCGTGTGACACGGGAGCAGACCCAACCAGCCGACGCGGAAGTCAGGACCAATGCTCGTAAACCTATCGTAGAGTACATGGCAAAGCTCGCAGGACAGGGCACTAGAGGCGAGTGCGTCGAAAGAGAGCTGATGTTTGAAGGCTACACGGTCGATGCCAAGATCACGAATGATGTTTATCGTGAACAGGGAGCGTCTCTCGTCGGCTGTCCAGCCCGTCTCTGGCCCCTTGTTGGCCCAAAAGACAGAAAGCTCCTTGATGAAATTACGACATAGCTGGCAGAGGTTGCTGTTACTCGGCTCGAAACGGTCCTCGGGAGGGTTCATGACTGAAGTGCACACCATGTCTTGATGCTTGGAGTAGAAGAACCCTGTTCCTTTTAAAGATGAGGGGTTTAAAGTGTCAGCCTGAAGTGGGGTGGACTTTATTATTAACAAGAGGGTGATGATTCGCTACAAAACTCTGGGCCGCATAATTGAATCCTTACCTGGACTGATGTGTTTGCTGGATAACCCACCCACCCTACTTCCGCAAAGCCCCCACCTCCGCAAATCCCCATAACCACCAACACCACCACTATCACCACTTTATTCCTCAGGTCTGCCGCCCACCCATATGCAACTTTCGGCCTCGCTGGATAATTCGGATGCGCTGGATTCATCCGGACTATCTATATTGCCGATATCCGTATTTTCTGATAGCTGGCTCTGCCGTATGGCTGCAAATCGACTGTTGGGTGATGATGGGGCTTTTTTCCTCCTACGCTGCTGCAGGATATCTAGTTGTTCCTGCTGTTGGCAGGCCTGTTGCTCTATACTGGATAGTCTGAATGCCTGCTTATCCCAGCCCTTCTGCATCTTTCTAGATAGGTGGCGAAGAGTATAGATATCTAGCCTATCCTTGCCTAGCTGTTGAAGTTGACGTAATTGATGCCGGAATTCAGCAGACCGGCGAGGTGTTACCCATGGGATAACAGATACGGATTTATCCCACTGCTGGCTGCCAGCCTGGATGGGCTGGCTGGCCTGGATGGGCTGGTTGGATGCCTTGGATACCAGGGGGTTGGATAGGGGGCGCCTTGAAGAGACTGGCCATAACCCAGCCCCTTTCCAGCCAGCCCTTATATTCTGGCTGGTTATTACCACATCCCTAGCCTCTAAATAACAGGCTAGAAATGCCCTTTTGCTAGCCACTGTTAAATCCGTCACTATATCATCCATCGATTCAACCCCCTTCCTATAGGCGTGCTTTAATGGGCTGAAGACAGCCACATCTAGAGGCTGGAGGACTGCAGAGGAGTGCGGCGGCAGATATAACAGCCAGATGCGATGCTGCCAGCATTTCCACATGAAGTCAGTGGTTATATGGCTGTGATGCCCATCTAGAACCAGCAGTCTATATGCCCCTGGTTGGCTGGGTTGGGTATATGGGATGAAGACCTTCTCCAGCCATCTAAGGGCAGTCTGGTCAGTCGTCCAGCCATTATCAGTATATGTGAAGTTCCACCCTTCATATCTAGATAGGTTGGATGGGAACCACTGGGTCTGGAGGGACTTGCCCTTATATATAACCAATGGGGGTATGCGCTGCCCATCAGCAGACACACATTCCAACAGTGAGATCCATGCCCTGGATCCAGGCTGTTTTTTCTGGATATATCGCGATGCGGCAGAGCCCAGCACCAGCCCATTAGTCCCTTTGCCCTCCATGATGCCAGTCTCATCCATATTCCATCGGTTGGATGGATGGATGCCCTTGATCTCTGGGATATCCAGACGATCGAGGAATTGCTGGATGATTTCTGGCGAATGGGCTCGCCAGCGCCTGGCATCTATCGCCCTGGATCGCTTGGTCCGGATTAATGGGTTTCGCCGCAGAAATCGCCGCATCCACTTCCTCCCTAGAGGTTGCTGCCCATCGCCCAGCATACGCTCTGCCAGGCCCTTCAATTGCCCATGGGAAATAGGGCAGCCCAGAGCTTCCTGGGTTAATATATAGGCAACCAGATTATCCTCCTGGGACTGGGTTAAACGCTGCATATCGGCAAAAGCAGCATTCCTACTTTGCCTACCCCTTTTCAGCCGATAATAAAGGGTATGGTATGGGATGCCCCATTGCTGGGCAGCCCTACTGATAGGGCGCCCATCTCGCGCATCTGCCAGCGCCCGTTGGAGCTCAAATTCGGAGTATTGCTTCATGATGGGTTGAAGAAGATATCCTCAAAAAATGGCGTTGTTTGGCGATATATGGCAATTGTTGTGATAGTTTGAAAAAGGTGGTGATGTTGATGGAAGAGGATAGATGCGGCATTTTCGGCATTTGCGGAGGTGGGGGCTTTGCGGAAGTGGGGTGGGTGGGTTAGCTGGTTGGTGTTGTCCAAAAGTGAACTGAAGTGAACCGCGAGCACGGCACTTGCTATCGGGGGTAAGAGTCAGATATCCTTGTGCTGAATACCCCCTCCTCACGGTGATCTCTTATCTTATGCTTCTATGGGGCTTTCTCCCTGAGGTTCGGACCCACGTAGCTCACCCTGGCCTCACCCACGTTATCGTGGACGATGATCAAGAGCAGCGAGACTCACCCAACTCACCCTATTGGCCAGCGGGTGAAGACCCGAAGAAGCTCCTAGCACAGATCCCGTAGAATAGCTATGTATCTAGTATCTCACGCGCAAGTCATTGCATTATACTTGCTGTGGCCTCGAATCCATTAGGGCCGACATCGCTCGCTCATCACGATGGGCGATGGGGTGTTCGCTCTGCAATCAACTGCTATCTTTCTTTGGCTGCTACCCTCGTGTAGACCGCGGCTCCTTCTGATTTGATACCTCTGTAACGCTCTGTTGGGGTTTCGTACCTCCTGCTCTGATTCTCCGTGCTCACTGGAACCCCCGAGACACTTGACAGCATTAACAATCGATTATCCACAGTTATCCTAGTGTATATTGTAAGCATTATCCATTTGCTGGCCAAAGTTCTCTATTACTTCCCACTATTCTATCCTAGCCTTAGCCTCTCGCCCCCGCCTCTGTCGGTCTGGAAGTTTCACTGCTGAAGCCTGAAGCAGATCGTAACTCGACGAATATCAAAACTCAGAGCCTCAGAGCCTTTATGAGTCTCTACTCAGTATTTATATCCTGCCTTCTAAAAAGTTGCCTTGATAGCGTTAGGATACCCATAAGCCAGCCTCGCTAAAAGCCATATCACACAGTGGCTGGCAATAGAAGAACAGTGTGAGTCTCGGAACGCAAACACTTTGCGCAGGGCTCACTCATCAATTGAGTGTTCCATGCTCTGTGGCCATCGAAGACCGGGTACGGGTTTGCGACGGTGTAAGTTCCGGCCCTTCCGAGGGGCTGGCCGAGGCCTGAAGTATCAGTTGGTAGAAAACAATGCATCAATATCACGGAACTGATCGTATATTAGCGACGGAACGGAATGTGATTTCCGCAAACTTCGGAAGAAGGCGTTTGAGAGCATCATACTGCTCAACTGCGTCAGCTTTCAATATTTGTGAATGGGCAAAACGGATCCAGCTATTTTCGCGTCAGTAACATTCATTCCATGGAAATGACATCCTCTTTGTCCTCCCGCTCCGAGTGAACCCTCCCATAATGATGCTTTCGCCCCATTTCGCACAAAAAGATCGAAACTTGTTGCCCATGTGCGAATGATATTCTAGATAATTGACTTTCTCGAGGACTTGCCACCTTCTGTGGGCATATTGGCTCTTCACCAACAGCGGGTTTCACGATGAGAAACTCGAGGTTCTTGGAGCAATGAAACCCCAGTTGACAATGCGTTCATGTTCCGGTTGAATCTGACTACAGCATCGCTGATTGGTCTGATGTATTACACTATAATATTCTAACAGTGCCAAGTCGTTTACTGGCTGGGAAAAAAGAAAAAGGGCACCTCCTTTGACCAACCGCCCACACGGCCCTGCTGGCGGCGGCCGGGACCACGCGCTCAAGACGCCCAGGGCGTCGCGTGGAACTCCATCAGGACGTACCGCTGAATGATGCTCCCGACGAGGAAAGCAGAGCTTCCGGCGAAGGACACGACCGAGGCCCCAATGAAATCGCCTTGCAACAGCAACACGCCGGTGACGGCAAACCCAACCGAGGCGAGGGCGTTCCACATGGCGCCCTGCCACTCGCCGGACCCAAACTTTGGCTTGTACCAAGCGTCCTGGGCGAATATCATGAGGGCCAGGTTGGCGACGAAGAACATGGAGCCACCCATTACCTGCGGCGCGAAGACCAGCGTCTGGGTCAACGGGAGGTCGTTCGGGTCGATGAGCCCGGGGATACCGGCAACAGCGGATACGGTCAGGATCGAACCCCCCGTCAGCTGCATCAGCCCCGCCCAGAACGGGAGCGTCTTCAACAGGGTATCGGCGTCGGCCGCGCTCGGTATCCAGACCCAGGCCGGGGAGCCGATGAGAGCCGGGCGGTATACGATGTTGACGCTGCCTTCCGCCGATTCCCCCCTGGTCTTCTCCAAGGTGCCGCGATCGGCGTTGAAGGCGGCAATGACGCCGAGCACACCTCCCGTCGAGAACATGGCGGCGCCCATAAGAATCGTGGAAGGCAGAGCAACGGTGGCGAGGGTGGGGAAGGCGAGGGCCGGGTTGATGAGCGGGAGCAGCCCCATGGCCGCGTTGATGACGAAGACCAGACTGCCGGCGACGAACAGCATTGTGACGACCCAGTTCATGTCTTTGTACGGGTATATGGTGAGCATGCGCTTGGCCTGCGAGATGCGGGATCCCTGCACTTCGACGGTCGAGTTCCCGAGGGAGTAGTCCTTGATGGGGGGAGGCAGGTAGTCCTCTCGTTCCATGGCGCGTCTCGTCTGGTACTCGAGGTGGTCCAGCGTCTGGACTATCCGCTGTCGTTGCTCATTGTCGACCTCGGGGACCTGGACCCCGAGAGTCCTTCGCTTGATGGTCGAGTCCCCCAACCTGGGACCAGCCGGGGGTATCGGGACGAGCACCGACGTGCGTATGCAGGACTTTCGCAAGTTGGCCGAGGCGTTCATGGCGATGACGGCGGAGCTATGTGATCGAGAATGCCGGCTTTACGTGCTTCGTAGACGAGGCCTGCTCGACAAAATACACCCAAAGGGGGGAGGAAAGCCAGACGCAAAAGGGATGAGAAAAGCTCGAACCAAAAAAGAAAAAGAAAAAGAAAAAAGAGATGGGACGAAAAGAAGGAAACGAATAGAAAGGACGAAAGGAGATGACGGGGAAAGGACAGATACTAGTCGAGATGTGCCAGCATCACGGGTTTATGCACGATATCAGAGCAGAACACGCACCCCTCCGCGCCGGATCATGTTGATCTGCCACGAATTATGATATCAGCCGGTATACGTGAAGCGAAGGTTAGGGACGCATATGTCGATCGTTGCATCGAACTCCTCTTCAGCCGCGCCGGCAAGGGGGGGGGGGGATGCTGAAGCGAAGCCAAGTAGAACCCACGCCGCCGAGTGCCGGACGAACAGGATGGGGAGATGATTTGTTTTTGGAAGCTTGTCAAACATGGAACGATGCACACCCGTTTACAGAATAAAGAATTAAGGTTGACCTGCCCGTGTGTGTGTGCCCAAGCTCTGCCCGTGACTCGGGAGAGTTGGAACGGTGGATACCCTGGGCGAACCTCCTTGTCTCGGGGTGTTAACGCGCCCTTGATGCTTCTAGAGCGGCTATCCATCGTCTGAGGTTCTCCCGGTTCGAGGCTCTTTGGGACTAGCGTTCCCGCAGGTTCATACCCCCTCGGGAGAAACCCCAACGAGGCAAAAGATGGTTTGTTCGGACTGAGTTCCGCAAGTGTTCCGGACGAGCTTAGCACGCGAGTCCCGGTCGCCAACAATGGATCAATCATTTAACTGTCCAGGGTTGTCGCTTACGCTCTGTTCCAGACCGTCCGTTCAACTTGTCGTTCGTCGTCTGTTCATTCCGTCCTCGCCGCTTTCCAACCCCCTTGCGCGGGTTTGTATCATATAATTATTTGATAGATATATATATATATATATATCGTCCGGTCAGCTGGCAGGCCTGCCTCCCCGATCACAATGACAACAAACAACACCTCAGCCACGACAGCCATGCCGCTCGGCCGACCCGAAGCCGACGGCGCCACTGGGCCGGCGCAGAGGGTCTCTGTGATTTTGCTGGATGACAAGGAGCAAGAAAGGCTCGGTCGACAGAGGCCGGAGGTCTTCGGCAGCACTCTACAGGAGGTCGGATTCTGCGCATCCGTCCTGCTCTCTCAAATCATGGCGGTTCGTCACTCCTAAGATGCAAACTTCAGATGGGTTGGCTGTGCGACCCTGTTGTTGTCACTCAACCCCCCGCCCCCCTTCTCTCCCGTTTGTTCTCTCCCGTTTCTTCTCCATGCTGACGCGGGCCGATTCCAATGTCCGTGGGAGTTCCTGATTAGCGGTTTCAATGTACTTCTTCCGAACCTCATCGAAGACCTCGAATTCTCGCCGGCGCAGAAGACATGGCCGTCGAGCGTCTTCTCCCTGGTCGTCGGTGCCTTTCTCCTCCCCTTTGGCAGGCTGAGCGACATGTACGGCGGCTTCCCGGTCTTCCTGGCAGGCAACGCGTGGATGGCCGTGCGGTCGCTGCTGGGCGGCTTCAGCCAGAACTACGTCGTGCTCGTCGTCTGCCGCGCGCTCCAGGGGCTGGGAGCCGCCGCGTTCCTGCCCTCCGGCATCTCCCTCCTCGGCGGCATCTACCGGCCCGGCTGTCGGAAAACCCTCGTCTTCAGCCTCTACGGCGCCTGCTCCCCGTTCGGCTTCTTCGTCGGCATCCTCGTCGCCGGCGTCAGCGGCCAGTTCCTCCGGTCGAGCTGGTTCTTCCGGATCGGCTGCGTCCTGCTGACCGTCATCTGCCTGCCCATCCTCTTCTGCGTCCCGAGGCAGACGTACCCGGCCCGGATGCCCATGGACTGGTGGGGCTGCGGGACTTCGATTCCCGGCCTCATGCTGCTCGTCTATGCCGTCACGGATAGCCCCCATGTCGAGAGGGGGTGGGCTTCGCCGCAGATCATTGTCACATTCGTCCTCGGTATGATATTCCTCGCCGCCTTCGTCTGCGTCGAGGGCTGGGTCTCCCCTCGGCCTCTCATTTCTCCTCAGCTCTTCGCACCGAAGTACACCGCGGCCTTGTTCTGCTGTCTTTTTGTCGCGTTTGGAAGCTTTGGTATCTACAAGTTCCCCTCGCACACCCACATCTAAACCACCCAACGGTGTCTACCTCGTATACGCGCGAGTCTCAAAGTCCAACTATGATTACAGCATCGAGACCATTCGGCACCCTGAACCTCTCATTGCCGCTGCTTGGTTTGCGCCGCTGGCCGTAGGCGGCGTCATGGTCGGTTTTGCCGGCTCGCTTGTTCTCCACAGGCTCACGGGAACCGTCTTGCTCTTGTTGTCGGCCAGCGGGTTCCTTGTCCCTTGCCTTCTCTTCATCTTCAATCCCCGCGATCCTGGTTACTGGGCTCGGGTACTGCCAGCCATGGTTTGCGCCACTATCGGCATCGACATCATGTACAATGTCAGCAACATCTTCATCACCACGAGCATGAAGAGCGACCAGCAGGGCATGGCGGGCGCCTGCGTGAACGGTCTGGTCTTCTTGGGCATGAGCTTCTTCCTCGGCTGGGCCGACTTGGCGTCGGTTGCCGGGGGCTCGTAAGGACCTGGAGTCCAGCTACAAGGTTGCCCTTATAATGGGAGCGGGCTGTGCGGGTGCTGCCATGCTGATCATAATCCTCGGTATCAGAATCGACAAGGCCGAGGGGGGCATGACGGCCGACGAGCGAGAAGAACTCGAAAGAGTCGGTGCTGCGACGTCGGACAGCACTCTGCGCCAAGACTGATGAGGGGAGGACGAGGCATCGTGAAAGAGATAAGTGTATCATATGTAAATTCTTAGACTAGTAATAATTCTTCCCCATCTTCATGCAGATAGACAACCCAAGAGGCCTGGTCCCCCGTCGATTGCCGCCACCTCCACACCCGTTCCAGCGCATGCAGACCCCGCTCGAGGTTTCTGGTATGGAGCAGGTTGTACATGTGGACAAGGATATCCGTGACGACCAGACGATGAGCAGGGTCGCTCGCTTCGGCGCCCAGGACGAAGGCTGGCCAGAGACAACCTTTGAAGTGGCTGTCTTGCGGATCAATCATTTGCATGTGGGACACGCCATCCCGGACTACTTGTTGCATCTCTGCCGGTTCGAAATCGCTTACCAACAGCGCACGCCATCCGTAGATCTTGATGGCAGCCTTGTAAGAGCACGCCAGATGGTGCCTCGCCTCGACGCAGTTCGTTTCGGGGTACCCGACGGACCAGTCCCAGCAGGAAAACCGATCCATCTGGGCAAACAGCTTTCTGGCGTGGTCTTCGAGTTCGGGGGCCAAGGGGCACGCAGGGCACCTATCGGCGCAAAGGGCATTGAAGCTGCACAGCACATGCATGAGTTCCGCCGGGCAGCCCGTCCAACTGCTCATCTCCGCTCTGTGTAAGATGTTCTCGAGAGAGGTCTCCCCGAACATCTGTGACAAATCCACCTTTTCTCTACTCAGGGTGGACCCAAAAGTTTGGAGGCTTTCGTCATGTCAGTTTCTGCCCCCGCGCGGCCGTGGTTTGAGTGGTCGACTTACACGACGTATACCTCTTCCGAATAGTCGTCGAAATTCCAAGCCGCACCGGACGCGGGGCTCGTGACTTCTCTGCCGTCGGAGCGTGGCGGCCTTGCCCGGGAGATTATCAGGCCCCTCATGCCGTTGAGATGGTGCCTCCAAGACCGGTACCCGGATTTCAAGAGCTCTACCCAGATGAGCAGCAGAGTAGAAATGACGACCGAGTCCGAGTAGTCCGTGGCCGCCAGGGCCTGCCGCAAATACTGTATAGCTTGTTTTTCGTGGAACAAGGCGCTGGGATAATGCGTCGAAGCGGGAACCTGGATAGGTACGGCGTCGTCGTCTGGCAGAACCCCTTCGCCTGCGTCGCGGGAGGGAAGGGCAAGCGTCTTTGGCCAACGCAAGGGTGCGGTGCTGCGCGCTCGATGGTGCGCCGCAAGAGAGACGATTGTGTGATGGACTAGAGGGCTGGAATGAATCAACGGCAGGAACTGCCGGAATGGGTTCACGGAGTTCTCCTCGTAGATGCTGCATTCCATACAGCATCTTTGTTCGTCTTGAGACCTTGGGGTGAGACTAGATACGTTCCGCAGAGAGAGGCGCGCAAGAACTTACAGTATTGAATATACTCCAAAGACTGCAAGCCATAGTCGACAACCAAAGGGTTACTTGGGCTTTTCGCCAGTTGGAGAGATAGTTCTACACCACATTCCGAATCTGCCTGCTCATGAGTCGAGATGGCGCCGAAGGCTTCTGAAGTGGACTTGTGTTCGTTAGCAAAAAAAAAAAAAAAAAAAAGAGAAGAAAAAAACAAAAGAAAACACCCAAAACGAAGAGATGCATCTACAGCGGAAGGAGAACCGGGCCTTACAAGCTCTTCATCTGCTATGCGCACCGCTACCTCGTCCGTCTGCGTAGGTCGACCGGCGGCTGCGCCGTTGCGTCTAGTTTTCCCTGCAGCGTCGACCTGTAGCTTGGACCTCTGTCGAGGCCGACGGGGCATCCCGATCCACGACAGCGGTTTCGACGGTCCGTAACCCAGGCACGGTATGCCTGCCCTGGTGCACTTTACGCACGCGGGCCTGATGGCATCGCAGCGGACTCTCCTCCGCCGACAGCTCCAGCACGGCACGTCGGCGATGCGCTCTTGGAGATGAGACCAGGTTCCGTCCACGACTGTCGGGTAGTTGTTGGTCATTGCCGTTTTTCTCTCTCTTGTTTTTTTTCTTCTTTTTTTTTGCTCTTCTTTCTTTTCGTAGCTGGGTTCCGCGGGCAGCCTTTTCGGGCCATCTGTGGTGTAGGGATCACTCACTGGCTTTGTATGAGACTCTCGCCTTGGGTTGTCGTTGAAGGATCAACAGGAAAAGGCCGCGCGGGTAACCATGACTCGCTCCAGCGTTTCAGATCGGAGAAATGCCACGGACTGACGGACTATAAGATTTATTTTTGGGGGTATAGCGTAGTAATACTGGACCGGATTCGCTCCTAGCTTGTTGATTTATGCCTATTTGGTTGTCAATCGTAACCCAAATCTGTAGTAGAATTCATTAGTATCGTGTTCTGTCCGTACTACTTTCCCCCTTGCGGAATTAAGGTTTTTATGCGTATTTTCCGCTACAAATCCCCGGCTACGACCCTGATTACGCGTCAGACCATATAGCAGGAGCAATAGGGGGTAATAAATGATGGTCGATTCTATAACAATACCGTAGGGCCCCGCGACGAGTATGTGGACTTGGCAGTTTGTATCCGAGGGAAAGGTAACAAGTTTTATATTCGCCTCGGTATCGCCGACACGGGCGCCACACCGGCATGTGGGCGTCAAGGGGCAATTCGCGCCATGGTTGAAGCGAGGTATAAGTCGGCAGTTGCTCTGACTTATTGGGTATCCGTATTGAATCATTGAGATACGGCACAGGTCAGAGGTGCGTTTACAGGGTTAAACGTGCTGTGATATCTCTATATCGGCTGAACTGGTCTAGGCTTGCCTATGGCGGTCTAGAACGATTCAATTACATAGATATTCGCCTCGGTTGGCGAAGCTTGGCCGACTTTGACAAAGTTTTTGTTCCTGGCTTTTTTCTTTTCTATTCTTTTCTTTCTTCTTTTTTCTTCTCTTTCTTCCCGTCTTCAGCAACACGTCTCTCTCCTCCTCGAGTCATCCCCTGCACGATCCCCATCAATAACGTCGTCCGTTTTCGAGTCATGGATGGCCATGAGACGTCGCGATCGCTCACGTGGGTAAGGGCCAAGCGGAAACCGGCCCATGCCTCCCCCCACCGGCTGCATTGACCTATTGCGGTTACTGTAACCGAGGGCGGGCGGAACGGACGGGTGAGGGGAGGGGGCCGCTCTCGAACAACTCAAGGACTCGTGCACGCCCAGCTGTCCGCGTCCTTGGGATCCAGCCCGTCGCCCTTGTACGTGTTGCGCAGCGGCCACCTGCAGTGCCGGCGCTGGAAGTCGACGCCCAGGCCCGCCTTGTCGCCGACGAACTTTGTCCCCGTGAGGGTGTCCGGGGCGCGCCCGGCCTCGACCCAGTCCACGACGGCGGCCAGCACGTTGTGCGCCGCGTCGAAGGGCAGGCCGTCGGCGACGTCGGCGGCGGCGGCGCCCCCTCCCTGGCCGACGTGCCACGCGCCGGGCCCGGACGAGCAGTGGCCCATGCCCGAGACGCGGAAGAGGCGGACGAACCCGTCCATGCCGGCCCGGTCGAGCCCCATGCCCCGGGACAGGCTGTCGTAGAAGAGGGGCGTGTGGAAGCTCGAGATCTGCTGGTCCTGCTGGCCGTGGTACATCAGGAGCTTCCCGCCCCTGCTCCTGAACGCCGAGAGGTCGTCCGGGTTCGTCCGGACGTCGCCCGGGTTCTTCCGCTCGGCGAAGGGCGCGTCCCTCTCGAGGGCGAAGCTCGCCGCGTCCCAGCCCGGGTCGTTGTAGACGGCGTAGCGGAACCAGTTCTGGGACGTCGCCCAGGGCTTGCCGCTGTACAGCCCGTCCGCCGCGGCGATCTCGCTGCCCGGGTTCATGCCCGGCCAGAACAGGTTTCCCTCGGCGTCCTTGGTAGGGCTGAAGATGCTCCTCACGATGTCGACCTGCCTGCTCGAAAGACAGTCGGCGGCGGCGGCGTCGTCGTCGTCGTCGTCGTCGTCGCCGCCGCCCTGGCACAGGAGCGTTCCCGGATCGAACCGGCACAGGGTCGGGTCCTCGATGATGCCGTCTTCCACGCCGTCGATCTTGTCGCATTGCCGGAGGACCTCGTCGTGTATCGTGGTTTTCCACACCGCCGGGGCGATGAAGTCCTCCGAGCCGACGGCCCCCGTCCGCGGGAAGCAGCTGGCCCTGTGGGAGTAGAGGTTGTTGAAGTCGACGGCGGGCGCGCCGGCGACGATGCCGTCAAAGTCCTCGGGGAACATGTCCGCGGCCTGGACGCCTTGGCGCCCGCCCAGCGAACACCCCAGAAAGTAGGACCGCGTCGCCGCGCGGCCGTACAACAGATGCGAAAGCTGCTTGCCCGCGACGACACCCACGTGGATCCTGCCGCGTCGGTCAGCCCCGGGTGGCCCTTCACAGTCCAAGTCTCCGAAGTTTCCGTGATACGTACGCCCTCCACGAGAAGTCAACCACCACGTCGTCGTTGTCGAGGAACTGGGCCGCGGTGGTCCCCGCGTGGCCGTTGTTCGTGCCCGCAACCGCGAACCCGTTCGCCGTGGCGTACGCCATGTCTTCGTAGTGGATGCCTAGAAGCCGGATCGGGATTTACAGTTAGACTAACAAAAAGAGTTCCGAACGTGCCTCCCCCAAAGGAAGGTTTGCGTCCCACGAAAGCCACAAAAACTCACAGCCATCGAGCCCCCCGCCGGCGACCGTGACCAAGCGCCCGTTCCAGTCTCTCGGCAGCCACACTTCGGCGGCGACTTGCGACCTGGCCGAGGTCGTGATGTTCATCGCGACCCGGCAGAGGTCCGCCCGGACGACCTGGCTGGCCCTGTTGCAGGACGGATCCTGCTCCGGGAAGGAGAGGTTCGTGCCGGCCGTGACGAACTGGAGCGTCTTCAGCGTCGAATTGCCCGCCGCCGCCGCCGCCCCGGGCGCGAGACCGAGGCAGTCGTCCTCGAACTCGGCGAGGCCCGGCGTGCCCAGCCCGAGGACGACGAAGAGAGGTAAGACGGAGGCTGTCAACATGTTTTTGCTTTTCTTTTCTTTTTCTTTTTTCCCCCCACTAACGTAAACGAAGAAGGGCGTTTCGAAGCGGAAAAGGTTAAGGAGGAAAAAGGTTAATTATCAAGAAATCAGACAGCCGATCCGGTGTGCCAGCCTGTCGCTGTCCTACCGTCGTACCCGTTTACCCCGCTCTCCCTTGGACACTTCTGGATTAACCTTAAATACCTTAACCAAGGCTTGACTGTTGTATTATGTATACGAACACGTCCGTCCGTCCCGACTCTGGGCCCGACGACGGAGTTGGAGCACGAATCGACTCGCTGCATCCATCGGTGCTCGGTGCTCGTCCATTTCGTCCTTTGTAAATTACGCGATATTAATTCCCATAATTGTTGAGCAGCTCGCTCCCCCAACACTTGCCGCCGTGGTGTCTGCGGAGACCCCCCGCCTTGCAACTCTTCGCACCATGAAGGGACGGCAATCTCTCCGTCGACAGCAAACCCGCTCCGAGTAGCGGACCGCCAAGGCTTGGTCGCTCCATCCGCTCCATCGCTGCCACTTGGACCTCTAGTCATGATCCCTGTCAGCTGAGTAGCCTGGAGTCCGGATACACACTGCGCCTTTCCCTGATATATGATCCGCGACGCGCCGACTGCTTTGGTCGTGCTGGATCCTTTGGCGCTTTAGAAAGAAGAGAATTGTGTTCTGGTCGAAAGGGGAGGGGGAAGGGTACACAGCAATAACAAGCAACCGCAGTTAGTGATCGTACATGACGCTAAAGGCGATACCCAATCAGGAAACCGGTCGTGATAACCTCATGACTAGAGACCCACGAGGGTGGCCTCGTCACGTGCCGCACTACTTAGTCAAGTATACATAGTAGCTATACTGCTCAACGGGCTACTTACCGGAAACCAAGCGTTTTCTGATGGGGGGTATACTTCGCCAAACTATAGGCGACGCATCTACCTTACACAGGGTCTAAGAATCAACGCGGTACTGTAAAGTCCGTCAAGTCATGAATCATAGGTCAAAGTGATGTGACGAATAAGCGTCTCGACGAGGGGATCGCCTGCTCAATGCTGTTTTCATTCATCTCATGAAAAAAAAAAAAAAAGGTATTATCTAACCCGCGCACCCCCCGTCTCTA
Organism: Colletotrichum echinochloae; assembly: GCA_016618095.1. Classification (NCBI taxonomy): domain Eukaryota; kingdom Fungi; phylum Ascomycota; class Sordariomycetes; order Glomerellales; family Glomerellaceae; genus Colletotrichum; species Colletotrichum echinochloae. The sequence continues at coordinate 1,402,989 of JADEZT010000008.1, forward strand.
GTAGACGTTGTGCTCGCCGTGGGAGCAGCTCTTGGCGTGCTCGGCCTGCTCGGAGGCGAGGGCCCACTTCTGGAACTCGCGGCGGATGGCGTCGCGGCTGCGGCGGGCCGGGGTGGTGGTGGCGCGGCGGGGCAGGGCGGCGGGGAACTCGTTGGCGAAGTCGGCGGCGACGCGGGCGGCGGCCTTTGCGTTGACGGTGATGGCGTCCCAGTTGATGTTGTCGAGGGTGTCGCAGGCCAGGTGGTAGCAGGGGTCGGTCGGGGCGCCGGCGCCGGTGAAGATGCCGGACGAGGGGATGCCGAGCTGGAGGAAGCCGACGTAGTCGGAGCTGGAGCCGAAGCCGCCAAAGGCGGCGGGCTTGCCCTGGGCGGCGATGTAGTCGTGGATGGGCTGGGCCCCCAACAGGTCGCCCTCGTTGTCGCCGAGGTAGACGTTGTAGACGGGGTTGATGGAGCCGATCATGTCGTAGTTCCAGTAGAAGCGGATGGCGTCAGCCTCGGCCTCGGACAGCTGGGCGGTGTAGTAGAGGGACCCGACCAGGCCGCTCTCCTCGGCGCCCCACCAGATGAAGCGGACCTTGTTCTTGAAGCCGCTGTACTTCTTGAAGGAGCCGGCGATCTCGAGGAGGGCCGAGGTGCCGCTGCCGTCGTCGTTGACGCCGGGGCCCTCCTGGACGCCGTCCAGGTGGGCCCCGAGGACGATGACGTTGTTGGGGTCGCCCTCCTTGGTCTCGGAGATGATGTTCCAGGTCTCGCGCTCGTCCCAGACGGCGTCCACCAGCAGGTTGACCTCGACGGTCTCGCCGGCGGCGAGGCGCGCCCTCCAGGCCTCGGCGTCCTCGAGGGGGATGAGGCCGACGGGCACCAGCAGGCCCAGGTTCTCGGCGCTGAGCGTGGCGGAGCTGATGGACCTGCCGGGGGTCTGGTTGTAGAGGATGACGCCGACGGCGCCGTGGGCCTTGGCGAGCTTGAGCTTCTCGGAGATGGCGCAGACACCGCGCTTCACGAGGGCGAGCTTGCCGGTGGCGTCGATGCCCTCCCACTGGTCGGCGAAGCAGCCGGAGCCTGTGAAAGTGGGAAAAATCAGTCAGACGACTAGAACCCCCCACAGTGAGTGCAGGTTTTCTTACCTCGTTCATCGTCGACGGGGGTGTCGATGAGCGGGGCGGTGTTGCCGCCGGGGAGCGCAGTCGGGTGGTTATACTGGAGCTTCACGGCGTAGACATCCTCTCCGTCGGGACCCGTGACCTTGAGCTCGCGGGTCTGGGCGAAGGTGTGGTTGAAGTACTGGATCTTGGTGTCGAGCTGCTTGTGGAAGCGGCCCTGGACGCGCTCGAGGATGTAGTCGGACGAGGCCTTGTAGCCGGGCAGGCCGAAGGCGCGGTTACCACCGTTGTCGCGGGCGATCTTGTTGAGGTTCCAGAGGTTACGCTCCAACCTGGAGAGAGAGAGAGAGAGAGAGAACACGCGTCAGCATTGAGTGATTCCATCGTCCATGTCTGGAAGGGGCAAACAAACGCACTCAGAGGTCTTGATGTCGGCCTCGACCTTGTCGGCCGTGAGGGGGTCGGTCGCGAGAGATCGCAGCGCGAACAGAGCCGCGGCGAGGGTGGCGGCTGTCTTCATTGTGGCTGGGTTCGTGGGCACGAGGAGGGTGTGTGTGACGAACTCGACAAAGCTTCAATGGATCCAGACGAACGGACTGATCGGTAAAGACAGCAGACTTTGGGGGGGTGCGACGTGATCAGGCCGTTTATATACTGGACGTGGTCATGCCGCCCGCTCGCCGAGCATCAGAGAGAGATGGCGCGATAAGACAGCAGCCAGTGATTGACAGAGGTCGCACGGGCAATCGGACGGCTTGCAGGCTCGGCTTCTTGGTCGCATGATGGCAACCTACGGTCCCTGTCTCTGCAAGAACCCAGCGTAGCGTACGTGGTAGTGTAGTGTATTGTCTGCCACGCTGCTTGCCACACACAGACACACGCATGGTCGATGACCAAGGGTGCGATGACACCAACCTCGGGGACGACAACCGAGGGACGCGCCAAAGATTAGACTGCTTGGTTCGCCTTCCGGTTCCCTAGCCACCGGGGCGGACTGAGGCATCAGTGCAGCGGCGAGCGATGCTGTCTCGGGCAGGTGAGCAGCGTGGGGTGTTCTTGGCGGAAGGGCTTTTTGCTCGAGGCGATGGCGAATGTTGGTACTGAGGGAGGGTAAACGGCATTGCCTTGGACCTCGTTGGCGTCGCCGATGTCGACTGCGAGCAGCAGGTTGACGAATGGCGACAGGCGGGGGATGCAGATGGTGATGGTGATGGTCTTGGCCTACATACCGGAGCGGGTCTCTTGCCCCTTGTTGGCCATGGTGGATCATCGATGCCTCATTGGGCAGGTGCCAAGCTTTATATGAGGGGGATCGTATAGAGAGAGAGAGACGAGAGTAATACTGCGTAGACAAGATGGCTCGGCTGGCTGCGTTGCCTGCGCGATAACACCGTTTTGGCTCGCATCGTTCGACCTCGTCCCGTCATCTCCATCGACGGATCAAGACGGCTTAACGACCCCTCGTCTACATATATGTGATGCCCGCATGCAACTAAAAACTTCAACGTTGCATTGCAGCCATACGGCCGGCGAACCTTTGGCCGTCTGTACCTTGCGTGCGCGGAGGACAGGACGTTTACGCCAACCTCCAACAAGGTAAAGAGAACAAGTCTTCATCCAATGTTTTTTTGCTTCTTACCTAGTTCAATGAACATGTCGCCGAGAACCGACAAACAGAAATCCATTGTCGCCCAGCCACCCCCTCCACCGGTCCGACGGCATCACGAACCTCGCCACAGAAAAGTCCGGTCCGACGAGAAACGACACCGGACTCGGATGATGAAAAAGGGTTGCTGGGCAAAGAAGGTGAGATAAGGCATGTTGCTCACCGTGTGGGTGGTCGGGCAGCAGCCCCGGTGTGCGCGTCTTGGCTCCCATCGCGCAATCTCAATCTCAATCTCAAGTCTGGGCGAAGCGGGGAGGGGGGCACCGGACGACAATGACAGCGCCGTGTTCCTTGTCTTTGATACGGATAGTCCTCCCGAGATGGGATAGCCGAAAGACACCCAACCGACCTCCCCCCCTCTCACAATTCATATGCACGGTGGTAGTGCCGGGGTGAGAAGCCGGACCGTCCAACGTTTAGAGGGGGGTGGTTCCGTCGTCGACGCCGAGTCCGGTGGTGTATTATCGTGGAAACCCACACCACAGCGACTACAATCAAGTCACCTTAACACTAACACGACAGGCTCAATGCAGTTGTTGGTCAGAGAAACAAATCCCCCGAGTAGTCTCAATGCTTAGGCAAGCTGATGTAAATTCACTCTTTTCTTTTTTTTCTTTTGCCCCCTATCCGCCAAGAGCCAAGAGCCAAGAAGTCCATAATCAAAAACCGCTTACGAACTCGGGACATCTCGGCAGATGCCGATGTAACAAGACATCTGATTATACAAGAAAGCATCAACACGCCAAGGGGGATGTCTAGACGATGACATGCGTTCGCCAAGGAGATGCCCGATTCCGACTCCCCGGGTCGACGTTTTGCTACGATATCGTGGGGTTGAGGGGAGGGGAGGGGAGGGGCGAGTGATGGAGGGGATCTTGATGGCCCCCGACGGGCCGTTGATGCAGGAACTCTGCGGCCTCTTTTCTCACACGTGTATTCGGCACCTTTCATCAACCTGCCGACGATTTCCAAGGCCCGCGGTGTGGAGTAGACTGTAGAACTGCCGATCCCTCCTCCTGTCAGCAACCCAGGCTGACGGGGGGGAAGGGAATCCAGCCGGTTCCTGCTTTGGGTTGCTTTGCAGTTGCATGGTTCCTTGTATGCGGGTCGTCATGCACACAGGGCCCACGAATGTAACGCATTTCATCGTGTGGTAAGGGAGCATGGCTTCTTCCGCTTGGAGGTGTCATGTCGTGTCTCCCGCTGACGGGCTTGCAGCAGCTCATCCCTCTGGATGCAGTCCTGGGACTCTGGGTCAGTATACTCCGTATGAAAGGGGACACTGCCAGAGCGGACCAGAACAGGACCAGGATGGCATTTACCAAGTACCATGGCACAATGAGGGGCTTCAATGAGGGGCGGTTTCGTCCATTCATATCTCATTTTCAAAATTAAATATATAACTAATATGTACAAAAAGGGCAACCAAGTCATCTCGTCCGTCCTCGACGGCTTTATGCCAAGGCACCGCCGCCGCACGGCCCGTCGTGGGAGTGACCCGTGTGCTTGGCAGCGCGCTGGAGGTGCATGGCGGTATCGGCGGCCCACGTGCGGTTGGGAAGGGATACGGCGGGGATGGTGTCCCAGCTCATCGAGTACGTGGCAACGCTGTGGGCGATGGCCTTTGCGTTGACGAGGTAGGCGTCGTGGTTCAGATTGTTGATGTCGTCGCCGGCCTGGTGGTAGTTGACGTCGTAGGCGACGCCGGCCTGGCCTCCAAAGAGGGCGGCCTCGGCCTCGGTCTTGATGGCCTCGGCGCCGGTGAAGACGCCGCCGGCGGGGATGCCGTTCTCGATGAAGGCGGCGTAGTCGGAACGGCCGTTGAACTCGGTGGGGACGTGGGGGACACCCTTGGAGTCATAAAACTGCTGGTAGTGCTTCTTGATGACGTCGGAACCGGCGGGGCCCGAAAAGTTGAAGGCGCTGCCGTCGCCGTCATAGATGGAGAGCCTGTAGTTGGGGCTGGCAATCATGTCAAAGTTGAGGTATGCGCGGACTTTGAGGAGCTCCGACTCGGAAGCGTTGAGCTGCTTGACGTAAAAGTACGAGCCGAGCTTGCCGTACTCCTCGGCGCCCCAGAAACCCAGACGGACAGCGTTCTTGGTGGAGAACTGGCTGAGAGCCTTGGCGACCGTCAGGACGCCGACAGTGCCGGAGCCGTCGTCGCTGTTGGAGTGGGCGGTTAGCCTCTGTCATGCTCGGGTTTCACTCAATCTTTTTATTTTTGTTCTTTTAATTTCTTCAAGACGACAAAGAGAAATGAAGCCTCTGAGCTGGAAACAACTCACTTGACACCAGGACCGGCGAATACAGAGTCGGCGTGACCGCCGATCATGAGCACGTTGTTGTGGTCTCCCCCTCTCGACTCGGCGATGACGTTGTAGTTTGTGCGTTCCTCGAAGACGGAGACGAGGTTCAGATCGACCTTGAGTTTCTCGCCAGCCTGGAGAGAGGCAAGGAAGGCCTGGCCCTCGGCCTGGGTGATGCCGACGGACGGGGCATAGGCATCCGACACGTCGCCGAAAGTGCCGGCAAGAGGGCCGAAATCGTCGTTGTACATGACGGCAGCAGCGGCACCGGCAGACTTGGCAAGGATGGCCTTCTCGTCGAAGGCGCAACCGCCTCTCGACACGAGGGCAACACCGCCGGCGAGGGCGGCGGGGAAGTCGGCGGCCTGACAACCATAGTTGGCGACGGCGACGAGGGGCGCGGCGGTGACGTTGCCGCCGGTGGTGTAGGTCAGGGGACGGGAGTCGACGGGGCGTCCGTTGATGGCGAGAGTGGCCTTTGAGCCGGCGAAGCTCTCGGTGAAGGGCTGCTTGTAGACGTCGTAGTAGTCGAGCTTCTGGAGCTCTTGGACCAGCCAGTCGACGGTGGCGTTGTGACCACCGCCGCCAAAGGCGCGGTTTCCGCCGTGGGCGTCGGCGATGTCCTGGAGCTTCTGGGATCCGGCGAGCAGGTCGTCGATGGTTATGAGGGCCTGCAGCTTGTCGGAATCGACGTAGGGTTTGGACATGACGGCGGCGGAGAGGGCCGGCAGAGCCAGGGCGAGAGCGGCGGTTCGCATTGCGTCTGTTATAAACGAGGGATATCCGGGGAGGGAGTGGGAGTGGGAGGAAGAAACGCTGGCTGGCAGAGACGGACAGAAGGTCAAAAAGGAGTCGAGTCGAGTCGACAGAACGATGTGATGATAGCGACTGAGCGGGGTGGAACTCACTTCACTTCTCTTTCCTCAAACGGGAAGCAGCGGGGCTGGTAGCAGCAGATGAATGTTTAATACTCCCTCCACTACATTTTGGCGGGATAGCAAACAAACCAAAGACGACATGCGGGTTGCTCGCGTGAGGAAGGAAAACCATTATTGCCAAGACGAGGGTTAAGGGAGATGTTGTTGCCAGTCGTCATTTCTCCAAACCTTGGTTGCTTTGGAAGGTACGGACGGCATGGCAGAATGCCCGAGCCACGGTCCCCAGTTAGTAAGTGGGATGGGATGGATGGAAGGAAGCCGCGAATCCAAATAAGCGGGGCGTCCATCTATGACACGGGCCGCTAGAGGTACGTACCCGGGTGACCACGAACGCGGGGGAAGGACGAGGTCATCTGTGCCTACCTGTACGGGTAGGTAGGGTACTAATACCTACGATGTAGGTAGGTACGGACATACGATACTCGGTTAAACAATGTGATGCTACACATATCATTGTGTACCTGTGCGACTTTGAGAAGGACCGTCTGGACTACGTACCTACCTTACCTACCTAGGCAAGGCAGGTACCAGTACTGCAGATTCAGTGAGGAAGGAAAGAGCCTCTCATGCCCCACCAAAACCACCAGGGTACGTACCGTTCCCCACCTGCGTGCCTGCCCGATCCAGGAACGGTCGGAAGTGCCAAGCTACAGGCCCAGTAAGCTTATTCTTGGCGTGTCCTTTGTACCGAACACACCGGTAGCTGACTCTCCGATAGGCCAGCAAACTTTGCATGATTCATTGTGTCCATGTGCTTCTCGGTGTTCGTTACATACGCAGTATTATACACTAAATGTTCATCAGTCCTCAATCATCCAACACTCAACTTGGCGTCCAACCCGTCCCAACTCCATCCTCGGGCCCCTCAGTCAATCAGCTGAGGTCACATCCATCTGGTCTGAAGTCCTCATTCGTCTTTGTCTTGTCCGGCTCTAAATTTGTCGCCTCGTCGTCGCATCGTCACATGGGCATTTCCTTGCCAGCAACATCTTGCTTCTTCTGCTTCTTGTCGCCGCTCCTCGGCATGTCCATCTCCGAACCCGAGAATCATAAACACACCCGACGTCATTCGTGGTGACTACTTGGATTACGTGGTTGCTTTCTACGAGCTCCCCCCCGAATGTCATCCAGGCTGTCAGTCCCTCCCGTGCTTGAGCTGGCTTGCCTACCATTTCGGCTTCGCGGCTCCCTTGGACTTTGGCACTTGATATGCCCGACGCAATCTTACCTAGTTAACAGCGTGTTCCTCTGTGTCATCTTGCCCTTCCATGTGTTCAATAAGCTTAAACCAAGCAGCCCAAGCGAGACCAAACTCAAAACCGGCTGGACCACCGTCCGTACCCTCCACCAGTCTCCATCTGTGATACTGAGCCAGAGAGTGATGAGACGCCCCGGAATACTACTCTCGCCGTGTAAACAGCAGCTCGCTCTACGTGCGTACACCATCGAGATGCGCCCAGTCATCACGGCATCTTCAACTTCAGGTATCCCTCCGTATCGTGCTTCTCTCCGCCCTCGTCCTGACCCGCCTCGTCCGCCTCCCCCATGCTCTCCTTCAGCCCCCTCAACGCCCTCTCACCGAGCGCCGCCACGCTGCCCATGCTCAGCATCTCCAGCACGCTGATGTCGAACCCGAACGTGCCCTTCCACCAGCTCCGCATCTCCACCGCCACCAGGCTGTCGAGACCGGCCTCTTGCAGCGACATGCTCACGTCGATATCCTGTTCCTTCTCCGCAGGCTTCAACAGCACCCGGAAGAGCTGCGCCGCAATCTGACGCGCAACGAACACGGAAGATTCCCCCAGTGAGAGAATCCCCGGGTCTGTGCTGGCCGACTTCAGAAACGATGCCAAAGCACCACCACCCCCGTCGGACGAACCCTTGGCAACCGCGCCCTTCTTGTCGCCGTCAAAGTTGGCGTAGAACCCCATCCGGCGGTCCTCTTTCCAGATGACCCTGTTTGCAGCATCGCTCAGAGGCGTCAGGCTCCGGTGCCCGATCACCAGCTGCCCGTCGTTGACGAACCCCCGCCAGCCCGCCCCTCCTCCTCTCCCTCCACCTCCTCCGCCCGGAGCCCGAGGTTTGACCACGAGAGCCAGCGCGTCGAGGAGCTGCGGGATCTTGATGCCGAAGAAGCCCTGCCCCGCCAGCCTCTCCATCAGCAGCGGGTTGTCCGCGAGGTACCCGCAGTCCGTCATGGCCCCGACGTCCACGACGCTGGCCTCCATGCCCAGCGACCGCCGGTACTGCGCAAACGCGTCCAGGAACGTGTTGCCCGCCGCGTAGTTGGACTGGCCCCTCTGCCCGACCACGCCCGAGATGGAGCTGAAGAGGAGGAAGAAGTCCAGCTCCAGCCCGGCATCCCGGCACGCCTTGTGCAGGTTCCACGTCCCTTGCACCTTTGGCCTCACCGCCGCCGTCCACTCCTCGTGCGTCATTGCCGATATGCTCTGGTCGCGGAGCACCATCGACATGTTGACGACGCCGCGGACAGGCCTCGTCGCCGCCCCCATCGCCCTTTCGACGTCGCCGAGCGAGCTGACGCTCCCCCTGACGGTCACCGCCGAGCAGCCCTGAGCCTCCAGCTCTTCCAGGAACTTGTCCTCCCCCCCCCTGCCGTCTCCGCAACCGCGCGAGAGGTATACCAGATGCCGCGCCCCGTTCTCCACCATCCAGTTGGACACGAGACGGCCCAGGCCGCCGAGCCCTCCCACCAGGACGTAGCTGGCGTCGCTGTCGAACGACGGCTTGAAAGCCGGGGAGGGGTCGCTGCGTCGGGCGTCGTGCGAAGCGCCGCCGTCGTCCATGGACACGACAATCTTCCCAATGTGCTGCCCCTTCTGCATGTATCGGAAGCATTCTTCGACGGCCGTCGCGCCGAACACCTTGATGGGAGAAAGGGGGCCGATGTGTCCATCCTCGTACAACTCCACAACCCGCTTCAGAAGCCTTGGAATCCCCACCCCCGTTAGCAATGTTTCCCCTTCTTCTTTCATGGCATCTGCTCGCATTCTTACCTGTTTCCCTCCTGGGGCTTTGCCTCGATCAGGTGGCCAAGGTCCACGCCGTGGTAGCTCCGGTTGAGCTCGAACACGTTCAGCGCGAGCTTCCCGTTGCCGATGAGGTCGCGCTTCCCAATCTCAATCATCTTGCCGAACTCGGCCACGCAGTTCCAGGACGCGTGGAGCAGCTCCCCGCTCAGCGAGTTGAGCACCACGTCCACCCCCCTGCCCCCCGTCGCCTCGAGGACGGCCGGGAGGAAGGACGCGTCGCGCGAGTTGAAGACGCGCTCCCCGGGGATGCCGAAGGACTCCCAGAGATGCCGGACCTTGTCGTTGCTGCCGACGGTGCAGTATATCTCGGCGCCGACCATCTTGCAGATCTGGATCGCCGCGAGGCCCACGCCTCCGCACGCCGAGTGGACGAGCACCGACTCGCCCGCCGAGAGCCGCGCCATCTCGAGCAGGCCGTGGACGACCGTCGTGAAGACGCACGGCATGGTCGCCGCCTCCTCGAAGCTCAGGCTGTCCGGGATCTTGACGCAGAGCTTCTCCGAAATCACAATGTCGGTCGAGAAACAACCCCCGCCAAAGACAAACACCCTGTCTCCTTTGACGAGTCCCTTGGTGTCCGGCCCGGTCTGACCGACGACCCCGGCGGCCTCGAGACCGGGACTGCTCGTGTTGGCGTCTACGATGCCCATGGCCACCAAAACGTCCTGTGAAAAGTTCTTGTTAGCCCTCTCTCTCTCTCTCTCTCTCTCACACACACACACACACACACACCACGCTAGGAGGGGGGGGATGGTACTGCTACACACCTTGAAGTTCATGCCGACTGCTTTTGCTTTCACAACCACCTCGTCGCCCCGCAGAACCTTTGGCTTCCCCGGGGCCCAGTGAAGCGTGCTCAAGCGGCCGTACCTGCCGACCTGAAGGTCGCGGCCGACATCTTCCGTGCCCGGCTCCCGAACACGCAGCTCGTCGTTGACGCTGACGGGGTACAGCCGCGAAACGTTTACGGCCCCGTCGGCGATGCTGTACTCGTACTCGGGGGAGAGGGAACCCTTGAGGTGCCTGCATTGAAACTTCTTGAAGACGGCCGCCGCCGCGAGGAGCGAGGCCGAGTCCGCCCGCTCGAGCTCGCAGGTGGCCAAGTCGAGACTCAGCTCGTTCCGGACGGACCGCGCCGCGCCGATCGTCTCGGCCCATCTCGGGTCCGCGCAGCTGACCTGCGACGACCTGGTCATCCAGAAGATCCCGGCCTGCTGCCGCGACGCGTCTCTCACGAGCGAGCGGAAGACGTCAAAGGTCCCCGCGCTGATGTTCTCGAAGAACGGGGCCTGCAGGTCCACGACCGAAACGACTTCCTGCATCGCGCGGGGGACGACGCCCTTTGACACGTCGTGCAGGGCCGCCGTCTCGACGCCCGCCTGCGAAAAGGCATCCCGGACCTCCCTTGCTACGTCCAGAGATTCCGCGTCGTGGAGGATGATGACGGCTCTCGTCGGAGGCGGAGTCTCCCGGGAGGGCCTGGCGGTCATGAACGCGAGCAGGTTGGTCGGCTGCTCGGAGTCCAGCGCGACGTCTTCCAGGCCGTCGAAGCCGGCCTGCCTGAGCTCCGCGTCCCATCGCTCGGGCGACACGTGCGGCTGGTCCGGCCTGCCGTCGTGCGCTCCCAGCCACCACCCGGGCAGCACGCCCATGATGAAGTTCAGGGGGAGGGCGTCGCGGGAGAGCTCCTCCATGTAGAGCCTCCCCTCCGGATGCAGCAGCGTGCGGACGTTCGCGAGCGTCTCCCTCAGGCTCGGGGTGGCATGGAGGACGTTGGCGGCGACGACGAGGTCGTACGACCCGGCCTCGAACCCCTGGCCGAGCGGGTCCTTGGAGATGTCGAGCGCCCTGAAAGACATGCGGGGGTCCCCGCCGAAGCGCTCCCTCGCCGCGGCGAAGAAGCCCGCCGAGACGTCCGTGTAGGTGTATTCCGAGTACAGCGACGCGCCCGTCGGCCCGCGCAGCCACCCCAGGATCTTGTTCGTGGTGCCCCCCGTGCCCGCCCCGATCTCCAAGACCCGGAGGTCGGGCTTGGAGTGGCCGAGGGCCCGGAACAGCGGCTCCCTGTCGGTGATGTTCAGCGAGTTGTAAACCTCGGTCAGGACGCCGTTCGGCATGAGCACCTCGAGCGGCTCGACCTCCCCCCTGAACAGCGGCACGAGGTTGTCGAGCACCATCCTCAGGGCGACGGCGAACGACGCGAACGGTCCCGTCCGGCCCTGTTCCGCGAAAGCCGAGTCGACGTCGGCGGTGTCGGCCGGGATCTGTTGCCTCCTCAGCCAATCGTGGAACTTGCCGAGATGCGGGTGCGCAGCCTCGACCCCTTCCAGGCTCTGCAGAGCTTTCTTGATGCAAGACCAGGTGAGGTCGTGGGCGGGCCGGAGACTGCCCTGGTCCGGATGCGGCTTGATGAGGCTCGACAGTTTCAAAAAGTCCACGGCGGGCTGCCAGAAAACCCGCGCGCCCGCGTGGGGATCCGGGTCCTCCTCGGAGGCGTCGTTCTCGAGGGGGCTCAGCTTCACCCCCTTGACGACGAACGCGAGCCCCTCGCCGTACCCCTCCCCGCCTCCGCAAAGCAGACCGCGGGGCGTCTGGGTCGCCCGGACCTCCATCTCTATCTGGGAGTCGCAGTCGTAAATCTCCAGCGCCTCGATGAAAGTCGGGACGTTCATCTTGTCGAGCCGGTGCCCGACCCCCTTCATGGCGGCGACGCTGAACAGCTGGAGGAAGAAGTCGAACTGGGTGGGGTGGACCGGGTAGTAGGAGGAGTCGCCGGGGAAACGCGGCGCCGTGCCGCCGGATCGGTGTTGGGTGGGAGAGCAGCTCACGTCCGCCAGCCCCTGGAAGTGCCGGCCGTAGTTGGCGCCGACGTTGCGAAGGGCCTGATACCACTTTTGGGGATCGACCGTCCGGGCCAGGCGGGGCACGCGCGGTCTCGGGCTGCGGCTTTCGCGTTCCAGAGACCGGACCTGTCCGCTGCAGTGCTTCGACCACGCCGAGCCGTTGTGGGAGGTGATTGTGAAGTCCCACCAGGGACTGTCGAGGCTGTCCGTCAGCCGCTCCCTCCGGAGGCTCGTGATGATCTCGGTGGATTTGTTCTCCGCGAGGACCATGGCCATGTCGATGACGACGTTGCGCATCGCGAACCCGGCAAAGGTGCCGCCGCCGCCGCCGCCGCCGCCGCAGAGCTGCCTCGCGGCCTCGCCCGCCATGCCGACGTACCCCGCGCAGGGAAAGACGACGTCGCCCCTGATGTTGTGGTCGCGCACCCACGGGACGTGGTCCAACGCCAGCACGTTGCGGAACACGGGCTCGCCGTCGCTGCTCTCCGCGACGCGGACGCCGAGCAGCTCGTGCTTGGGGAACCTGCGGAACCGCCACGCGTCCGAGACGCGGCTCGAGAACAGGAGGGAGTGGTCGTGCTGCCAGGGGTACGCCGGCAGGCCCGGCACCACGCGGGCGGCGCCGTCCGCGTTCGTGAGGCGCTCAAAGTCGACGTCGACCCCCTGCTGCCAGAGCTGGCCGATCGCCGTTGCGAACGACTCGGTCGAGTTCTTGGACCGGACGAGACAGGACGCGTAAGCCAGGGTGGCGCCCTCCCGCGCGAGGATCTGGCGCAGGGGTCCCGCCAGCGCCGCTTGCGGCCCGACTTCGAGGAACACCAGCGGGCGGCTGGTCCGGCTCCTGTGCTCTGCCATCAGAGAGGTCACCGCGGCGTCGAACAGCACCGGCGACTCGAGGTTCTCCCTCCAGTACTTGGCGTCCGTGGGCGTCTCTCGTGGTAGCCTGCCGCCGGTCACCGAGGAGAAGAGTTGCGGGCCGGAAAGGTCTGGGGCTCTGGAGCTGTCGATGTAGGGGGACGTCAAGGAAAGGTAGCGGCTCCCCGCCTCTCGCATGTGATGGGAGTGGTACGCCTTCTCGATCTTGAGCCGGCGGGCCAGAACATCCGGCTTCGCCTCTCGGATCCGCGAGAGGACCTCGTCGACGAGGTCTGCGTCGCCGGAGATGGTCACGCTCGAGGGCGAGTTCTCGCAGGCGACGCCCACGCCGGGTTTCAGGAACGGCAGGGTCTCGGCGCGGCCCATGCCGATCGCGGCCATGGCTCCGGGCCTGGTGACCCCGGAAGAGACGACCCCGCGATAGTACGCGGCCACGACGGCCTCGTCGGCGGTCAGCCTCCCGGCGACGTACGCAGCGGCCATCTCGCCGGAAGAGTGGCCGACGACGCCGAAGGGCCTGATGCCGGCCGTCTCCCGGAGCGCGTCCACCAGGGCGATCTGCACCGCGGTGCATACCGGCTGGGACAGGTGCGCCTCGTGCAGACCGCTCGTCTCCGCGGGCTTGAGGAGCTCCTCGACCAGGGTCCAGGACGGGCGGTCGGGGAGCAGACTCAAGACCCTGTCCATCTTCCGCATAGACTGGGCAAAAACTCGGCTCGTCTTGAGCAGCTCGGCTCCCATCAGCGGCCACTGCGCGCCTTGTCCGGTGAATACCAGCGCTAGATCGGCCGGCGTGCCGGGCGCTTTGCCCAGCGGCGACGTGTTGAGATGGACACCGTCCTGCATCACCGAAAACGCCCGGTGCGGCAGGTGGCTCCGTCGGGACCCCAGCGTGTAGCTCACGTCGTCGAGGGAAGCGGGGTGCTGGCCGATGTACTTCTGGTTGTTGACGATCTGGCGTCTCAGAGAATCGGCCGTGTTGGCGGAGTAAACCACGAGATGCGCCTTCCCGACGGGCGGCGGCGGCGGCGGCGGCGCCGAGAGCTCCGTGGCGGACGGTCTCGGGGGACGGTGGCCAAGGAAGCTGGCCGCCGACTCGATGACGACGTGCGCGTTGGCGCCGCCGATCCCGAAAGAGTTGACCGAGACCCTCTCCAGACGGTCCTCGGGCCACGGCGTCGGCGCGACGGGCACTTTGAGATTGTTCTTGTCGAAGGGGATCTTGGGGTTGGGGGTGTCGAACTTGATGTTGGGCGGGATCGTGCGGCGCTCGAGCGCCAGGATCGACTTTATGAGCGACGTGATGCCCGAGGCGCCCTCCGAGTGGCCGACGTTGGGCTTGCACGAGCCGATGTACACCCCGGCGTCCCCAAAGACCCTTGAGATGGCCGTCGTCTCGATGGGGTCGCCGGCGGCGGTGCCCGTGCCGTGGCACTCCACGAAGCCCGTGTCGGCGATGTGCCGCGCGCCGATGGCCGCCGCCTGGTAGGCCCGGCGGATCATGGCCTCGTGGCTCTCGAAGCTCGGGATCGTCAGGCTCGGGGTCCTGCCGTCCGCGTTGCTCGAGGTGCCCCTGACGACGGCGCGGACGGGGTTCCCGTCGCGGAGGGCGTCGCTCAGGCGCTTGACGTAGACGGCGTTGACGGCCTCGCCGCGGGCGTACCCGTCGGCCCCTGCGTCAAAGGTCCGGCAGGAGCCGCTCGGGGAGAGGACGCCCTGCTCGGACATGCTGACGTAGAGGCCCGGCGCCATGATGAGGTTGGAGCCGGCGACCAGGGCGGCGTCGCACTGCCCGTGGCGGATCGACATGCACGCCTCGTGGAGGCCGATCAGGGCCGACGAGCAGCCCGTCCTGATGGTCATGCTGGGGCCTTTGAGGTCGTACTCGTAGGCCAGCCTGTTGGAGAGCATGAAGTCGCCGTACCCGGTGATCTTGTACTGCCCGACGACCTCGCTGTCCCTGGTCAGCGTCTCGAGCCAGTCCTCGCCGAAGCATCCCACAAAGGTCCCGATGGTCTTGCCGCGGTAGTCCGTCTCGCCGGCGCTCTCCAGACACTCCCGCGTCAGCTCCAGGAGCAGCCGCTGCTGGGGGTCGGCGCGCTCCACCTCGCTCTTGGGCATCCTGAAGAAGGTCGTGTCGAGGGCCGCGAGGTCGACGGACCCGTCGAGGAAGTAGCCGTACTGCGTCTTGATGTGGCCGGGCTTGGCCGCCTCGGAGTAGTAGCTGGACGCGTTGAACCTCGTATGGGGAATCAGACCGCGCGCGTCTCTCTTGTCGACGAGGAACTGCCAGAACTCTTCCGGGGTGGAGATGCCCCCGGGGAGCCTCAGTGCCATGCCGCAGACGGCAATGGGCTCTGACCTGGGGGCATCGCTGGCCGGCAGCGCTGGTCGGCCATCTGTCTGGGAGTCGAGCAATACGTCAGGCCTCATCTCGTCTTTTTTTCAGGCCTGGCAAGCTATTTCACTTACAGGTACATCTGACAGAGATTCCATATAAGGCGCCATACTGGGTTGTGTGACGGAAGCAAACCTCTTCCGTGCTCTTCAAGTCGATTAGTGTGGCTATAAGTGGTCTCAATTCATATAAGACCGCGCAGATTGTCCCTTTTATCATCACACTTGCGACATGAAAATGATGTCGCCAAAAAAAAAGGACCCAGTCGTAGTTTGACATCCACTTACACCGTACGGGAATGATGTGGGCATCAATGTCCATTCTCGATCCCCCTTATCTGGCCAGCTTGGCGTCAGCATATTCAGCTGAGCGCCGATCAATCGAGTGCCAACACTGCCTGCACGCCACCATCTCTCGTCCAAGATGTTACGAACCCCCCCCCCAATCGAGGCATAGGGATGGCTGTGCCCCGGATGTACGTCGCCGGTTGCATTACACTATTGGACGCTGCGTCATGGCCCCCGGCGGGAGGATGACAGTGACGCGCCAAGTGTCTACGAACATCCGACTCAAGGCACGAGCTGCGAGGGGCCGAGCTCCGAAAAGGGGAGGAATAGAAAACACACGTCAGCGGGGAAAATGAGCTAATCGGCTTGTGCAACGGCTGGTTGACTGGTACAGATCTCTTGGTTTCCGAGCCTAATCAGCATGGCAAATTGAGTAACGACACGCTCCTGGTGGGCCTGTAAAGGTGTATTGGCGGAGGCTTTCCTATTGAATAGCAGCTACGCTGCTTTCTCGTCGTCCTCTCTAGGGCATTCTCGCCTATCTCATACATGCAGGCGGAAAAGGAAACAAACAAGGTGGAGAGAGAAATACGAGAGCCATTCCGGGCGCTTTGATGGCTGAAACAAGGGTTAATCGTGGAGGATGAAGGATCTTGGCCCGGTAGAGGAATTGGGACTTTCGTACAATAGTGTGATGCAGGATGCCATGTTGTCAGGGGGCCCCCCCAAATCGCCGTTTCGGGAGAATACAAGTAGAGCACCGGCGCAAAGACCGAGACGGAATCTGGGGACCCCGGCAGAGATTTGTCGCGGTGCATCCGGTACCAAAAGGTTCCTCGAGTCGGTAGATATCGACCCAGATCATCCCGCTCTGCTTCTGGCAAGCCAGAAAATAGACATGCCCAACCCCAGGTATCAATCAGCGTGGCGGATTCCTCGATCCCTTTCTTGGCATTGCCGTGGAGCTTCCCCGCCATTGATCGTGCCCCCGATGGGCCGAAGATCTCGCCAACAGAGGCCACGCAATGAGACCAGAACGGCAGGGTAGGATTGCTCGGCAGTGACACCCTCACAGACCGATCCGCACCCCTCTCTTGGTAGTTGAAGCCAGTCAGGATGCTCCGACCATGCAATCCTAACCCACCAAACCTGGCCGAGATTCCTACTGGTGCCCCAGTTGTCA
Source organism: Colletotrichum echinochloae (assembly GCA_016618095.1). Taxonomy (NCBI): domain Eukaryota; kingdom Fungi; phylum Ascomycota; class Sordariomycetes; order Glomerellales; family Glomerellaceae; genus Colletotrichum; species Colletotrichum echinochloae. The sequence continues at coordinate 1,419,647 of JADEZT010000008.1, forward strand.
ACGGTAAACTTGCAGGTGGCCCAGCTCCCCGCGACCAGTCATGTCCGGAAACACAAAGATTGGATTGCGTCGAGTTTTACGTGTTCTTCGAATAGAAATGTACCCTCCACCGTCCCCTACTAGTCCCCCTCTTCTTCACAAAAAGCAATATCTAAGCGCTTATGCAGACCATGGTGGAGTCGACACATCCCACCGACCACCATCCAAACCCTATTTGTCGTGGAAATCCCGCGGAACGTAGACCATCATGCAATCGCTCGCTGCCAGCCGACTCCAGCCTGATGCCGTCATGTCTCAAGTCTCCTTTTGGTAAAGATAACCCCTTCCCCCCTCCATCAAAGCCGTGTGGACCTATTTGTCTCAAGCTGGCTTCTGTCCGCTCCAAAAATGCATCATGCCGTAGGCATGGACGTTGGGATCCTTCATCGCGTTGCGGCACTGCGCGAACAAGACCTCCATCTCCATCTTGCTCCACCCCAGCATGTCGAAGTGGATTGCGCCGACGGCGGGGAAGAACTCCTCGCACGCCGTGCGATAGTACATGCCAACCAGCCTCATGGTTCTGTGTGTGAGAGAGAGAGTAGTGTCAGCCGGGTGGGGGGGATCTCGTTCAAGTATGGCAAGAAATCGGACTCACTTATCCTTGGGCCACGTCCCGTAGGGCAACTTCACCGTGTGGTGTTGGATGTTGACGAAGCCGGCCTCCTCCAGGTACTGCCGTCCGAAGACGGCGGCGTGGGAGTTTGTGCCAAACTTTGCAAAGGCCTCGACGAGGTGGTTCGTGAAGCGGACGAGGGGCCAGTCGGGCGGCATGGTCCCGTCGTCGCAGTGGACCTGTCCATCGACGTCTTGGAGCTCGACCCAGCCGCCCGGTCTCATGTGTCTTGGGTCTACCGTCAGCGCAGTTCCGGGGGCTGGTATGGGGCTCGGGGGGGGGGGAGGGGAGGGGAGGGGTTCGGAAATCCTACTCGTATGCGTTTTGCAAAAGGTTGACGGGCGATTTGAGTATCGGCACCATGTTGCGGAGGTGTACAAAGTCAAAGTCCCCGCCGTTCAACCAGGTGTCCTCGACGTCGTCGACGATGAACTTGACGTTGGGCGGCACCCAGACGGGCTGGATGGGGCTCAGGTCGATACCCTGGATCTCGGCGCTCGGAAACAAGTCCCCCACTGCGGTTCGCTTCGTTAGCCGGGCGCGGGTCCGACGACGGTCCTTTGGGGGCGAGAGGGCCCCGTCGTATTTCATGCGTTGGAAAGAAGAAGCCACCAGGACTCACTCTCAATGGCCCAGATGCCCGTGCCGGTGCCCAGGTCGATGATCTTCTGCGGGCTATCGCCGATCGGGGCAAAGTATAGCCGTCCGTCCGTGACCTCTAGCATCATCGCGTGCAGCATGTCCTCGCGGTTCTGCTCGGTCTCGTCGTTGGGGATCGGGTATCGTCCGTGACGGAACTTGTGGTAGCGTCTGCCGTTCCGGAAGCTATGTTCGTAGACGCTCGAGTTCAGCGACGTCGAATCGGATCTGTCGTCGCCTATCGATTCCTCGTCAAACACGCTCGGCGTGAACTCGCCCTCGTCGTCGGAACCGCCGGCTTCGATTGCGTCCCCGGCAGGTGTCTCCCCGGCAAGGTCGGCAGTGCCGGGAGCTGGGTCTGGAACCGCTTCATCGGCTTGTTCGGTCGAGGTCGTCGTCGCTTCTGCATCGGATGTCGCTGCGGGTGTCTGCCCGGTGCTGGGACCGCCGGTCGTCGTCGGCGGCGCGATTCCAGGGCCTGCGGCATCATTGTCAGTACGCACAGCCTGCTCCAAGGTTCGCAATGCCCCATGCTTGTGTCGCCATGGGAGAGGGGTCATGGGAAGGTTTCCTCCCAGGAACGTTCGGATGACAGGGTTATTCCCGGGGAGGATAAAGGTTCGGCTCACCATCTGCGCCGCCCGCTTGAGGGCTGGCTGGACGACTCCCGCTGCGGCTTCTGGGCTCGCCCCGCATGCTCATTGTCGCGGTACGTCGTCGTTCAGCAGCAAGCAGTGCATGCAAGTGGTCCTCCGGGGAGTCGCAAATCGGAAACCCGGGAGACGGCGTGAGATGTCGTTCAAACGAGTGACTTGGATGACGGAAAGAGAGAACAACGACGAATGAGAGAATGCCGCTCCTCTTCGTGTAGGACCCAGGCGGCCCTGTCGTCCAGCCGGCAAACGCCAAAGTCTATTTGAGTCAAGCGTGCGGGGGGCGGCGGGGTTCGTGGTCAACCAGGAAGGCCTTGACTCAAGTAGGTAACGTTTCTGGGCGGCAAGCGTGCACTAATACGGTAGTTTGATGCTAGCTTGGGGACTCGTGAAGTGGAGAGTTGGCCAAGGAGCAACGAGGCTGATGCTTGAAAAGACAGACGGCGCAGTGGGAAAAGACGAGAGCCTGACAGGTAGGTTTTTGGACGGGAAAAAAAGAACCGAGAAGCCGGTGTTATAGGGCAAATCATGACATTGATGGCCGCACACCTGGATCCATCCCATGGACACGACACACACTTGCTGTCCCAAGACACAATGCAGCCTGAGCGAGCGGGCTACTACTAGTTCGCGGAATAGCGCCACCGGCTTCGCAATGCCCAAGAACGGCAATCACATCGCGGAGGTGAGTACTCGCGACGGATCCGCCTGCATTAAGGCCGTTATCCTGGCTGCAGCGACGAAGGCAGGCAGGCATTGGATGGATGATGTTGGTCTGGAACCGCAGCGTCAAAAACTCCGAGTCGATATCCGTAGTCTGGTGCTAAGAAGTTCATGGGCGGGGAAAGGGGGGAGGGATCGTCCCATGACCTCCAATATCTGTCCATCCTTGCCGTCCCTACCTTGCAAGGGGGAAACGGCGTGGCACTCTTCCGATTCCTCGGATATCGGAGAGGTGTGGCAGCTGGGGTGGGTGCTCATTGGGTCTCGTGATTCTCGTCTAGGCCGTCAAACGCCGCTGGCATCTTTTCTTTTTACCAGGTGCCCGGTTCAGCTTGAGACGGGAAACGCCCAAAAGCCGGCTGTGCCTCCTGCGCGCGTGTGCTTGCACCTCCGTCTGGCCGGCCATCGCACATGGGCATTTGCCGGAAAGTTGTCCAGCGCTCCACCCGACATACACTAGGTAGCATCTGGTAGGTATCTCGTAGTAGTAGTTGTAGTAGCTCCAGAAACCTGCATCTTTTGCGAAGAAGAGGCCCGCCCCCATATGCATTGTATCATGTATGGCTCAACACCGAACCCCTCCCGGCCCGTCCCTGTCGATCGGGCCCCGGAGGAGGCTGCCCGAATGTTTTGTTTTTATTGACTTGTTTCTTTCTTTCTTTCTTTCTTTCTTTCTTTCTTTCTTTCTTTCTCTCTTTCTCTCTTTCTCTCTCTTTGCAGCGCTCCACCAGGACGAGTCCATCAAACCCCGTTGGAAGTGCCTCAAAGCAGACGGGCGAGAGGGACAAGACGAGCCTACTGTATGGCATCGTATGGCCGCAGATGTACCAGGTCTCTCATTGATAGGTCAGGGTGGCATGCACATGCGTGATTGATGCTCCTGTAACGCAGATGCGCGCATGCCAACCCAGTGGCTTCTGCTGAGTATGAATATTCATGTGAGATATGGGTGCGACCTATCACTTGCCGACAAACCGCATCTCGCCGTATCGAGAGGGGGTTGGTGGCGGAGCTGGAAAAGCAAACGGCCTCAATATGGCCCTCACCCGCCCGGATCGCACCCTAAACCGGGGAGGGGGCTTGATTCCGTCTCACTTATCGCTTCGTCTAAGGGCTAGGCATGCTGCAGACGGATACGTCTTTGGAAAAAGAAAGTCCTCGAAAAGCAAACTTGGTGTCCATCACCCATGCAGCAGGTGTATCATCATTGCGCATTCCCTCGGCACCGCCGTGGCGCCTTTTAGACTCGGATACCCACGCCCTGGGTGCTGAAATTCTAAACGTTCATCAGCAACTTCCGGCGTAAGATCGACCCCAAGTCAGTTGAGCCATCAGGGTTCAGGCCTTCGGGGTCACTCTGAGAATCACGCAGCTCCTTCTCGATCTTGGCCCCGATTCCACTTACATCGAGAATTCTGGCGATCTGGTAGTGAACCCTGAAGAACTCGGGCTCGGGAAGCGGGAAGTTGTCGTCTGAGGAAACCAGCGTCATGATTTCCTGATGGCCTGGCGGGGGACAGACAATGGGGGGCAAAACGTCCAGGATCTTGATCTCGTACTTGTTGGGCTAGTCATTGGAAGTTAGACAAAGATATAAAAAAAAATAAAAAAAAATAAGCGGGTGTGAGGCTTCAAGGGCAACTTACCCTGTCAGGGACGGGATTGAAAGCCAGCAAGTGTCTGTCGAACAAGCCATGAATGGAAGTGTCAAAGGTTATGACATTCCGATGTTGATTGAGAGTGGCCGGGCCAATTTTGTCCTTCAAGGCAGGGAAGTATCGGTACAGACCGAACCAAATATTTGCCACCGCTTCCTTCTCAACTTGAACAGTGTCGTTGAACATTCTAAGCGCCAACGGCAATATGTGTACGAGTTGAGTAAGGCAACCACGTGCCCCAACAGGCGGCGAAGCAAGTCCAGCCCTTACACTCTGACTGTCCATACCTCGCGAGTACGCGCAACGGGATCCGTCACGTTTCAGGCATTCTTCTTTGAGGATTTTCTGGGGGCTCCTGTTTGACGTCTGGAGATTGGCCGCAATCTGAGCGATCGAGCTCTGGGCATCTGGGCAGGGAGACTCGGCTGTGTTTATGGCCGACTTGATGGGGCCTGCAATCTTCACTAATAAAATCAAATCCTATCAGCATGCAGTCCAGACTAGGACTATGTTGTTACCTACTTGGCTTGAGAATCGTGTCAATCAGATAGCGTACGAATGACCTGAGCTTTGACTCGTCTCTGCCGATCGTCTTGATATCGGTCATGAAAGCGATTGCTCCGTGCTTGGAGAGCATTTGCCGAAAGGTTCTGAGGATCATGCAGGTATTATCGTCGGTGTCGAAATCCATCATCTTGTCGGTGAGCTCCCAAAGGTCGGAGTGACCCGTGGGGTCTGTGAGCGGCGATGATAATCCGCTCTCGCTATCCAGTTCCTGGGCGAGAGGGTGAGGAAGAACGGTGCTTAGCATGGTCGACAACTTCAGACGGGGCGTGTCCGCCATGTTGGCGGCTGTCGGAGAAGGTGTGGGCGAGATGGGGGTGAGGTAGGAGGCGAGATGGGAGGCGAGATGGGGAGAGGTGAGAAGGGATATAAGTAAGATGGGCGAGACGAGGCCGAAGATGGATGGATCCTGAGGGCTTTGTGAGGAAAGTAGGCTTCTCGAGGTCTCGAAAGCGGAAAGAGAGGTTTGTTTGGTGTAGATGGAAATGGAAAGAAGGAGGAGGGTGCCTGCCTGCCTGCCTGCCTGCTTTGGAAAGGAAGGAAGCCCGATTGGGTCCGTGCACCTCAAGGTAGGTAGGAGCTACCTTGGTAGGTATAGATGGTATTATGAGGCAAACGATTTGTAAGTGCGGAATACGGATGGACACGCAGGTTAATATTGAAAGAAGACATTCCCCTGAAAGCTCTGCCAGCAGCCTTGTTTGTGACCGGTGCTTGTCACGTGGGCAAGCTGTCCAACCATTGGCAAACACCACCTCTGTGGACTGATCCCAGACGGCTCCAAGTACCGTGTTTCTCTCATGCAACCTTCCACGGTTGTCTTGACTCTTGATTGCGTGTTTCTGACTGTGCTGTGTACATGCGCGGCCTCAAACGGCATGGCTTTGGCTGGTTGGGTATATTTATCATCGTTGAGATATCGATGCAGAATCTTCTTTGACAATGCTGAATGCCTGCATGATTGGGACTTCATTCCAATTGCATCCAAACCACTGCCAGAGAGCAAACCCCCGGATGCGCATTTCCCAGACAATGCATCAAGAAAAATCATCATCATTCGGCCCCCCCTGGAATAACAACGATTCCGACGGCCAACCCTACTCTCCATACTCACCCTTACTGTTGATCACGTAGGGACGAAAAGGGGTCATGTTTGAGTAAAGCGAGTCATGGAGGAAGCTCCAGTTCGACCCCTCATCATTACAAAATACACAGACCAAGCACATCTCGGATTGATCATCGCAACATGACAGAAGCAGTTGGTTCTCTAACCCAGAGAGCTAACCCGTCGGCATGCCGACTCCGCACATCTTGCCAGAACTTCTGGAAAACCTTACCATTGATCACTCTTGAACAACCTCGTTTTGCCGCCGCTGCCGAGCCTGGGGGGTTCGCCTTGTATGCCAAACCCCCCGGCATCTCGAAAAAGGTCAGCAGCACCCTCAATGCTGTTCACTCCATTGTGCGGACCAACCCCGTCACCGGATGGAAGAACATCTTTTCCCGTGGGCGGCCACGGTGAAGTGCCTCAACGACATTAATTCCGAGGAGAGCACGCACCTGCTCGACTGGCTCTTGGATCCGTTGCAGAGGAATCGCCATGTTTAGCTCCGTTTCGGGTGACAAAATGCTAATGACATCGCCAAGTGGACATACAGTCGGTGCCGGCGAGATACCTTGCCACTCCAACAGCAAGGGACGGCGCGATGCCCCTGGGTCTTTTTTTTCAAGTCACTTACAATCATTTCTGATCCCAGAAGCCAAAGAAAAATGATGAGCACCATGATCCGGAAGCCATTCGGCGGAATCTGCGTTTCGGGCTTCTTTGGGTCGTCACACTTCGACCGATAGGGTGGGCCGGGCGAGTCTCGCCGCTTTTGCCTACCTCCCACGATAGCCTAGGTGAGATCTAGGTGAGGCCTAGGTGATCTACATAGATTGAAACGGATAAAAGAGAGTCATGTGCAAGCATAGGATACAAGGCTAACAGGATGCATATCAACTATTGCTTTCGCCCAAGACATCAATCAATTAATTTAGATGTTTTAACTTGTACCAGACATTCTGCCCTGCTCCTACACAGTACGAGTCCAAGAGTCTGTTGCAGCAACAAGAGTAACCCAACGAAGAATGGAAGAGGAACTCGTCAATAGCTTGAGGGCCAAGGCCACTTCACAGTCCACCGCCAAATGCTCTGTGTCTCAACCAGCTACTGTAGCTTTTGATCAACCACCCCTTATTGCTGCACAAAGGCTCCCGACCCGGCACTGCACGTGCATGTTGGTGTCTGGTAGGTGTAAGGCGATGGCTACGTCTTGGGTGCTGGAGATATTTATGCGCGCCCGCCGCCGACATTGATACCGCAGACACAGCGGCCGGATCCATCATCGGGGCAATTCATAGACAGGAACATCTCTGGTTAGTATAACTTCCATCCTGCTTCCAGACGTTCTTCTCTTTCTGCTCATGGACGGGACATACGGTGGGCAAACCGTGGGGAGATTTGCAGGGGAAGCGAAAGCGGCGGCAGCAAAGCTGGCAACGACCAGGGCGATGTACTTGAACTGCATTGCGACGAGTAAACGAAAAGGGCCAGCTCCTTTTCATCGATATGACAATATAAAAGTGGAGAAAAGCGACACACGAATGCTAAGCTTGTATGAAGTCGGAGTAACAGGACAGAGACTAGAGAGCGGTATATATGTGGTAGCAGGTAAGCTGACCATCGGGGGGGGGGGGGGGTGACCTGACCAAAGCCCCACAAAAGAGTGCCAGGTGGGTCCGCCCAAGAGATAACCTGACCATGGTCAGGTGACCCACTGCCCCATTTTTATAATTGGCTGAAAAAGAAAGTTACCTAATTAGGTTAGTACTAGTTACTAATTATACCTGCAATCCCTCTAGACCCTATCCTATATAAGGGTATAACCTATTTATAACTCTTCCTCTTCCCTTCCTTAACCCCTTTAACAACAACAGTAAGGCCCCTATCCCCCTTCCCTTCCTACCCCCATTCCCTTCCCTTCTCTAACTAATTTTAAATTAGTTTAGTAAATTCTTCTACTATGCCTTTCTATAAGAATACTATGAGTTCTATCCCTTTCTCTACTAATTTAGAACCTCTTCTAAATTAATTTAACCTAAGTACTAGTAGTACTTTATTAGTAAGATTAATAGCTATTTTAATAAATATCTAGCTAACCTTCTACTCTTTAAGTTTAATAAGGTAAGTAATTTATAATTAATTCTTTCTTACTTTTAAACTAGTTTCTAATTAATTTAAGATAATAAAATTATACTTACCTCAGAAGAGGTCTACTACTACTTTAGTAGTAAGTCTAGCTCTATTACTTATATTAAGGTATGTCTAACTAATTTATAAGTAATTTATAATTAATTCTAACCTAATTCTATAAAATATTTACTTTAGGTCTAAGTCTAACCTTAAGAACTATATTAAGAAGTATAAGCTAAATAGTATATTAGTTATAGTTAAAGGCTATAAGTTTAATACTAATTCTATTAAAAATAATAATAAGGCTATAGGTAAGTAATTTAGAAGTAATTAATAAGTAATTTAGAACTAATTCTCTTTAGAATTCTATAATTATATTATTAGTTTTACTACTAGTACCTTTAATAAGAGAGATATTCTAACCCTCTCTAAGAAGTATAAGGCTTAGACCCCACCCCCCCTCCTACATATCCCTATATATAAGTATAGTAAAGTCTCTCTAGTAAGTAATCTATAACTAATTCAATACTAATTCATAACTAATACTAAATTAATTCTAGCCTAACATAGCTTAGATATATAAAGATACTAGCTTTACTAATAAGTATACTTATTATATTACTACTAAGAAAAGTAAGTTTCTAACTAATTTATAGCTAATTTATTACTAATTTTAAATTAATTTAGAGTCCTACCCTATTACTGAGTATAACCCTAATTATAAGGTCTAGGCTTGCTTTAAGTATAAGAATAAGATCTAAATTTAATAGAAGTCACTTATAAATCAGTTTAGTATATATTTAGAATCACTTTAGCAAGGTAATACCTAGGTTATTTAGTAGAGTTAAAAAGAGAATCTTCTAATTTAGAATCACTTAAGAATTAATTCAGTAGTAGTTAGTTCCTAAGTTCTTAGAATTAATTCAGAATTAGTTTTTTAAAAGTTCTTTCTTATTATTAAGTAATATAAATTTATTTCTTATAGTTTAACATAATATAATATATTTTCTAAGTACTTATAATCAAATAATATATATAAATATTACTAAACTTAATATAATATACTTATATAATAAGTTATCTATCTTTTTCTATCTTTTTATCTTTTATATAAGCTAATTTAATTATAATATATTAAATTAATTAAAATTACCTAGTACTTTTTTTAAAATTATTTTATAAATTTATATATTATATTTAGTATTTTTATAATTAACTTATTATATTATTATTTATAGTTATAGTTTAATACTTTCTATATAACTCTCTTTTTAAAAGTTATTTCTTTTTCTAGTAGTTCTTAATATTATTTTTTCTTATTTATAATATTTTTATTTTAGTAATATTAAGTAACCTTTTAAAATATAATTAGAATTCTTTACTTTTTAATACTTATTTAATATCTATATTTCTATATAAAGCTTATAAGTCTTACTCTTAAAAATGGTAACCTTATATAATAACTTATTAAGTTCTTTAGTTTAAAAGTTAATAAGGTTATATATTATTATTATTATAATATTTTTTAAATATTTCGATTTTCTTTTTAATAGAATTAGTATTTTATATACTATTTTTTATTATAAATAGTATCTTTAGATCTTAAAAGCTTTAACTATATAAATATAAGCTTAATAATATTAGTATTTTTAATTTAAAATCCAAATAAAAATAATAACTTTAAAATTAAAAGGTATAAAGTTTATTTATTTAAAACTAGTTTATATATTATTTTTACTTATTAAGATAAATAGTATTATTTTAAAAATAAAATATTATTACTTTTTATATATTTTTTATTTATTATATAAGCTTTAATTTTATTTTTTAAGTATTTTAATAAGCTAAACTAATATATATATATATATATAATGAGTAGGCTAATATAGTAAGTAGAATACTTCCTTATTATACCTTAAAGGCTACTTTTTTAGCTATTTTTTAAAAATCAAAATTAAGCTTAAAAAAGGTCTAGTTTTCTATATTAGGCTTTAATAAGGGTTATATTATCAGAAATAATACTATAGAAAATACCTACTTACCCTAACTCGTATATCTCTTATCTAAACCTCTAGATAAGTAGTTAGCTAGGTATATAAGGGTTAGGGTAAGTAAGTATTTTCTATAGTATTATTTCTTATAATATAACCCTTATTAAAGCTTAATATGGAAAACTAGACCTTCTTTAGATTTAATTTTGATTCTTAAAAAATAGCTAAAAAAGTAGCCTTTAAGGTATGATAAGGAAGTAGCTTACTTACTATATTAGCCTACTTATTATATATATATATTATTTAATATTAGAAAATTAAGATTTATATAATAAATAGATAATATATAAAAAGTAATAATATTTAATATTCTATAATATTTATTAAAGTTAGTTAATTTATAATTATTATAATTATTAAGAACTAAAAGATAATAAAAACCTTTTATATAAATATATATATATTAGTTAAAATACTTTAACTAACTAATTTTAACTAATATTATTTGTTATATATTTATTTTTATTTAAATAAATATATTATATAACTAGTTAGAAATTAGTTATTAATATACTAAGAGAAAAGGTAATATTTATATTTTATAATAATAACTATATAAAAGTAATATTTAATTATTTATATATATATCTTAAATAATAAAAACCTACTTATAATTACTAAGTTACTTTATAAAAAGCTTTCTCTTATAATTAGAAGTTATAATAACTTTGATATATAATAATATTTCTATTAAAAAGCTAGTTTTATTAAAATTATAAATATTATAATTTTATATTGTATACTCTAATTATAGTATTACTTAAAAAACTTCAAAAGTAAAAATTATTTTTTATTTAAACATTTTTAGATTCTTTTTAATAATTTAAAAAGTAAAGATAATATAACTTTTAATTAATATAGATTATATATTTATATAACTATAAAGAAATATTTATATAAAAATAAAAAAAGTAAAAAGTAAGAAAAGTAAATAACTTATTATACTATTAAGAAGTATTTATAGAAACCTTTTATTAAGTAATAATTCCTTCTAAATTTAACCTAATCTGATTTAGAACTAACTTAGAACTACTTTGAAACTAATTCCCTTATAACCTTTGTTGCTGTTCCTTAATTTCTAACCTCCTTTTCTCTAATATAAGCTTCTTTTCCTCTAACTCTAGCCTTTTTTCCTCTAATTTAAGTAACTCTCTCTCTTATATTAAGCTTTTTTCTTTATTTCTTTATACTTTATTCTACTAATTAACTACTAAAGCTCTTTATTGTTGCGATGCCAGCCCATCGTTAGGATCCATCGGAGTTACCCGCTAACTCCGATCCCACCGGTCACGTGAGACCGGTCCGAGCTCGTCCGCAGGCCCACCCGCGGCAGCCACTTTCACCGCCAGCTCAACCTGGCGGCCCTCTTGATAGTTACACTTCTTCACGCATAATTGACCCTTTTTGAGACCCCTTATTCGTCGCCCGCTGGTTATCACCAGACCCCTTTCACCTTGCTTACCAACATTTATAGACTATTGCTCTAAGTATTTTTAATAACTCTAGAGAAAGTAGCTTAACTTAGACTTAGAGATTAATTTTGAATATGTTCTAAATGCCTTTGTAATAGGCTTCTAGTAGCTTTAGAAGGAGTATAAGATTAACTTCTTAACGTACTTTAGGATAGCCTTTAAGATATATTTTATAATAGTAGAAGTAACTTAGAAGGGGTTTAAGAGAGAGTCTAAACTAATTCTATAAACTCTTTAATAGACCCTTTATTTAACTACTATTAGATTTAGCGTTCTAGAAGTATATATTTAATATGTTTATTATCTTATTACTATTAGTACTCCTATTAGTATATATATTTTACCTCTAATTAATTCCAAATTAGTTTAGAACTAATTAAAATAGACTTTAGACTTCTTACTAAAGTAGTTCGTAATAATATTATAATACCTAATTAAGAAGGTATCTTATTATATAAGAGGTATTCTAAGTATTATAAAGACTATATCTTATTCTATAATATATTAATTATATTTAGTATATCTAAAGTTATTAGAAATAGATTCTTAAGTGATTTAGAATTAGTTCTAAAAAGATTCTAATATACTAGTAAATATAAATAAGAAGAGAAATATATTAACTACCCTATATATATAAAGCCTTATATAATACCTTAATAGTATTTATATAAGGTATAAGTTTATTCTAATTATCTAAAGTTATTTTAAAATACTTCTAATTCAAACTAGTATAATTATTACTTAAGCCTTATGCTAAGCCTATATAGTTACTCTAGGTTTACCTTAAGAAGATATTAGGCTTAAATTAATTTCTAATTAATTTAGAACAAACTTAGAATACTTTTAAAATTACTTACTAGCTAGGAGACTATAAAGTAGCTAATAATCTTCCTCTAACTAGTAGAGTAAGAGGCTTTATATCTAGTTAAATAATAAGTTTAGATCTTAATCTTCTAAGTAATACTACTTAATACTATAAATAAAGTAGACTATATAGAAGCATATACAGTACTTAACCTACTAGTCCCATAGCTGGTATTTAGGGTTGTATTCCTTTAAGAGGTATTAGCTAAAACCTTCCAGAATTAGTTCAGAACCAGTCTAGAAGCAGTTTAAAACTACTTACTAATTAAATTCTTATAATCTTAGTTAATAGTAATACCTACTAAGCTCTTATTATAGAGGTACTTCTAGTAAACTATATATCTATATTACTTCTTAAGAACTTAGGATATAATAGTATATATTAGTTTATATATATCTATACTCTTATAGTTTATATATATCTATACTCTTAAAGTTTATATATATTTATATAAGTAGGATTATTAAGATCTAGTTTAGAATTAATATAAAGCCTATTTAAAATTAATTTAGAAGTAATTCTTAATATATCTTTTAAAGAAAAAGTACTATAAAAGCTTTAAATTACTTTAACCTTATAATAGCTAGTAAGATACTTAAAGTTAGTATCTAACTAAAAGGTCTTAAAGGCTGCCTTTTTCTATAGCTTAACTTACTCTTTATAGAAGGTAATATATATATAGTTACCTCTATTATCCTTAAAGTATTAGAAATACTAGAGATAATTAGTTTAGAATCTTATATAAAAGCCTTCTTGTTGTGATGCTAGCCTATTGTTAGGATCTATTGGAGTTACTTACTAACTCTGATCTTATTGGTTATGTGAGACTGGTCTGAGCTTGTCTGCGGGCCTACCTGTGGGAGCCCCTTTTACTGCTAGCTTGACTTGGTAGCCCTCTTAATAGTTATACTTCTATATATATAATTAACCCCTTTTAAGACCCCTTATTTATTACTAGAAACCTAATACCTTGTTTACTAATACTAATTAGTAATTAAATATAGTAATTACTTACTAAAAGATACTGTAGATTAGTAAGGTTTTTTAAGAAGAGATAGAACTACTTTAAATTCTATAGTAGTAGTAAGATAGTTCTATGCTTTTTTCTATATAAATAACTAGCTTAGAATACTGTTATAGTAGACTTATAGTACCTCTATAAAGGGTACTATAAGTGTATAAGCTTGATTTACATAAGTTAACTTTGTTATATTATAAGAAGCTATAACCTATGAGATAATAATTTTTACTAAAAATTATTAGACTATAAGACTATAAAGTCTTATACTTTATATACTAAAATAACTATTAATAACCTACTATTAACTAACTTAATATAACCTTATTAACTTTACCTTTTTATTACTTTAGCTTTAGACTTATAATTATTATTATAGTTGCTTAAAAAGTGACTTTACTAGGCTGTTAAATAATTAGATAGTCTAATAGGCCTATAGGAGTATAATAGACCCCCTTTCCCTTCTCTAACTTCTATAATTTTTTTTACTCCTTTTCTCTTTTTGACCTTCTTTTATACTTTTTTCTTGCTTAAAACATACCTCTGATTACCCTTAAGTAACTAATACTGAGGAAGCCTGCGCAAAGAAGGCTTTTTTTGATAAGTAGTAAGTGCTACATAAGGAAGGCTCTTTTTAATAAGTAATAAGAGTTATAAGACTATATAAAAGGCTTTTTTTAATAAGTAATAAGTTTAGTGTGAAGGAGGAAGGCCTATATTAATAGGTAATACTGCTACTGAGCTCTTAGTAAAAAAAGTAAGTAAGACCCTGTTAACTAAGTAGTTACCTGTACTACTGGTAGTAATCCCTTTAATGTATGTATATGCCTTTTGGCTTGCTAGAAGAAATGCTTGTGTTTGAGAGGTTGTTAGGCTAATGGAGGGTAACTATAATGATATAAGAAGAAGTAATTGTTATGGAGTGTGCTTCTAAGGCTGCTAAAGAGAATGTGAGTGAGTGTGTAGTTAGCGTAGCGTATGGATATTATAAATCTATACCTAATAGATACTATAAGTATGTTAACCTATTGATTTGGGGTATTAAGTACTTAGATTAAATCTTAGAGGGTGGCCTACCCTCTGACTGCGTTAAGTTATTAGATATAATTATTCTATATTACTTAACTACTTATGAGGAGTAAGGCTACTATGGTAGAGATTTGTGGTAATAAGTCTATGATAAATTTGAGGATTGGTCTGATACGGACTTTAATACTGCCTTAAGGGTAGTTATAACTACCTTCTGTAACTTTATTGTTAGCTGTGGTGTATGGGTAATAAGAGAACCTATTAAAAGTACTATTGGTATAAGGTTAAAGAAGCTGGTTAATGATAAGTATTTCCTGAGGTAGGATGATGAGATGATAAGTGAAATAGAGGCTAAGTATAAGGTCTTTTGTGACTACCTTAATAACTTAGACTTTGTGAGAAATATTAAATGGATACTGCGGGCTACTCCCCTGCTGTTAATTGATAAGGTGTGTAATAGCTGTAAAAGTATGGATTTTTTGTGAAAGTTATGTGATGAGTTAGATTATTAATAACGTACCTTATATGGTAACCTATTGTTTAAACCTCTTCTGTTTGAAAGGTGAACTAATGAAGCCTCTCTTATACTAAGTTTGCCTGTAACTGCTATGATGGTTAAGAGGTAGTTGCTGAGTATAACTGCTTCTCTGACTGATAGGCTAACTGCTTGTTAATTGACTGACTTTATTAAGTTATATTTAGATGATTTGATGTTAAAGTATAGTGGTAGTAACTATGAGACCCTTGACTTAAAGCTTTTGATTTTTATAACCTCTGTGTGAGGGTTAGTATCTTTAGTAACTACTATAGGTTTACTATCTTATTTATACTTATAGGTAATATACAGGAGTATTATATTAGTAACCTCTATAACTATTTAATTAGTTTTAATATACTTATAGTAAATATTAAATTATAATCTAAAGGTGATAAAGTCTACTGTATATATAATATAGAGTTGTGAAGGCTTAGCTATGAGTAAGTTACTTGTGAATTACCTAGTAAAATAAGAGTTAAAGTACTAGACTTACTTATTAAGAAAGTTATAAAGCTAGTTAGGGCTATAATATGGTAAGGTATACCTACTAATAGTAACTACTGTGATACTCTACTTGCTTGTTGCTAAGGTATACCTAAGTATATAGCTGCTTTACTTAATCTACTTATAACTTATAATGTACTTTATGTGTAGTTGAGAAATAGCGTGAGCAATGTAGTAGTAATATGTAAGCAAAAGGCGCAGTACCTTATGGAAGGACTGCTTGAGCTAGACTGGTAGTACTTTACTGACTGCTACTATAATAGCTGATGTAGTAGTTACCTGCTGTAATAAGGGTATGGTCTAAGGCTCTAAAATGACTGCCTGTGAAGTAGCGTATTTTAAGTAAAAAAGTACTTTATTTATAATAAGGAAGGACGTTAGTTAATAATGTACTTAAAGGAGGAAAGAGATGCCTCTTGTAAGCAGCTCTAAAGGAGTTACTTTGCTAAAAGATTTGAATAATACCTTCTTGACTATGAGGGTGAAGAGCTTGACTCTCTTGGTGATATAACTGATAATGAGTATATGCTAGACAATAGTAAAGAGCTCTTTGAGGATGTAACTTTCTTTATATCTATAGTATTTTTTAGTAAAGAGAGTATTAATAGCTAGAAGGTTTATATGTAATTACGTAACTAGGCTACTTTATATGCTTTAATAAAAGAAGACCCTTTTGTATAAGACCCTAGCTAAGAATAAGGGTTGGATAAAGTCTTTGTGCTTGATAATTAATAGTCTGCTATAACTTTCTAGGGTATTATGCTGGATACTGGGGTAGCCTGAGTGTTAACTGTGGGCTACTAATAGTATATGGCTTTCTGTAAGTACCTTGGAGTAGAGTTGCTGCTGGATATGAGCTGTGCTAGTGAAGTAAGTATTAAATTTGGTAGTGGTGATTTATTTGATTTACTTAGAGCTGTTGTTATATCTACTTCTATTAGTGAGCTTACTTTTTATGTGATAACCTCTAGTACTCTGTTTCTTTTGTGCTTAAAGGATATAGACTCTAATGGTGTGTGATTTGATAACCTTGCTAATGTACTTATTAAGGGTATAACCATAGTGCTAGTGGTATGTAAATGGGGCTACCTATGGATGTTTTTGGAGTAGCTAGAGTGTAGTGTAGTGTAATACTATCTTACTGATGTGGAGCTATGGTAAATATATTGCTGATTTAGTTACCCCTTAGTTTATTAGCTATACAAAGTACTCTAGTAAGCTAGCTATATGATAGCGATCTTAAATATTAAAGAAATTAATAAATTTTGCTAGTACTACTAGCTAAATTTAAAAGCTCTAGGAAGGTTTAAGTTTACCCTCTGTGATAACTATAACTTTAATTATAAGGTCTTTGTTGATATGATATACTTAGATAGTAATAAACTGGTACTCTATGTTATTAATGGTGTAACCTCTTTTAATGCGGCGCGATTTTTGCGCTCTGTTACTATAGAGTATATATAAGAAGTACTATAGATATACTAGATTAATATATACCTTAGCTCTCTAGACTGGATTATTATAGATGCTAGGCTGAATTTTTATGTAGCTGAATTTAAGTGTGCTACCTATATACTATCTATTAAGGTAAAAGAGGTTTCTATTGAGGCCTATTATAGTATTAGTAAGGTTGAATGGTATTATGTAATACTATGCTGAGCGTATGAGATAGTCTGTGTGGAGTTAGAGGCTGAACCTAAAGTTATTCTATAACTTGCTATGAAAGCAATTAATAACACTGCGGGCTCTAATAGCCTTGTCCCTATACTATTAGTCTTTGGTATGTACTCTTATATTAATAATAACTTAGTTCTATTACCCTTAACCCTGTAGTATATAGAAGCTATATAAAAGGTAATAGAGGAGATTTATAGTATCTATATAAAAAGGCAGGTTAATAAGGCACTTGTAGTATGTAATAGACCTAATACTATGATAAGTATAGCCCTTTCTTTATAATTACTTATTAGGATATACTATTAGGGTAAAGGCTAGAAAGGACCTTACTAATTAATTACTAATAATAGTATTAGTAGTACTATTAAGACCTTATAGGGACTGTGTTAATTCTCTATTACTACTATTAAGCTATAGTATAATATCAGAGGCTGTATAGTACTAAGTAAAAGAGTTAGTAGGAGGGTAGTTAGAGGTTACTAGTAACTATTATTTTAATCTATCTTCTCTCTAAACCTTGATACTATTATAAAAACCTCTTTTATATACCCTTTAGTATAACATTATTCTATTTTGCAGTACCCCCTAGGCCCTACCTGGTGCTCTGCTAGCCCTAAAGCTAGTACTACTTTTAGGAACCTAATACAATCCCCCCTCCTCTAAGGTTCTATCCTTAGGACCTGGTAGTTAATTAGTTAGCCCCTCTATTAGTACCCTAGTACCCTACCTATAATACTACTTATACTTTAGTAGAGTCTAAGAACTCTACTAGGCTTAGTAGACTACTAAATAGGTAGTTATCTCTCTAGCTAACTACCTACCCTTAGCCTTGCTCTTATTCTATAGCAGCCTAGTATAGCTAATAGCCTCCCTGGTACCTTACTAGGCCTAGCTATCCTATACTCAGGGTATAAGTCTTAGGCCCTTGCTACTATTAGTAAGAGGCTACCCAATCTACTATAAGGGTACCTTACCTACTTATAGTACTACTTTAGTTACTTACTCCCTTCTCTCTCTTATAGCTTAGTATCCTATTATTTATAAAGTAGTATAGTTAGCTTTTATTACTTATACCTTTGTTTCTCTAGTAGCTAAGCCCTAAGTTATATTATTCTTAGTATAATAGTAAGGGTATGCTTTATAGTAGTAAAAGAGGTACTAGTACCCCCTTAGTACCTCTTACCTCTCTTTCCTTCTAGAGGTATTATTATTTCTTTATAGGCTAGAGTTATTATTATTACTTACTTATATATATACTACCTAGTGGGATAGCTAGGCCTACCTTCTCTTTTTTACTTTTTACTTATTTTCCTTCTTTTTCTTCTTTTCTTTATAATATCCTTATATTATTATTATTTTTTATTTTTTATTATACTTCTACTACTATAGCAGTAATAATAGTACTAGTAATAGTAATACTAGTAGTAGTACTAGTAGTAGTACTAGTACTAGCTACTCCCCTACTACTGCTGTTATGTCCTCTATGCCTCTTGCTAATCCTACTATCCTAGGTAGCTCTAGCGCCCCCCCCGGTCCCCCACTAGTGGCCCCTCCTACTAACAATACCTATTCTAATGCTTCTAGTATTATTAACCCTACTATTATATATAAGGTCCCTTACTATTACTACTTTTAAGCTATAGTAAAGTAGTAGCCTAATATAAAAGATACTATTACCTATCTTTCCTACTATATTAAGACCTAGAGTATATGCTTATCTCTCTAGTACCTCTCTACTACCCCTTTACTATCCTAACCGTTCTAGCTACTAGTAATAAGTACTCCTACTATACTAGCTAGTATAGTAAGCCTTATATCTCTATAAGCTTATCCCCCCCCCTACTATTACTGCTTCTATAGCTATTAGTCTACTACTAACTTATAGTAGGCCTTACATACTACTACTACTACTACCCTTACTCTTAAGGCAGTTTTTAAGGACCTCTATAAAAATGCTAACCTCTACTTTTATTACTACTTTATAAGTATATATATACCTCTATACTCCCCTAGTACCCCTTAGCCTAACCCTTTTTAGAAGGAGATTAAGAAGGCTTAGCTCATAAGCTTAAAGGCCCTTTAGATAAAGGTCTCTAATATATTAGTCTCTAATACTAAGCAAAAGGTAGTATAGGAGGAGGAGGAGTAGCTCCTCTACTAGTATAAGGTTCTTACCGTTAAGGGTACCTACTCTACTATAAAATAGTAGGCTAAGTAAGCTAAGTTATTAGCTAAGAGTACTAAGATTACTACTACTACTACCTATAACTAGGTTGTTATACTCTATAAGTAAACTAAGGCTATTAAGGCCTAGAGTACTCTCTTCTCTAACTAGACTAAGTTCTATACCTATATTCTATATTCTTCTCTTACTCTAGTACCTCTCTAGTACTCTCTTATAGTACTAATAATAGCCTCTAGTATACTAGTAAGATTAACTCCTAAGCTAGTAGATTAGATCCTAAAAAAGGTACTACTAATAATAATAAGGAGGAGTCTAACTAGTAAGCCCTAGTGCCCCCCACATACCTCTCTAGTGCCTTACTAATACCCTTCTACTGTTTATTTAGTTAGTTACTTATCTCTAGGCTTAGAATACCTAGCCTTTAGGCCTCTCTACTCCCTAGCTCTAGTACTAAAGGGATAATAAAACCTAGCTACCTTATAGCTATATAATTATTAACTTAGTTTCCCCCTAATAGACCCCTAGTAATCCCCTATTTGTAATCCTACTATAGTTTCTTTACTATATTTTACTATAGTTCCTAAGAGTTCTCTTCCTCTCTATACCCTTAATACTTTATTAGATACTATTGGTTTCTCTAGGGGCTCTTATATATAACTATTCTCTTTACCAAATATACATTCTTCTCTTCCTTCTTAATAGAGACTACCTATAGCTTTACTACTACCCTATAGAACTTCTCTAACTATAATAGTAAGAATATATTATAGATATAGTATTATATCTCTAAGTTAAGCTTATATACTTTTCTTCTACTAACTACCTATATAACTATAAATAGCCCTAGATACTTATCTAAGAGCTTCTTTATAGAGCGGTTTTACTATATAAACCTTACTAATAGTAAGACCTTCCCTCCTACCTTAAATACTACTGTAGATTACTTTATATTATACTATCTCTTATAGTTCTTATTAGCTATCTCTAGTATCTAGAGGATTGCAGCCTGCTAGCTCTATAGCTACTATACCTAGTCTCTTACTAATAGGACCTCTGTTAGTAAGGCCCCTTCTAGCTTTATATCATTTGCATTACATAGCATATAGCTTATTAAGGCCTCTACTAGTACTATTTAGATTACACTATGCTAAGTACTATTATAGATAAACTTAGCTATTAGTAGCTACTTTACCTAATTATCTTACTCTAGGCTATAGAAAGCCTAAAGGAAGTACTTAACGTTCTAGTTTTATTACTCTATTTAGCTATCTATCTATAGGTAGTAGGCTATACTTAGCCTCTGCTTAATAGCTAGTAGGTAGTATACTGCTAACTAGAAACAGCTAGTAAAGAGAGATCCTTAGTTAGATACTATTACTACTAGGATACTAAATTACAAGAATACCCTTTTAACTAAGAGAGATACTAACTAGTTTACTATTAGAGTCTCTTATATAGGTATATATAATACATACTTCATAAGTTAGTCTACTATAACTAAGATACTATTATAACTCTCTCTAGTAAATCCTTTTAACTTAGGTAGCTTAGTAATAAAATCTAGAATAACCTATTTCTATAGTTAGCTAGGTAGTAGTAGGGGTACAAGTTCTCTATAAAATAGGTAGTAGTATAGCTTTATCTGTTAATAAATTATACATATCTAAATATACTCTATTATATTCTTCTTTATTAATCTCTAGAAAAATATCTATTTAATCCTTTTAAGCATATAGGTTACCTCTAAGTACCCTCTAGCTAGCTTATTATAAAATACTACTATAATCTTTATCCTTAGTATATACTCTTCTAAGATAACTACCTTACCCTTATACCTAAGAACCCTATCCTCTCTCTCTAACTAGTTATCTTCTAGCTTTTACTACTCCTTAGAGGTAATTACCTTATTAGCTTACTATACTACTATAGTTTCTTTCTCTAGGCTTAGAATAAGTTCTTTTAGTAGTAATAGGTATACCCCTATTAACTTATTACTAATAATTACTACTACCCTCTAGGTAAACCTACTTAGGAAGCTTTCTAGGAACGCACCCCATATCTCTTGGTCTTCTATACCTAAGGGCTAATAGTCTAGCCGCCGCAATAGCTTATTAGCTACATTCTCCTTTCCTAGCCAGTAGTTAATCTTAAAGTTAAAGAGAGATAGATCCTAGAGTAACCTTGCCTACTAACTATTAAGCTAAAGCATACTAGTGAGGTAGTAGTACCCTAGGTAGTCTATTAAGAATATAATCTTACTCTAGGTATATAGGAGGTAGTACCTCTAGTATATAGCTACCTCTTAGATTACTAGTAGCTTAGCCTCTAGTATACTATACTATAGTTTAATACCCTTTAGCTTTTTAGATAAGAAGGTAATAGAGTACTACTAGTTCTCTACTAGCTATAATAGGATAGCCCTAATTATAAAGTTTAATATATCTATCTCTACCTATATTAGTAGTACTAGGTTAAAGTACTATAGGATAGAAGCTTAGGTAAATATAACTTAGAGCTTATAGAAGGCTTTAATTACCTCCTTAGTTATTACCTTCTCCCTTACTACCTTAGCTATTAGTTAGTCTATAAGAGAGGTATATACCTTAAAGTAATTCTTAATAAAGTACTAATAGAACCTTATAAACCTAAGAAAGACCTATATATCTTTAATACTAGTAGGGAGTAGCTACTAAGTAATTACCTCTATATAGTCCTACTCCATAGCAATACTCTCTAGGGATACTATAAACCCTAAGAACTTAATTATCTTAGTATAGAAAATATACTTCTCTAGGTTAGCATATAGGCTAGCAGTATCTAACTAGCGTAGCACCTCTTTTACTACCTCTACATAACTAGCCTTATTCTTAGTAAAGATTAAGATATTATTAAGGTATATAATATAGGTAATATCTACTAGCCTAGCTAGGGTATTATTTATATATACTTAGAAGGTTACTAGCATATTAACTAGCTTAAAAGGCATAACGCAGTACTCAAAGTACCTATACCGCATCTAAAACGCTATTTTTTACTTATTGCTAGCGCGGATCCTTACCTAGTAGTATATATCCTTAAGGTCAAGCTTGGTAAAATACTTTACCTCTCTTAAGCAGTTAAGAATCTCCCTAATTAGTAGTAGTAGTATATAGTTCTTAACTATAACCTTGTTAAGTTTGTAATAGTCTATATAGAGGTATAACTTACCTCTCTTCCTTAGTATAAATAAGATTAGCACCCCTATAGGGCTTTATAAGGGCTAAATCTACCCCTTACCTAGTGTATTATTAATATACTTCCTTAGCTCTTCTAACTCCTTCTCTATAAGGGGGTAGATAGGGTTAAACGGCGGTTCTACCCCTAGCTTAAGGTTAATAGCATAGGAGCAACCTTTATCTCTAGCTAGTTTAGCTACTAGGTTTACATTAAATATATATGCTTATTCTTAATATTCTTCTAGTAGCTTAAATCCCTTTATCTCCTCCCCCTTTTTTCCCTTTACTGTATAAGGTAGTAGCTCTAGTGCCCCCTTAGCTCCCCTTATGCATAGGTAGTAAACTAAAGGGTTATATATTAGTATTGCTACTGCCTCTCTTTATACTCTCTTTAATACCTTTCTTCTTTAGATAAGTTATAGGTAGCCTTCCCCTAGTAAGTAAGTCTACCTAATTATTACTTACTTAAGATTTAGCTATGCCTTTTGCCTCTAGGGGATTTCTAGGATAGTATTATATATACCTATATTGCTTATCTAGTAGGTATAAGACTATATCTTTCTTACCTCTATATTGTTTATTACTTCTATTACTAATACTACTGCTCTATAGTTAGGTACCTTACCTCTCTATATCTCTAGTAACCTTACTCTCTCTCTATAGACCTCTAGCAGTACCTCCTTATATAACATCCTCTAATATATAACATTCTTGTCTACCCCAGGGTTAATTAATACCCTTTCTTTCCTCTATATACTAGCTACTCTAATATAGAAGTCTACCTTAAAGCAGTAATGCAGTTTCTCTCTCTAGGAGATCTATATACTATTAACCCCTATAGCTACTAGCTAGGCTACTAGTATACAGCGCCTACTTATATAATAAGGCTAGTTATACTTATAGTACTTCTCCTCTATATATTCTATTAATATATATCCTAGCTTGCTATAGTTAAAGTATATAGGAGAGCTCTAGGAGTGCCTTAGGGGTTGTCTATACCCTTCTTATTCCTACTTAACCTATAGCTTAGGCATGGGTATATACATAGCTACCCTAGGCATTAAGACTAACTATCACCCTTCTAATTTATCTAAGGGGGTAACTAATACTAGTACTAGGGTAATAGCTGGGGTCTACTAGTTCCTCCTCTCTTATAGCCTTTACTAGTCTTCTATTATTATCTTAGTATATATCTTTATAAGTATCTCTACTCTCTTTACTATATTATTTAGCTCTTAATAAGTAGCTAGTAGCTTACATACTAGGATATAGCTTTATAAGTCTAAGAGTAGTTAGTTTAAGATATAGACTACCTACTACCTCTCTAGTTAGGGGTCTAGAATCTCTACCTTAACTATTTTATACCAGTTAATAAATTACTAGTATATCTACCTAGGTTTCTATTATATCTTATCTAGCTCTATAGCTATGCTAAAGGCCTATATATTATTATTAGTAATACTATTATAGAGCTAGGTCTCTATCTATTTCTAGGTAATCAAGCTAATATTGCTACTATACTAAAGGTTAATATAGCTCCTCTAGCTATACAATAGGTTACCCTCTAAGCAGGCTCCTACAAACCAAACTTTACTCTTATTAGCTACAAATTCTTCCTTAGTAATAGAGAATTAGCCTTTTAACTTAAAAAGGAAGTCTTCAAGGTCATTCTAGTTACCCCTCTTATATTAGATAGAGGCTAACTACTTAATAAGGGTATTAGTATATAGGTACTTAGGCTCTAGCTAGGTAGCTATAGGTCCTCGACTAGCTATATATATATTATTAATAGACTCCTTATTTCCAAGGGCTATAATCTATTTAATTATCTTTCTCTTTCTTACCTCAGCTACTTTATTATTAAGAAGGGCCCTTAGCTACTTCTCTATTAACCTATCAAGGTTGGTTATACACTACTTCTCTGCTGTGGTCCTGCTAGTATCTGGTATAAGCTACTGCATCGCTGGGCTACCCTGCTGGGTAACAGATTAGGATCAGGTCAATTGTACTAATACTATTACTACTCTAATAGTTAATATACTTATAAATAGAGAGAGATTAAAATATATTAGAGGCTATATAGTACTAAGTAAAGGAGTTAGTAGAAGGGTAGTTAGGGGTTACTAGTAACTATTATTTTAATCTATCTCCTCTCTAAACCTTAATACTATTATAAAAACCCCTTTTATATACCCTTTAGCATAACATTATTCCGTTCCGCAGTACCCCCCGGGCCCCACCCAGTGCCCTGCTAGCCTTAAAGCTAGTACTACTTTTAGGAACCTGATATATAACCTCTTTGGAGTAGAGAATCCTATTGATCTTATATAACCTAGACTACTAGTAACTACTACAGTAGAAGTACCTATAAATACTCTAATTAAATATAACTCTATTATAGTTACTGTGTAACTGCTACTAGTAAGAAGAGGCCTAGGCTAACTAAGGAAGAATCTAGCTTGAACTTTTGCTACAGAAGTCACACCTACAGTCCCTATAATTAACTGCGTATTTACTATGAAAGAGGATGCTAACTATGTACTAGCAATTAAGCTATATAAGAAGGGTATAATAACTATGCCTAGTAAGCTATTTAAATAGTTAGATACTAGTAAAATCTAAGAACTTATAGACTATGATATGTTTTTTATTATTAAATATAATAAGAAAAAGTATAGTAGTATATAGATCTTTAAGTTATAGTTAGTATGCAAGGTTAAGGGTAAAAACAAGTAACCTTATGAAAAATCGTGACTAGTTATCTAAGGTTATGTAGATAATAGTAAAGCTATGATTTTGACTTAGTTACTAACTATCTAATGAATGGCTTAATGTGTAATACTCTCTATTGTACTGTTGCTTTTGTAATAAGGTTACGTCCTTTAGTTATGTGATATAATATAAGCATATACCTAGTTAGTAACTAAATTGGTATATACTATCCTTGCCTAACTTCCCCTTGAAATTTGCTACCTCTATGTAATAGATGTGATTATAGAGGTTAAATGGCTACTTTATGGTATACCTGAGGTAGGTACTTATTGGTAGGCTATGTATAATAACTACTATAGAAAGAGCCTTTAGATGGATTTGTCTACTTTTGACCCTTGCTTACTTATTTTAGTGCTTGAAAACAACAATTTTGCAATAATAGGTATGCAAATAGATAATACTATTGGCTTTATAGATAAATTGTTCTCTGACTATGAAAACTGTGTGCTAAAAGAAGCTACTTTTATAGCTAAACTAAAGTAATTTCTTGAAGTTAACAAGCTTATTACTTTTAATAGTAGTATATTAACCCTTGGTAATAATAGTAAGATAATCCTTTGCTAAAAGGATTAAGGTAAGAAGCTATAATTAGTTAACCTTAATGTGCCTAATATAAAGCAGTAGTATGTTAAGTAGTGTGTTTGAGGTGTGTATATTACCTCTATTTGCTAACCTGAGGCGTGCTTTGACTATTTAATTACCGCTTAGTACTAGTTACCTAGCTTAGCTAAAATTAAGGATCTTAACTAATGGGTTAAGTGGTAGATGGATAACCTTAATTGTAAGCTGTGATTTTAACTGCTAGATCTTACTAGTACTAAACTCTTTATATTTATTAATAGCTCTTTTGTAAATAATAGTGATTTAATATTGTAATTTAGCTTTATTGTTGTGCTTACTAATAAGTCTAGTAATGATAAAGAGTACCTATCTACTAGTAGAGATACTGCTTTTAACCTTATAGGTAATATTATTTATTTTAGCTCTATGAAGTATAAAAGAGTTACCTATAGTATACTTGTTTCTGAGATATATGTAATAGTTACTAGAGCTGATGTGGCCTATGTAATTAGGACCACGCTGGCAATGGTCTCTAACTGCCTCAAGGTTCCTTGGATCCCTACAACCATATATACTGATTTATACTTGCTGTATAAGTGTTTAGTAAAGCTTAGTACTATAAAGGAAAAGTAACTTATGATTGATATCATAGCTCTTTAGTAGTTATATAAATGCTATGAGATTTATAAGGTATGATAGATCTATAGCATGGATAACCTAGCTAATAGTTTTATAAAGTTATTACTAAATAAGGTACTAGAGAAGCTTGTTAGTACTAGGTAGATAAAGATATAGATAAATAGATAGGTTTTATATATAGGATATATAGATATTATGTTAGTAATAAGAAGTTAAATACTTTATAATTTAAACTTTTATTTTATTTTTAAGCTTTTTGGACTATAGACTAGCTAGTTACTATTTAACTAAAATAGAGAGTTACTAGTATTGCAATCCTAGCCCATTATTAGGATCCATTGGAGTTACCTGCTAACTCTAATCCCACCAGTCACGTAAGACCGGTCTGAGCTTGTCCGCAGGCCTACCCACAGGAGCCCCTTTCACCGCCAGCTTAACCTGGCAGCCCTCTTAATAGTTACACTTCTACATGTGTAATTGACCTCTTTTGAGACCTCTTATTCGTCACTAGAAACCCAATACCTTGCTTACTAATACTTCTAAACTAATTAGAAACTAATTCTTAATACATTTCTACCTAGATTTAGTACCTACTTTATATATATTAATACTTATACTAGACTACTAGCTAATTATAACCAGTAAAAAAGCTTATAGCTTCTTACTTCTAAATAAGAGCTTTAAGAAAGTCTATATTTAAGAGACTTATATAGATATTAATAATACTCTTCTCACTATAGGTATTATAGAATTCCTAGAGCTCTAGAGACTAGAGAAAAGTATCTAGAATTAATTTAAAATCAGTCCTAAATTAGTTTAAAAGTAGTATAAAAGGATTCCTTACTTAAGCCAGTCTTGGGCTAGTTAATCTTTTAAATCACACTCTAAAGCCTATATATAATACTTACTAGTAGCTTTATTAGAGAGGGTAGTAGATAATAATAAACTCTATGTGATATTAATAAAATAACTAGAGTTAAAGAGAGGTTAAGTAGGATCTAGAAGTTAAATTTAACTAAGTAAGATATCAAGAGAATTAATTTAGAAATAATATAATTTATATCTATAAAGAACTAATGTAGTAGGTATTTGAAATTAGTTTAGAATTAGTTCTTATACTATATTACTTTAGCTTCTAGTAGTTACTTACAAAGAGATAGTACTCCTTATGATATATCTCTAATATATCCTCTCCTTAGAAAACAGTCTCTATAAGAGCTAAATAAGATTAAAACTTAATAGAAGAAAATCCTATATAATAGGTCTTATTCTTAAAGCTAGATTTACCCCAGTACTTATATAAGGCTATAAGCTAGAAAGTTCTAATAATAAACTATTAAGAATTAGTCTAAAATTAATTCTAAACCTATTCTAAATCTATTTTATTATAGTTCTATTTACTTACCCTATAGTCTAACTTAAGTACCTAAAGAGAGTAATTAGGGTAAAAAGGTATATAGGTAGTTTATCTTTTAAACTACTGTTATTATACTCTTGCCTATCTTAAAGGTAGAGTTAGTAAGAGAACCTATTTTAAATCTATTAAGAATAGATTTAGAACTACTTATACTACGGCTTTCTTCTTAAGGTTAGGCTTATATACCTTCCTCTAAAGCTCTATAATATCTTAAACTATTTTAAAAGTAACTTTTTAATACTTTTAAAAAGGTAGATTTTAATTAAAATAAGAGTAAGCTTTTTCCCTAGTATAGTTATATATTAAATATAAATAAATAGTATTTTAGAGAAAGGCTAATATAGTATGCTTAGCTAGAAAAGTATATACATAGTTATATTAAACCTATTAAGTATTAGTTCTAAATTAGTTTAGAATCTCTCTTAAATTAATCTAGACTTAGTTCTCTATTATATTCTAAAGAACTTTAATATTATCTTTCTTAATTATTTAGGTATCTATAATATATAAAATACCTTTTTTACTTATTTTAAGATACTTAATAATATAAGATATATAAATTATCTTTTAAATAAGAGTATATATATTATAAAAGCTATAATACCTACTTTATAATACTTCTACTAATACTAGTATTAGACTTAGTATAAGCTCTAAATAGGGTTTATCTTAGTACTAAGTTAGTTCTAAATATATTCCTAATTAGTTTAGAATGCTTTCCCTAGAGTAACTTACTAGTTAAGGGGCTTAGAGAGCTTAGATAAGATTAAAGGTATATAAGGTATCTCTTATAGGACTATCTAGTTATACCTAGTAAAAAAGTAGTATCCCTTCCTTAAGGGGAGGGAATATATTATTATTATCTATTCGGAATAGGTTTGGAACCGATTCTGAACCACTCCCATGTGGATATGTAGAAGGGAAAGTTTAGATGACCATGAGGTTACCTGACCATGGTCATATAACCTCCTGCCTGCCCCACTTCTGAAATTCTTTGTGGGGCTTTGGTCAGGTAACCCCCATGGTCAGCTTACCTACGTCCTCGTATATATAGGAAGTACGTTTTTGAATTGAAGAGTGACTGACCTATTACAATTTATAGCTAATATAGTAGTCCCACATTTATTATACCACGCTACAAAACACGCTTGACACGTTCCTCGGCCCTTTGAAACTCTATTCAAAAGCATGGCTTGAGTAATTGATTCCAACAAGCTGTATGTAAGAAGTTGATTATAGTGTCGGTTATGTCGGCTCTAGTTCTTGCTCCACACCTACTACTCGGGTTGCAGTAGCGTAGATCCCCTAGTCAGTCAGGCCTACGTGATAGAATGTTACACACACTCCTCCAACTTTAAAGCAGCGTTGCTAGCCGAGCTTCGAGAGAGTTTTGAACTCAGCGCCAGTTATTATTCGTGTTATCTTATCAGAACGAAATTACGTTTCAAACCCAAGTCCTCGATGGACCAACTAGCATCTTTGGTGAAAATGAGTTGATTGACTGACAAGCTCAGGTAACCTATGGCTTTGGTATTAAATCTTTACACGCGAGATAAATAAAGCGGATGACTCGAGTGTGCCATTTCTCGCTTTCCCCCTTCTGACCATAGGTTCGTGAGGAGCATTGACTTTTGAGCCAAAGCGATGGCGCTTTCGTCCGATCAGAAAAGTTGATGCATAACACGCTGACGTCACATCTCTGGTACATGAACATCCACGACTGACTGCAGAATGTTGTGTATTGTCCAAACTGTCGAGCTAGTTTGAAGGAGCTACGCAGCGCTTCGTGATATTAGCTGACCGCCCAGGGCCGTTCTAAGGACGTCCGGTTTGTTTGTGACCAGGTCACATTCGGAGCATCCACCTCATTGCCATCATTCGAGGCAATCTATTCCTTTACCATGTCCGCTTGTTTGTCGTTCTGCTTGGCCTCGGCTCCCTTCGAGACCCTGACTCCTATCCCAAGGACGATCAGGACTCGTACGATAACCATGGGAACAGTCGTGAGGAAGATGGCGTAGTCTTCCACCGTCCACGCGGACCTGACCACCCACACCTCCCACCCGCCAATGGCTTGCGCGCTGCTGTGGAGAAAGGCCGCGTCGCTCAGGAGCAGTCCCGCACACACGACGCGCCACAGGTCCAGGTCGTCAAAGAGCCGCAGGACCACGCCCTCGACGAAGGCGATGAAGAGCCACCCTCCCCCCAGCTGCGTGTAGAGGAACTGCGTGTTGGGCGCGTACGGCAACGCGTTGCGCGTCACTCCCGCGAGATACTGGTGCGGCGTGTGCAGGACCATGACGACGCCGAGCAACGCCAAGACGGGTTCCAGGGTCATGAAGATCAACTGGTAAATGCCCGGCACCGCGGCCGAGGCCCTGACAGTTGCTCGGTGCGAAGTCATCGTGTCGGGGGGGCCGTCCTCGCGCCACAAAGCTTCTGAAGCTAGGGATATCGGTGACGAGAGGGGGGAAGAGTCGCACCTCAAACGCGACGTCGTGGAACCCGAGCCCTGTAGTGTATTTTTCCGTGTTGCTTATCGTGGTACTGTGCGGCAGGAGGATGCGGGTTGGAGGTGAGAATCGACCGGATTTGCGATGAAGGATGCGGACCCGGAGAACATGAGCTGTCCATGGCGAATTGCGACCGATAGCTTTATCACTGTGCAACCCACCCCCCTTCCCAAAGCTTATTTTAGGGCATCGAAACAGCGTACTTCGGATCTCCCGGCTGCGGTGAGACCCCTAACCGGGTCTGCCAGGCGATGTGGTGGGGACAAGGGATCACTGCGGCGAGGGGCATAAATGTAGAGGCCACCCGCGCGACGTGCTGGTGTCTGATTTGCCAATGTTTGAGTCGCACAACAACACTAATCCAGCCGCGACCAATGAGCTGGTTGTGGGCTTGGATTACTCGAAGATCTTGGACCCATGGCCGTAAAAAGAAGAGAGGAAAAGCCCGAGTGAGAGAGCTATAACAGCAAAGCTGGGCAATAACATTATGCAGCGGTAAGCGGGACCTCATGCGGGCAACCTGGTAGCCCGCTGCTGAGTGAAGGGATTGCAGATGAAGGCCCTGGGTTTGCCTTTTTTTTTTTTCTTTTTTAATGTGTGGATATCGTCCCCAAATGACCAAAATGTTCTGGCAATGCGATCAACAATGCCAGTGTGACCATTATGCTCTAAGGCTGTATCATGTGTACCTACGGTAAAGACAAGCAAGGAGCGACGTTCACCGCGTTCCAAGCCGACTTTATAGAACGCTGGAGGCCATCGCTGACACATCTTCTGAATGTTGTGTCTAGGCGTTATTTTCCTTGATTGCTGTTGCTAAGGATTGGTGCATCTAAAGTCCATAGGTGGACATTAGTGGCATCTTCAGGACAGGTTTTGCTAGTCTCAAGTGTTCCGAGAAGGTTAGATCAACCGGCTGCACCACAAAGCAAAAGCCTTCGCTGACGATGCGCCTGCATCATTATCCCCCGTTCTGCACCATATAGCTACGCCGGCCAGCACTCCGGCTAGTTGGGCCATGCATGTAACATCAAGATATCTCTCTTCTGAAAGGCCACATCAGACAGAAGTTCTCGCCTCCGTATCTTTGCCTACAATGGCTCTACTCTGACCACAGAAGCACCAAGTCAATCATACCGTGGCCTCTTTACCTTCACTTTCCAGTCGCCCAGCCACAACACCAACAGAGCCATAGACGCAGTCGAATCTCTTCATCTCTCTTTTCGTGGGTTTGGCACCTGCAGCGACTCTCGTGTATTGGTGATGAAAACATGCAAGCGCAAGCACCCTGGGGTCACCAGTTCCATGCGACCAAGAAATTACAACGACAGACCTTCCACTCGGCACCTGCGTCGGAGTGGTCTGCATAGCTAGTTACAGCCACATGGCCGAGGATTGTCGGGTTCGTGACAACTACAGCGGCGTGGCTCGGCTTACGTTCCTGCCCATTCAAGAATGTTCCTGGCTACTAAAATGCGCCTCGGAGACTCCGGATTCATTGGGAAAAGCCAAAAATGGTTCAGATATGTGACCCTCTCTTCTCTTCTGTTCACGCCACGTGTCTGGAAGACTTCTGGAAGGTCCGATACAATCCATGACCGGGTGGGCATCCCTTAGACAGGAACAGAGGATGGCCGAGTTTCACAGCAGGTGACGGCGTAGCTGCTAATTGCAAAACTTGGTCGATATTGTCATGCCGTAAGGGCGACAAAACGACACAATGCGTTAGCGATAACGTGGACTTTTGTCAGCAGCCATGGCAGCCAAGAGGGGCTCTGGCAAGAAGAGGACGCATGAGGCGTAATCTTTGTTAGTGGCAATGAGGCTGATGACGGGGCAGATGCTGATGCGGTCGTCGGTTTGTAGGCGCCGTGGAGTCCTCGGGTAAAGGTAGCCATCGTGTCTGGGACGCTCCCCGCCTGGGACAAGGAATCCGATGGCCGCTGCATGCGAAGTAACACGATGAAGTTGCTAAAGCTACATGCGCATACACACAAACAATAGGAGAAGGATGTCGACTCGTTTGCCGTGCTTCAACACAACCGAGGTCACTCGACTGATGCCCTGCTTGGTAAATGTTTTTCCTTCTCCTCTCTGCTATATCAACTAGGTAGGTAGGATCAGCTTCCACTTTTGTCTGCAACTAACTAATACCTGGCTAGTGTATCTATTATATTTCTCCACTTTGCCCCAGGTCCCAACCCTCTCACCCGGGTTTCTCGTCGTCTTTTCGGGTGTAATTTCATCAGGTGAACAACGCTCTCCATGCTTCCCCGCATTACCCCAGGTCCGCATCCTACCACCCCAGTCTCTCCACATCCTTTCCGGATGTTATATTATCAGGTAAATAACGCGGTTGTAGCCCCAGGCATATATAGGAATGACTTATTGTAAACAAAATGGAAGCTTGGAGTCCTATCGTTCTACAGCCAGCCAAACCATCGCCATGCTTAAGTTGTGCCTGATCAATTGCGCTGCCGTCCTCGGCGCCGCTGCTGCGGCCGCTTACACCCCGAGTGATAACGCAACAAACCCAGTCATCAACCTGGGATCTGCCGGTTCCTACCTAGGTGTCTTGCAGAACAACGGAACGTATGTGGCATCGAGCGCTTGCGTGGCTTTTGCAGACACAATGCTAATACACGCTGTCCGATCCCAGCGTGGTAGCATGGAAGGGTATTCCGTATGCACAGCCGCCCGTGGGATCCCTGCGCTTCATGCCACCACAGGCATTGGCGACGCAGGGCCCAGCCATTGTCGACACAACAACAGATGCTTTGCGCTGCGTCCAGTTCGCCGGTGCTCCATACGGCGTTATCAACAGCAACATTGTGGGTTCACGAGCAGGTCCCGGACAGGAAGACTGTCTCAAATTGTGGATCTGGAAACCAGCCAGCATCTCGGCCGGAGCCAAGCTGCCGGTCATGCTCTACATTCATGTAAGCCAATGCCAGCGCTGCCATCGACCGAAAGGATGCTGATATCGGCAAACAGGGAGGTGCGTTGCAATACAGCGCCGCACCTAACAATGACTTCAGTGACTGGGTCGGCCAAAGCCAGAACTTCATTGCCGTCAACGTCGGGTACCGCCTCGGCGCATTGGGTTTCATGGCACATTCGTCTTTACCTTCTGCCAACGCAGGCCTGCTTGACCAGCGCCTTGCTTTGCAGTGGATCAAAGATAACGTTGGAGCGTTTGGTGGCAATCCTGAAGATGTCACCATCATGGGCCAGTCGGGTGGCGGATACGCCGTCGCTGCTCAGATTGCCCTCTATGACGGCGATAGCCAGGGCTTGTTCCAAAAGGCTATCCCTCGCTCCATCCAGCGATCGCCCATGTTCCACGTCGGCGACCTCGCAGATCGCAACGCGCAATACTTCAAGCTGCTCAACTGCACGACGGGCCAGGCTGAGCTGGACTGCTTCCGTCAGGCATCGGTCCCGGCGTTGGTGAACGCGTATAACTCCTTGTCGAGCTACAAGTCATCGAGCGGGTAAGAAAGTCTTGACTGTCTTGCTGAATACGGCAGTGCCGGTACTGATCAACCCGAAACTTATAGACCCTTCCAAAACCTCACCTTCGGGCAATCTGGCGCGTTTCTGCCAATGATCGATGGCGTAACGTTGACCAACTCCATCACACGACTATTCCAGCAAGGCAAGGTCGCGCCTGTCAGCGTAATCACGGGCTATGTCAACGACGAAGGAGCCAATACAGCTTCTCGCAACTCGGCGACTCTAAGTCCCGCAACGAATCTGATCTGGAACTTGACAGATAGCCAAGTGAACCAGGCCATCAGTCACTACCCAACCAACGCCACTTTCGGTTACGCGAGCCCAGACAACTTCTTCCTCACCGACTTCAAGGCCTACATCATGTCCCTGAGCCCGTTCGGCGAGGCTGGAATCACCGGGTCAGAGCGAGTCGTCGGCAAGGGCATGAGCAGTGCCGTGGGGCCGAGCCGCGTATGGTCATTCCGCTTCAATGCCCCAGGTAAATTGGATCTTTCTGCTGCTTCCGTTACGTTTGCCTCAAAGCTGACCTTGTGATCCCAAAACGCAGGTGTTTCAACCTCGGGTAACGTGGAGTATCCCCTCAACTATGTTGCTCATTCGGCGGACAATTCCTACCTACAGAACGCCACCGCTGTCATGACACCTCCCGAAAAAGCCATCGCCCTAGAGTGGCGTGCTTACATCGGGTCCTTCATCCGGACCGGTGACCCCAACACGGAGAAGTTGTCTTCGTCGCCCACGTGGCAACATTACGGCGCTCTCGGTGACTATACAAACTCCCCTGTCCGCCTCGTGCCCCAGTTTGCGTACTCCAGCAATGCCAACTCGAGCTTCCCTACTAGTACGCAGCTCGAGGTTGCACAGAAAGCGCAGCTTGAACGGGTGGATTGGTGGACGTCGAGCGCTTTGCTCGAAGCCACCAGACAGTAACGAGTCGACGACGAGCCATGTCTCTTCCTGGGATGAATTATACTTACTATGATTGAAGCGGGAGTGCGGATTGATACCATTCACGAATGATCTAGCACAGTAGGTAATCTAATGATAAAAGATAATCTATATGTATTGAACTTCGCTCTGCATGTGCTCCCCAAGCGCCGTGATTACTTGCAGCAAGCTGTGCATAAATTACACATCCTTCAGTTCATTGCAAAAGCTTCCAGTATCATAAAACGATTTCATTGTCTATCGTTGAAGAGTGTCAATAGGTACCATTCACAAGGCTGTGTCTCGTCATTCGTAAAGTGGTCACCAATACACTAGTTCTGTACATCATTTGGCTCCAAAGTAAGTCCGCGTGTTATAGACCATCCAAGACTACTGCAGTGGCTATATGTCAGAGGCTGTGTAGTACCGAGTAAAGGAGTCAGTGGGAGGGCAGTTAGGGGTCACTGGTGACTGTTATTCCAATCTGTCTCCTCCCTAAACCTTGATGCTATCGTGAAAACCCCTTTTGTGTGCCCTTCGGCATAACGTTATTCCGTTCCGCAGTGTCCCCCGGGCCCCACCCGGTGCCCCGCCGGCCCCGAAGCCGGTACTACTTTTAGGAACCTGCCACTATAGGAACGCGTCTTGTTTTATGCGCTCCAGCCGTTCCAGACCACCACCGGCAGCCTAGCCCAGACCACCCGGTAAGATAATCACGATACGTATGACTCGGTAAATGGCGCATGTGGCCTGTGACACATCTCAGTCTTGCAATGCGGTACAGAATATCTGATAACGTAGAGCAACTGCCGCCGAAATAGACTGCTCTTCAACTATAGCGCAAACAACTGGAGGCAAGACGAACAAGACAACAGTCGATCGGCGACTCGATCTCGTCGTACCTCAGTCGATGGGCACCTGGACGGCGACATCCATTTTTGAGTCTGTCCTCACTAATATGGTGGTAGATGGCCTCTTGCGATTCGTGAGCTATCTCACGACCAATGGCACCGCGATGCTTGGACCACTCCTTTCGGCTGGTTGCACGACGACGACGACAGCCCAAAAGCTTGTCCGGAAAGGCCCGCTCCGAGAAGTTCTCCGGCTGGCGGGGCTTGGTTCGGACGAACTTAAGCTAACAAGGGTAATGCTGACGGTATCGCTCAACCGCCATAAGTCAACGCACCCACTTTTCGGTCACCCCCACATATCGGTCACCCAAAAAATGAAGCCATCACAACCACACTGCCTTTTTATTTAACTATCAACTAGGCATCACTACCACCACTATACAGCTTTCAGCCTCACTAAGGTAATTAGAGGTACTAGATTTATCTATATCATCTATAACTTTACTAGCCTTAACTTAGGCCTACTATATATTACTAATAGTTATAAACTTTATATTTAGGTCTATATAGACTACCTTCCTCTTCCTTATAGTACTATTATTAACTTAGGCCTAGAGAAGCTATTGTTAGTAAGCAAGGTGTTAGGTTTCTAGTGACAAATAAGAGGTCTCAAAAAGGATCAATTACGCATGTAGAAGTATAACTATTAAGAGGGCTGCTAGGTCAAGCTGGCGGTGAAAGGGGCTCCCGCGGGTGGGCCCGCGGACAAGCTCGGACCGGTTTCACGTGACCGGTGGGATCGGAGTTAGCGGGTAACTCCGATGGGTCCTGACGATGGGCTGGCATCGCAACACTAGCAACTCTCTATTTTAGCCAAATAGCAGCCAGCTAGCCTATAGTCCAAAAAGCTTAAAAACGCAATAAAAGCCTAAATCATAAAGTATTTAACTTCTCACTACTAATATAATATCTATATATCTTATATGTAAAACCTATCTATTTATTTATATCTTTATCTACTTAGTACTAATAAGCTCCTCTAGTACCTTATTTAGTAATAACTTTATAAAACTATTAGCTAGGTTATCTATACTATAGATCTATTATACCTTATAAATCTTATAGTATTTATATAACTACTCAAGAGCTATAATATTAATTATAAGTTACTTTTCCTTTGTGGTACTAAGCTTTATTAAATACTTATATAATAAGTATAAATCAGTATATATAGTTATAGGGATCTAAGGAACCTTAAGGTAGTTAGAGACTATTACTAGTATGGTTCTGATTACGTGGGCTATATTAGCTCTAGTAACTATTGTATATATCTTAGAAGCAAGTATACTATAAGTAACTCTTTTATACTTTATAGAGCTAAAATAGATAATATTACCTATAAGGTTAAAAGCAGTATCTCTACTAGTAGATAGGCACTCTTTATTATTACTAGACTTATTAGTAAGTATAATAATAAAGCTAAGTTATAATATTAAATTACTATTATTTATAAAAGAGCTATTAATAAATACAAAGAGTTTAATACTAGTAAGATCTAGTAGTTAAAATTGTAGCCTGTGGTTAAGGTTATCTATCTACTACTTAACCTACTAGTTAAGGTCTTTGATTTCAGCTAGGCTAGGTAACTAGTACTAGGTAGTAATTAAATAGTTAAAGTATACCTTAGGTTAGTAAATAGAGGCGATATATATACCTTAGGTATACTACTTAACATACTACTACTTTATATTAGGTATACTAGAGTTAACTAATTATAGCTTCTTGCCTTAGTTCTTTTAGTAAAGGGTTATCTTACTATTATTACTAAGAGTTAATACGCTGCTGTTAAAAGTAATAGGCTTGTTAACTTTAAGAAATTGCTTTGGTTTAGCTGTGAAAGTAGCTTCTTTTAGCGTGCGGCTTTTGCGGTTAGAGAATAATTTATCTATAAGGCTAATAGTATTGTCTATTTACATACCTATTATTATAAAATTGTTGTTTTTAGGTACTAAAATAAGTAAGTAAGGGTTAAAAGTAGACAAATCTATCTAGAGGCTCTTTCTATAGTGGTTGTTATACGTAGCCTACTAATA
Organism: Colletotrichum echinochloae; assembly: GCA_016618095.1. Lineage (NCBI taxonomy): Eukaryota > Fungi > Ascomycota > Sordariomycetes > Glomerellales > Glomerellaceae > Colletotrichum > Colletotrichum echinochloae. The sequence goes on from JADEZT010000008.1 coordinate 1,457,617, forward strand.
AGTGCCTACCTTAGGTATGCTATAGAGTAGCTGTTTGACCTTTATAATTGTATCTGTTGCATAGAGGTAGTGAATTTTAAGGGAAAGTTAAGTAAGAATAGTATATACTAATTCAGTTACTAACTAGGTATACGCTTATATTATATTATGTAACTAAAGGACGTGACCTTGTTGCAAAAGCAATGGTGCGATAGAGAGTATTACTTATTAGGCTATTTATTAGATAGTTAGTAACTAAGTTAAAATCATAGCTTTACTATTATCTACATAACCTTAGATAACTAGTTATAATTTTTTATAAGGTTGCTTGTTTTTACTCTTAACCTTATATACTAACTATGACTTAAAGATCTATATACTGCTGTGCTTTTTCTTATTATATTTAATAATAAAAAACATGCTGCGGTCTATAAGTCCTTGGATTTTGCTAGTATCTAACTGTTTGAATAGCTTGCTAGGTGTGGTTATTATACCTTTCTTATATAGCTTAATTACTAGTACATAGTTAGTATTCTCTTTTATAGTAAATATATAGTTAATTATGGGGACTGTAAGTATAACCTCTATAGTAAAAATTTAAGCTAGATTCTTCCTTAGTTAGCCTAGGCCTCTTCTTGCTAGTAGCGGTTGTGTGGTAACTATGATAGAGTTGTATTTAATTAGAGTATTTGTAGGTGCTTCTGCTGTAGTGGTTGCTAGCGGTCTGGGTTATGTGGGATTAATAGGGTTCTCTACTCTAGAGGGGTTGTACTATAGCTTAATAGTGGTAATAGGGAATTAACGCAATCCCTACAGGGTCTTAATAGTACTGCTAGTACTATTATTAGTAGTTATTTAGTAGGGTCCTTTTTAGCCTTTACTCTAATAGTATACTCTAATAAGTAATTATAGAGAGAGAGCTATACTTATTATAGTATTAGGTCTGTTATATACTATAAGTGCCTTATTAACCTACTTTTTTATATAGATGCTATAAATCTCCTCTATTGCCTTTTATATAGCTTCTATATACGATAGGGTTAAGGGTGATAGGGCTAAGTTATTGTTAATATAAGGGTATGTACTAAAGACTAATAGTATAGGGATAAGGTTGTTAGGGCCTGTGGTATTGTTAATTACTTTTATAGTAAGTTATAAGGTGACTTTAGGTTTAGCCTCTAACTCCGCGCGGACTATCTTATATACTTGGTATAGTATTATATAGTACTATTTAACCTTACTAATACTATAATAGGCCTTAATAGGGATCTCTTTTACCTTAATAGATAGTGTATAGGTAGCGCGCTTAAATTTAGCTATATAAAAATTTAGCCTAGTATCTATAATAATCTAGTCTAGAGAGCTAAGATATATATCAATCTAGTATATCTATAATACTTCTTATATATACTCTGTAGTAATAGAGTATAAAAATCACGCCGCATTAAAAGAGGTTGCACTATTAATAACATAAAGTACTAGTTTATTACTATCTAAGTATATTATATTAATAAAGACCTTATAGTTAAAGTTATAGTTGTTATAGAGGGTAAACTTAAACCTTCTTAGAGCTTTTAAATTTGGATAGTACTACTAGTAAAATTTATTAATTTCTTTAATGTTTGAGATTGCTGTTGTGTGGCTAGCTTGCTGGAGTACTTTGTATAGCTAATAGACTAAGGGGTAACTGAATTAGCAATATATTTGCTATAGCTCTATATTAGTAAGATAGTATTATACTATACTATACTCTAGCTACTTTAAAAGTATCTATAAGTAGCCCTATTTATATATTACTAGTACTATAGTTATACCCTTAATAAGTATATTAGTAAGGTTATTAAATTATATACTATTAAAGTCTATATCTTTTAGGTATAAAAGAAACGGAGTACTAGAGGTTATCACATAGAAAGTGAGCTTGCTAATAGAGGTAGGTATAGCAATAGCTCTAAGTAAATTAAATAAATCACTACTGCTAAATTTAATACTTACTTTGCTAGCGCAGCTTGTATCTAGCAGCAACTCTGCTCTAAGGTACTTATAGAGAGCTGTATACTGTTGGTAGCCCGCAGTTGATACTCAAGCTACTCTAGTATCTAGTATAATACCCTAGAAAGTTATAGTAAAGTATTAATTATTAAGTATAAAGACTTTGTCTAACCCTTGTTCTTAGCTAGGGTCTTATATAAAAGGGTCTTCTTTTATTAAAGTATATAAAGTAGCCTGGTTGTATAGTTACGTATAGACCTTCTAGCTATTAATACTCTCTTTACTAAAAAATACTATAGATATAAAGAAAGTTATATCCTTATAGAGCTCTTTACTATTATCTAGTATATACTTATTATTAGTTATATTACTAAGAGAGTTAGGCTCTTTGCTCTTATAGTTAAGAAGGTATTATTTAAATCTTTTAGTAAAGTAGCTCCTTTGGAGCTGTTTATAAGAGGTATCTCTTTCCTCCTTTAAGTATGTTATTAACTAATATCCTTCCTTGTTATAGATAAAGGACTTTTTTACTTGAAATGCGTTGCTTTACAAGCAGTTGTTTTAGGGCCTTAGACTATACCCTTGTTACAGCAGGCGACTGCTGCGTCGGCTGTTGTAGTAGTAGTTGGTGAAGTACTACTGGTCTAGCTTAGGCGGTTCTTCTATAAGGTACTGCACCTTTTGCTTATATATTACTACTGTATTACTTATACTATTTCTTAACTATATATAAAGTATATTATAAGTTATAGGTAGATTAAGTAGGGTAGCTGCGTACTTAGGTATACCTTAGTAATAAGCAAGTAGAGTATTATAGTAATTACTATTAGTAGGTATGCTTTACTATATTATAGCTCTAACTAGCTTTTTAACTTTCTTAATAAGTAAGTCTAGTACTTTAACTCTTGTTACACTAGGTAATTTATAAGTAACTTACTTATAGCTAAGCCTTTATAACTCTATGTTATATGTGTAGTAGACTTTATCCCTTTTGAATTATAATTTAATATTTACTATAAGTATATTAAAACTAATTAAACAGTTATAGAGGTTACTAGTATAATACTCCTATACATTACCTATAAGCATAAATAAGATAGTAAACCTATAGTAGTCACTAGAGACACCAACCCTCATACAGAGGTTATAAAAAATTAGAAGTTTTAAGTTAAGGGTCTTATAGTTACTACTACTATACTTTAACATTAAATTATCTAAATATAACTTAATAAGGTTAGTTAATTAACAAGTAGTTAGCTTGTTAGTTAGGGAAGTAGTTATGCTTGGTAACTGCCTCTTAACTATTATAATAGTTATGGGTAAACTTAGTATAAAGGAGGCTTTGTTAGTTTACCTTTTAAATAGGGGAGGTTTGAATAATAGGTTACCATATAAGGTACATTATTAATAATCTAACTCATTGCATAACTTCTATAAAAAATCCATACTTTCACAGCTGTTGTATACCTCGTCAATTAACAGTAGGGAAGTGGCCCGCGGTATCTATTTAATGTTTCTCACAAAGTCTGGGTTATTAAGGTAGTTACAAAAGACCTTATACTTAGCCTCTATTTCACTTATTATCTTATTATCCTACCTTAAGAAATGCTTGTTATTAACTAGCTTCTTTAACCTTATACTAATAGTACTTTTAATAGGTTCTTTTGTTACCTATACACTATAGCTAATAATAAAGTTATAGAAGGTAGTTATAACTACCCTCAAGGTAGTATTAAAGTTCGCATTAAACTAATCCTTGAATTTATTATGGACTTGTTACTATAAATCTCTACTATAGTAGCCTTGCTTCTTATAGGTAGTTAAGTAATATAGAATAATTGTATCTAATAACTTGATGTGGTTAGAGGGTAAGCTACCCTCTAAGATTTAATCTAAGTACTTAATACTCTAAATTAATAGGTTGATATACTTATGGTATCTATTAGGTATAGATTTATAATATCTATACGCTACGCTAACTACGCGCTCGCTTGCGGTCTCTTTAGTAGCCTTAGGGGTATACTCTATAGTAGTTACTTCTTCTTATATTATTATATTTACTCTCTATTAGCCTAACAATCTCTTAAACATAGGCATTTCTTCTAGTAGGCTAGAAGGTATATATATATATTAAAGAGATTACTATTAATAGTATAAGTAACTACTTAATTAATAAGGTCTTGCTTACTTTCTTTACTAAGGGCTTAGTAGTGGTATTGCCTATTAATATAGGCTTTCCTCCTTTATACTAAACTTATTACTTATTAAAAAGAGCCTTTTATGCAGTCTTATGATTCTTGTTACTTATTAAAAAGAGCCTTCCTCGCGCGGCACTCGCTGCTTGTTGAAAAGAGCCTTCTTTATGCGGGCTTCCTCAGCATTAGTTGCTTAAGGGTAATTAGAGGTATGTTTTAAGCAAGAAAAGAGTATAGAAAGAAGGTCAGAAAGAGAGAAGGAGTAAAAAGAATTATAGAAGTTAGAGGAGGGGAAGGGGGTCTATTATACTTCTATAGGCCTATTAGACTGTTTAATTATTTAATAGCTTAGTAGAGTTACGTTTTAAGTAACTATGATAATAGTTATAAGTCTAAAGTTAAAGTAATAAAAAGGTAAAGTTAATAAGGTTATATTAGGTTAGTTAATAGTAGGTTATTGATAGTTATTTTAGTATATAAAGTATAGGACTTTGTAGTCTTATAGTCTAACAATTTCTAGTAAAAATTATTATCTTATAGGTTATAGCTTCTTATAATATAACAAAGTTAACTTATATAAATCAAGCTTATATACTTATAATACTCTTTATAGGGGTACTATAAGTCTACTATAATAGTATTCTAAGCTAGTTATCTATATAGAAGAAAGTATAAAACTATCTTACTATTACTATAGGGTTTAAAGTAGTTCTATCTCTTCTTAAAAAGTCTTACTAATCTATAGTATCTTTTAGTAAGTACTTACTATATTTAACTACTAATTAGTATCAATAAGTAAGGTATTAGGTTTCTAATAATAAATAAGGGGTCTTAAAAAGGATTAATTATATATATAGAAGTGTAACTATTAAGAGGGCTGCTAGATTAAGCTAGCGGTAAAAGGGGCTCCTGTAGGTAGGCCTACAGACAAGCTTGGACCGGTCTCACGTGACTAGTGGGATCAGAGTTAGTGGGTAACTCTGATAGATCCTGATAATAGGCTAGTATTGCAATAGCTATATTTTATACTAGGTAGTAGCTAAGAGGTAAGACTATTCTTAGAAGCTTTTTTTAACCTTTTTAAATAACTAGTATTATATAATAATATTTTATTTTAATTAGCTAAAGAAATATAGTTAATCTCTAAGGTTCTTTACTTTTCTAATTATAGATTACTTAACTATAGATATAATAGATACCTATTTCTTTATATTCTAGGTATTATAGATATTACTATAACTACTTTTAACCTTTTTATTAACTAGAGTTAATAGTAATAATACTAATAGTACTAATAATACCTTAAGTAATAATAAGAAGCTTATAAGTAGCTTTATAATAATAATAAACTATAACTTAGTTTACTTCTAGTTACTCTTAATATTCTTAGCTATTAGTTTAGCCTTATAAGCTTTCTAATAGTAAGATATAAAGTTCTTTTTATCTATAATAGTAGAGTTATCTTAGAGGCTAAGATATTCTAGCTCCTTATAATAAGCTAACTTTATAAAGCTAAAGACTAACTAGTTAAGTAACTAAAAAATATAAGAAGTATATAGTAATAAGAATAATAAATAAATATTATAAATATAATATAATTATATAAAGTTAGTTATTATATAGCTTTTATATCTATCTAGAATTAATAGCCTTATCTTATAAGGCTAATAAGCTATCTTAAGTAAAAATACCTTTTTTAGTTACTTAATAGTAGTATTATTAATAGTCTAGCTATTCTTTATTACTATAAACTTCTATTTATTATAAAAGCTAAGATCTAAACGAAACTACTATTACTAGACTATTTTACTCTTATATATAATTAGTAAATAAAGTACCTTACCCTTAATAAAGATATACTTAATAATAGATACCTAGGTATATAATCTAAGCTATTTTCTTCTTATTAACTTAGTCTTAGCCTTACTTAGTGTTAGATATTAAGGTTTAAATACCTTATATCTATACAAAAAAGATAGTATATATAATAATAAAGTGAATTATATAACACAGTATTAATAGTACTTTATATACTGTATATACTAGATAACTATATATTTACTTAGAAAACGCCTATATATTATAAATACATAGGATATCTATATACAAAGAATAGTTCCTTGAAGCAAGAACTATCTATCTAAGGAGGAATCTAGGAAATAAGAATACAGTTATAAACTATATAACCGAGATGTTTTAGAAAACAACGTATAAGAATATAGTTATAAACTATATAACCGAGATGTTTTAAAAAACAACCTATAAGAATATAGTTATAAACTATATAACCGAGGTGTTTTGGATAAAAACCTAGAATATCTAAGAAATCCTTAGAATATACAGAAAATAAGTATAAATAAACCCCTTATATCCCTTACATCTAGCTAGACAGCAAGGTGAACAAAAAGCTCTTCTATTATATCAAAATAATATATATCTTATTTATCTCTTATCTCTTATCTCTAACCTTGTTACTCCTTATTGCCTCTAACACTTAGTACTAGCTTATTATCTCTCTTACCTGTAAGAATACTAGTCTTATCTATATTATATTAATTAGCTAGTTTAATAGTAGTAATATAAGGTATTATAAGATACTTAAACTATTCCCTAATAACTTTAATAAATACTTTATTTATATATCTAGAATTAATGGAATAACTTCTTTAGACCTTAATAGATAGGTTTCTTTATAGAAAGCTAGTTATTTATTACTTACTTAGAAACTAGGTATCCCCTATAGTACTAGGTATATAATAAGTAAAATCCCTTACTTATTAATAAGTTAGAGTAAAGCTAAGGTTAGCCTAGATTTATACCTAACTAGCTAACTTAGCTTCCTAGCTAATAGAGAGCTTTTATAAGTTAGAAAAAGTAACTAGCCTTAGTTAGGTATTATAGAGATAATACTAAAGTATGGATACTCTTTTTACCTCTAATATGCTTAATAGCTTAATTAATCTCAAACTTAGTATACTAGGGTATTAGGCTATAAAGAAGGTATTCTAAAAAAGTAAAGTTAGTTAGATAAGAATAGATAATATTACAATACTTTGAAGTTATATAGGTATTTTAGGAACTGGGTAGCTAGGTAGCATTTTTAGTAACTAATATATAGGGGTAACTAAAAAGTGGGTGCGTTAACTTACTTATGGCCGCGCAGGGCTGGTTTAATTATATATCAATAGCTGTTGAAGTACGTGGATAATTATGGCAATAATCCCTGGTTAATTGCTGGTGTATGTATGTATAACTATGTCACTATTTTCCATAGGATTCCCCATATATTTATAGCTATTATATTACCTTAGGATCCAAATATACATAGTTATTAGATTTTAGATATTTTAGCTGGAAAAGTCTATCCTATAGATATTAACTAATATTTTACTATAGACCTTTTTTAATCTAGCCTGATAGGCCTAAAGGTTTATATAATTTACTAGTATATTATACTTACTTTAATATACTCTCTTAGATTAAAGCTATTTATAGGTTTAATGTAATTAATTAATAAGGTAATTACTACCTTTTTATATCTTTCTTTTATATTTCTATAGGTTTTTTATAATTATTAATTACTTATTATAAAAAGTAATAATTAATTAATTAATAATAATTAAAACTAAAGTATATACAGTCTATTAGTATTACCTCCTATTAGATAATTATAGTATAAGATAGTAATTTATACTAAAGCTCTAAAGCTTAATTCTAAGTAAAGGTAAAAAGACTTAATAGTATTTATATCTATAAAGCTTATTAGCTCTCTTATATAAGTTTAAGCTTAATAATATAAATATATAGTAATTAAGGTTCTTTTACTTAGTAAAGCTATATTATACTTATAGTAGTTTTAAGCTTTATATACTTATTATTATATTTAATATAGCTTTTATAGGTCTATATATATAATTATTCTTAAAGTATAATTTTAATTATTATTATAATACTAGCCTATTGTTAGGATCTATTGGAGTTACCTACTAACTCCGATCCTACTAGTCATGTGAGACCGGTCCAAGCTTGTCCACAAGCCCACCTACGGGAGCCCTTTTCACCACTAGCTTAACCTAGCAGCTCTCTTAATAGTTATACTTCTATATATATAATTAATCCTTTTTAAGACCCCTTATTTATTACTAGAAACCTAATACCTTATTTATTAATACTAATTAGTAGTTAAATATAGTAATTACTTGCTAAAAGATACTATAGATTAGTAAGGTTTTTTAAGAAGAGATAGAACTACTCTAAACTCTATAGTAGTAGTAGGATAGTTTTATACTTTCTCTTATATAAATAACTAGCTTAGAATACTATTATAGTAGACTTATAGTACCCTTATAAAGAGTACTATAAGTATATAAGCTTGATTTATATAAGTTAACTTTGTTATATTATAAGAAGCTATAACCTATAAGATAATAACTTTTACTAAAGATTATTAGACTATAAGACTGCAAAGTCCTATACTTTGTATACTAAAATAACTATTAATAACCTACTATTAATTAACTTAATATAACCTTATTAACTTTACCTTTTTATTACTTTAACTTTAGACTTATAACTATTATTATGGTTACCTAAAAAGTGACTCTACTAGGCTATTAAATAACTAGATAGTTTAACAAGCCTATAGGAGTATAATAGACCCCCTTCCTCTTCTCTAACTTCTATGATTTTTTTACTCCTTCTCTCTTTCTGACCTTCTTTCTATACTTTTTTCTTGCTTAAAACATACCTCTAATTGCCCTTGAGCAACTAATGCTGAGGAAGCCTGTGTAAAAAAGGCTCTTTTTGACAAGTAGTAAGTGTTGCATAAGGAAGGCTTTTTTAAATGAGTAATAAGAGTTATAAGACTGTGTAAAAGGCTCTTTTTAATAAGCAATAAGTTTAGTATAAAAGAGAAAGGCCTATATTAATAAGTAATACTACTACTAAGCTCTTAGTAAAGAAAGTAAGTAAGACCCTATTAATTAAGTAGTTACCTATATTACTAGTAGTAATCTCTCTAATATATATATATACCTTCTAGCTTACTAGAAGAAATACCTATGTTTAAGAGGTTATTAGGCTAATAGAGGGTAACTGTAATAACATAAGGAGAAGTAACTGCTGTGGAGCGCGCCCCTAAGGCTGCTGAAGAGACCGCAAGCAAGCGCGCAGTCAGTATAGCGCATAGATATTACAAATCCATACCTAATAGATACTATAAGTATATTAACCTATTAATTTAGGGTATTAAGTACTTAGATTAAATCTTAGAGGGTAGCCTACTTTCTAACTATATTAAGTTATTAGATAGAATTATTCTATATTACTTAACTACCTATAAGAAACAAGGCTACTATAGTAGAGATTTATAGTAATAAGTCTATAATAAATTTAAGGATTAGTCTAATACAGACTTTAACACTACCTTAAGGGCAGTTACAACCACCTTCTATAACTTTATCATTAGCTATAGTATATAGGTAATAAAAGAATCTATTAAAAGTACCATTAGTATAAGGTTAAAGAAGCTGGTTAATAATAAGTATTTCCTGAGGTAGGATAATAAGATAATAAGTAAAATAGAGGCTAAGTACAAGGTCTTTTGTAACTACCTCAATAACCCAGACTTCATAAGAAACATCAAATAGATACCGCAAGCTACTCCTCTACTGTTAATTGACGAGGTACGCAATAGCTGCGAAAGTATAGATTTTTTGCGGAAGTCACGCAATAAGTTAGATTATCAATAATATACCTTATATAGCAACCTATTGTTTAAACCTCTCTTATTTAAAAGGCAAACTAATGAAGCCTCCCTTATACTAAGTTTACCTATAAGTACTAGGATAGTTAAGAAGTAGTTACTAAGTATAACTGCTCTTCTAACTAATAAGCTAACTACTTATTAATTAACTAACCTTATTAAGTTATATTTAGATGATTTAATGTTAAAGTATAGTAGCGGTAACTATGAGACCCTTAACTTAAAGCTTCTGATTTTTTATAACCTCTGCGGTAGTAGATAGATAACCTTAACTACAGGCTGTGATTTTAACTACTAGATCTTACTAGTATTAAACTCTTTGTGTTTGTTAATAGCTCTTTTATAAATAATAGTAATTTAATATTATAACTTAGCTTTATTGTTATGCTTACTAGTAAGTCTAGTAATAATAACGAGTGCTTATTTACTAGTAGAGATACTGCTTTTAACCTTATAGGTAATATTATCTATTTTAGCTTTATAAAGTATAAAAGAGGTACCTATATTATACTTACCTCTAAGATATATATAATAGTTACTAGAGCTAATATAGCTTATATAATTAGAACTATACTAGTAATAGTCTCTAACTACCTTAAGGTTCCTTAGATCTCTATAACTATATATACTAATTTATACTTATTATATAAGTATTTAGTAAAGCTTAATACTATAAAGAAAAAGTAACTTATAATTAATATTATAGCTCTTTAGTAGTTATATAAATACTATAAGATTTATAAGGTATAATAGATCTATAGTATAGATAACCTAGCTAATAGTTTTATAAAGTTATTACTAAATAAGGTACTAGAGGAGCTTATTAGTACTAAGTAGATAAAGATATAAATAAATAGATAGGTTTTACATATAAGATATATAGATATTACATTAGTAGTAACAAGTTAAATACTTTGTAATTTAAGCTTTTATTATATTTTTAAGCTTTTTAGACTATAGGCTAGCTAGCTACTATTTAGCTAAAATAGAGAGTTACTAGTATTGCAATACTAGCCCATCGTCAGGATCTATTAGAGTTACCCGCTAACTCCGATCCTACTAGTCACGTGGGACTGGTTCGAGCTTGTCTGCGGGCCCACCTGCGGGAGCCACTTTTACTACTAGCTTAACCTAGTAGCCCTCTTAATAGTTATACTTCTATATATAATTAATCCTTTTTAAGACCTCTTATTTATTACTAAAAACCTAATACCTCACTTACTAATAATTATATCTTTATCTTTTATTATAACTTTCTAACTTAAAATAGTAGTCTTTTATAATTAGATTTTATATTAACTTTTGACTCTAATTAAAATAATTATAATAATAAAATTACTAACTATATATATTACTTAGTTCTTAAGAAATTTATAGTTAAAGTTTTATATTAATATTAATAATTAGTTATAATATTAAGGTTTACTAGTTATATCTTTATAATAATCTACTTTTACTAACTAGTATAACTATATAATTAACTCTCTTAGTTAGAGCTATACTAGCTAACTATCTATTACTATAGTACTTATTACTTTAATTATATTAATAATTTATCTTTAGCTAATTCTTTCTTATAGTTTTATATTAACTATATTGTTTAATTACTAAGATTTAATTACTAGAGAAATATAAGCTATTTTTACTTTAGTAAGGCCTTTATTAAACTATCTACTATTAGCTTTACTAAAAGAGTATATATAACTTGAATATAACTATCTATAATCACTTAATATAGCTAGTAATGATATATATTTATATAATGAAGGTATATTTATAATGAAACTAATTTCTTGATTATAAAGTTAATTATTTATTACTTAGTATATTATATTATAACCTTTAGTAATATATTTAAAGTATTATTACTAGTAATAAACTTAGTAATTAATTAGCTTATAAATATTAATTCTTTTATAGTTTATAATAAGGCTAGTAACTTTACTTTAGTTATTAAAGTAATTACTATTTACTACTTATTTACTCTTTAGTTAATAAGTTTACTATATAATTTAATAGTAAAAGCTTATAAGCTCTTTTATTTAATTAAGTTATCTCTAAAGCTTGTATCTAATATAATAATAAGCTCTCTATTAGGCTTAAATTTAAGGTAAAGGCTAGCTATATACCTAAGGTATTAAAGTACCTATTTTATTACTCTCTAATAGGCTACTAATGGATTGTAATTAAATCTTACTAGCTAGCTTATTATAAATATAATATTAGGTCTTATTATTACTAATATATATAGAATTAATCTAACTTTTTACTAGTATCTTATAACTTTATAGTCTATTACTATCTACTATAAGGGTAAAAGTTCTTTATTACTTATTAAGGTATTATCTAATAGTAGCGAGGTTTTATTATTAATTAGCTTTAAAATCTTTTTAATATATACTAACTATAATAGTTATATATTTTATTATTATTTATTATAGAAAATTTCTATACTAAGGAACTATTATATTTTATTACTACTCTTTAAGTAATATCTCTCTTTTATACTATTAACTACCTTATTAGCTTCTTATTATAATAACTAAGGGAATATAAAGATATAATTATTAATATAGAAGAAGAATATAATAGCTCTCTTTTACTAGTAGCATAGTTCTCTAGTAACTAGTATAAATCTAAGTTCTTAAAGTCTCTTTTCTAAGTACTTTTACTATAGTAGTAGTAATTATTATAACCTATAAAGGGCTTTTTATAAGTAAATAATCTTATTACTCTTATAGCTTAGATATCTTAAGAGAAGTCTTATAAATACTATCTTATTTATATTAGTATATATAAATTTATTTACTATAATAAATTGAAGTAATTCTAAGTCTAACTTAGCTATAATTATAATAAGTAATTAAAATAAAAGTCCTACTAATATTACTATATATATATTATAGATTATATCTTTTAATTACTAATTACTATAAATAATAAGATATACTTTAACCTTTATAAGAAATCTATATTTATTTAGCTTATAGGTATATACTTATAAGTAATTAAGTATTTAGTTATTACTAACTTCCTTTATACTAACTTTAATCTAGCTATTTATAATATTATAGCTCTATAAATAAGCTTTCTTAGTTTTTTAAAAATCCTCTATAAATAGGTAGTTTTTTAGGTTAGTATATACCTTAGGTAACTATTATAACCTAGGAATCTATTAGTAGCTAGTGTAGCTTAAAGGACTTTAGTTAAGACTAATAGATACTAGGATACTTAAGGTATAGGAGTATAGCATAGCTAGTAGAATAGAAGAACTAAGGAAGGTCACGTGACAGATCAACAGGGTTGCTGGCGATCTAAGCTAATCCCCTACTAGGGATTGAAAACATAGGATACTGATCCTATACTAAGAATTAATAAAGGTAAGTAGTAATCTAAGAGTATATAGTAAGATATATAGATATTTATTCTACTTAGATACATTGCCTTCTAAAGCTCTTTAGTAATTAACTTATAAAACATCCTTAGATAACTTGTAGACTTCTTGTACCTACTTATCTTTATAAATTACTTCTTAAGCTATATAAGCTACTACCTATTTATTAACTACCTAACTAATTATTAAGTAACTAATTTATTAGTAAGAATACTAGTAAGTATAATACTATTAATTATTATTATAGCCTTAGCTATACTTTAGTAGAAAACCTACTATTAGAAATCTAGCTATAATACTTTAATTACTTCTATTAATAGGTTAACCCTATAATACTAATTAATAGTAAAACTATAATATCTTCTCTTAAGATCAACCTATTCTTAAGTACCTCTAAGACTTCTAGGTCTCTAGACTAGGAGCTTGCTTAAGCTATAGATCTTAATAATAAACCTATAATGCCTAGAGTCAATTTTGATAAAGAAAGCAAGGCTATCCTTACCACAGACTAATACATAGCTATATATAAGATAGTTAAGAAGAATACTAGATATAATAAATAACTAACTAGTATTATTAATAATAATATAGCTTAGATAGAATAATTTAAGGGGACTAATAGCTATAAGCTATAATAAATATAGTCTATTATTAATAATACTCTTACTAAGCTAGAAGCTAAAAATAATAAAGCTATTATACTTAGATAAGAAGTTAAGACTTTTTAAGTTACTACTAATATTATCTTAACCCTAGTTAAAGGATAAGATAAGCTTAAACTTAACTCTCTAGGAACCTATAATAGTAAAAGTAAATAGCTAAAAGGATTTCTAATCTAAGTTTATACCTATTAGACCTTTTATCCTACTAACTTCTGTAATAAGACTAAGAGAGTTATCTATACTAGTATCTTTCTGTATAGCAAAGTACTTTTATAGTTTAAGCTATTCTAAGAAGAATTCCTTAGAAATAATAGAAAACTAAGTATATACTTCTATAAGACTTGGTTAATCTTTAGAAGTATAATAAGATTTAAATAAGCCCTAAAGTTACTATTCTAAGACCCTAATAAAAAATAATAAGCTAAGTAAGACCTTATAAACCTTAAGTAAACTAAGGCTACCTTATACTATATAGCTAAGTTCTAATAACTTACTACTAGACTTAATATTATAGATAAATTTCTAATCTTTGTGTTCTATTAAGGACTTAAGGGAGATATTAAAAATAAACTTACTAAGATTATTTGTACTCTAGAAGACTTCCTTAGATATATTAAACTTGCTATTAAGATTAATACCTACTTCTATAAATAGTAAAAAGAGAGGGGTAAGAACTAGTAACTAAATACTAATATAGGTAAGTAATATGCCTAGGGACTAAGGAACCCTAGTAACTACTAGTAAGAAAGGAATAACAACCAGTAGTAACTATAAAACTAACTAAGCATATCCTATAGATACTATATAGGACCTATAGATATTATTATAGCTAGGAAACAAGAGAACTAGCTACCTAAAGATACTAAAACTATTAAATACTATAACTATAAGAAAATAGGATGCTATACTAGAGACTACTAATAACTAAAATAACTCTAGAATAAGGTACTAGTAGAAGGTAACTAATAAGTAAATATTACCTAAAAAGAGGTCCTATACCTATAACTCTTATAGACTACCTACTATAATAATAGCTACCTAACTTACTAAAATAGTAAGAAATAAGTAGGCTAGTACTCTAAAGAACCTAAAAGCAAGACTATTATAATAGGTAAGAAGGCTTTATATAGCCCTAAGATACTACAAGCTATTAACATTATATAGTAACTTAAATAGTAAAACTAGAAAAAGATTATATACTTAATCCAAGCCTAAGATACCCTAGAGATACTTAAAGATAAGATACCTTAGAACTAAGAAGTTATTAATATAATTAAAAAATAACTACCTAAGTGAATTTAGGTATAAGGTAACTCTATTTACTAACTTAACTTAGAAAATAAGTTTAACTAAGCCTTATATAAAGATATTATTAGATCCTAAGGGAAACCTTAACAAGTTATTACTAGGACTATTACAGTAGCTAGAAAGGGAAAAAGGACCTCCTTCTCTCCTCTTTAACTTTGTTACTGTAAATTAATACCTAAGAGTACTATTAAAGTATAGGGAACTAGCTCTAACCAGGAGAAAGAACTAGAACCCTCTTTAGATGAGTTTATTCCACTAAGCAAAATGGAACGACGCGTAGCTGAGTAGCTGATTGAGATAAGTTATGTAAACCTAACTGTTCTCAAACAGACTAGTATGAACTAGTGTATTTAGAAGTAGGTAAATAACATCCTATCCTTATTACTCTTACCTATACTAAACTACTAATATAAGTCTAATAAGCCTCTAGTAACCTAGACCTATATAGACTTTTAAGAAGGTCTACTTATTATTAAGATAGAAGAAAAAGTATAGAAAGAAAGATAACTAGAAATTAGTAAATATAGTAATAAATAAAAAGTTTACTTCTATAGAATAGAAGATACTGACCTTAAGTACTACCTAATAGCACTAACTAGAGAAGAACCTATGTTTAGAGATAATAAATAACTTAATAAGAAAGACCTCTTATATTATAAGGTATTTTAAGTAGATTATATCTATAATAAATGCTTAATATATTAACTAAAGAAGAGAGAATACTCTTTTTTTCTATAATAATGTAATAATAAACCTATTTCTAAGGTTTATAAGAACTATGAAATCAGTATATGGGAAGTAAAGGAGTACTGCTAGCTATAGCTTATACTGTAGCTAAGCTTAAAATACCCTATATTATATATTAACTACCTTATAGGATATTAGTCTAACTGCTTGTTTAATAAGTATATATAATACTATAAAGGAAAAGTATAAATATAGAGAGAATAAGTTAAAAAAGCTCCTAAGAAGTTAAAAAACTCCCTATGCTACCTATAGAAAGGCACTAATAGCTAAGAATAATATGAAAACTCTTTATATAATAACTAAGGGAGATAATAGTTATATTATTCTTACTATTTTAATTAATAGCTAGCTTACTAAGGTTATAATTAATAGTAGAGCATAAGCTAACCTTATCTTACCTAAGGTAGTAAATAAATAAAGCATTAAATAGGTATATAAGGAAGACCTATATACCTTATAGATAGTTAAAGGAGCACAAGTTTAGTATAGTAGAGGAACTATTAACAAGGAGACTGTATACCTCTCATTAGTAATCTATAGCTAATGCTAAGAACTTAACTTTAATATTACTAACTTAGGAACTATGGATGTGATTCTAGGAATCCTATAGCTATAAGAATATAACCCTGATATAAACTAGAGAATAGGCTAGCTCTAGTAGAGAGATTTAGCTATAAGGTAGTATTACATGCTATAACCCCTAAGTAAACTTATGTAACTAAGGAAGTATGTTGTTTATATTAAAAGGATTAAACCTGTACAAGACTAGAGTTCTATATCCACAAAGATTACAAATATACTAGATAGGTAGAATAAATGAAGCTTAGAAGAAGACTAACTAAAATTAATACCTCTTAAATACTAGTAATATATATGACTGTTTGCTAAAGAACTAGAAATAGGACTACTAGAGTATAAACTATATAACTATGAGATCTAACTACTAAAAGGGAAATACCCCAAGCTTAAGCTAATTTATGGACTTAACCTAATAAAACAAGAAGCGCTTAACAAATGGCTAGATAAGAACCTAGTAAAAGGTTATATTAGACTATTAGACTTACTAGTAAGATATCTTATCCTATTTATACCTAAGAAGAATAAAAAACTATAACTATACGTTAACTATTAGAAGCTTAACAATATCATAAAGAAAAACAGCTACCTATTACCCCTTATCTCAGAACTATAAGATCTATTATATAGAGCAAACTGGTTTATAGCACTTAACCTCCAAGGTACCTATAACCTTATTAGAATTAAGGAAGAAGACAAATAGAAAACGGCATTCTAAATACATAGAGGACTATTCAAGACCCTCATTATGCCTTTTAGACTTACTAATATACCTACCACATTCCAAACAATAATTAATTATATACTTAGGGAGTATCTAGATATCTTTATTATCTATTACCTTAATAACATCCTTATATTCTTTAAAAACCTTAAAGAATATAAGGGGTACGTATATAAAGTACTTAAGAAGCTCCAAGAAGCAAATCTTTTAATTAAACTAGAGAAGAGCAAATTCTATACTTAGAAGGTAGACTACCTTAGATTTACTATCACACTAGGAGAAATCTAAATATAAGACAAGAAGGTTAAAGCAGTCAGGGACTAGCTAATACCTACTAATATCAAGAAAATTTAATTGTTCCTAGGATTTATTAATTTTTATTAATAATTTCTTAAGAACTATGCTACCTATATTAGAGGATTATAATAACTTATACATAAAGATATAGAGTTTAAGTAAATAGAAGAATGTAATAAATCCTTTAATAGAGTTAAGGAACTTATCATATCTAAACCAGTTACTAAGATTCTAGACCTAGATAAACCCTTCAAAGTTGAGACCAATGCCTCAGACTTCACAATAGCAGGATAACTCAGACAACAAGACAAGGAAGGATAACTACAGCCATGTACATTCTACTCAAAAGCATTTCATAGACCTAAATTGAACTACTAGATCTATAATAAAGAACTTATAGTAATTATTAAAGCATTTTAAGAATACAAGCCTTATCTATTAGGAATAAAGTATTAAGTGATTATATATATAGATTATAAAAACCTTATATACTTTATAACCTCTAAAGTTCTAAATAAATAATAGATTTAATAGTTAGAATTTCTATTAGAATATAACTTTAAGATTATCTATTGTAAAGGAATAGAGAATAGAAGAGCTAATACTCTTAGCTAATAACCAAACCTTAAAGTCCTAGTCCTAGAGGAAATATAGGTTATCCTTAAATATAATAAGAACGGTAATATCGTTCTAGTATAAAAACTTATTATAATTAGTATATGCGTCAATGCTAGTATAACTAGTAGAATAATAGATAACTAGATATATAAGATATATAGCGCTAGAGTATATAGGTACCAAGGAGTAATAAAAACTTTCAAAAGAATTTAATAATACTATAACAAGTAAGTTATATGAGAACAAGTAGCTTTAGTAATTAAGGACTGTAAGCTATGTAAAAAGAGTAAGAATAGCCCTTACAAGCTATATAAGCATATTTAACTATTACTAGTACCCCTAGAGGTATAGTACTTAATCTCTTTAGACTTTATTATTAAACTACCTAAGTTAAGAGAACTACTTATAAAGATATAGTATAATAGTATCCTTATTATTATTAACTAACTTATAAAGTATACTTACTTTATCCTATACCTCAAAGCTAGTACAACTGAAAACCTTATATATACTTTTCTTAAGTATATTATTAGCAATCATAGCTTACTAAAAGAAATTATATCAGATAGAGATAAGCTATTTACCTTAAAGTTTTAGAAGTCTCCAATTTCACAACTTAGCTTAGATTACAAACTATCTATCTCTTTCTATCTATAAACTAATAGGCAAATAGAAAGAATTAACTAAATACTTAAATAGTATTTCTAATATTATATTAACTATAATTAAGATAATTAGGTATTACTACTACTCATAGCCTAATCTACCTATAATAGTACTATTAGAGAAAGCATTAGAAACTTACTATTCTACCTAAACTATAGATTTAAACTAACTACCTATAGAGAACTTTATAAAGAATTACAAGTACTAAAAGCTATAGCTAACGTTACCAAACTTAGAGAAGTTTAAAATAAAGCAGCTCTAGATTTAGAATTTATTAGATAATAAATCAAGAAACATACTAACCCTTTAAGGATTAAGAGACTAACCTTTAAAGAGAGAGATAGTATACACCTTATATACTAAAATATTACAACTAAATAGCTTAGTAATAAACTTGACCATAAGAAATTAGGACCTTTTAGAATCCTATAGAAGATTTTAGATATTAATTATAAACTTAACTTACTAGATATAATAAAGATCTACCTAGTCTTTTATATTATACTACTTAAACTAGTACTATAAGGATTAAATATAAATAACTATGTTATTATTAAAACTAATAAACTAAAGTATAAAGTTAAAAGAATTATTAATAGATACTATAAAAATAATAAAGAATAATACCTTATTAAATAGAAAGGATATAAGTATAAAGATAACTTATAGGAACTAGTTAAGAACCTCTAATATTACTAGGTAGAGGTCTAATAGTACTATAAAGAAGACTTAGTAGACCTAGGTCTATAAACTTAGGATCTACCCCTAGTAAGCTCCAGTTAACCACGTCACTAGCACCCTAGGTAGCTAAGTTGTTTTTAACTCTAGCCTCTATCTCAGCTACTTTACGATCCTTAGCCTCTAACTTATTTAAAGATTGCATGCCCTAATAAATTAACTCTGAACCTCTCTTCTTTAGAAAACGCATCTGCTTCTATAAATAAAATAAGTAACCTAGTGTAATAGTAAGCTAAGTCTAGAGAATCTCTATCTCCTTCTCTGCTTTTTACTCCTCCTCTTTTACTTTTCACTGCTCTATTATATAATAGTTTACTAGGAAAAAGATTAGTAATTATAAGGCTAATAAAAAAGAAAGAATACTTATAAGTATTTACTACATTATTTCTATTATACTAGGTATAACTAGAATAAATATACTTATTATATTATAATAACTCTTTAGCTATGTTATAGACCTTATTTAACTTAAAATAATAAGTAAAAGGTATAATATTAACTTTATAGTACTTAACTACTTTAGTAAGGGAATAATATTTATAGGTTTTCTAGGAAATCTTAGAATCTACTTTTCTTTTACTTATATAACTAGATATAGTATTAGTATTATTAAGTAAGTATAATTAATAACTCTCTAACCTAGGAGGAACTACTTACTTATAGTAACCTTAGGGATAAGGCCTTTTAGGGGGAGACCTAATATTATAACCTAGGAATCTATTAGTAGCTAGTATAGCTTGAAGAACCCTAGTTAAGACTACTAGATAGTAAGATACTTAAGGTATAGGAGTATAGTATAGCTAGTGGAATAGAAGAACTAAGAAAGGTTATGTAATAGATTAACAGGGTTGCTGGCGATCTAAGCTAATCCCCTACTAGAGATTAAAAATATGGGATACTGATCCTACAC
Organism: Colletotrichum echinochloae; assembly: GCA_016618095.1. Lineage (NCBI taxonomy): Eukaryota > Fungi > Ascomycota > Sordariomycetes > Glomerellales > Glomerellaceae > Colletotrichum > Colletotrichum echinochloae. The sequence goes on from JADEZT010000008.1 coordinate 1,478,187, forward strand.
TAAGGATTAGTGAAGGCAAGCAGTAATCTAAGACTACATAATAAGATATAAAGATGTTTATTCTACTTAGATAGATTACCTTCTATAGCTCTTTAGTAATTAACTTATAAAACATTCTTAGATAACTTTTAGACTTCTTATACCTACTTATCTTTGTGAACTACTTCTTAAGCTATACAAGCTACTACCTGTTTATTAACTACCTGACTGATCACTAAGTGACTGATATATTAGCAAGAACGCTAGTAAGTACAATACTGTTAATTATTATTACAGCCTTAGCTATACTTTAGTAGAAAACCCACTGTTAGGAATCTAGCTATAATAGTAACCTAGGTAAATCCTTTTAATATAGCCTTATAGCTAGCCTTATAGCTATATTTTAAGGTATTATTATCTTATTACTAGAGTTAGATAGATCTTCTTCTATTATATTATCCTTTCTAATATTACAGGGCTAGCCTATACTTTTACTAGGTAAGAGGTCTTGCTCCAAGGTTTTTTAAAGACTATAGGAAAGACTATTAATAGTTCTAGCTATATAAGTAGCTTACTAGTTCTAGAAACTATAATAAGAACTATTACTAATCCTAGCTATATAAGTAGCTTACTAGTATTAAGTACTATAATAAGAACTATTAATAATTCTAGTTATAAACATAGCTTTTTAAGATTCTTATAGATATATTTACTTTTAATATATAATATAGTTAATACATTAAACTTTATTATAATATTTATAGTCTTCTTACTCTCTTATATTAAGTATATTTAATAGTAGTATAATAAATAAAGTGTTTAGAGATTCTAATAGTATTATTAATATAAAGTATAACTTTATATATTTATAGACTTCTTCCAGTATTTTACTAGTAGTTTAGTTTAGAGCTTCCACTATATCTTCTTTTATAATATCCTTACTATTAGTAATATTTATAAACTTCTTTTTAGTTACTTTATAGATTTATTTATTAAGTATAACCTTATCTATATTACTCAACTTATTTACCTATTTATCTTCTCTTCTAGAAAAGTATCTATCTTTATTAAATATTATATTATAAGATATAATAACTTTATTCTTTAGAGAGATATATATATAGTACTAGTTAGTTAATATATATCCAACTAGATAATTAATATATACCTTTACTTTAAAGTATTAGAGATAATTATAGCTAAGTTAAGTATCTAAAGTCATTATATATATATAGTAGCTAAATACTTATAAATAGCTAAGGTATAGTATAAATAATAGTTACCCTCTTACTATATACTAGATCTAATATAGAGATCTCTAACTATAAGATTTAGCTAGTATTTAGTTATATAAGTATACTACTACTTTTAGAATCTCTAGCTATAGTAATACTAATAATTCTAACTTTAGCCTTATTATATAAGCTTTCTTTTTAATTACTATAGTAATCCTCTCTATACTACTATTTTATATTTATATATTAAGTACTAAGACCTTAAATAGGATTTCTATACTTTCTATAGTCTCCTCTACCTATAGATAGGTAGTTATAATCTTATTATTATACTTAATTACTTATACTTTTATTAACTTATATACTTTAATTAATTATATAAAGTTTACTAAAGCTATCTTAATAGCTTTAAAAGTATATTATTATAGGTAATAGTCTTATATAAAGCTAGATTTTTAGTTACTAAGTAATAAAGCTAACTTATATCTACTATAGCCTTATTTAAATAAATAAAAGTCTAATATAATATAATTGCCTACCTTTATATAATTAATTAACTTCTATAGTAAGTATAATATTTACTACTATATCTTACTTATTATATATACTTAATATAATATAATAGATATCTCTAGTATATTTTCTTTTATCTATATATTATAAACCTAAGTAGTTATTTTATAGAGTATATAGCTACTTAGGTAGCTAAGATAGTTATACTAGTAATTAGCTTTTACTAGGCTATTTCTTTAGTAGTAGTTTATTAGTACTAAGGCTACTATAACTATATCTATATTTACTACTACTAAGTATACTACTAATATAGTATAAAGACTATTATAGTTCTTATTAGCTATAATAACCTATTAATTAGTAATTTTATTTATATTAAATATTATAAAGTAATCCTTTACTATATATATATAATTATTAATTAGACTATTATCTTCTTACTAATTATTTCTTATTTTAAGTATTATATATAATACTAGGTTATATAATAGTAATAGATAATAAGTAACCTTTTTGAGTATAAATTATACTTAGCAATTATTCTATTTTATATAGATAAGTATATTACCCTATCCCTTAATTAAGATAGTAGTATTACCTACCTAAATAAAGTTATCTAACTTTACTAGAGTTATCTCTAAGAAGTAATAACAAGAGTAAAAGATATAAAGAGTTACCCCTAAATCTAGGATAATAAAGTTTTTAAGTAAATAATTAGATATTATAAAGGTAGCTAACTGTTACGGCCAGATTCCTGACAGTGGGTTTTCTGCTAAAGTATAGCTGAGGCTGCGATGATAATTAACAGTGTTGGTACTTGCTGGTGTTTCTTGCTAACGTATCGATCACTCGGTGATCAGTCGGATGGTCGATGGGGTAGGGGTAGCTCGTATAGCTCAAGAGTTCACAAAGATAAGCAGGTGTCGGGAAAGTGAAAGTTAGCGAGGCTAAGTCACAAGTTGATTGCTGAAGAGCTATGGGAGTCTGTCCTTGAGTGCGTCCAAGTCCATCCTATATACAGTCTCGTGTCCTGGCGTTCTCCGTGGATATGTTAGATATGCCGCTATCCAAGCTATCCATGGATCTGTTGGATATGTTGCTATCCAAGCTATCCATCTTTGTCATCATACCGTCACGTGACCTGCACCATAGTTCTTCCGTGTCCGGGGGAGTCACCCGTCTGACCCTCCTCTTGTCCATACAAAGGCTGTGCCGCCCGCGCTTCCCGCTTGGCCGGTGGGGCTGCATCGCCTGTAACTTGTTGGGTCGTAACACTAACTATATAGATAAAGCTCCTTTACCCTTTAACTATACCTTACCTTTACTACCTTCTAATTATTATTTTACTAGAAATACTATTACTACTACTATAGTAAATTTATCTAGGTAGGTATATATAGAAATTAGTAATATATCTTTCTCTTTTAACCTATTTTTTATATATTATTATATTAAAGCTTACTTTATATAGTTAATTTTTACTCTATATAATTACCATAGAAACCTTAAGTATATTTTACCTATACAGTAATACCTTATTAATAAGTACCTAGAGATATTATATAGTAGGTACTTTTTATTACTATAGTTATTACTCTTATTATTATAGTTATTATAATAGTTATTATACCATTTTTCCTTTATTAGCTTCTTTTATATATAATCCTCTATAATATTATTAGTAACTATTACTATAGTAACTAAGCTAAAGGTACTATAAGTAGCTTTTACCTAGAGATACTCTAGCTCTATAGTAATATAAGCTTATATTACTAATATTACTTTATAATATAAAAGCTAGTTATTAATAGCTTTTATATAGTTAGTACTTTTATATACCTCTACTTATACTATTAGTAGTATATACTTTAATACCTTTATTAGTAGTAGAAACTATTTACTAGTCTTTATAGTTAAATACTACTAGACTTATATATTATAAAAAATTACTTTCTCTTAGTTAGATATCTATTTCTCTACCTCTTTTATATCTATTGCCTTATAATCTATAACTCTTTTTATAACTTTCTTATACTTTACTATAGTAATTTTCTTTTTCTTATATAAAAGTAGATTAATATATATCTTAATATTATATATTTATATATATATTAACTTATTTATAAAGTAATACTTTATAACTACTATTAGATTTACTATTATATAGATCTAAGTAATTAAGTTATTAACTACCTTATAATCTTATTTATATTATTATTATTTTTATATATATATCTTATTATTATATTTAAGTTACTTTTAGCTTTTAATTAATAGCTAGAATAGCTTTAAAGCTTATATATCTTTTAAATTTAGTAGTTATTAACTATCTACTATATTATTTATTACGTACCTAGTTATTATAAATAGTATTATCCAGTAGTTTATAATATTTAAAGCTATCAGAGGCTTTATTAGTTATTTTATAATAATATATTATATATTATTAGTATTCAAGTCAATTAACCTTTATAGATTTAAAGCTATTACTTATTATTATAGCTGGATATATTAATTACTTTAGTTAGCTAGGTTGCTTAAAGTTATTAATATTATAGCTATCTTATTTTTAATTATAATAATAGCTATAATATATATTATATGTACTATATATAATACTTTAAATAATATTAATTAGTATTTATAAATTAGACTATTAATTATTAAAGTATATAAATAATTATAATAATAATCTTTACTTAATTACTAGTATATATATATATATAACTATATTACTATTTTCTATAGGGTTTTCTATATATTTATAGCTATTATATTACCTTAGGATCTAAATGTATGTGGTTATTGGATTCCGGATATTTTGGCTAGAAAAATCCGTCCCATAGATGTTAACCGACATTTCGCCGCAGACCTTTCCCAATCCGGCCCAATGGGCCTGGAGGTCCGTGCCATTCGCCGGCATATTGCACCCACTTTGACAATAGTGATCCCCATGACACACTCTTATTGCGCTAGGCTATACATTCTGGGGACGAGCAACGCGTGGGAGACGTCGACCGAGAGGGTTGTACTAGAACTCCAGTCGGAGCGCCCGAAGCAAGACGAACGAGGCGGCCTTGTATCAGGCGTCGGCCGGAAATCCGTACATGGGTTCTGCTGCGATGGGTTGGCTGGGTGAAAGCTATCAAAGAAAGCGAGCCCGCGACCGCACAACTACAGCTCTGATTTAATAGAGGGCGAGGGAGCGCGTATTCGCGTCCTTTGGAAAACGATTGATACCAATACCGTCGCCTTCTTCTGCAGCGGCGGCTAACCAGCTCCCGCTCACCACATGTAGCACGTGTACTACGCCGCAATCCGCAACGCCTTGCGTGGTGAGGAGGGCTTCACGGGTTATATCAGCAACACCACCGCGGACCGCGGGTCCCGTGCTCGGAGATCCCGCGGCCCCCGAGACGGTGCAGAAAGGTTGCGTTTGCTACGAGGTCCCACTTCTCACGCCATGTTTGGTGTGCGCATCCTACATTGACCGTCTCGCCTCGTATACTACGGAGTACTAGTGCGCAAGGAATTTAAAAGATGCCCCCTTGACATAAAGAGTAGTAGCAAGTCCCACGAAAAATGTTTATTGAAACAATTTCGGCACTATTACTTGATTGGCCCCACCCATTTGTTTCTTCACGGGTGTTGTAAATCGCCGGATGCGCATTTTTAACAGGTCAAACAAGCTAGAGTATACTTCGCAGCTCACCACTGGGAGTGATCAAGCCCACATCGCACATGGATCAAAGTCTTCAAGCTGTATGATGGGACGCATCAAAGGAGACTCATTGAGAAGTTCGCCCAACGAGGAAGTGTATTGACAGAAGCCCAAGGGCAACCAAGTAGATAAGTATAGCTGACGATACAAAGGTGTATAGTCCAGCGTCCCAGGGCTCTTTCCAACGTCAGGACGATGAAGTGTCCGGGCCCAGCGCTCTGACCTATCCGGGCCGTCAACCGCGGCTTGTATTCTGCCTGGCAACTGCGCGTCTGTACCCGGTGGTCACCCCGTGTGGGTGACGCGCCCGGTCGGTCGCCACCACTCCCTTAGTTGAGGACCCACCGCGACAGCCGCGTGTTGCCGTACCAGGTCCTGATCCTCTTGCCGAAGATGTAGATGGGGATGGAGAAGGCGAGGTTGGCCATGGCGATGGCCGCAAGGCTCGAGAAGACGACGACTGGGCCCGAGGCCTGCAGCCAGTTGATCAGCGGGGTGGTGCCGGCGAAGACGGTGAGGGCGGCGATCATGTTGACGGTGGTGAAGGCCTGGCCCGAGTGGGCGGGGAGGTAGTCGATGATGTAGCCGATGGCGACCTGCACGCCGGCACCGGCTCCGAACGCGATGACGGAGAGCCAAGTGAGAAGCCAGAGGAGCGGCTGGCCCTGTTGGATGGCGATCCCGAGGCCGACGAGGCCGATGGCGATGATGGGGAGCGCGATGGCGAGCAGGACGAGGCGGAACTCGGGCTCGGCGACGCCCGGGTTCGAGCCGTTGGACCGGGCCATGAACCGCACGCTCGCGTCGGAGGTCCAGCCGATGAGGGGCCCGCCGATGAGGGAGACGCCGAGGATGGGCAGGCCGGTGAGTCCAATGTCGGTGGGCTGCAGGCTGTACGGCGCCTCGCTGAGGATGATGGACATCATGGTCGTGACGCCGCTGGACAGGACCAGGACCAGGCTGTTGAGCAGGGTGCTGTAGAGGATGATGGGCGAGGATATGAGGAACAGCGGCTTCAGAGACCCCATCCAGAACCCCTTTTCCGTCATCTTGCCGCGGAAGAGCGCCAGCTGCTTCAGGTAGGGCTCCTTGCGCGCCGGCAGGCTCTTGGCGTATTCGACCTCGTCGAAGTCTGGGCTCTTTTCCTGCCGCCGCTGCTGCTGCTGCTGCTGGCCGACGGTGTCGCCTCTCTTAAAGTAGCCCGACTCCAGGATGAGAAAGTACGTCGGGAGGACCAGGGCGGCGAAGACGACTCCGGCAAGACCGAAGACGGCCGAGATGCCAAGCTTGTCAGTGACGACGCCCCCGACGATTTGGCTGTAGGTGGGTGAAATGTCAGCTACGGTCCTCCCATCTTTTTTGTTTTTACCCCCAAGGTAAGTTGTGCCAATAGGGGGTGGTCTGAATCGGGCTTACCCGACCTGTCCGCCCACCGTCAACCCAATGTTCCAAAAAGCAACGGCGCTGCCTCTCTGGTGCACATAAAAGATGTCGGCGATGGTTGCTGTGATGAGCGTGAACGCGGCGGCGGAGAAAAGGCCGGCAACGGTTCGGGTCAGAACGAGAACCGGATAACTCTGCAACGGGCACATTAGTAAATCAAGAACCGCCTCGGTTCCGTGGCGAAAAATTCTGGGTTACGTCCCGGGGGGGGGTTAGAAAACGTACGCTGGCCAAGAAGCCACCAAAGTTGGCGGCAGCCATGATGGCAGTGCTGATGACGTAGAATGGCCTCCGACCGAAGATTTCGGATCCGGATACGACAAAAAAGGCCGCGAGACTGGTGAAGAAGGTCGGCGCGGTCACAATGAGGCTGGAAACGTCGGCCTCGGACGCCTGGAACTTGTCGACGAGCGGTGCGATGCCAGGAATGACCATCGTAGTGACGCTTTGAAACAAGACAGTGTAAGTAAACCGCTGAACGGTGGACCTGCCGGGTGGTGATTTGTGAATTTGACCTACGCGTTTGTGGCACTGGACCCAAAGACAATGACGAACAGATGGGCGTATTTCCATGCTGCAGACCTTTGAGCGGGGAGAAGGGGATCTCGTTAGCCGCATGATGCGTGCGCCGGGGAGGTGTTGCGAGTTGGCGGAGTTTAGACATACCACATCAAAGGGTCATTGGGGTTGTCATCGGGCTGCGGCTGCAGAATGACTCCCTGCTTCCGCTTAAGGCCATCTTCGCCAATGGTGATTTCGTCGGGTATCTTCTTGTCCTCGAGCAGCACTGTTCCCGGCGCAAAGGGTTGACCCGGAGTCTCGACCACACCCCAACCCATTCTCTCCCGCTATTCGGATTGGCCGAGCGGGTGTTCTCAAGGATGGAACTCTGCGAGATGTGAGAGCGAAGGACCCGAAAAGTTGGGCGTATCTATCGGGAATGACAGTCGAAGCCAAAAAAGAAGTAGGGGGTAATTGTTGAAGGAGGGTGGTGATCACGAATAGACTCGGTGATGAGATTGTCAATCAAGCAGGAAGAAGAAGAAGAAGAAGAAGAAGGCTATCCAGCAGCCAAATGCCAATCCAGTTGACGTCGAAATGAATTGAAAGGGACGAAAAAGAAATGGAAAACAAGGACGGAGTGAATTGGCTTAGAGAGGTGAGAAAGCAGAGAGAGAGCTGGCGGCATATGGTATGAATATAAATAATTAAGAGTTGGAGATGGTCCGCATGGCCTATAGGTCCCGAAAGCAACCACGGAAAAGATGAAAGAGGAAACAGGGCTGAATATCTCAGCACATATTATGGCGATGCTACGAGGCCAAACATTCCAAGTCCTTGAGGTCGATCAGCCAAGAGGTTTTGGAGCATATAGTATGTGCAAGAGGAGGAATAGAATCTCGCGGCGCAGAGGGAGTGAGAGAGAAGAAATGGGGAAACAAACAAGAAACAAACCCCGGGATGAGACGCGGCGACCCGGCCACGCTGGCCTGTCATGGCTATCGTGGATTAAGGTTTTCTTTCTTGGCAGCTCGGTACAACCAACTCTTAATAATAGAAGTAAGAGAATTCAAGGGAGGGGAAGAGAGAAAAAGGATAGGATGATGGATGACGGGCAACGAGTCGGCACTGCACAACGTGTGCAAACTGGGGCGGGCTCACCACACCGTTTCGGTTTCAAGCCAGGGGAAACCAGACAAGTCGCGGGGTTGGTGACCGGGGTGGTCGGCGTCCGCAAACTCCATCGCGCGAACATGAAAAGAAAGACTTGGTGCCGCCGCGTCCAAAGTGCCGTGACGGCATGTAATAGAGCGTTAGACGGACAGAGACAGCCGATGCTCTGCGCAGTACACGTCAGCTCGACGCTCCGTGGCTGCGCAGCTCGCATATACCAAACGACATGTTACTCTGCAAGGCCGAGCCTTCGAATCGAGACTTTTTTATTTTATTTTATTTTATTTATTTTTTCATTTTGTCCGCGGTCTCATCTTCGTGGGGTGTGCGTGCCACGGGCGCATCCGTGAGCCAAAACTCAATTTAGGAAAGACATGAGGTAAAAAAAAGGGTTTTGACAAGAGGGCGAGGTTGTGATGCACATTGTCAAAGTGGGTGCAATATGCCGGCGAATGGCACGGACCTCGAGGCCCATTGGGCCGGATTGGGAAAGGTCTGCGGCGAAATGTCGGTTGACATCTATGGGACGGATTTTTCCAGCCAAAATATCTGGAATCCGATGACCACGTGCATTTGGATCCTGAGGCAACATAACTGTTAAAGTACGTAGATAATTATAGTAATAATCCCTAGTTAATTACTAGTGTATATATATATAACTATATTACTATTTTCTATAGGATTCTCTATATATTTATAGCTATTATATTACCTTATGATCTAAATATATATAGTTATTAGATTTTGGATATTTTAGTTAGAAAAATCTATTTTATAGATATTAATTAATATTTTATTATAAAGCTTTTCTAATTTAGCTTAATAAGCTTAGAGGTTTATACTATTTAGTAGTATATTATACTTACTTTAATATATCTTCTTAGATTAAAGTTATTTATAGGTTTAATCTAACTAATTAATAAAGTAATTACTACCTTTTTATACCTTCTTTTTATATTTCTATAGGTTTCTTATAACTACTTACTACTTACTATAAAAGGTAGTAATTAATTAATTAATAATAATTAAAACTAGAGTATATATAGTTTAATAGTATTACTCTTTATTAGATAATTATAGTATAAGTGTTATGACCTAATAAGTTATAAGCAGTGCAGCCCCACTAGCAGACGGGAAGCACGGGCGGCACAAGTTTTGTACAGGACTAACAAGGGATACAAACAGATAACTCCGCTGGACCGGAAGAACTAGGGAAAGGTCACGTGAAGATAAGAAGGACCGATAGACGATAAGCGGTCCATGGTCAAGGACTGATACGCCAAGGGCAGTCTACCCGTATAAGACTAATATCTAGATATTAGTCCTAGTATTAAGACCTTAAGATATAAGGATACTTATTCTACTTAGATAGATTACCTTTTATAGCTCTTTAGTAATTAACTTATAAAATATCTTTAGATAACTTTTAGACTTCTTTTACCTACTTATCTTTATAATACTTTGATCTAAGCTATATAAGCTACTCTAGCTATTAACTACCTAACTAATTACTAAGTAACTAATATATTAGTAAGGATACTAATAAGTATAATACTATTAATTATTATTATAGCCTTAGCTATACTTTAGTAGAAAACCTACTATTAGAAATCTAGCTATAATACTTTAATTGCTTCTATTAGTAAGTTAACTCTATAATACTAATTAATAGTACTTATAATGTTTTCTCCTAAGACCTTATTATCTTTAAGTATCTCTAAGATTTTTAGGTTATTAGACTAAGAGCTTGCTTAAGCTATAGACCTTAATAAACCTAGAATACTAGAAGTTAAGTTTAATAAAGATAGAGAAGCTATCCTTACTATAGATTAGTACTTAGTTATATATAAAACAGTTAAAAGGAACGCTAGATATAATAAATAACTAGTAGATATTATTAATAATAATATAGCTTAGATAGAGTAGCTAAAGAATACTTATAATTATAACCTTAACTAAATATAAAATATTATTAATAATACTCTTACTAAGCTTAAGGTAAAGAATAATAAAGCTATTAAGCTAGGTTAAGAAGTTAAGACTCTTTAAGCTACTGCTAATATTATCTTAACCCTAGTTAAAGGGTAAGATAAACTTAAACTTAATTCCCTAGGAACTTATAATAGTACTAGTAGGTAACTAAAAGGGTTTCTAATTTAAGTATATACCTATTAGACCTTTTATACTACTAACTTTTAAAGTAAGACTAAAAGAGTTATCTATGCTAGTATATTTCTATAAGGAAAAGCACTCTCCTAGTTTAAGCTGTTTTAGGAAGAGTTTCTTAGGAATAATAGAAAACTAAGTATATACTCCTATAAGACTTAATCAATCTTTAGAAGTATAACAGGCTTTAAACAAGCTTTAAAATTACTATTCTAAGACTCTAATAAGAAATAATAAGCTAAGCAAGACCTTGCTAACCTTAGATAAACCAAGGCTGCCTTATACTATGCAGCAGAGTTCTAATAACTTACTGCTAGACTTAATATTACTGATGAGTTACTGATCTTTATGTTCTACTAAGAACTTAAGGAGGACATCAAAGATAAACTTATAAAAATTATTAGTACTCTAGAAGACTTCCTTAGATATATTAAACTTGCTGTTAAGATAGATATGTACCTCTATAAATGATATAAGAAAAAGAGTGAGAACTAATAACTAAATACTAATATAGGTAAGCGTTATACCTAAGGGCCTAGGAACCTTACTAACTACTAGTAAAATAAGAATAATAACTAGTAGTAACTCTAAAACTAACTATGTATATCCTATAGATACTATATAGGACCTATAGATGTTAGCGTAGCTAGAAAACAAGAGAATAAGCTACCTAGAGATACTAAAATAGTTAAATACTATAACTATAGAAAGATAGGATACTATACTAGAGACTGCTAATAACTTAAATAACTATAAAATAAGGTACTAGCTAAGGGTAATTAATAAGTAAATATTGCTTAAAAAGAGACCTTATACCTATAACTTTTATAGACTGCTTACTATAATAATAGTTACCTTATATACTAGGGAAGTAAGAAATAAGTAAGATAGTATCTTAGAGAACCCAGAGATAAGACTATTATAGTAGGCTAATAAGTATTAAAATTACCTATAATATTATAAGCTATAAATACTACTTAAGAACTTAAGTAATAAAACTAGGATAAGATTATGTAGTTAATCTAACCTTAAGAAGCTATAGAAGTTAACCTAGATAAAATACCATAAGAACAAGCTATTATAGATATAATAAAGAAATGCCTATAAGAACGTATTAAGGTACAAGAGAACCCTATATAACAACTAGAACTTAACTAAGAACTTAGAAAGGCCCTTAAAGAGGATACTATAAACTCTTAAGAAGAACCTAAACAGGTTATCACTAGAACTATTACAGTAGCTAGAAAGGGGAAAAGGACCTCCTTTTCTCCTCCTTAACTTTATTACTGCGAAACCATACCTAAGAGTACTATCAAAGTATAGGGAACTAGCTCTGACCAGGAGGAAAAATCAGAACCCTCTCTAGGTAAATTCATACTACTAAGTAAGATAGAACGACAGGCAGCTAAGCAGCTAATTGAGATAAGTCATATAAACCCACCTATTACTAAACAGACTAGTATAAACTAGCGTATTTAGAACTAGGCTAATGACATTCCATCCTTATTACTCTTACCTACCCCTAAATATTAATATGATTCTGATAAACTACTAGTATCACAAACCTATATAGACTTTAGGGAAGACCTACTTATAATTAACACTAAAGAGAAAGCTAGAAAAGAAAGATAACTAGAAATTAGTAAGCATAGTAATAACTAGGAAGTATGCTTCTATAGGATAGAAGATACTGACCTTAAGTACTACCCTATAATACTAACTAGAGAAGAACCTATGTTTAGAGATAATAAATAACTTAATAGGAAAGACTCCCTATACTATAAGGTATTTTAGGTAGATTATATCTATAATAAATACTTAATATATTAACTAAAGAAGAGGGAATACTCTTTCTTTTTATAATAATGCAATAACAAACCTATCCCAAAGGTTTATAAGAACTATAAAATTAGTATATAGGAAGTCAAGAAATACTACCAGCTATGGCTTATCCTATAGCCAAGCCTAAAATACCCCATGCTATATGTTAACTCCCTTATAGGATACTGGTCTAACTACCTATTTAATAAAAAAATATATTACTATAAAGAAAAAGTATAAGTATAAAAAGAATAAATTAAGGGAGCTCCTAAGGAGTTAAAAAACTCCCTATGCTACCTGTGAGAAAGGTATTAATAGCTGAGAATAATATAAAAAACCTTTATATAGTAACTAAGGGAGATAATAGCTATATTATTCTTACTATTTTGATTAATAGCTAGCTTACTAAGGTTATAATTAATAGTAGAGTATAAGCTAACCTTATCTTACCTAAGGTAGTAAATAAATAAAGTATTAAATAGGTATATAAGGAAGACCTATATACCTTATAGATAGTTAAAGGAGCACAAGTTTAGTATAGTAGAGGAACTATTAACAAAGAGACTGTATACCTCTCATTAGTAATCTATAGCTAATGCTAAGAACTTAACTTTAATATTACTAACTTAGGAACTATGGATGTGATTCTAGGAATCCTATAGCTATAAGAATATAACCCTGATATAAACTAGAGAATAGGCTAGCTCTAGTAGAGAGATTTAGCTATAAGGTAGTATTACATGCTATAACCCCTAAGTAAACTTATGTAACTAAGGAAGTATGTTGTTTATATTAAAAGGATTAAACCTGTACAAGACTAGAGTTCTATATCCACAAAGATTACAAATATACTAGATAGGTAGAATAAATGAAGCTTAGAAGAAGACTAACTAAAATTAATACCTCTTAAATACTAGTAATATATATGACTGTTTACTAAAGAACTAGAAACAAGACTACTAGAGTATAGACTATATAATTATGAGATCTAACTACTAGAAGGAAAACATCCCAAGCTTAAGCTAATCTATAGACTTAACCTAATAGAATAAGAAGTACTTAATAAATAGCTAGATAAAAACCTAGTAAAAGGTTATATTAGAATATTAGAATTACTAGTAGGATACCCTATCCTGTTTATACCTAAGAAGAATAGAAAACTATGACTATGTGTTAACTACTAGAAACTTAATGATATCATGAAAAAGAATAGCTACCTACTACTGCTTGTCTTAGAGTTGTGAGATCTGCTGTATGGGGCGAATTGGTTTACGACACTTAACCTTAAAGACGCCTACAACCTTATTAGAATCAAGGAAGGAGATGAATAGAAAATGGCATTCTAAACACGCAAAGGGCTATTTAAGACCCTTGTTATGCCCTTTGGACTTATTAACACACCTGCCATATTCCAAAAAATAATTAACCACATACTTGGGGAGTATCTTAACATCTTTGTTATCTATTACCTTAATAACATCCTTATATTCTCTAAGAATCTTAAAGAACATAAGAAGTATATATATAAGGTACTTAAGAAGCTCTAAGAAGTAAAGCTTTTAGTTAAACTAGAGAAGAGTGAATTCTATACTTAAAAGGTTAACTACCTTAGATTTACTATTAAGCTAGGAGAAATCTGAATGTAAGATAAGAAGGTTGAAGTAGTTAGGGACTAGCTAATACCTACTAATATTAAGGAAGTTTAATTATTCCTAGGATTTATTAACTTCTATTAATAATTCCTTAAGAATTATATAACCTATGTTAGAGGATTATAATAACTTATATATAAGGATATAGAATTTAAGTAGATAGAAGAATGCAATAAATTCTTTAATAGAGTTAAAAACCTTGTTATATTAGAACTAGTTATTAAGATCTTAGACCTAGACAAACACTTTAAAGTTAAGACTAATGCCTCAGACTTTGCTATAGGAGGACAGCTTAGATAACAAGACAAAGAAGGATAACTTTACCCATGCACATTCTATTTAAAAGCATTTTATAGACTAGAGCTAAACTATTAGATCTATAATAAGGAACTTATAGTAATTATTAAAGTATTCTATAAATAGAAATTATATCTATTAGGAATAAAGTATTAGGTTATTGTATATATAGATTATAAGAACCTTGCTTACTTTACAACCTCTAAAGTTCTAAATAAAAGATAGATCTAATAGTTAGAATTCCTATTAGAGTATAACTTTAAGATTGTCTACTGCAAAGGAACTAAAAGCGGAAGAGCTGATGCTCTTAGCTGATAACTGGACCTTGAAGTCCTGGTACTAGAGGAAACATAAGTTATCCTTAAGCATGATAAGAACGGTGATATTGTCCTAGCGCAGAAACTTATCATGATCAGCACTTGTGTTAATACTAGCATGACTAGAAGAATGATAGATAACTAGATATGTGAGATATATAGCACTAGAGTATATAGATACTAAGGAGTAATAAAAACTTTTAAAAGAATTTAATAATACTATAATAAGTAAGTTATATAAGAATAAGTAGCTTTAGTAAGTAAGGATTGTGACCTGTGTAAGAAAAGCAAGAACAGCCCTTATAAGCTATATAGGCATATTTAACTATTACCAGTACCTCTAGAGGTATAGTACTTAATCTCTTTAGACTTTATTATTAAACTACCTAAGTTAAGAGAACTACTTATGAAAACATGGTATAATAGTATTCTTGTTATTGTTAACTAACTTATAAAGTATGCTTACTTTATCTTATACCTTGAAGCTAGCATGGCTGAGGACCTTGTATATACTTTCCTTAAGTATATTATTAGTAATTATAGCTTACCAAAAGAAATTATATTAGATAGAGACAAACTGTTTACCTTGAAGTTTTAAAAATCCCTAATTTCATAACTTAGTTTAGACTACAAACTATCTACCTCTTTCTACCTATAGACTAATAGATAAATAGAAAGAATTGACTAGATACTTAAACAGTATCTCTAATATTATATTAATTATAACTAAGATAATTAGGTACTACTACTACTTATAGCCTAATTTACTTATAATAGTACTATTAGAGAAAGTATTAGAAACTTACTATTCTACCTAAACTACAGATTTAAACTAACTACTTATAGAGAACCTTATAAAGAACCACAAGTACTAAAAGCTGTAGTTAATATTACCAAACTCAGAGAAATTCAAAGCAAAGCAGCCCTGGATTTGGAATTTGTTAGACAATGAATGAAGAAATACGCTGACCTTTTAAGGATTAAGGGACTAACCTTTGAAGAGGGGGATAGTGTGTACCTTGTATACTAAAATATTAAGACTAAACGGCCTAGTAATAAACTTAACTATAAAAAGCTAAGACCTTTTAAAATCCTATGAAAAGTTTTAGATATTAACTACAAACGTAACTTATTAGATATAATGAAAATTCACCTAGTCTTCTATATTGCACTACTTAAACCAGCACTATAAGGATTAAATACTAATAATTATATTATTATAGAGCTAAGTAAACTAGAATACAAAGTTAAAAGAATTATTAATAAATACTATAGAAATAATAAAAAACAATACTTTATTAAGTAGAAAGACTATAGGTATAAAGATAATTTATAGGAATTAGTTAAGAACCTCTAACACTTTTAATAGATACTTTAGGAGTACTATAGTTCTTAGATAAACTCTCTAGTAATAGACCTAAATCTACAAACTTCTTATTAAGACTATAGGAACCCTAGTTGATGTTATTAGGAATGCTAAGTGACTATAGGTTATATACTATCTAAGACTTATGGGAATCTAGAGTAGAGTAAATGCTATCCTCCTTATCTAACTCCTGTATGCCTTGTTAGAAAGTCTCTTATTAACATTCCTATACCTTTTTATAGATCTTGTAAATCTATAATAACTAACTTATAGCCTTAGCTATCTACAAGTACATCTCTATAAGCTTTAAATAAAGAGCTATAAGCTCCTTACTAGCCTTTTCTTCTTTTTTATCCTACTCCTTTTATTAAGTATTTAATCTTTAAACTATGAAACATAATTAGGAATAAAATAACCTCTAGGATAAAAGTACTTATAAGTAATTACTACTAAAACACTATTATAAGGCTTTTTTACCTTAATGTATGTCTGATAATAAGACAAACCTTTGCTAAAATGATAAGCTACCTTTATATAAAAGCATTAAGTATAAGGTATATTAGTAACAGTAGATCAAGCTTTAATAAACTTAAGCAAAGTAAGACACTTATAATCTTTGGTAACAGTTTTCTTTAATTTTGACTTCTCTATGCAACCTAACATAATGTTAGTATCATAGGTAAGATAGAAAGTAAGTTTAATAGCTCCCTAGCCTAGGAGATATAACCTACTTATATAGGTCTTGAGGGCAAGACCTTTAGAGGGGAGACCTAATATTATAACCTAATAAGTTATAAGCAGTATAGCCCCACTAGTAAATAGGAAGTATAGGCAGCATAAGTTTTGTATAGGACTAATAAGGGATATAAATAGATAACTCTACTAGAATAGAAGAACTAGGGAAAGGTTATATAAAGATAAGAAGGACTAATAGATAATAAGCAGTCTATAGTTAAGAACTAATATACCAAGAGCAGTCTACTCCTATAGGACTAATATCTAGATATTAGTTCTAGTATTAAGACCTTAAGATATAAGGATACTTATTTTACTTAGATAGATTACCTTCTATAGCTCTTTAGTAATTAACTTATAAAACATCTTTAGATAACTTTTAGACTCCTTTTACCTGCTTATCTTTGTGATACTCTGATCTAAGCTATATAAGCTACCCCAGCTATTGACCACCCGACTGATTACTAAGTAACTGATACATCAGTAAGGATACCAGCAAGTACGACACTGTTAATTATCGTCGCAGCCTCAGCTATACTTTAGTAGAAAACCCACTGTTAGGAACCTAGCTGTAACAATAAGATAGTAACTTATATTAGAGCTTTAGAGTTTAATCTTAGGTAGAGGTAAAAAGACTTAATAATAGTCATATCTATAAAGCTTACTAACTCTCTTATATATGTTTAATCTTAATAATATAAATATATAGTAATTAAAGTTCTTTTACTTAGTAAAGCTATATTATACTTATAGTAGCCTTAGGCTTTATATACTTATTATTATATTTAATATAGCCTCTATAGGTTTATATATATAATTATTTTTAAAGTATAGTTTTAACTATACTTTTATCTTTTATTATAACTTTCTAACTCAAAATAGTAGTCTTTTAAAATCAGATTTTATATTAACTTTTAGCTTTAATTAAGATAATTATAATAATAAAATTACTAACTATATATATTACTTAGTTATTAAGAAATTAATAGTTAAAGTTTTACTAGTTATATTAATAATTAATTATAATATTGAAGTTTACTAGTTATATCTCTATAATCATCTACTTTTACTAACTAATATAATTATATAATTTAACTTTCTTAGTTAGAGCTATACTAGCTAACTATCTATTACTATAGTACTTATTATTTTAATTATATTAGTAATTTATTCTTAGCTAATTCTTTCTTATAGTGTTATATTAATTATATAGTTTAATTACTAAGATTTAATTACTAGAGAAATATAAGCTATTGTTACTTTAGTAAGGCCTTTATTAAACTATCTACTATTAGCTTTACTAATAGAGTATATATAACTTTAATATAACTATCTATAATGTCTTATTATAGCTAGTAATAATATATATTTATATAATAAAGGTATATTTATAATTAAATTAACTTCTTGGTTATAAGGCTAATTATCTATCAATTATTATATTATATTATAACCTTTAATAATATATTTAAAGTATTATTACTAATAATAAACTTAGTAATTAATTAGCTTATAAATATCAACTCTTTTATAGCTTATAATATAGCTAGTAACTCTACTTTAGTTATTAAAGTAATTACTATTTACTACTTATTTACTTTCTAGCTAATAGGTTTACTATATAGCTTAATAGTAAAAGCTTATAAGCTTTTATAGTTAATTAAATTATCTTTAAATGTTATATCCAATATAATAATAAGCTTTCTATTAAGCTTAAATTTAAGGTAAAGGCTAGCTATATATCTAAAGTATTATAGTACTTGGTTTACTACCCTTAAATAAGCTACTAATAGCTTATGATTAAATCTTACTAGCTAACCTATTATAAATATAATATTAAGTCTTATTATTACTACTATATATAGAATTAATCTAACTTTTTATTAGTATTTTATTACTTTATAGTTCACTACTATTTACTATAAAGGTAAAAGTTCTTTATTACTTATTAAGGTATTATCTAGTAGTAACTAGGTTTTATTATTAATTAGCTTTATAATCTTTTTGATATATACTAACTATAATAGCTATATCTTTTATTATTATTTATTATAGAGAATTTCTATACTAAAAAACTATTATATTTTATGATTACTCTTTAAGTAATATCTTTCTTTTATACTATTAAATACTTGATTAGCTTTTTATTATAATAACTTAGGTAACATAAAAATATAATTATTAATATAGAAAAAAATATAATAGCTCTCTTTTACTGATAATATAGCTCTCTAGTAACTAGTATAAATCTAAGTTCTTAAAGTCTCTTTTCTAGGTACTTTTACTATAATAATAGTAATTATTATAACCCATAAAAGGCTTTTTATAAGTAGATAATCTTATCATTATTATAGCTTAAATATCTTAGAAAAAGTCTTATAAATACTATCTTATCTATATTAATAAATATAAATATATTTATTGTATTAAATTAAAGTAATTTTAAGTCTAACTTAGTTATAATTATAATACGTAATTAGAATAAAAGTTCTACTAGCATTACTATATATATACTATAGATTATATTTTTTAGCTGTTAATTACTATAACTAATAAGGTATACTTTAAACTTTATAAGAAATCTATATTTATTTAGTCATAAGTATATACTTATTAGTAATTAAGTATTTAGTTATTACTAGCTTTCTCTATACTAACTTTAACCTAGTTATTTATAATATTATAGCTCTATAAATAAGCTTTCTTAGCCTCTTAAAAATCCTCTATAAACAAGCAGTTTTTTAGGTTAGTATATATCTTAAGTAACCTAGGTAAGTTCTTTTAGTATAGCCTTATAATTAGCTTTATATCTATATTTTAAGGTATTATTATCTTATTCCAAGAGTTAGATAGATTCTCTTTTATTATATTATTCTTTCTAATATCAAGAGGCTAGCATATACTTTTATTAGGTAGGAGGTCTTATTTAAAGATTTTCTAAAGACTATAATAAGGACTATTAATAGTCTTAGCTATATAAGTAGCTTACTAGTTCTAGAGATTATAATAAGAACTATTACTAGTTTTATTTATAAATATAACTTTTTAAAGTTTTTATAAATATATTTACTTTTAATATATAATATAGTTAATATATTAGACCTTATTATAATTTTTATAGTTTTCTTATTCTCTTATATTAAATATATTTAATAGTAATATAATAAATAAAGTATTTGAAGATTCTAGTAGTATTATTAATATGAAGTATAACTTTCTATATTTATAGACTTCTTTTAGTATTTTACAAGTAGTTTAGTTTAAAATTTCTACTACATCTTTTTTTATAATATCCTTGTTATTACTAATATTTATAAAGTTTTTTTCAATTACTTTATAGATTTATTTATTAATTATAGCCTTATCTATACTACTTAACTTATCTACCTATTTATCTTCTTTTTTAGAAAAGTATCTATCTTTATTAAATATTATATTATAAAATATAATAATTTTATTCTTTAAAGGGATATATATATAATACTAAGTAGTTAATATATATCCAATTAGATAGCTAATATATATTTTAACTTTAAAGTACTAAAGATAATTATAGCTAAGTTAAATATCTAAAGTTATTATATATATATAGTAATTAAATACCTATAAATAGCTAAGGTATATTATAGATAATAGCTACTCTCTTACTGTATACTAGATCTAATATAGAGATCTCTAGTTATAAGATTTAGTTAGTATATAGTTATATAAGTATATTACTATTTTTAGAATCTCTATCTAGAGTAATACTAGTAATTTCAACTTTAGTTTTATTATATAGGCTTTTTTCTTAATGACTATAGTAATTCTCTTTATACTACTATTTTATATTTGTATATTAAATACTAAGGCCTTAAATAGGATTCTTTTACTTTCTATATCTTCCTTTACCTATAGATAGACAGTTATAATCTTATTATTATACTTAATTATTTATACTTCTATTAATTTATATACTTTAATTAATTATATAAAGTTAATTAAAGCTATCTTGATAGCTTTAGAAGTATATTATCATAAGTAGTAGTTCTATATAAAGCTAGATTCTTAATTACTAAGTAATATAGCTAACTTATATTTACTATAGCTTTATTTAAATAAGTAAAAATCTAATATAATATAATTACCTACCTCTATATGGTTAATTAACTTCTATAGTTAATTAACTTCTTTAGTTAATATAATATTTATTATTATATCTTAGTTATTATTATTGCAATACCAGCCTATTGTTAGGATCTATTAGAGTTACCCGCTAACTCTGATCCCACCGGTCACGTGAGACCGGTCCGAGCTCGTCCGCGGGCCCACCCGCGGGAGCGCCTTTCACCGCCAGCTTAACCTAGCAGCCCTCTTAATAGTTATACTTCTTTATACATAATTAACCCTTTTTAAGACCTCTTATTTATCACTAGAAACCTAATACCTTACTTACTAATACTAATCAGTAGTTAAATATGGTAACTACTTATTAAAAGATACTATAGATTAGTAAGGTTTTTTAAGAAGAGATAGAACTACTCTAAATCTTATAGTAGTAGTAGGATAGTTCTATACTTTCTCCTATATAGATAACTAGCTTAGAATACTATTATAGTAGACTTATAGTACCCTTATAAAGAGTACTATAAGTATATAAGCTTGATTTATATAAGTTAACTTTGTTATATTATAAGAAGCTATAACTTATAAAATAATAATCTTTTACTAAAGGATTATTAGACTATAAGACTATAAAGTCTTATACTTGATATATTAAAAATAATTATTAATAACTTACTATTAACTATCTTAATATAACCTTATTAACTTTACCTTTTTATTACTTTAACTTTAGACTTATAACTATTATTATAGTTACCTAAAAAGTAACTCTACTAAGCTATTAAATAACCTAATAGTCTAATAAGCCTATAGGAGTATAATAAACCCACTTTTCCTTCTCTAACTTCTATAATTATTTTTACTTCTTTTCTCTTTCTAACCTTCTGTTATACTCTTTTCTTATACAAAACATACCTCTAATTACTCTTAAGTGATTAATACTAAGGAAGCCCGCGCAAAGAAGGCTCTTTTTAATAAGTAGCAAGTGCCGTATAAGGAAGGCTCTTTTTAATAAGTAATAAGAGTTATAAGACTACATAAAAGGCTCTTTTTAATAAGTAATAAGTTTAGTATAAAGAAGAAAGGCCTATATTAATAGACAATACCACTACTAAGCCCTTAGTAAAGAAAACAAGCAAGACCCTATTAACTAAGTAGTTACCTATACTACTAGTAGTAATCTCTCTAATATATATATATACTTTCTAGCTTACTAGAAGAAATACTTATACTTAAGAGGTTATTAGGCTAATAAAGGGTAACTGTAATATTATAAGAAGAAGTAACTACTATAGAGTGCGCCCCTAAGGCTACTAAAGAGACCACAAGTAAGTGTGTAATTAGCGTAGCGCATAGATATCATAAATCTATATTTAATAGATACCATAAGTATATTAACCTATTAATTTAGGGTATTAAGTACTTAGATTAAATCTTAGAGAGCAGCCTACTCTCTAACTATATTAAGTTATTAGATATAATTATCCTATATTACTTAACTACCTATAAAAAGTAAAGCTACTACAGTAGAAATTTATTGTAATAAGTCTATAATAAATTTAAGGATTAGTCTAACATAGATTTTAATACTACTTTAAGAGTAGTTATAATTACCTTCTATAACTTTATTATTAGCTATAGTATATAAGTAATAAAAGAAACTATTAAAAGTACTATTAGTATAAGGTTGAACAAGCTAGTTGATAATAAGTATTTCTTAAGGTAGAATAATAAAATAATAAGTAAAATAGAGACTAAGTATAGGGTCTTTTATAACTACTTTAATAACCTAGACTTTATAGGAAATATTGAATAGATACTACAGGCTACTCCTCTACTATTAATTGATGAGGTATATAATAGCTATAAAAGTATGGATTTTTTATAGAAGTCATGTAATAAGTTAGATTATTAATAACATACCTTATATAGTAACCTATTATTTAAACCTCTTCTGTTTAAAAGGTGAACTAATAAAGCCTCTCTTATACTAAGTTTACCTATAACTACTATAATAGTTAAGAGGCAGTCACTAAGTATAACTACTCCCCTAACTAATAAGCTAACTACTTATTAATTAACTAACCTTATTAAGTTATATTTAGATAATTTGATATTAAAGTATAGCAGCAGTAACTATAAGACCCTTAACTTAAAGCTTTTGTTTTTTATAACCTCTGCGTAAGGGTTAGTATCTCTAGTAACTACTATAGGTCTACTATCTTATTTATGCTTATAGGTAATGCATAGGAGTATTATACTAGTAACTTCTATAACTATTTAATTAGTTTTAATATACTTATAGTAAATATTAAATTATAGTTTAAAGAGGATAAAGTCTATTGTGTATACAATATAGAGTTATAAAGACTTAGCTATAAGTAAGTTACATATGAATCACCTAGCAAAACAAGAGTTAAAGTACTAGACTTGCTTATTAAGAAAGTTATAAAGCTAGTTAGGGCTATAACACAGCAAGGTATACCTGCTAATAGTAACTATTATAATACTCTACTTGCTTGTTACTAAGGTATACCTAAGTATGTAGCTGCCCTACTTAATCTACCTATAACTTATAATATACTTTATATGTAGTTAAGAAATAGTATAAGTAATATAGTAGTAATATATAAGCAAAAGGTATAGTACCTTATAAAAGCACTACCTAAGCTAGACTAGCAGCACTTTACTAACTACTACTATAATAGCTAATATAGCAGTTACCTACTACAATAAGGGTATAGTCTAAGGCTCTAAAACAACTACCTATAAAGCAGCATATTTTAAGCAAAAAAGTACTTTATTTATAATAAGGAAGGATGTTAGTTAATAACACACTTAAAAGAGAAAAGAGATACCTCTTATAAGTAGCTCTAAAGGAGCTACTTTACTAAAAGATTTAAACAATACCTTCTTAACTACAAGAGTAAAGAGCCTAACTCTCTTAGCAATATAACTAATAATAAGTACATACTAGACAATAGTAAAGAGCTCTTTAAGGATATAACTTTCTTTATATCTATAGCATTTTTTAGTAAAGAGAGTATTAATAGCTAGAGGGTCTATATGTAACTATATAACTAGGTTACTTTACATGCTTTGATAAAAGAAGACCCTTTTATATAAGACCCTAGCTAAGAATAAGGGTTAGATAAACTCTTTTTGCTTGATAATTAATACTCTATTGTAACTTTTTAGGGTATCATACTAGATACTAGGGCAGCCTAAGTGTTAACTGCAGGCTACTAATAGTATATAGCCCTCTGTAAGTACCTTAGAGTAGAGTTACTGCTAGATATAAGCTGTGCTAGTGAAGTAAGTATCAAATTTAGCAGTAGCAATTTATTTAATTTACTTAGAGCTATTACTATACCTACCTCTATTAGTAAGCTTACTTTTTATATAATAACCTCTAGCACTCTATTTCTTTTATATCTAAAAGA
Organism: Colletotrichum echinochloae; assembly: GCA_016618095.1. Classification (NCBI taxonomy): domain Eukaryota; kingdom Fungi; phylum Ascomycota; class Sordariomycetes; order Glomerellales; family Glomerellaceae; genus Colletotrichum; species Colletotrichum echinochloae. The sequence goes on from JADEZT010000008.1 coordinate 1,502,653, forward strand.
TATAAACTCTAATAGTATATAATTTAATAACCTTACTAATATACTTATTAAGAGTATAACTATAATATTAGTGGTATATAAATAGGGCTACCTATAGATACTTTTAGAGTAGCTAGAGCGTAGTATAGTATAATACTATCTTACTGATATAGAGCTATGGTAACTACATTACTAATTTAGTTACTTTTTAGTCTATTAGTTATATAAAGTACTTTAGTAAGCTAGCTATATAATAGCAATCTTAAATATTAAAGAGATTAATAAATTTCGCTAGCACTACTAGCTAAATTTAAAGGCTCTAAGAAGGTTTAAGTTTACTCTCTATAATAACTATAACTTTAACTATAAGGTTTTTATTAATATAATATATTTAGATAGTAATAAACCAGTACTCTATATTATTAATAGTATAACCCCCTTTAATATAGTGCGATGTTTATGCTCTGTCACTAGAGAGCATATATGGGAAGTACTATAGATGTACTAGATTGATATATATCTTAGCCCTCTAGACTAGATTATCATAGACGCTAGACTAAATTTTTATATAGCTAAATTTAAGTATACTACCTGCGCACTATTTATTAAGGTAAAAGAGGTCTCTATTAAAGCCTATTATAGTATTAGTAAGGTTAAATAGTACTATATAATACTATACTAAGTATATAAGATAGTCTATATAGAGTTAGAGGCTAAACCTAAAGTTACTTTATAACTTCCTATGAAAGTAATTAATAATACTGCGGGCTCTGATAGCCTTATCTCTATGCTATTAGTCTTTAGTATATACCTTTGTATTAATAATAACTTAGCTCTATTGCTCTTCACCCTATAGCATATAGAAGCTATATAAAAAGTAATAAAGGAGATTTATAACATCTACATAAAAAGGCAGGTTAACAAAGCACTTATAGCATATAACAGACCTAATACTATAGTAAGTATAGCCTTCTCTCTATAATTACTTATTAAAGTATACTATTAAAGCAAAGGCTAGAAAGGACCTTACTAATTAACTACTAATAATAGTACTAGTAATACTATCAAGACCCTATAGAGACTATATTAATTCTCTATTACTATTTTTAAGCTATAGTACAACCCCTCTAAAGTAGAGGACCCTGTTAATCCCGCGCAACCCAGACCACTAGTAACTACTATAGCAGAGGCACCTATAAATACCCTAATTAAATGTAACTCTATTGTAGTTATTATACAACTACTACTAGTAAGAAGAGGCCTAGGCTAACTAAGGAAGAATCTAGCTTGAACTTTTACTATAGAAGTCATACCTGCAGTCCTTATAATTAACTGCGTTTTTACTATAAAAAAGGATACTAACTATATACTAGTAATTAAGCTATATAAGAAGGGTATAATAACCATACCTAGTAAGCTATTTAAATAGTTAGATACTAGTAAAGTCTAAGAACTTATAGACTATAGTATGTTTTTTATTATTAAATATAATAAGAAAAAGCATAGCAGTATATAGATTTTTAAGTTATAGTTAGTATATAAGGTTAAGAGTAAAAACAAGCAACCCTATAAAGAATTACAACTAGTTATCTCAGGTTATATAGATAATAATAAAGCTATAATTTTAACCTAGTTACTAACTATTTAATAAATAGCTTAATAGGTCATACTCTCTATTATACTATTGCTTTTATAATAAGGTTATATCTTTTGGTTATATAATATAATACAAGTATATACCTAGTTAGTAGCTAAATTAGTATATACTATCTTTACCTAACTTCCTCTTAAAATTTACTATCTCTATATAATGGATATAATTATAGAGGTTAAATAGCTACTCTATAATATATCTAAGGTAGGCACTTATTAGTGGGCTATGTATAATAACTACTATAGAAAGAGCTTATAGATAGATTTGTCTACTTTTAACCCTTATTTACTTATTTTAGTACCTAAAAATAATAATTTTATAATAATAGGTATATAAATAAATAATAATATTAGCCTTATAGATAAATTATTCTCTAACTATAAAAACCACGCGCTAAAAGAAGCTACTTTTACAGCTAAACTAAAGTAATTTCTTAAAGTTAACAAGCCTATTACTTTTAACAGCAGCGTATTGACCCTCAGCAACAATAGTAAGATAACCCTTTGCTAAAAGGACTAAGGTAAGAAGTTATAATTAGTTAACCCTAGCCCGCCTAATGCAAAGCAGTAGTATGTTAAGTAGCACACCTAAGGCATATATATTACCTTTATTTATTAACCTAAGGTATACTTTAACTATTTAATTACTACCTAGTACTAGTTACCTAGCCTAGCTGAAATTAAGGACCTTAACTAGTGGGTTAAGTAGTAGATAGATAACCTTAACCGCAGGCTATGATTTTAACTACTAGATCTTATTAGTATTAAACTCTTTATATTTATTAATAGCTCTTTTATAAATAGCAGTAATTTAACATTATAACTTAGCTTTATTATTATACTTACTAATAAGTCTAGTAATAATAAAGAGTGCCTATCTACTAGTAGAGATACTGCTTTTAACCTTATAGGTAATATTATCTATTTTAGCTCTATAAAGTATAAAAGAGTTACCTATAGTATACTTACCTCTAAGATATATATAATAGTTACTAGAGCTAATATAGCTTATATAATTAGAACTATGCTAGTAATAGTCTCTAACTACCTCAAGGTTTTTAAGATCCCTATAACTATATATACTAATTTATACTTACTATATAAGTATTTAATAAAGCTTAGTATCATAAAAGAAAAGTAACTTATAATTAATATTATAGCTCTTTAGTAGTTATATAAATACTATAAGATTTATAAGGTATAATAGATTTATAGTATAAATAACCTAGCTAATAGCTTTATAAAGTTATTACTAAATAAAATACTAAAGAAGCTTATTAGTACTAAGTAGATAAAGATATAAATAAATAGATAGGTTTTATATATAAGATATATAGATATTATATTAGTAATAAGAAGTTAAATACTTTATGATTTAGGCTTTTATTATGTTTTTAAGCTTTTTAGACTATAGGCTAGCTAGCTGCTATTTAGCTAAAATAGACAGTTGCTAGTATTGCAATGCTAGCCCATCGTTAGGATCCATCGGAGTTACCTACTAACTCCGATCCCACCGGTCACGTGAGACCGGTCTAAGCTCATCCGCGGGCCTACCTGCGGGAGCCCCTTTCACTACTAGCTTAACTCAGTAGTCCGCTTAATAGTTATACTTCTTTATATATAATTAACCCTTTTTAAAACCTCTTATTTATTACTAGAAATCTAATACCTTACTTACTAATAATTATATATACTTTATATAATATAATGGATATCTCTAGTATATTTTCTTTTATCTATATATTATAAGCCTAAGTAGTTATTTTATAGAGTATATAGTTACTTAGGTAGCTAAAATATTTATACTAGTAATTAGCTTTAACTAGCCTATTCCTTTAGTAGTAGTCTATGAGTACTAAGGCTACTATAACTATATCTATATTTACTACTACTAGGTATACTATTAATATAGTATGAAGACTATTATAGTTCTTACTAGTCTTAATAACCTATTAACTAGTAATTTTATTTATATTAAATATTATAAAGTAGTCTTTTACTATATATATATAATTATTAGTTAGACTATTTTCTTATTATTAATTATTTCTTATTTTAAGCATTATATATAATACTAAGTTATATAATAGTATAAAGTAATAGGTAACTCTTTTAAGTATAAATTATACTCAGTAATTGGTTCATTTTATATAAATAAATATATTACCTTATCTTTTAATTAGAATAGTAACACTACTTATTTAGATAAAGTTATCTAACTTTACTAGGGTTATCTTCAAGAAATAATAATAAGAGTAAAGAATATAAAAAGTTACCTCTAAATTCAAGATAATAAAGCTTTTATGTAAATAATTAGATATTATAAAGGTAGCTAATTATATAGATAAGGCTCCTTTATTCTTTAACTATACCTTATTTTTACTACCTTCTAACTATTATTTTACTAGAGGTATTATATTACAGCTAGATTCCTAACAGTAGGATTTCTACTCAAGTATAGCTAAGGCTGTAATAATAATTAATAGTGTTATATTTACTAGCATTCTTACTAATATATTAGTTACTTAGTAATTAGTTAGATAGTTAATAAATAGGTAGTAGCCTATATAGCTTAAGAAGTAGTTTATAAAGATAAGCAGGTATAAGAAGTCTAAAAGTTATCTAAGAATATTTTATAAGTTAATTACTAAAAAGCTATAGAAGGTAATCTACCTAAGTAGAATAAATATCCTTATACCTTACTATATACTTCTAGATTACTATTTACCTTTACTAATTCTTAGTATAGGATTAGTATTCTATAGTTCTAATCCTTAGTAGAGGATTAGCTTAGATTACTAGTAATCCTATTAATCTATTATATAACCTTCCTTAGTTCTTCTGTTCCGTTAGCTGTGCTATACTCCTATACCTCAAGTATCTCACTGTCTGGTGGTCTTGACTAGGGTCCTTCAGGCTGCACTAGCTACTGACAGATTCCTAGGTTATAACATCAGGTCTCTCCCCAAAAGGCCTTGTTTCTAAGGTCACTATAAGTAGGTAGTTTCTCCTAGGTTAGTGTTATTAGGTAGCACTTGAGGCTAGTGTCTTCTATCCTATAGAAGTATACTTCTTGTTTATTACTATGTTTGCTAATTTCTAGTTATCTTTCTTTTTATACTCTTTCTTCTATCTTAATAATAAGTAGATCTTTCTAAAAGTTTATATAGGTCTAGGTTACTAGAGGCTTATTAGAGTTATATTAGTAGTCTAGTATAGGTAAAAGTAATAAAGATAGGACATTGTTTACCTAGTTCTAAATACACTAGTTTATACTAGTCTATTTAAGAATAGTTAGGTTTATATAACTTATCTTAATTAGCTACTTAGCTGTGTGTCATTCTATTTTACTTAGTAGAATAAATTTATCTAGAGAGGGTTCTAGTTCTTCCTCCTAGTTAGAACTAGTTTTCTATACTTTAATAATACTTTTAGGTATTAATTTATAGTAATAAAGTTAAGGAGGAGAGAAGGAGGTTCTTTTTCTCTTTCTAGCTACTATAATAGTTCTAGTAATAACTTATTAAGGTTTCCCTTAAGATCTAATAATATCTTTATATAGAGCTTAGTTAAGCTTATTCTCTAAGTTAAGTTAGTCGATAAGATTACTTTATACTTAAATTTACTTAGGTAGTTATTTTTTAATTATATTAATAACTTCTTAGTTCTAAGGTATCTTATTTTTAAGTATCTCTAGGGTATTTTAAGCTTAGATTAAGTATATAATCTTTTTTTAGTATTATTATTTAAGTTATTATATAATATTAATAGCTTGTAGTATCTTAGGGCTATATAAAGCCTTCTTACCTATTATAATAGTCTTGCTTTTAGGTTCTTTAGAGTACTAGCCTACTTATTTCTTACTATTTTAGTAAGTTAGGTAGCTATTATTATAGTAGGTAGTCTATAAGAGTTATAGGTATAGGACCTCTGTTTAAGCAATATTTACTTATTAGTTACCTTTTACTAGTATCTTATTTTAGAGTTATTTTAATTATTAGTAATCCTTAGTATAGTATCCTATTTTCTTATAGTTATAGTATTTAATAGTTTTAATATCTTTAGGTAGCTAGTTCTCTTATTTTCTACTTATACTAACATCTATAGGTCCTATATAGTATCTATAAGATATACTTAGTTAGTTTTATAGTTACTACTGGTTATTATTCCTTTCTTGCTAGTAGTTACTAGGGTTCCTTAGTCTCTAGATATAGTACTTACCTATATTAGTATTTAATTACTAGTTCTTACCTCTCTTTCTTTACTACTTATAGAGGTAGGTATCAATCTTAATAGTAAGTTTAATATATCTAAGGAAGTCTTCTAGAGTACTAAGAATCTTAATAAGTTTATCTTTAATATCTTCCTTAAATCCTTAGTAGAATATAAAGATTAGAGATTTATCTATAATATTAAGTCTAGTAGGAAGTTACTAGAACTTAGCTATATAGTATAAGGTAGCCTTAGTTTACTTAAGGTTTATAAGGTCTTACTTAGCTTATTATTTTTTATTAAAGTCTTAGAATAGTAACTTTAAAGCTTATTTAAACTCTATTATACTTCTGAAGATTAACCAAGTCTTATAGAAGTATATACTTAGTTTTCTATTATTTCTAAGGAATTCTTCTTAGAATAGCTTAAACTATAAAAGTACTTTGCTATACAGAAAGATACTAGTATAGATAACTCTCTTAGTCTTATTACAGAAGTTAGTAGGATAAAAGGTCTAATAGGTATAAACTTAGATTAGAAATCCTTTTAGCTATTTACTTTTACTATTATAGGTTCCTAGAGAGTTAAGTTTAAGCTTATCTTATCCTTTAACTAGGGTTAAGATAATATTAGTAGTAACTTAAAAAGTCTTAACTTCTTATCTAAGTATAATAGCTTTATTATTTTTAGCTTCTAGCTTAGTAAGAGTATTATTAATAATAGACTATATTTATTATAGCTTATAGCTATTAGTCCCCTTAAATTATTCTATCTAAGCTATATTATTATTAATAATACTAGTTAGTTATTTATTATATCTAGTATTCTTCTTAACTATCTTATATATAGCTATGTATTAGTCTGTGGTAAGGATAGCCTTGCTTTCTTTATCAAAATTGACTCTAGGCATTATAGGTTTATTATTAAGATCTATAGCTTAAGCAAGCTCCTAGTCTAGAGACCTAGAAGTCTTAGAGGTACTTAAGAATAAGTTAATGTTAAGAGAAGATATTATAGTTTTACTATTAATTAGTATTATAGGGTTAACCTATTAATAGAAGTAATTAAAGTATTATAGCTAGATTTCTAATAGTAGGTTTTCTACTAAAGTATAGCTAAGGCTATAATAATAATTAATAGTATTATACTTACTAGTATTCTTACTAATATATTAGTTACTTAATAATTAGTTAGATAGTTAATAGATAGGTAGTAGCTTATATAGTTTAAGAAGTAGTTTATAAAGATAAGTAGGTATAAGAAGTCTAAAAGTTATCTAAAGATATTTTATAAGTTAATTATTAAAAAGCTATAGAAAGTAATCTATCTAAGTAGAATAAATATCTTTATACCTTATTATATACTTCTAGATTACTATTTACCTTTATTAATTCTTAGTATAGGATTAGTATCTTATAGTTCTAATCCTTAGTAAAGGATTAGCTTAGATTACTAGTGATTCTATTAATCTATTACATAACCTTCCTTAGTTCTTCTGTTCTATTAGCTATGCTATACTCCTATACCTTAAGTATCTCACTATCTGGTAGTCTTAACTGGGGTCCTTTAGGCTATACTAGCTACTAATAGATTTCTAAGTTATAATATATTACTACTACTACTATAGTAAATTTATTCAAGTAAATATATATAAAAGCTAGTAATATATCTTTCTCTTTTAGCTTATCTTTTATATATTACTATATTAGACCTTATTTTATATAGTTAATAATTACTTTATATAGCTATTATAAAAACCTTAAGTATATTTTACTTATAAAGTAATACTTTACTAGTAAGTACTTAGAGATATTATATACTAAGTACTTTTTATTACTATAGTTATTACTCTTATTATTATAGTTATTATAGTAATTATTATACTATTTTTTCTTTATTAGCTTTTTTATATATAATCTTCTATAATATTATTAGTAATTATTACTATAGTAACTAAGCTAAAGATACTATAAGTAGCTTTTACCTAGAGATACTCTAGGTCTATAGTAATATAGGCTTATATTACTAATATTACTTTATAATATAGGAGCTAGTTATGAATAGCTTTTATATACTTCTACCTATACTACTTGTAGTATATACCTTAGTATCTTTATTAGTAATAGAAACTATTTATTAGTCTTTATAGCTAAATACTACTAGACTTATATATTATAAGAGAGTACTTTTTCCTAGTTAGATATCTATTTCCTTATCTCTTTTATATCCATTACCTTATAATCTATAGCTCTTTTTATAACTTTTTTATACTTAACTATAGTAATTTCTTTTTTCTTATATAGAGGTAAACTAATATATACCTTAATATTATATATCTATATATATATTAACTTACTTATAAACTAATACTTTATAATTACCATTAGATTTATTATTATATAAATCTAAGTAACTAAGTTATTAATTACCTTATAGTCTTACTTATATTACTATTATATTTATATATATATTTTATTATTATATTTAAGTTACTTTTAGTCTTTAGTTAATAACTAGAATAACTTTAAAGCTTATATATATTTTAGATTTAGTAGTTATTAACTATCTACTATATTATTTATTACTTACTTAGTTATTATAGATAGTATTATTAAGTAGTTTATAATATCTTAAGCTATTAGAAGCTTTATTAGTTATTTTATAGTAGTATACTATATGTTATTAATATTTAAGTTAATTAATTTCTATAGATTTAAAGCTACTGCTTATTATTATAGCTAGATATATTAATTACTTTAGTTAGCTAGGCTACTTAGAGTTACTAATATTATAGCTATCTTATTTTTAGTTATAATAATAGCTATAGTATATATTATATATACTATATATAGTACTTTAAGTAATATCAATTAGTACTTATAAATTAGACTATTAATTATTAAAGTATATAAATAATTGTAATAATAATCCCTAGTTAATTACTAGTATATATATATATAACTATATTATTATTTTCTATAGGATTTCTTATATATTTATAGCTGTTGTTATTAAAGTAGGTATAATATACTAATAAATAGTATAGACCTCTAGACTTATTAGGCTAGATTAAGAAAGGTCTATAGTAAAATACTAGTTAATATCTATAGAATAGATTTTTCTAGCTAAAATATCTAGAATCTAATAACTATATATATTTAGATCATAAGGCAATATAATAGCTATAAATATACAGGGAATCGTATAGAAAATAGTAACATAGTTATATATACATACACCAGCAATTAACCAGGGATTATCGCTGTAATTATCCACGTACTTCAACACACATTTCCTTCAATCTCTTATCTAGAAGTTTGGGTTCTCTTCCGATTCCCTATCTTTGGTTGAGACCATGCAAACCGAACTCAGTCAACACCATTCCATCAATCTTGGGCGGTCTTTAGCTCGCTCGGTAGACTTATCCTCACCTTGGGGTTACCTGGGTTTCACGGGGACTCTTTATCGGGCATGCGTAATTTCCCCGTACCTGATCTGCAGATCGGCCAACATCCCTTTTTGATGCGTGGACATGACATGTGGACACGCAGAGAGTCATTCGGAAAGGAGCAGAAGTGGAAAAATACGTACTGGTAGTACGGTACCTCCCTATGTCAGCCACCTACGTCTGTACGTCCCCGGCGATCATTGGTCGACGGACTAGACTCTCGTTCTGATTGGGCAGACTTGTGTACAGCATCATATGATTGGGTGCATTGGCACTCTAGAAGCTAAAAGCGGGGCTGAGATGGTATAGTACACCGGTACCTACCTAGGTACCTTACGTAGTACTTACCTAGGCATTATAGGTAGATACCTAGGTACCTTGATGGGTAGTGCGGACAGACGATGCTGGAGTTTCATTCCAGACGGCCCTGTTCCAGCTCAACGTCTAGTGCGTCGTGCAATACTAAACCATAACTGTAATAATGCCGAAGAGAGTAAAGCTTAAAAGTGATGGAAAACCGTAATTGAATTCCAGCAGTCAGCGGGGGGGTCATAGTGAGAGTTAAGCTCAAGGTAGTCACATATCTATCTATTACTGCGTCCATCTACACAGAGACTGTCAGCAACTACCTAATTATAACGGACGACCATACCAAAGCCACACTGCGTCCTCGTTAACAGATAGCTTGAGTCACAACTCACGATACAGTAATGGTCAGGTGCGGGCTAGTTGCCAGAAGAGCAAACCACTAGTAGCCAAACCAACGGATGCGCCTGCCGTGCATTTATCGCAGGGCGAAAAGCCCCGCCACCTTCATTGAAGACCATTCGATTGAGTTGGTCATGGGGGCAAGATGATACCGGCTGCCGTCGGTTGAAGACAGACGATGTAAAGGGTAACACTTGGGACGGTCCGGTCTCCTGGCTACCCGGAAAGTATACAATAAGTATATCTAGTTATGGGACGACTAACAAGATCTTTCAAAAGCGTCTCTACTGAGTGCATCTCCGTCATCAATCCACATAGCTTCCCCAGAGTTTCCTGTCGTTCATCGCCTCGGCTGCAGATATCGCCAGACCTGTGGTCAACACAAACGGGTCAACGGACCAGGTAACCAACCAGCGGACGCAGGCTCCAGGGAACGCCGTGGCTTATTGAGCCGAATGCAACATGCTTAACCGACTTTATTCTCACGTCGTACTCTTTCATAAGCAAATGCCATTGCACCAACCCTTTACCTTCTATACCTCGAGGCTACATCCAAGGTCCTTTCACAACGGATAATGGATCAGAGACAAGAGAAGGGGTTCCTGGCTGCGTCCAACGTTGCGCCGTCGGCCCCGAGTCCCAAGCGGCGATGAGCTTCTACAGAACATTTCCATCTGATAAATCGTGAACACAGCCCACCTCCTGAACGTGAGCTTTGATGTTGAGCTCTCGAAATATATGTACCTCTTGTTCTCAGTACCAGGTTATTAATCGATGAAGGTTCTCTCTCGTGCTCTCTCCTTCTCGTCTTCTTCTTGAACAATGGTCGAAATGTTTGTTCATCGGTTACAGAAATCCAGGGCCCGAAGCGAACCAGTCCTTCTATTGCAGACGTTTCTGTGGATTCGCGTGCTCTACTAAACCATGTATGCACGCTTGCTGACCTTGGGCACTTCTGCGGCCTCCGTCATTCTGAGCCAGCCATTGGTATTTGCTTCGTATCAAACCCATAGATATGTCGCATTCACTCACTGGCAGCTCTCGAAGCCGCCTCTTGCAGGTGCAGATACCATGCGCCAGCGGCGCGCAGGAAGTTGCGATTGATTGGCCGACGAGGAAGGAAAGTCGGAACAAACATGAGGCGGCACACGAATTGGTCAGCTTGAAACTGTGTATAACTGCGTGTGACTCAAATCCTGACCCGAGCCATTCAATTTCGACATCACATCTCCGTACCGGCAGTAACTTAACCGTTGCCGGCCCGGTTGCCTCTGAAACTGGGAGAAATAGTCTGAAGCTTTGAGGCTTTGGCCTCGGGCCTCACACGTCTCCGGGAACCCGTTCGACTTGGCAACATTGCTCGAACGACGCATACGGTACCAACGCAGTCCCTTGGCTGATGGAACAGTTCTTGCTGTATTGGTGGGTGTGTAGTCTGCGACTTGGAAAACCTTCTGATTCTTCATCCCGGCTGCGGCTCAGAGGGATTGGGGGAGCGAGGCCCCGCGACTCCAGCAGGTTTGGCCAGTGCGATCCCTCCCCAATGATAACGTGCTACCAAATTTCGCCAGGCTGAGACTGGACCGTCTCAAATTCGTCCGCCTTTGGCTGTTCTGTATTGCCCGCTTTCGCATTCAGAGTTGGGGTGATCCCTTGAGGAAGTCTGACGAGGATTGGGAAAACGAGCATTGGCCGCCGCCCTTCAACGCGATGAGGACGTCATGGTGTAAGAGGGCGGGGCTTCCTATTGGGCCGGTAAGTACTAGAACAGGCAGTCTCCTGGGCACTGGTTCTTTAAACTTTGTTTCAATGTTGTCGGTTTTCACAATGACCGTCTCGGTGCTATGGGAAACTTGCAAATGGCAGCTCGATCATGCTTACGCTGATTACCGGTTGTAAGTGTTACCAGTTCAGAACAAATGAATTCCCCAACGTCAAGCAAACCTTGTTTCCCCCCTGTATGGATGGTGCCGGATTTTATGCTTGCGCCGTACGAAACAACAAGATCACTTTCAATCATTGTAGTAAGTCCCTGATGAGAGAGAAAAAAAGGCAAGCGTTGCAGAGACCACTATAGAGGTTCGTCTCTAGGCTCTCGAAAACCGAATGATAACATGCATACATTTCCCTGTCCATTCAATGGCTCGAAAACACGATTCATCTCAAAACTGTGATAACCCACCCACCCCACTTCCGCAAAGCCCCCACCTCCGCAAATCCCCATAACCACCAACACCACCACTATCACCACTTTATTCCTCAGGTCTGCCGCCCACCCATATGCAACTTTCGGCCTCGCTGGATAATTCGGATGCGCTGGATTCATCCGGACTATCCATATTGCCGATATCCGTATTTCCTGATAGCTGGCTCTGCCGTATGGCTGCAAATCGACTGTTGGGGGATGTAGGGGCCTTTTTCCTCCTACAGTTAAGCAGGTTATCTAGCTGGGCCCTTAATGCCCTGTTTTCCTGCTCTATAACAGACCCCTGGAAGAACTCTTCATCATACGCCTTTTGCACCTTTCTAGATAGGTGACGGATAGTATGGGTATCCTGCCCATCCTTACCCAACTGTTGGAGTTGATATAGTTGATGCCGTAGTTCGGCAGGCCGGCGAGGGGTTGACCATGGGATAACAGATACGGATTCATCCCACTGCTGGCTGCCAGCCTGGATGGGCTGGCTGGCCTGGATGGGCTGGTTGGATGCCTTGGATACCAGGGGGTTGGATAGGGGGCGCCTTGAAGAGACCGGCCATAACCCAGCCCCTTTCCAGCCAGCCCTTATATTCTGGCTGGTTATTGCCGCATCTCTGGCCTCTAAATAACAGGCTAGAAATGCCCTTTTGCCAGCCACTGTTGAATCCGTCACTATATCATCCATCGATTCAACCCCCTTCCTATAGGCGTGCTTTAATGGGCTGAAGACAGCCACATCTAGAGGCTGGAGGACTGCAGAGGAGTGCGGCGGCAGATATAACAGCCAGATGCGATGCTGCCAGCATTTCCACATGAAGTCAGTGGTTATATGGCTGTGATGCCCATCTAGAACCAGCAGTCTATATGCCCCTGGTTGGCTGGGTTGGGTATATGGGATGAAGACCTTCTCCAGCCATCTAAGGGCAGTCTGGTCAGTCGTCCAGCCATTATCAGTATATGTGAAGTTCCACCCTTCATATCTAGATAGGTTGGATGGGAACCACTGGGTCTGGAGGGACTTGCCCTTATATATAACCAATGGGGGTATGCGCTGCCCATCAGCAGACACACATTCCAACAGTGAGATCCATGCCCTGGATCCAGGCTGTTTTTTCTGGATATATCGCGATGCGGCAGAGCCCAGCACCAGCCCATTAGTCCCTTTGCCCTCCATGATGCCAGTCTCATCCATATTCCATCGGTTGGATGGATGGATGCCCTTGATCTCTGGGATATCCAGACGATCGAGGAATTGCTGGATGATTTCTGGCGAATGGGCTCGCCAGCGCCTGGCATCTATCGCCCTGGATCGCTTGGTCCGGATTAATGGGTTTCGCCGCAGAAATCGCCGCATCCACTTCCTCCCTAGAGGTTGCTGCCCATCGCCCAGCATACGCTCTGCCAGGCCCTTCAATTGCCCATGGGAAATAGGGCAGCCCAGAGCTTCCTGGGTTAATATATAGGCAACCAGATTATCCTCCTGGGACTGGGTTAAACGCTGCATATCGGCAAAAGCAGCATTCCTACTTTGCCTACCCCTTTTCAGCCGATAATAAAGGGTATGGTATGGGATGCCCCATTGCTGGGCAGCCCTACTGATAGGGCGCCCATCTCGCGCATCTGCCAGCGCCCGTTGGAGCTCAAATTCGGAGTATTGCTTCATGATGGGTTGAAGAAGATATCCTCAAAAAATGGCGTTGTTTGGCGATATATGGCAATTGTTGTGATAGTTTGAAAAAGGTGGTGATGTTGATGGAAGAGGATAGATGCGGCATTTTCGGCATTTGCGGAGGTGGGGGCTTTGCGGAAGTGGGGTGGGTGGGTTATCAACTTGGACCCCATAGTCGTGCGATGACAAGAAAACACCCCACAATGCGGTGAACCACGGCATCTGCCCGTGTCGGCGAGTCGGATGGCCGCCGGGCTACATTAGGCCGAGTGTGGACAGGGGTTCAGATTAATCAGCCCGACATGAGGCCTGCACGTCAGTTCGTGGCGTCGTTTCCACCGTTGAGCTAGTACGAAATGCAATAGTAGTGTTCTAATCCATCTTGTTGTAATGTCACAGAATCAGACCGCAGAGCTTCGAGGTCATTACAATGATTCGAATCGACATGCCGACGACCAAGGCCCATGGCTTGACACCTGACACCCTTGACTAACTCATTGCTGCGGAGCAGATGTCGCTATGGCGACATTTGTTGGCATATTTAACCAAGCCACTCATGCAGTCAGCAGCCATCCCAGCGGCACGCCACCATTGAATCAAGACAAAAAGACGATGGGCGGAAGCGGACAGGGTCGTAGCGAGCCAACCAAACGTTGGGCCGACTTCTCAGCGAACCGGCGAACCTGTACGCCGTGACACCGTCCAACGGCACTTATTCAGCGCCGAGCGGCTCAACAGCCTGGCCGTCCTAGTCAATGTCGATTAGCAATCAACATACACAGACTTACATATAAAGCCTCTTCTGCGTTACCGACTGATACAATACGCGATTCTTTCACCACAGCAAAAGCAAAGACGGTATTCGAGAGTAAATTTTGCACTTGTACCTCGCCAACCGCGGTCGATCCACCATCTGATATTCCCACGTTCAACATGACAAAAGCCGAGGCTCCCCAGGGCGCAGACCAGGCCCCAATCGCTGGCGCCTTGCAAACTGTAGACCACGGCCTCGTCAACGAGGGAGCGAAAAATGTAAGGAATCTCCCACACTGCTCCCAGTCCTCTCTGCCCCCCCCCCCCTGCGGGAGGGGGGAGGTGTGGGGAGGTGGCGTCGTCTTGGACCGAACCAGTTTCTGACACTTTTCGTTGCCACCGAACCAAAAGGTTCCGTACTTCACGCCGATACAGGACCCGGCGGCCGGGACGGCCAGGGACCCGCAGCCAGAGGGGACCCTCTTCGCCCCGCTGAAGCTGCGCGGGCTGACGCTGCACAACCGCATCTTCGTGTCGCCCATGTGCCAGTACTCGGCGGACAACGGGCACATGACGGCGTGGCACAAGACGCACCTGCAGGGCTTCGCCGTCCGCGGCGCGGGCCTGGTGCTGACCGAGGTCCAGTCCGTCGTGCCCGAGGGCCGCATCTCCCCCGAGGACCTGGGCATCTGGGACGACTCGCACCTGGTCCCCGCCAGGGAGGTCATCGACTTCATCCACAGCCAGGGCGGCCGCATTGGCATCCAGATGGGCCACGCCGGCCGCAAGGCCAGCACCATTGCGCCTTGGGTGGATCGCAAGGCCGTCGCAGGGAAAACGGTAGGGTTCCTGGTCTTAGACCCCCTCGCGAGTTGGCTGCCTATGTGGATTTACGAGACTAACAGACCCGGGGGGAACAGGGACGAGGATGGCCGGGTGAGGTATACGGCCCATCCGCCGTGGCGTACAGCGAGGACACCTACGTGCCCAAGGAGATGACGTTGGAAGACATTGAGACGCTCAAGGTCAAGTGGGTTGACGCCGTTAAGCGCGCAGTCAGAGTCGGCTACGATGTATGTTATCTTCTTCCCCTCATGGTGTTGACACTCCGCAGTCCACAGCGGCCCGTTTTTTGCCCTTTTGAGTGCTGAGAATGAGATGTGTCCCCCCGCAGACAATCGAGATCCACGCCGCCCACGGCTACCTCATCAACAATTTCCTGTCGCCGACCTCGAACCGCCGGACCGACAAGTACGGCGGCAGCTTCGAGAACCGGTCCCGCCTCCTGGTCGAGCTGGCGGAGCTGACGCGCGCCAACGTCCCGGACGACTACCCCGTCCTCGTGCGCCTCCCCGGCAGCGACTACCTCGAGCACGACCCGTCCGTCCCGCAGTGGGACGTCGCCCAGGCGCGGGAGCTCGCCAGGATCCTCGCCGGCAAGGGCGTCGACTTCTTCGACGTCACGGGCGGCGGCCAGGACCCGCGGATGAGGGTGGCCCCCGGGCCCAGGTACCAGGCGCACCTGGCCGCGGCCGTCCGGGAGGCCCTCGAGGGCACCGGCGCCGTCGTCGGCTCCGTCGGCGGCATCGCGACCGGCAAGGACGCGGTCGAGGTCCTGGCCGGCGGCCAGGCGGATGCCGTGCTCGTCGGGAGGGCGTTCCTCAAGGACCCCAACCTGGTGTGGACGTGGGCCGACGAACTGGGCATCGACGTCCACGCGCCCAGTCAATGTAAGCTTGCTCCGTCTGATGTTTCATTTTCTCCTCCCTCTCTCTCCCCCTCTTCTGAAATTAGACTTTTGGCTGACCCCCTTTCCCTTTCGCTTTCTCAGACGGGTGGCCTTTCGGACGCACTCGGACGCACAGGCCGAGCAAGCATTGAGAGTCGGGTTTCCGGTATCGGTGGCTCGACGGCCTCCTCGGGGTTTTCCATGTGCCGGTGCCGGGTCATTGACGAGCTTGGTGTGGTGTGTGACGGGCTTCCCGCCGGGGAACTGTGAAACACTTTTATATTTCCCTCCTTTGGGAGGGGGCCGTCTTTTCTTGCCCACTTCGACGCTAGCTTCCATTCATCGCAACAATACCATATTCGCGTGAACCGCCGCTTCCCCATTCGTGATGTGAAGGGTTTATATGTCTTCGCCATCTTCGGACGATCGATGCGGATGCAGCCGGCTCTGCCCGTGAGGATGGGCCGGTTGGCTCCAGGCGGGATACCCCATGGCCCCGAGAGCCTGTTGCGTTTGGTAGTAGCCGGGCCCCGAGAGCCCTCCGTGGTGCGAGGCGTCCTGGCCAAACATGCGGACGTCGCCCAGGATGTCGTCCACGGTCGCGTGGTCGAAGACCATCGGTGCTTTGTTCTGGGCGGCCGTCACGAGCTGGGGCTGGTCGAGCCTCTGGGCGTACCAGGCCCCCTCGTGGGACCTCTGGCCGTGGTACAGCATCGCCTGGTCGCACAGCGCCTCGATGACCCGCCACGCCGCGAAGTTGCGCATGCTCGTGTCCTGGTTGTTGTGCCTGCGGAACGCTATGTTCATCTGCCGCCACGCGCGGTCCGTTATCGGGTGCTTCGGCTGCTGGGCGAGGCCTATCAGGGTGTACGGGATCAGGAACGGCGTCGGCCACCGGTACAGCCAGCCCCAATGGTTCTGGATGGCCACGGCCTCGCCGCGCTCCATCTCCTCGAGGATCTCGACGCCTTCTTGGTAGAATCTGACCGCCGACCCCGATTCAAGTTACCAAAAACCGGCACGGCCCTCTTTTGCGGATGGAGCTTTCGGAAATGGTCACTCGCCTTGCCTGGAACTCGGCGTCATGGCCGTCACTGTACCGGGTCGCGAGGCCGTCGACGAGGAGCCTCATGCTCTTGATGCTCACGTGAAAGTAAGATGACATGACGGCGTGGATGGCGTAGGAACCGTCCGCGTGCGCTATGAACTTGGCCTTGATGGAGTTTTCCGTCTCGTCGATGACACGGGAAAGCTCCTCGACGCCGACGTCGTTCCGCTTCCGGATGATGGACTGCATGGTCCTGGTCAGGTGTTGCCGCACGAGGGCAAACGACATATCGGTGATGCCGTCTTGGTCGAGCGGTGTAGAGCCGGGTTCGGCGAACCTGGTCGGCACCCACTGGGCGTCGTTTGCGTTATTCGGAGGCCGGACGTCGGAAATGAACGGCAGCCCCGAATCTGCGCCTTCGAGGTTGTACTGCGGGTTGTCCATCAGTTCGAAGTGGCTCCACGACCGACGTCGCATGTTCGCTACCCATGGCGAGTAGTTATAATGGCCGGGGTCCCTGTGCAGTCCAAGTCTCATGCCGAACCGACCCGCCAGACCAAGCAGAGCAACAGCAACTTCTACGTCTCCAGTGATGAATTTCATTTGCTGCCGCACAAATAGCATGTCAGCCGCTGTCCGGTTTAGTTTTGGAAAAGTAATGCTCAAAAGGAAAAATCTTGAAAAGTCTGAAGGGAAGAAAAAAAGAAGCCCCAAGAGGATCGGACGAACAATGTGATAGAGCAGGGCAAAGAAGGCAACGGGTTTCCGGCTGCGCATGATGTCGGCGCGGTCGAGTGCCAACTGAGACGCCTCCTGGAGGTGCCGCAGCAGATCCCCCTTGGGCTTCCCGAGTCTCTCCCGCACAACGCTTCCCGGCAAGGCCGCCACGGTCATGGCCTGCGTCGCGAACATGGCGGCCTCTACATCGGCGGGAGTCTTTTGGACCAAAACCCGGAAGTCTATTATCTCTTGTCGCCAGTAGGCGTCGTGGCACATCTTGACCAGGGGCTCGACGTGTGCTAATAACAGGTCCGTGAGGATGTCGTCCTTTTCGGGCTCGAGATGCAGGTGGGAAAGGTCCATTAGAGTGGGCATCCGTCCGATCGGCCACGAGGGCGGACTGGTGGGATTCTTGCCCGTGTTATCCGAGTCGATGCGGAAGAGACATCGCGGCTCGAAGACAACCTCTTGCAGGTTTAGCCAGTAGTTCGGCCCGAGGTAATAGGACACGTTGTCGTCGTAGACTTGCATTCCGGGGTCACCGGCCACGGACTCGTCGTGTTGAAGCTCGGCCAGGTAGCTCGTGGGGGGGCTCATGGAGGGGAACGCGCTGCCGGGGCCCTTTTGCGAGCCACTCCGCGACGACATGCCCTTCATCTCTTCGATGATCCTCTCGAGACGGTCGACTCTGTCCTGAAGCTGCTGCTGGCTCTCCGGGGTGGGAACGCCCGGGTCCCTCGGGGGATCGTAGACGCACGGTATGCCATGACGGACGCAGTTGACGCACGGCTTCGCCTTGTCGCAGCGGACTTTACGTCGACGACAAGCGCTGCATGGCTTGTTGAAATTCAACAGGTTGGACGACATGACTATGTTCGAAGGATTTCCTTGATGACAGGGGGAAGCAGACAACCTGCTCCGATTTAGAGTTGAGGCTGCGGCTGACGGGAGCCACGCTAGACAAGACGCTGGGGCTCTCTCTCTCTCTCTCTCTCTCTCTCTCTAGAGTACTATTGGGTGAAAGTTTGGATGAACAAATAATCTGTCATTATTCCTCTAAAGGAGGAGACGGTCCGACGGGAGGGGAAAGGGGTGTGTGGGAGGATCGTGAGTGAGATATCGACACGCCAAACCCCCAGAAGACCTCGCCGACGGCACCGACGCGGGTTTGCTCGGTGGTAAAAATGCTCTGACCGGAAGGGGATTGCAGTAAACTGGCGGTAAGACGCCAAATGCAGGGCGTAGGACGATTCGACCCAACCATCGAGATGCCTCCCGGACCCCCCGGCCAGCCTTAGATAAAGAAGCCTCGCCTAGCACGTTAATATTTCTCACCTCGCTCGCAGGCATATACTGGCGTTAAAAGATGATAAGCCTCAACCACCACGACGAGAGCAGGCGGGGAAGCTCCATTGCGAGCAGAGTCCGAGGGTTTGTTGTGTCTGGGCGACACCCATTGTAGTTAAAGCGTAGGTACGAGGGCGGGGTGAGCCAACGTTGGCACAGGAGCCAACTATGCCAATCACGGTAGGAGAGAGCTGGAAAGATGGCGATCAAGTACGGGGGTGAGGCTCTTTACCAACAAGAAGACGCTTCGAATTGGTTAAGGTACTATGGGTAATCCACATTCCATGACGGGCATGCCTCAGGGTTGTTTCTCTGTCCATGGCCGTCTCTCTGAACCAGCGTCTGGACAATAGAAGGCAGGAGAGGGGAAAATGACGCAAGAGGGTCCAGATTTCTGTTATGGCTCGTGGGTCCGGAAACAGACTGGGGGGATATCTCCAACAAGGGGGCCAAGGCTAGATTTCTACAAGCACCAGTAGTACGCAGAGCGCGTACGGACACACGTCCGGTGCGTGCGATAGGCCAGGCTCGGCGGTTGGAGAAACCTCGTGGGCCCACTTTAGAACCAGTCCAGTGTCGCATAGCTCGGCAGCGGCATATTACCTGTTTGGGAGTTTGTTTGAATGAAGTGAGAGAAGCCGCCGAATTCCTGTCCCGACGTTGGCTTCGTACCACGCAGTAGTTACCCCTTGCTTTCGTATCCCTTGATGACGACTGACTGGGTTCGGGGGAACGGAGGCAGCCCCGAAGAGAGACCCTCAACAAAGGATATAATTCGCCCGAGCAGTGTGAGGAAACAAGTACTAATGAGCAGACCCTTGCTCTCTGTCTTTTCTTTTTCCTCCTGGCATTCTCTGACCTTGTGGCGTAGCAACCGAGGTCAAGCCCGTCATTCTTATTTGGTACTGGATACGCTTTCGTTATCATGGCGGCTTGGCATACAGAGATTTGTCCACCTAGAAAGGGCTTTTAGCGACGGGATGAAAAATTCTAACCGGTTCTGAACAGATGATGGGTCATCTGCTTGATACCTAGGCAGTACAGTGTATATGAAGACCTGGAATTCAAATCCAGGTCCACTAAGTAGCGTACATGAGCCGCAGTCCAGTCTCGAACATACATAATGTGGAGGCACGACTGCTGAAAAAGGTGATGATGATGATGAAGGAAACTAACTAGGGCTACCCTAGCTGGTAGGCTGGATCTAACCAAGGGTGCCAGCGGGTGGCAGCCAGTGGTGGGGCTGCTAACCTAGCCGTGGTCACCTGCCACACATAATTTAACACAAGATAGAGAAAGCTACTCCGTACGGGAGTAGAACCCGGAGCCGGTGATGAGTCAGCACCAGAAGCTGGGCTCAGTGCAAGAACCGTACATACCAGTGGGTACGTATTAGTTACACGATACTTGTAGATCCGCACTAAAAGAGTTGGTCTCACAGATTGCATCGTAAGCGAGTCCGTGCCCTTCACCAATCAGTACTAGTAATCATTCCGTGCCGCGTCCTGCGCTGTCATGACTTACAAAGCTACACAACCAATGTACGCACGTAGCTGGTGAGCTCCAAGGACCGATGGTAGGGGTTGGGCAGCTAGACACGTCGAATCGTCGATCTGTCTAGGTAGATACCCAGGTATCTAGGTACTTACGGATACTTGGGTACTTTATGTGCCTAGGCAGTACAGTACATTGTACAGCTTAGTAACTGCGCCACATCGCGCGGCGTGGTGTGGCACAGGCGACCCGCACTTTGCGGGCCGGTCAATTGCCCGTGACCCCGCGGACCGAACCGTCGTACAGCTCAAAGTTGACGCGACTGGACCAGACGCCATAGATTTCGTCGAGGGCTGCCCAAGCTGCGAAAGGTCCCACCAGCCAACACAAGATGGCTTTGCCGCTGCCACCGGGCCTCGTGCCTGCAGAAGTCGCTTTCCTGTGCGAGATGGAATTGGTCACCATCGTACCGCGTCAGCGGCTACAAAGTATCGACCTCTTGAGCGTGAGCACGCTCCTGTCCTGTCTCGCCATCCAACAGTCTGCTAACATGCAATGCTTGCTTGCTGCCTGTCTAGGGTGCGACACCCGCCCTGCGACCCCCGGCGCGTTCCAACCTGCCACTCTGGCTGGCTCTCCTCCTCAAGAAACAACGCCGAGCCAACATTGTGCCTCCCCAATGGCTCCATCCGAGCTCCCTTGCCGAGATCGTACACCACGAGACGAAGCGCGAGCCCGACGCCTTCTCCCCCCCGCCGCCGCCCCCGATACGCGCCGATGCCTTGGGTAACGCCCGTCGCCTGGGCGCCGGCCCCGACGAGACCCTGTCGCCGCCCTTCCTGCCGTCCTGCACCGCCGACGCCCCCCCAAACGCCCTGCCCTTCCACTGGTTCGAGCTGGCCGAGATGCTGCTGGCCCACGCCTCCGACGACATACCCTCGCCCTCCGAGGTCCGCTCCCTGCTCCGCGACCTGCACGAGGTGCGCGCCGCCAAGATGCGCAAAAGCACCCAGGACCTGTCCGAGGGCGTCGGCGGCGTCATGAGCCTGCGCGGCGTCGGCGCCATGGAGCTGGCCGAGAGCCGCGGCTTCTTCCTCGGCGTCATCGAGGGCGTGCGCAAGATCGGCGCGAGCGCCGAGGCCACCAGGCGCGAGGAGGACGAGGAGCGCGGCGACGCCGACGGAGATTACGACGAAGACGAAGACATGCTATGATACCCACCCCCTTGGCGTTGGAAACGCTTTACACACGACGAAATACGCGGCGCTGCTATAGAGTCGAGGAGCACAAATTCCTCCAACTGGCGTCGTTTTGCGGGATTGGAATGAGAGGGAACGCCCGGTAACGCGGCCAGGCTCTTACCATTCAACAACCCCACGACACTATTACACTATTCTGGTATGAACATGAGGCGCTTCTCACCTCTCCCGCCGCCTGTCGCGCGGAGTACGTTTTGCTGCAAGACATGCCCTTGCTAGCCTCCTGAAACGGGTTGCTGAGGGAAAAAGGATGCACGATGACGACAAGACTCAAAAGATGGACAGATCCGATAACTAGACTGCCTTTGCAGCAGAAATCCCATCAGCGACCTGATTTCGCCCCAATGTTTCCCTGTAATCCAAGAAATGCGAGGCACAACTGCCGATTTACAATACCAAAATCCAATTCAACAAGATCTACCTTCTACCGTCATTCTATCCCATCTATATGCCTCCCCCCGCCCCCCTCCCCCTTATCCCAGTCTCGGTCTCTTCGTCGCCGTCTCCTGCGTGTCAGAGGAATCGCTCGGTCTCTTGCCCAAAGTGCCCGTCGCGGGGCCGCGGGGGGAGGTGGTCTGCGCGGGGCTCTCCCACTCGGCCGAGCCGGCCTTGCGCCTCTTGGCCGGCCGAGATCCGGCCGCCCCCTCTTCTTCCCGCCCCCGCTTTTGCGGATGCCCGTGTGCTCGGTCCGAGGCAAACAGGGACTTGCCGAGTGCGCCAATCCTTCTGAAAGGAACGTCACGCTTGCGACCGCCCCCGCGACCGCGACCGCGACCGGTGCTCCGTCCGAGTGGGGGCCCGGATTGTCCGGCACCCCCAGCAGAGGGCATGTTCCCCCTTCCCGAATCTGGACCTGTCTGCGTCCCATGCTGGCCTGGTGCAGATGGGCCTGCAGACGGACCTGCAGATGGGCCGGGCGAGGAGCTTGGTGATCGACCTCTCGGGGAATGACTAGGGCTTCTTTGCTCTTCGTCTTTCTCGTCTTCCTCGCCCTCTTCCTCGTCCTCGTCTTTCTGCTCTTCTTTTTCTTCGGCTTGCTCTTCTGCTTCGTCCTGCTCTTCTCCACTTCGCCCCTCTTCTTCATCTTCCTCCTCCTCCCCTTCTTGGTTTTGGTGCCCTTCACCATCGTTCCCAGCGTCTTCGTCGTCTTCATAGTCAACTGCACCAGCGGGTGAGCTAACCCCTTGGCGCGGCGGCCTATCGTCTGAATACCTCGATGGGGAGGGCTCCGAGTACGGGGGGAAGGACTCGGTTGACAGCGAGGTATCGGGCGACGCGGGAGTGCCCGGGGTCCAGGGAGGCAGGGCGCCCCATGGTACGGGTCTGATTGGTGGTTGCGCTGGGTTCCCGCCTTGGCCGGCGATTCCGCTGGGGCCGGCGCCGTTGTTTCCATCGTTGTCCTCCTCATCGTGTCCTTGATCGCCCATGTTTACATCATCTTCATTGCCATCGTTGCCGTCATCGCCCTCATTGCCATCGTTGCCATCGTCGCCCCTGTTTTCCTCGTCCTCACTATCGTCATTGTTCTTGTTTCCATCGTTGGCATTGTTTCCATCATTGGCATCGTTGCCGCTGTTTCCATCGTTGCCGTCGTTTCCATCGTTGGCATCGTTTCCATTATTGCCGTCGTTTCCATCATTGCCGTCGTTTCCATCGTCGCCATCGTTGCCATCGTTGCCATCGTTGCCATCGTTGCCATCGTCGCCCCTGTTTCCCTCATCCTCACTATCGTCATCACTCTTGTTTCCACCGTTAACATCGTTGCCATGTGTACCCGGTCCTGGCGCTGGCGGCGGCGGAAGAGGATGAGGAGGAGGAGGAGGAGGAGGAGGCGGAGGCGGTGGAGGAGGAGGAGGAGGAGGAGGCGGAGGAGGAGGCGGAGGCGGAGGCGGTGGAGGAGGTGGTGCTCCTGCTGGCGGCGTCGCACGCCGATTTATCTGGTGCGATGCGGTCGTTTGCCTTCCAGTGTACATGTCCAAGGCAACAAGCGGCTGGCTCCCTGCCCCACGAGCCTGGGCCCGAGTCTGTCTGGGCTCGTGATTGACCCTCCACAGCACGGCCTGTCTCCCGCCAGCCTTCTTACCGCCGCCAGCTTTCTTACCGCCGCCGCCGGCTTTCTTGCCGCCACCTTTCTTGCCTCCCTTCTTACCGCCTCCCTTCTTGCCGCCTCCCGATCCAGAAGCTACCGTTGGTGGCATCGTTTTGGCAGTCGAAAGAGGTTTGCAGAAGAAACGGCGAGCACAGAATGCTCGGTGATACGTCTGGGCCGAAAAAACGAAAAGAAAAAAAAAGAAAAAGAAAAGAAAAAAGGTGAGCGAGGTGCTAGGATGATACTATTCGTGAGTTGATCTGGTGAAATGTTTCGAGTGTTGGTTGCGTGCTTGTCTTCTAGATGCTGGGAATGGTCCGCTCCAGACCTCCTTATATCCTACTCTTGTCTTTAGGAAAGATGGCTTTGGTAACTGGCATTCTTCTTTTTCTTCCGGCACGTCTTTGACGACGATGACATGTTATCAAAGCCGGTCAAGGAGCGGTTTGTTCGGTTGTCCCGCCGGTGCGTGTTCCTTGGAAAGCTTCTCAGCTGTTCGGGCTCGCCTTTGACGGCGATTGTCCAGTCCGAGAATACCCGCGAGGGGAGAAAAGGGCATCCAAGAAGGAAAACGCACAATGGCATTGATCCCTTTCAAAGAAACGCCCTTTCAACTTGGGCGCTTTCCTTCCATCGCCTTCAAGGGAGACGAGAGCAAAGACCCAGGAAATGAATGGGCCGGGACCCGGTGAGATTCTCACTGGCGAGGGCTAGAGCTCCGCTTTCAAACAAGACATTGAGATGTCGAGGGCCGCTTGTTTCCAGGCGTCGATCTCGGGGGTAAAGTAATCCAGTACGTCAAAACAGTCCAGTATAAGCGGAATAACGCTTGATGGATGGTCCGGTCCAGTCACTGTAATCGAAAACCGCCTGAAGGCAGAGCTTTGAATAGGTGGAATACAATCTGCCTTTAGGGAATAATCGCAGATGGACTCTGTCCCCAAACTGAGCCCCCCCCTTCCCGATACCTCCTCCCAGCCCACCGAGTCCTCGAGTTACGATGCGGGAAATATCTCCTCCTCTCTGATATCCAACACCGTCATGTGTCCGGGCGCGTGGCCCATCACCGTCCCCTTGAGACCGGCCCGCATCACGGCCTCCTGCGGGGTGACGCCGCAACCCCAGAACACGGGCACGTACTCCTCGTCGTCCGGGTCGAAGACGCCGGCCCCGTCGAGCCGGAGCGTCACGTCGCCCCAGTCCGGCTTCGTGATGTCCCTGATGCCGATCCTCTCGGCGCCGTCCCAGCCCCACGCGACGGGCTCGCCGTGGGTCGCGACGAAGGGCCTGGTCACGTCACGCACCCTCTCCACCTCGGAGGGCCGGTACGGCCTCATCGAGACGACGTACGTGGCGCCCGCGAAGACGCCCGCGGGGCACAGCGGGATGCCGGTCCGGTAGATGGCCACGGAGCGGCCGTGCAGCTGGTGCCGCGGCGCGAGCCCGGCCTCGCAAAGGGCCCTCTCGAAGCTGAACGAGCAGCCGACGAGGAAGCCCACGTGGTCGCCGTCCAGCCACCTGTCCACGACGTCGACCGGCTCCGCGACCCCGTCGACGGGGACGTGCCTGCCGTCCTCGTAGACCCGGAAGCGGGGGAAGTCGCGCCGCAGGTCGATGTTCTCGGCCACCGGCAGGACCCGGCCGCCGTCGTCGTCGCGGCTGCGGACGTGCGACTTGAGCCGCTTGTAGTCTCCGGGGCTCGCCGACTCGGCGAGGAGCGGGCACGGCACGGGGTTCCGCTGGCAGAGGAGGCGGAAGTCGTCGGCGTACCGTTGCGGGAGGATGATGAGGTTCGCCTGGAGGTACGTGGGCGCCTGGCCGGCCGTCGTCGAGGTGAAGGTGCCGGAGCGGAAGGCCAAGCGGGCGTCTTCACCCGTCTTGTAGATGATTGTCATGTCTCGGAACGTTCAGAAGTTGTGCTGAATGGTTGCCAACGTGTAGTAGCGCGCAAATACCGGTTTCTAGGAGCCAGAGCAGAAAAATCGGGAAACACCGGATCACGAATCTGAAAGTCTTATCGCAAGAAGTAGTGTGTCCTTTTGAGGTTTCTTGAACGGGACGTTGGGCCAGGGACCAGGCCGCCTCCGCACTCGTTCCCGCAGCTTATCGCGGCGGGGCCCCACTCCGATCTCCGAGTTTCGGCCCTCTTTGCCGAGGAGACTCGCTACACCAAGAAACCGTCATTTTTTTTTAGCCGCCGCCCGCGCCCTCCTAGGCCTCCACGCGCATGCCGAACTGTGGCAATCTCAGAGCCGGACTTGTCCGGGCGGCGGACGGGCAGGCTTGCTGGAGGCCGACATGGTTGTGTTCGTCGTTTGATACCGCGTTAGTAATGGGAAGGACGTGATGTTTCCGCGGAGATGGTCAAATGTTTTGATACTGCGAGGGCCATGACGACGGGGAATTCCTCTCTCTCCCCCCGGAACCATACCAGGAGGACCGGCAATTGCGGGCCCCGCGATCAACCCGTGTGTAGGGTACCTGGACGGTTTCTTGACCCCCGTGCTAAACTCCCCGGGTTTGACTGTCGGACCGGACGGGGATGCCGCCGCATCAGCCGCATTCCCTCCCGCTTCTACTAACCCCGGCACGAACCCTCATTTTTCTTCTGCATCGTAAGGTCTACCACTTGGCCTGAGCAACCGTCCTTTGATGGATTCTCTAAAAGGCCTTAATCAATGAACAACCTTGTTGCGGGGGGGCGAGGCAACTCGCCAACGGCGCCTTTGAAAGGCAGCGTACTTGCGCGAACTAATGTGCTTTGTCCGACAACCAAGGCAATGCAATGCAATGCCAGCGTCGAACAGGGCACCAAGTCGAGAATAGTACGAGCCCAGGCCGCTTTATCGACTCAAAACCTCATATGCATGCAGACTTCCCGTCCGCGACCTCAAAAGAAAACATGACCTTCCCATACCGTGGTCCCTCACAAGCCCACCAGACCGAATTTCCTCCAAGAACCACCCACCCTCCCCACCCATCCATCCCCCCCCATCACTGACCATCCCACAGACCGAAGAACCCTGATACAACTGCAAATCAAGAATAGCCTCAAGGTAGAGGCCCCCCCCCTTTCCCCCTCCCCAGCTACCCCTCATGGTTCCCCCCCGCGCCCTTCCCGCCCTATGGCTGCCCATCCTCCTCTCCCTCCTCCTCGGCCTCCTCGTCCGACCGCTCGAGAGGCTCTTCTACCACGCGGACCTCTGCGCGGCCTACCACGCCTCCGCCACCACCGCCGTCTACCTCACCGCCTGCCTCAACGCCGCCGTTGCCACCACCGGCCTCCGCCACCGCCTCCGCGCCGTCCGCCGCGACGCCGACCTCTTCGCCCGCCTCGGCCCCTGCAACCGCCTCCTCGTCCGCGCCTACCTGCGCGGCTGCTTCCTCCTGCCCAACCTCATCGGCCCCGTCTGGATCTGCCGCGTCGTCCGCCCGGACAGCCGCCTCCTCGACGACCTCGCCCACCTGTACGGCTTCGCCGTCGCCCTCCTGCACGCCCCCCTGCTCGCCAGCCTGGCCGTCCGCCTCGTCGTCCCCCTCGCCTGCGGCGCCCTCCGCCGCTCCCTCGAGGCCGTCTCCCGCCTCGTCTGCCGCGCCTCCGACGCCCTCGGCCACGACACCCCCCCCGCCGCCGTCGCCCAGATGGCCCTCGCCGCCCTGCACGCCCGCCTCGCCCGCCTCCCCGGCCGCGTCGTCGACGCCGTCGACGGGAAGCTCCTCAGGGCCGAGTGGGCCTTCCTGCGCCTGGTCGCCGGCTTCCTCGCCGCCGTCTGCCTGAGCGCGCTCTACGCCATGGTCGT
Source organism: Colletotrichum echinochloae (assembly GCA_016618095.1). Taxonomy (NCBI): domain Eukaryota; kingdom Fungi; phylum Ascomycota; class Sordariomycetes; order Glomerellales; family Glomerellaceae; genus Colletotrichum; species Colletotrichum echinochloae. The sequence continues at coordinate 1,530,761 of JADEZT010000008.1, forward strand.
CGACGTCTACAGGCCGCACTTGCAGCGCCTTGCCATCCGCCTGGCCGCGTGGGTGCTCACGTCGGTCGGGGACGCCGTCTTCAACCTCGGCATGTGGGTCGAGACGGTTGTCGTGAAGAGGGGGTGCTGGGAGGAGGGCGGTCTCTGGGACGCCGCGGGGGCTGCGCGCGGCCTGACAGGCTACTCTTGACCGTCCTGGCGAATCTACTCACACTTGGCTGCGGCGTTATAACTGATTTTGAGAGAGAGAGAGAGAGAGAGAGGAGGCAAATCCCTAAAGCCGGCAATTGATGCAACAAAGTAAACAGACAGGATTCGGATGCAGGTAAAGTATACCATATCGAGTATGAGGGGATCTTCTCCCGGCCCCAACACCGATAGAATGTTTTGGCCACATTCTCCAAGTTTGGACTGGGACGTAAGGCGATCATGCCCATGATCACCACTTTGATGCTCAGCAACGCCCGTGAATGATGACTGATTATGTCGAAATCTATCTAACCATGTTGTGCAAACATGTTTCTGGGTATCGAACGCCAACCTGTAGTATATAGCAAAAGAGGAGCAAACGTAACTTTCCAGAACCTGTGCATTCCCTATCCACCAGACAGGGTCAGCTTGTGGTTCGTTATTTTCGGACCTAGGCGATTGGCCATAAGCATGTCCTCACGAGCGAATTCTCCCACACTCCATCCAAACCCAGCCTGTGTCTCGAGGCTTCGACGATGGTAATCTTGGGTGACAAGTGGACCCGTCAAACAGTGTCCTGGCCGGCGATGGTGATGCCGCCGGAAGTCGTCTCGATAACCTTGTATCCATCAGCGTTTGCAGTGCCCCGGGCTGCTTGGGCGTAAGCCTCGTCGCTCCTGTAACGCATGGTTAGCCGTCATCCGAAATCTGCGCCAACATCCGTGATGGGATCCTTGCCTGTCGCAAAGCACCTCCAGGTCCTTGTCGCTCAGAATCTCGTGATCCGCCGATCGCGTGAAGATCTGACCGTCCTTCAACAACAGAGACTTGAGCGTCTCCTTGTCCAAGTCCTCCTTGAGGTTCACCCTCTGGCCCATTGTCTTGAAAGAGCCCTTCTTGATGATCAACTTTTCCAGGCGACGCTTGGCGTCAGCGCTCAGAAGGAGCTCCTCCTCGACAGTGCCCTTGGTGGCGAGTCGGTAGACAATGACGGGGCGGGTCTGACCGATGCGGTGGCAGCGGTCCTGGGCCTGGAGGTCCTGCTGCGGGTTCCAATCGCTGTCGAAGAGAATAACGGTGTCGGCGCTGGCGAGGTTGATGCCCTGGCCGCCGGCGCGCGTCGAGAGCAAGAAGATCTTGAAGTCGGGGTTCGAATTGAAATCCTTGATCTGATCACGACGGCTCTCCTGGGAAACGGAACCGTCGAGACGGCAGGCGTTCCATTTACGAAGCTCGCAGTAGTCTTGGAGAATGTCGAGCTGGGTCTTGAATTGACTAAATATCAACACCTTGTGATCCTTGGAGAATAGAGCTGGCAGGAGTCGATCGAGCATGAGCATCTTGCCAGACGAGGTGACAATGCTTTCGTCCACCGAAGGAGCACCTTCATAGCTCCAAGGGTCAAAAAAGTTGTGTGGGCTGTTGCACACAAGACGAAGTTGCATGTCGGGATTGCCGAGCTTCTTCGCGCTCATCTCCTTCTTAGCCTGTTCGAGAATCTTGGCCCGGCGCTGCTCCTCGGCAGACATGGCAACGGTCCCGTCGTCGCTGTCGTCCTCCTCGGCCTCCCTCGCCAGTTTCGCCTCAAACTCATCGTCGGAGAGCTTGTCCTCGTCGTCGGGATCGGAGTCGACGTAGCGGCGTCTTCCCCGGGTGACTCGGCCTCGGGCGGTAGTCGAAGGGGTCGAGTGTCGAGACGACTTGGCGCTCTTGGCTTTGGGGGTCTCAGAGGCGGGTGCCTCTTTGCGCTTGGAGCTAGCGCGGTATGACGTCTTGGAAGGGGTACTGGACGTGGTCTTTTCTGTGTTTTCGGCCTTACTGGGCGAGCTTCTAGCTCGGCTCATCATGGCCGCGAACGCATTGAGCATCTTGGGCTGGGGCGCCGCCTTGGGCTCCGACTTTCTGGGACTGCTTCTGATGGGAATGTCCATCTTCTCGACCGCGGGCGGTTCTGTCTTGGCGGGTGGACCAATGGTAGCGGTAAGCCGCTCGACGACTTTGTTCTCAAGGTACGCGCGAGTGTCCACCTTTTTGTCGTTGATGGCATTGTAAATGTCTGTCTGCTCCTTGGTCATCGGGGCGAAGAGGATGTACTCGCGCTTCTTGGGGAGGTGGGCGGCGACATCCGCCTTGACTCGACGGAGAAGAAGAGGCTGGAGGATGACGTGGATCTTTTTGATCAACTCTTGGTTCTCGCGATCAGCGATGAACTCCTCGGCGCCCTCCTCGTCCTGTAAATCATCGAAATTGAACCACTCTTCGAAAGCCTCCCAATCCTTGAAGATGCCCGGCATGAGGAAATGAAGAAGAGCCCAGAGCTCCCTGAGGTTGTTCTGAAGCGGCGTGCCCGTAATGAGTAGTCTGGTGGCAGAGGTGAAGTTCTCGAGCTCCTGGAAGAGCTTGGACTCGAAGTTCTTCATACGATGGCCCTCGTCCTGGACGAGGTCAGCGCGCCGACGCGGCGCAACAAAGCGTGAAAGACAGGACTCACAATTATGACAAAAGCCCACTGGAATTTTGCGAGAGTGGCTCTTTCCCTGAGGACCATCTCGTAGGAAGTGCAGACGACTGGGAACTTCTTGGTGGGCATCCCATTCTTCATGTTCGGGGTGAGCCGTTCCCTCTTGATCTTTGCGCGCTGTTGAGCGTCGCCATGGAAGAGCACAACGGGGATATCGGGACACCACTTCTCAAACTCATCCATCCAGTTGGACAGCGTGCTCAGGGGTGCAACGATGAGGTGGGGGCCCAAGTAGTTTTGTTCTCTGGTATGAGCGATGAGAGAGATTGTCTGAACGGTTTTGCCTGAAAGCAAAGGTAAGTCGGTTGCATGGCGCCCACGTGGTGTAGAACGAGAGACATACCGAGACCCATCTCATCGGCAAGAATGCCGGACAAACCTTGGATACAGATCTCGGCCATCCAGGTGAGGCCCTCGAGCTGGTAATCACGCATCTCGCCGCCGGTCATGAGCTTGGGCTGGGTTGCCATGGCCAGCTTGTGGTCTCCAAGGGTTTCGCCTTCCAGGCTGGTTCCGACTCGGCCCAAGGCCTGGGTCTTGGTGACAAGCATGTCACTGAAAGCGGCGGACCTGGCCAACAAGCCCTCGAGCTCTCTTGCTCTCTTCTGCCTCTCCTCCTTGCTCAGCTCGTTCTTCTTCTTACGGCGATTCTTGGCGTTCTGTGCCTTTTTGTCGGCCTTTGTCTTCTTTTCATTAGCAACTCGGGCCTTGGCCTCCTCTTCCACGATGCTCTTGAACTCGGCATCGATGGGCTCAACACTGTCGTCCCTGGGTGGCGAGGAAGGGGCGCTGGTGTCGAGACGGCGGTTGGTGGACATGACTGACTCCACCTCGGAGGTGGCAGAGGAATCCATATTGTATGTAATACACCAAGTGCGCAAGGCAAGGGTGAATAAAGAAAGGAAATTTGCGGGCGAAGCGCGTTAGAAAAAGCCGTTGCCCGTCTTGAGCGGTTGAGGTTGACGAGAGAGTAGCTTCGAGGTGGTGAAAATCGATGATGGTATTGCCACTAGCACGCCCGCCAGACCAATCGGGTCTGTGCCCCTTGGATGAGGAAGATGAAAAAGATGCAATTGAAGAAAGGGGAAAGCTGCAAAAAGAATAAAAATAATCAATTGTTATGATCCAAAGCTTTGGAATCGCACACTTTACCTCTACGTCCTAGAAAACAAAGTCAGGATCGAATGGGAGTGGGCGGACCGATGGGAAAAGAGAGAGAGGGGGCGCGACGCGAAAGGAGGCGCAGTCACGTGGGTTCGTGTCGTTTTCAATCAAGGACCCGGTCTTTTTTTCTTTTTTCTTTCTTGTTGTCTAGGCACCCCGTCGTCATTGAGACGGGTCTGGGATCGGGTGAGGGAGATCGGGGGCCCAGCGTAGCAATCTAGGTACGTTCACGACGGAATGTTGCAAAAAGGTCCTTATACCCGAGCCATTGCGGGAAATCATGTCTCCCGCCCATATGAGAGAGGGTTTGCAGCTAATGAGGCACAAAGTTTGTCTGCGGTCGACTTAGGTCCCTCAGAAGGCGAAGTAGCAATAAAATAATCGATGCAAGTATTATAGCCCTGGAATTGGAATAAGAGTAGAAATAAAAGTTCAAGTTAATATACTGGTGTGGTAATTAGATGGCAATAAGTGAGTGTGTGTCTAAGCAAAAAAGTGACGATACTACCTATATAGTTACCTATAATAAGAATTATAATCTAAATCTGTATTAAGTGTGGGGACTGATCTATAGCTACTTTAACCTAAGCTAAAGGTAAGCAAAGGTGAGGTTAAGGGTTGTCAAAGTGGGTGCAATATGCCGGCGAATGGCACGGACCTCCAGGCCCATTGGGCTGGATTGGGAAAGGTCTGCGGCGAAATGTCGGTTGACATCTATGGAACGGATTTTGCCAGCCAAAATATCCGGAATCCGATGACCACGTGCATTTGGATCCTGAGGTAATACAACAGCCATGAATGTGCGGGGAATCCCATGGAAAATAGCGATATAGTTACACATATATATACTAGCAATTTAACTAGGGATTTTTACTATAATTATCCACGTACTTTAATAATTAACAGTCTAAATTTATAAGTACTAATTAATATCACTTAAAGTACTATATATAGTATATATAATTTATGCTATAGCTATTATTATGACTAAAAATAAGATAGCTATAACATTAGTAACTCTAAGCAGCCTGGCTAACTAGAGCAATTGGTATATCTAGCTATAGTAATAAGCAGTAGCCCTAAATCTATGGGAGTTAATTAACCTAAATGCCAACGATATATAGTATACTACTATAAAACAACTAGTAAAGCCTCCAATAGCTCTAGATATTACAGACTACCTAATAATCCTATTCATAATAACTAGGTAGGCAATAGATAATATAGTAGATAGCTAATAATTACTAGATCTAAAAGATATATAGGCCTTAAAGCTATTCTAGCTATTAACTAAAGGATAAAAATAACTTAAATATAATAATAAGATATATATATATAAATAATAGTAATATAAGTAAGACTATAAGGTATTTAGTAACTTAGTTACCTAGATCTATGTAATAGTAAATCTAATAGTAGTTATAGAGTACTACTCTATAAGTAAGTTAATATATATATAGATATATAATATTAAGATATATATTAGTCTACCTCTATATAAAGAAAAGGAAATTACTATAGCAAAGTATAAGAAAGTCATAAAAAGAGCTATAGATTATAAGGTAATAGATATAAAAGAGGTAGAGAAATAGATATCTAACTAGGAGAAAGTACTCTCTTACAGCACACAAGTCCAGTGGTATTTAGCTATAAAGACCAGTAAATAGTTTCTACTGCTGATAAAGGCGTTAAGGTATATGCCGCTAGCAGTATAGGTAGAGGTATATGAAAGTACTAACTGCATAAGGGCTATTAATAACCAGCTCCTATATTGCGAAGTAATATTAGCAATATAGGCCTGCATCGCTACGGAGCTAGAGCGTCCCCAGGCAAAAGCCACTTACAGCACCTTTAGCCTAGTCACTATAGTAATAGTTACTAATAATATTATAAAAGATTATATATAAAAGAAGCTAATAAAAGAAAAACAGTATAATAACTACTATAATAACTAAAATAATAAGAGTAATAACTATAGTAATAAAAAGTACTTACTATATAATATTCTTAGGTACTTACTATTAAGGTATTACTTTATAGGTAAAATATACCTAAGGTTTCTATAGTAACTACGCGGAGTAATTATTAACTATATAAAGCAAGCTCTAATATAGTAATATATAAAAAATAAGCTAAAAGAGAAAGATATATTACTAGTCTCTATATATAACTACCTAGATAAATTTACTATAGTAGTAGTAGCAGTACCTTATTAGAGGCTATATAATACTAAGTAAAGGAGTTAGTAGGAGAGTAGTTAGAGGTTACTAGTAACTATTATTCTAATCTATCTCCTCTCTAAACCTTAATACTATTATAAAAACCCCTTTTATATACCCTTTAGCATAACGTTATTCTATTCTATAGTACCCCCCAGGCCCTACCTAGTATCCCACTAGCCCCAAAGCCAGTACTACTTTTAAGAACCTAATACAATCTCCCCCCTCTAAGGTCCTATCCTTAGGACCTAGTAATCAATCAGTTAGCCCCTCTATTAATACCCTAGTACCCTACCTATAATACTACTTATACTTTAGTAGAGTCTAGAAACTCTACTAGGCTTAGTAAACTACTAGATAGGTAGTTATCTCTCTAGCTAACTACCTACCCTTAGCCTTACTCTTATTTTATAGTAGCTTAGTATAGCTAATAGCCTCTCTAGTACCTTACTAGGCCTAGCTATCCTATACTTAGGGTATAAGTCTTAAGCCCTTGCTACTATTAGTAAGGGGCTACCTATTCTACTATAGAGGTACCTTACCTACCTATAGTACTACTTTAGCTACTTACTTCTTTCTCTCTCTTATAGCTTAGTATCCTATTATTTATAAAGTAGTATAGTTAGCTTTTATTACTTATACCTTTATTTTTCTAGTAGCTAAGCCCTAAGTTATATTATTCTTAATATAATAGTAAGAGTATACTTTATAGTAGTAAAAGGGGTACTAGTACCTCTTTAATACCTCTTACTTCTCTTTTCTTCTAAAAGTATTATTATTTCTTTATAGGCTAGAGTTATTATTATTACTTACTTATATATATACTACCTAATAGAATAGCTAGGCTTACTTTCTCTTTTCTTACTTTTTACCTATTTTCTTTTTTTTCTTCTGTTCTTTATAATATCCTTATATTATTATTATTTTTTAATTTTTTATTATATCTCTACTACTATAGTAGTAATAATAGTACTAGTCATAGCAATACCAGTAGTAATACTAGCACTAGCTACTCCCCTACCACTACTATTATATTCTCTACGCCTCCTACTAATCCTACTATCCTAGGTAGCTCTAGCACCCTCCCAGTCCCCTCCTAGTAGCCCCCCCTACTAACAATACCTATTCTAATACTTCTAGTATTATTAACCCTATTATTATATATAAAGTCTCTTATTATTACTACCTTTAGGCTATAGTAAAGTAATAGCCTAATATAAAAGATACTATTACCTATCTTTTTTATTATATTAAGACCTAAAGTATATACTTATCCCTTTAGTACCTCTCTAATACCTCTCTACTATCCTAACTATTCTAATTACTAGTAATAAGTACTCCTACTACGCTAGCTAATATAGTAAGCCTTATATCTCTATAAGCTTATCCCCCCCCCTACTATTACTACTTTTATAGCTATTAGTTTACTACTAACCTATAGTAAGCCTTATATACTACTACTATTACTACCTTTACTCTTAAGGTAGTTTTTAAGGACCTCTATAAAGAGGCTAACCCCTACTCCTACTACTGCCTTATAAGTATATATATACCCCTATACTCCCCTAGTACCTCTTAGCCTAACCCTTTCTAGGAGGAGATTAAGAAAGCCTAGCTTATAAGCCTAAAGGCCCTTTAGATAAAAGCCTCTAATATATCAGTCTCTAATACTAAGCATAAGGTAGTATAGGAGGAGGAGAAGTAGCTTCTCTACTAGTATAAGGTTCTTACCCTCAAGAGTACCCACTCTACTATAAAATAGTAGGCTAAGTAAGCTAAGTTATTAGCTAAGAGTACTAAGATTACTACTACTGCTACCTAGAACTAGGTTATTACGCTCTACAAGTAGACTAAGGCTATTAAGGCTTAAAGTACTCTCTTCTCTAACTAGACTAAGTCCTATACCTATATTATATATCCTTTCTCTACTCTAGTACCTCTCTAGTACTCTCTTATAGTACTAATAATAGCCTCTAGTATACTAGTAAGATTAACTCCTAGGCTAGTAAATTAGATCCTAGAAAAGGTATTACTAATAATAATAAAAAAGAGTCTAACTAGTAGGCTCTAATTACCCCTATATACTTCTCTAGTGCCTTATTAATACCTCTCTACTATTTATTTAATTAATTACTTATCCCTAAGCTTAGAATACCTAGCCCTTAAGCCTCTCTACTCTCCAGCTATAGTACTAAAGAGATAATAAAACCTAGCTACTTTATAGCTATATAATTATTAACTTAGTTCCCCCCTAATAAGCCTCTAGTAATCCTCTATTTATAATCCTATTACAGTTTCTTTACTATATTTTACTATAGTTCTTAAGAGTTCTCCTCCTCTCTATACCCTTATTACTTTATTAGATATTATTAGTTTCTCTAAAGGCTCTTATATATAACTATTCTCTCTACCTAGTATATATCCTTCTCTTCCTCTTTAATAGAGACTACCTATAGCTTTACTACTACCCTATAGAACTTCTCTAACTATAATAGTAAGAATATATTATAGATATAGTATTATATCTCTAAGTTAAGCTTATATACTTTTCCTCTACTAATTACTTATATAACTATAAATAGCTTTAGATACTTATCTAAGAGCTTCTTTATAGAGTACTTTTACTATATAAACCTTACTAATAGTAGGACCTTCTCTCCTACCTTAAATACTACTATAGATTGCTTTATATTATACTACCTCTTATAGTTCTTATTAGCTATCTCTAGTATCTAGAGGATTATAGCTCACTAGCTTTATAGCTACTATACCCAGTCTCTTACCAATAGGACCTCTATCAGTAAGGCCCCTTCTAGCTTTATATTATTTATATTACATAGTACATAGCCTATGAGAGCCTCCACTAGTACTATTTAGATCGCACTATACGAAGTACTATTATAGACAAACTTAGCTATTAGTAGCCACTTTACCTAATTATCCTACTCTAAGCTATAAAAAGCCTAAAGGAAGTACTTAATATTTTAGTTTTATTACTCTATCTAGCTATCTATCTATAGGTAGTAGGTTATACTTAGCCTCTATTTAATAGCTAGTAGGTAGTATACTACTAACTATAAATAGCTAGTAAAGAGAGATTCTTAGTTAGATACTATTACTACTAGGATACTAAATTATAAGAATACCTTTTTAACTAAGAGAAATACTAACTAGTCTACTATTAAAGTCTCTTATATAGGTATATATAATATATACTTCATAAGTTAGTCTACTATAACTAAAATACTATTATAGCTCCCTCTAGTAAATCCTTTTAACTTAGGTAGCTTAGTAATAAAATCTAAAGTAACCTATTCTTATAGTTAGCTAGGTAGTAGTAGGGGTACTAGTTCCCTATAAGGTAGGTAGTAGTATAACTTTATCTATTAATAAGTTATATATATCTAAACATACTCTATTATATCCTTCTTTATTAATCTCTAGAAGAACGTCTATCTAATTCTTTTAAGTATATAAGTTACCCCTAGGTACCCCCTAGCTAGCTTATTATAGAATGCTACTATAATCTTTATCCTTAGTACATACCCTTCTAAGATAACTACCTTATTCTTATACCTAAGGACCCTATCCTCTCCTTCTAACTAGTTATCCCCTAGCTTTTACTACTCCTTAGAGGTAATTACCTTATTAGCTTACTATACTACTATAGTTTCCTCCTCTAGGCTTAGAGTAAGTTCTTCTAGTAGTAATAGGTATACTACTATTAACCTATTACTAATAATTACTACTACCCTCTAGGTAAACCTACTTAGAAAGCTTTCTAAGAATATACCCCATACCTCTTAGTCTTCTATACCTAAGGGCTAATAGTCTAGCTACTACAATAGCTTATTAGTTATATTCTCCTTTTCTAGCTAGTAGTTAATCTTAAAGTTAAAGAGAGATATGTTCTAAAGCAACCTTACTTACTAACTATTAAGCTAGAGCTTACTAGTAAGGTAGCAGTACCCTAAGTAGTCTATTAAGAATACAATCCTACTCTAGGTATATAGGAGGTAATACCTCTAGTATATAGCTACTTCTTGGATTACTAGTAGTTTAGCCTCTAGTATACTATATTATAGTTTAGTACCCTTTAGCTTCGTAAATAAGAAGGTAATAAGGTACCACCAGTCCTCTACTAGCTATAATAAGATAGCCCTAGTTATAAAGTTTAACATATCTATCTCTACCTATATTAGTAGCACTAGATTAAAGTATTATAGAATAGAAGCTTAGGTAAATATTGTTAGATATTAAGGTTTAAATACCTTATATCTATATAAAAAGGATAGTATATATAATAATAAAGTGAATTATATAACACAGTATTAATAGTACTGTATATACTGTATATACTACATAACTATATATTTACTTAGAAAACGCTTATATATTATAAATACATAGGATATCTATATATAAAGAATAGTTCCTTTAAGCAAGAACTATCTATCTAAGGAGAAATCTAGGAAATAAGAATACAGTTATAAACTATATAACCGAGATGTTTTAGAAAACAACGTATAATAATATAGTTATAAACTATATAACCGAGATGTTTTAGAAAACAACGTATAAGAATATAGTTCTAAACTATATAACCGAGGTGTTTTGGATAACAACCTAGAATATCTAAGAAATCCTTAGAATATACAGAAAGTAAGTATGAATAAACCCCTTATATCCCTTATATCTAGCTAGATAGTAAGGTGAACGGAAAGCTCTTCTATTATATTAAAACAATATATATCTTATTTATCTCTTATCTTTTATCTCTAACCTCATTACTCCTCACAGCCTCTAACAAATATAACTTAGAGCTTATAAAAGGCTTTAATTACCTTCTTAGTTATTACCTTCTCCCCTACTACTTTAGCTATTAGTTAGTCTATAAGAGGGGTATATACCTTAGAGTAGTTCTTAATAAAGTACTGATAGAACCCTATAAACCTAAGAAAGACCTATATATCTTTAATACTAGTAGAGAGTAGCTACTAAGTAATTACCTCTATATAGTCCTACTCTATAGTAATACCCTCTAGAGATACTACAAACCCTAAGAACTTAATTATCTTAGTATAGAAAACATACTTCTCTAGGTTAGTATATAGGCTAGCAGTATCTAACTAATACAGTACCTCTTTTACTACCTCTATATAACTAGCCTTATCCTTAGTAAAGATTAAGATATTATTAAGGTATATAATATAAGTAATATCTACTAGCCTAGCTAGGGTATTATTTATATATACTTAGAAGGTTACTGGTATATTAACTAGCCTAAAAGGTATAATATAGTACTTAAAGTACCTATACTATATCTAGAATGCTATTTTCTACTTATTACTAGTATAGATCCTTACCTAGTAGTATATATCCTTAAGGTTAAGCTTAGTAAAATACTTTACCTCTTCTAAGTAGTTAAGAATCTTCTCAATTAGTAGTAGTAGTAGTATATAGTTCTTAACTATAAACTTATTAAGGCTATAATAATCTATGTAGAAGCATAACTTACCTCCCTTCTTTAGTACAAACAGAATCAATACCCCCATAGAGCTCTATAAGGGCTAGATCCACCCCTTACCTAGCACATCATTAATATACTTCCTCAGCTCTTCTAACTCCTTCTCTATAAGGGGGTAAATAGAACTAAATAGTAGTTCTACCCCTAGCTCAAGGTTAACAATATAGAAGCAAGCTTTATCTCTAGCTAGTTTAGCTACTAGGTTTATATTAAATATATATACCTATTCTTAATATTCTTCTAGTAGCTTAAATCCCTTTATCTTCTCTCTCTTTTCTCTCTCTACTATATAAGGTAGTAGCTCTAGTACCCTCTTAGCTCCTTCTATATATAGGTAGTAAACTAATAGGTTACATACTAGTATTACTACTACCTCTCTTTATACCCTCTTTAATACTTTTCTTCTTTAGATAAGTTATAGGTAGCCTTTCTCTAGTAAGTAAGTCTACCTAATTATTACTTACTTAAGATTTAGCTATACCTTTTACCTCTAGGGGATCTCTAGGATAGTATTATATATACCTATATTACTTACTTAGTAGGTATAGGACTATACCTTTCTTACCTTTATATTATCTATTACTTCTATTACTAATACTACTACCCCATAGTTAGGTATCTTACCTCTCCATATTTCTAGTAACTCTACTCTCTCTCTATAGACCTCTAGCAGTACCTCCTTATATAACATCCTCTAATATATAACATTCTTGTCTACCCTAGGGTTAATTAATACTCTTCTTTTTCTCTATACGCTAGCTACTTTAATATAGAAGTCTACCTTAAAGCAATAATATAGTTCCTCTCTCTAGGGGATCTATATACTATTAACCTCTATAGCTACTAACTAAGCTACTAGTATGCAGTACCTACTTATATAACAAAGCTAGTTATACTTATAGTACTTCTCCTCTATATACTCTATTAATATATATCCTAGCTTATTATAGTTAAAGTATATAGGAGAGCCCTAAGAGTACCTTAAGGGTTATCTATACCCTCCTTATTCCTACTTAACCCATAGCTTAGGTATAGGTATATACATAGCTACTCTAGGTACTAAGACTAACTATTACCCTTCTAATTTATCTAAGGGGGTAGCTAATACTAGTACTAGGGTAATAGCTAGAGTCTACTAGTTCTTCTTCTCTTATAGCCTTTACTAGTCTTCTATTATTATCTTAGTATATATCTTTATAAGTATCTCTACCCTCTTTACTATATTGTTTAGCTCTTAATAAGTAGCTAGCAGCCTATATACTAGGATATAGCTTTATAAGTCTAAGAGTAGTTAGTTTAAGATATAGACTACCTACTACCTCTCTAGTTAGAGGTTTAGAATCTCTACCTTAACTATTTTATACTAATTAATAAATTACTAGTATATCTACCTAGGTTTCTACTATATCTTATCTAGCTCTATAGCTATACTAAAGGCCTATATATTATTATTAGTAACGCTATTATAGAGCTAGACCTCTATCTATTTCTAGGTAATTAAGCTAATATTACTACTATACTAGAGGTTAATATAGCTTCTCTAGCTATATAATAGGTTACCCTCTAAGCAGGCCCCTATAAACTAGACTTTACTCTTATTAGCTATAAATTCTTCCTTAGTAATAGAGAATTAGCTTTATAACTTAAAAAGAAAGTCTTTAAGGTTATTCTTGTTACTTTACTTATATTAAATAAGGACTAACTACTTAATAAGGGTATTAGTATATAAGCACTTAGGCTCTAGCTAGGTAGCTACAAGTCCTCCACTAGCTGTATATATATTATTAATAGACTCCCTATTTCTAAGGGCTATAATCTATTTAATTATCTTTCTCTTTCTTACATTAGCTACTTTATTATTAAGAAAAGCCCTTAGCTATTTCTCTATTAACCTATTAAGGTTAGTTATATATTACTTCTTTACTATAGTCTTACTAGTATTTAGTATAAGCTACTATATCACTAGGCTACCTTACTAGGTAACAGATTAGGATTAGGTTGATTATACTAGTACTATTACTACTCTAATAGTTAGTATACCTATAAATAGGAAGAGATTACAATATATTAAAGGCTATATAGTACCAAGTAAAGGAGTTAGTAGGAGGGCAGTTAGAGGTTACTAGTAACTGTTATTCTAATCTATCTCCTCTCTAAACCTTAATACTATTATAAAAACCCCTTTTATATACTCTTTAGTATAACGTTATTCTGTTACGCAGTGTCCCCCAGGCCCCACTCAGTGCCCCGCTAGCACTAAAGCTAGTACTACTTTTAGGAACCTAATATACCTCTAGCTAAATAATAGTTAGAAGGTAGTAAAGGTAAGGTATAGTTAAAGGGTAAAGGAGCCTTATCTATATAATTAGCTGCTTTTATAATATCTAACTATCTACTTAAAGACTTTATTATCCTAGATTTAGGGGTAACCCTTTATATCTTTTACTCTTGTTATTGCTTCTTAGAGACAACCCCAGCAAAGTTAGATAACTTTATCTAAGCAGGTAATACTACTATCCTAATTAAGGGATGGGGCGACGCACTTATCTACGTAAAACAGGGTAATCGCTAAGTATAATTCATACTTAAAAGAGTTACCTATTATCTATTACTATTATATAACCTAGTATTATATATAATACTTAAAATAAGAAATAATTAGTAGTAAGATAATAGTCTAACTAATAATTATATATATATAGTAAAGGACTACTCTATGGTATTTAATATAGATAAAATTGCTAGTTAATAGGTTATTAAGGCTAGTAATAACTATAATAGTCTTCACGCTATATTAGTAGTATACCTAGCAGCAGCAAACGCAGATGCGGTTATAGCAGCCTTAGCGCTAACAGATTGCTACCAAAGGAGTAGGCTAGTTAAAGCTAACTACTAGTATAACTATCTTAGCTACCTAGGTAGCTATATACTCTATAAAATAACTACCTAAGCCTGCAGCATATAGATAAAAGGAGATATATTAGAGATATCTATTATATCATATAAAGTATATATAATAAGTAAAATACAGTAGTAAATATTATATTAACCACAGGAGTTAATTAACTATGCAGAGGTAGGGAATTATATTATACTAGATTTTTACCTATTTAAATAAGGCTATAGTAGACATAAGTTAGTCTTACTACTTAGTAACTAAAAATCTAGCTTTATATAAGACTATTACCTATAATAGTATACTTCTGAGACTATTAAGATAGCTTTAGTAGACATTATATAGTTAATCAAAGTATATAAATTAACAGAAGTATAAGTAATTAAGTATAATAACAAGATCATAATTACCTATCTATAGGTATTAGAGGCTATAGAAAGTATAGATATCCTATTTAAGGCCTCAGCACCTAATACACAAGCATAAAACAGTAGTATAGAGAGAATTACTATAATAATTAAGAAGAAAGCCTATATAATAAGGCTAAAATCAAAATTACTAGTATTACTATAGCTAGAGATTCTAAAAGTAGTAGTATACTTATATAACTAAATACTAGCTGAATCTCATAGCTAGAGATCTCTATATTAGATCTAGTACGTAGCAAGAGGGCAGCTATTATCCATACTATACCTTGGCTATTTACGAGTATTTAGCTGCCACGCATACGCAATGACTTCAGACGCTTAACTCAGCTGTAATTGTCTCTAGTGCTTCAAAGCAAAGGTATATATTAGCTATTTAGTTAGTTATATATTAACTAACTAGTACTATATATATATCTCTCTAAAGAATAAAGTTATTATATCTTATAATATAATATTTAATAATGATAGATACTTCTCTAAGAAAGAAGATAAATAAGTAGATAAGTTAAATAATATAAATAAGGCCATAATTAATAAATAGATCTAAAAGGTAATTAAAAAGAACTTTATAAATATTATTAATAGTGAGGATATTATAGAAGAAGACATAGTAGAACTTCTAAACCAAACTACTAGTGAAATACTAGAAGGAGTCTATAAATATATGAAGTTATACTTTATATTAATAATACTACTAGAATCTCTAAATACTTTATTTATCATACTACTATTAGATATACTTAATATAAGAAGGTAAGAAGACTATATATATTATAATAAAATCTAATATATTAACTATATTATATATTAAAAGTAAATATATCTATAAGAATCTTAAAAAGCTATATTTATAGCTAGGACTATTAATAGTTCTTATTATAGTACCTAGAACTAGTAAGCTACTTATATAGCTAGGACTGTTAACAGTCCTTGCCGCAGTCCCTAGAAAATCTTAAAGTGAGACCTCCTACCTAGTAAAAGTATAGGCTAGCCCTCTTATATCAGAAAGGATGACGTAATAGAAGAGGATCTATCTAACTCTAGTAATAAGATAATAGTACCTTAAAATACAGCCACAAGGCTAGCTACAAGGCTGTACTAGAAGGATTTGCTTAGGTTACTTAAGACATATACTAACCTAAAAAACCACCTATTTATAGAGGATTTTTAAGAGGCTAAGAAAGCTTATTTATAGAG
Source organism: Colletotrichum echinochloae (assembly GCA_016618095.1). NCBI lineage: Eukaryota > Fungi > Ascomycota > Sordariomycetes > Glomerellales > Glomerellaceae > Colletotrichum > Colletotrichum echinochloae. Next base: position 1,546,902 of record JADEZT010000008.1, read on the forward strand.
CTATAATACTATAAATAGCTAGGTTAAAGTTAGTATAAAGAAAGCTAGTAATAACTAAATACTTAACTACTAATAGGTATATACCTATAAGCTAAACAAATATAGATTTCTTATAAAGTTTAAGGTATACCTTATTATTTATAGTAATTAGTAGCTAAAAGATATAATCTATAATATATATATAGTAATACTAGTAGGACTTTTATTCTAATTACTTATTGTAATTATAGCTAAGTTAGACCTAGAATTACTTTAATTTAATATAGTAAATATATTTATATATACTAATATAGATAAGATAGTATTTATAAGACTTCCCCTAGGATATCTAAGCTATAGTAGTAATAAGATTATCTACCTATAAAAGGTCCTTTATGGGTTATAATAATCACCGCTACTATAGTAAAAGTACCTAGAAAAAGGACTTTAAGAACTTAGATTTATACTAGTTACTAGAGAGCTATGCTACTAGTAAAAGGGAGCTATTACATTCTTCTTCTATATTAACAATTATATCTTTGCATTCCCTAAGTTATTATAATAGAAAGCTAATAAGGTAATTAATAGTATAAAAGAAAGATACTACTTAGAGAGTAGTAATAAAATATAATAGTTCCTTGGTATAGAAATTCTCTATAATAGATAATAATAAAAGATATAGCTATTATAGTTAGTATATATTAAAAAGATAGTAAAGCTAATTAATAATAAAACCTAGCTACTACTAGATAATACTCTAATAGGTAATAAAGAACTTCTACCCTTATAGCAGACAGCAGCAAACTATAAAGTTATAAGATACTAGCAAAAAGTTAGATCAATCCTATACACAGCAGTAATAACAAGACCTAATATCGCATTTGCAGTAAGTTAGCTAGCAAGATTGAATTATAACCTATTAGCAGACTATTAGAGGGTAGCAAACTAGGCACTATAATACCTTAGGTATATAGCTAGCCTTTGCCTTGAATTTGGGCCTGATAGAGAGCTTATTGTTGTATTAGACGCGAGCTTTAGAGATAACTTAATTGACTATAAGAGCTTGTAGGCTTTTGCTATTAAGCTATATAGCAGACTTATTAGCTAGAGGGTAAATAAGTAGTAGATAGTAACTACTTTAATAACTAAAGTAGAGTTACTAGCTCTATCATAGGCTGCGAAAGAATTGATATTTACAAGCTAATTAATTACTAAGCTTACTACTAGTAATAATACTTTAAATATGTTACTAAAGGTTATAATATAATATAATAATTGATAGATAATTAGCCTTATAACTAAGAAGTTAGTTTAATTATAAATATGCCTTTATTATATAGATATATAGTATTACTAGCTATGTTAGGAGATTATAGATAGTTATATTAAAGTTATATATACCCTATTAGCAAAGCTAATAGTAGATAGTTTAACAAAGGCTTTACTAAAGCAAAAATAGCCTATGTTTCTATAGCAATTAAATCTTAGTAACTAAACTATATAGTTAATATAAAACTATAAGAAAGAATTAGCTAAGGATAAATTAATAATATAATCAAAGTAATAAGTACTATAGTAATAGATAGTTAGCTAGTGTGACCTCTAACTAGGAGAGTTAAATTATATAGTCACACTAGTTAGTAAAATTAAATTATTATAGAAGATATAACTAGCAAACCCCAATATTATAACTAATTATTAATATAACTAGTAATACTTTAACTACAAGTTTCTTAATAACTAAGCAATGTACATAGTTAGCGATTTCATTGTTGTAATTACCTTAATTATGGCTAAAAAGTCAGTATAAAATCCAATTACAAAAGACTACTATTTCAAGTCAGAAAGTCATAACAAAAGACAAAAGTATAGTTAAAACCATACTTTAAGGATAATTACATATATAGACCTATAGAGGCTATATTAAATATAACAGTAAGTATATAGGGCTTAAGACTACTATAAGTATAATATAGCTTTACTAAGTAAAAGGACCTTAGTTACTATATATTTATATTATTAAGCTTAGACTTATATAAGAGGGCTAGTAGGCTTTATAGATATAATTACTATTAAGTCTTTTTACCTCTACCCAGGATTAAACCTTAGAGCTCTAGTATAAGTTACTATCTTATACCATAACTATCTAGTAGAGGGTAATACCACTAGACTATATATACTCTAGTTTTAGTTATTATTAATTAGTTAATTACTACCTTTTATAGTAAGCAATTAGTAGTTATGAGGACCTATAGGAATACAAAAGGAAGGTATAAAAGGGCGGCAATTGCCCTATCCATCAATCAGTCAGATTGAACCTGCGAATAGCTTCAATCTGAGAGAGTGTATCAAAGTAGAGGTAATATACTAGCGAATAGCACAGACCTCTAGGCCTATTGGGCTGGATTGGGAAAGGTCTGCAGCGAAATGTTGGTTGACATCTATGGAACGGATTTTGCCAGCTAAAATATCTGGAATCTGATGACCACGTGCATTTAGATCCTGAGGCAATACAACAGCTATAAATATGCGAGGAATCCTATAGAAAATAGCAACATAGTTACACATACATACACCAGCAATTTAACTAGGGATTTTCACCATAATTATCTACATACTTCAACAAGGGTGAGCTTAGGTTAAGGACATAGGTAAGCTAACCATTAGGGGGGGGGGGGTTACCTAACTAAAGCCCTATAAAAGAGTACTAGGTAGGTCTACCTAAGAGATAACCTAACTATAGTTAGGTAACCTACTACTCTATTTTTATAATTAGCTAAAAAAGAAAGTTACTTAATTAGGTTAGTACTAGTTACTAATTATACCTATAATCTCTCTAGACCCTATCCTATATAAGAGTACAACCTATTTATAACCCTTTCTCTTCTCTTTCTTAACCCCTTTAATAATAATAGTAAGGCCCCTATCCCCCTCCCCTTTTTACCCCTATTCCCTTCCCTTCTCTAACTAATTTTAAATTAGTTTAGTAAATTCTTCTACTATAACTTTCTATAAGAATACTATAAGTTCTATCCCTTTCTCTACTGATTTAGAATCCCTTCTAAATTAATTTAGCCTAAGTACTAGTAGTACTTTATAAGTAAGGTTAATAGCTACCTTAATCAATATCTAGCTAATCCCCTACCCTTTAAGTTTAATAAGGTAAGTAATTTATAATTAATTCTTTTTTACTTTCTATTAGATATTAAGGTTTAAATACCTTATATCTATATATAAAAGATAGTATATATAATAATAAAGTAAATTATATAATATATTATTAATAGTACTATATATACTATATATACTAGATAACTATATATTTACTTAGAAAACGCTTATATATTATAAATATATAGAATATTTATATATAAAGAATAGTTCCTTTAAGTAAGAACTATCTATCTAAGGAGAAATCTAGGAAATAAGAATATAGTTATAAACTATATAACTAAGGTATTTTAGATAATAACCTAGAATATCTAAGAAATCCTTTATATAGTTATAAACTATATAACTAAGATATTTTAGAAAATAACCTATAAGAATATAGTTATAAACTATATAACTAAGGTATTTTAGATAATAACCTAGAATATCTAAGAAATCCTTAGAATATATAGAAAATAAGTATAAATAACCCTCTTATATCCCTTATATCTAGCTAGATAGCAAGGTAAATAAAAGCTCTTCTATTATATTAAAACAATATATTTCTTATTTTATCTCTTATCTCTTATCTCTAATCTTATTACCTCTTATAGGCTCTAACACTTTTAACTAGTTTCTAATTAATTTAGAATAATAAAATTATACTTACCTTAGGAGAGGTCTCTTACTACTTTAGTAGTAAGTCAAGCTCTATTACTTATATTAAGGTATATCTAACTAATTAATTCTAACCTAATTCTATAGAATATTTACTTTAGCTCTAAGTCTAATCTTAAGAACTATATTAAGAAGTATAAGCTAAATAGTATACTGGTTATAATTAAGAGCTATAAGTCTAGTACTAATTTTATTAAGAATAATAATAAGGCTATAGGTACGTAATTTAGAAGTAATTTTGAAGTAATTTAAAACTAATTCTCTTTAGAATTCTATGATTATATTATTAGTTTTACTACTAGTACTCTTAATAAGAGAGATATCCTAACTCCCTCTAAGAAGTATAAGGCTTAGACCCTACTCTCCCTCCTATATATCTCTATATATAAGTATATATTGGTAAGCAAGGCGAAAAGGGTCTGGTGATAACCAGCGGGTGACGAATAAGGGGTCTCAAAAAGGGTTAATTATGCGTGAAGAAGTGTAACTATCAAGAGGGCCGCCAGGTTGAGCTAGCGGTGAAAGTGGCTGCTGCGGGTGGGCCCGCGGACGAGCTTGGACCGGTCTCATGTGACTGGTGGGATCGGAGTTAGCGGGTAACTCCGATGGATCCTGATGATGGGCTGGCATCGCAATACTGGCAACTCTTTATTATGGCTAAATAGTCGCCAGCTAGCCCTTGGTCCAAAAGCTTAAAAACGCAATAAAAATCTAAATTGCAAAGTATTTAACTTCTTGCTACTGATATAATATCCATATGTCATGTATGTGAAACCTATTTATTTATCTATATCTTTATCTACCTAGTGCTAATAAGCTCCTCTAGTGCCTTGTTTAGTAATGACTTCGTGAAGCCGTCGGCTGGGTTATCTATGCCATGGATCTATCATACCTCATGAATCTCACAGCATTTGTATAACTGTCAAAGAGCTATAATATCTATTATAAGTCACTTTTCCTTTGTAGTACTAAGTTTTACTAAATACTTATATAGTAAGTATGAATTAATGCATATGGTTGTGGGGATCTAAGGAACCTTGAGGCGGTCAGAGACTATTACCAGCGTGGTCCTAATTGCATGGGCTATGTTAGCTCTAGCAACTATTGTATATATCTTAGAGGCAAGTATACTGTAGGTAACTCTTTTGTACTTCATAGAGCTAAAATAGATAATATTACCTATGAGGTCAAAAGCGGTATCTCTGCTAGTGGATAGGCACTCTTTATTGTTACTAGACTTGTTAGTAAGTGTAATGATAAAGCTGAGTTACAACGTTAAATTACTGTTGTTTGTAAAAGAGCTGTTAATGAATATAAAGAGTTTGGCGCTAGTAAGATCCAGCAGTTGAAATTGCAGCCTGCGGTTAAGGTTATCTATCTGCTACTTGACCTGCTAGTTAAGGTCCTTGATTTTAGCTAGGCTAGGTAACTGGTGCTAGGTAGTAATTAAATAATTAAAGGCTGCTTCTGGTTAGTAAATAGAGGTAATGTATATGCCTTAGGTGTACTGCTTGATGTACTACTGCTTTACATCAAGCACACTAGGGTTAACTAATTATAGCTTCTTACCTTAATCCTTTTAGTAAAGGGTTATCTTACTATTATTACTAAGGGTTAATATATTACTATTAAAAGTAATAAGCTTATTAATTTCAAGAAGTTACTTGGGTTCGGCTATAAAAGTAGCTTCTTTTAGTGCGCGGTTTTTATAGTTAGAGAATAATTTATCTATAAGGCTAATAGTATTGTCTGTTTATATACCTATTATTGCGAAGTTATTGTTTTTAGGTGCTAAAATAAGTAAGTAAGGGTTAAAAGTAGATAAATCTATCTAGAGGCTCTTTTTATAGTAGTTGTTATACATAGCTTACTAATAAGTGCCTACCTCTAGTATACTGTAGAGTAGCTGTTTAACCTCTATAATTATATCTGTTGCATAGAGATAGTAAATTTTAAGGGGAAGTTAGGTAAGGATAGTACGTGCTAATTTAGTTACTAACTAGGTATATGCTTGCGTTATATTATATAACTAGAGGATATAACCCTATTACAAAAGTGATAGTATAATAGAGAGTATTACTTACTAGGCTATTTGTTAGATAGTTGGTAACTAGGTTAAAATTGTAGCTTTGCTATTATCTGTATAACCTTAGATAACTAGTTATAATTTCTTATAGGGCTGCTTATTTTTACCCTTAACCTTATATACTAATTATAACTTAAAAATCCATATCTTACCATGCTTTTACTTATTATATTTAACAATAAAAAACATGCTATAGTCTATAAGTCCTTAGATTTTACTAGTATCTAACTATTTAAATAGCTTATTAGGCATACTTATTATACTCTTCTTATGTAGCTTAATTGCTAGTGCGTAGTTAGCATTCTCTTTTATAGTAAAAACGTAGTTAATCGCGGGGACTGTAGGCATAACTTCTGTAGTGAAAATTCAAGCTAGATTCTTCCTCAGTTAGCCTAGGCCTCTTCTTGCTGGTAGTGGCTGCGCAGCAACTATAATAGAGTTGTATTTAATTAAAGCATTTATAGATGCCTCTGCTATAGTGGTTACTAGCGGTCTGGGTTGTGCGTGGTTAACGGGGTCCTCTGCCTTAGATGTGTTATACCATAGCTTAACAGTAGTGATGGGGAATTAGCATGGTCCCTGCAGGGTCTTAATAGTACTACTAGTACTACTATTAGTAGTTAATTAGTAAGGTCCTCTTTAACCTTTGCTTTAGTAGTATACCCTAATAAGTAATTATAGAAAGAGGGTTATACTTATTATAGTATTAGGTCTATTATGTATTATAAGTACCTTATTAACCTACCTTTTTATATAGATATTATAAATCTCCTCTATTGCCTTTTATATAGCTTCTGCGCGCTGTAGGGTTAAGGGTAATAGAGCTAAGTTATTATTAATATAAGGGTATATACCAAAGACTAATAGTGTGGGGATAAGGCTGTTGGGGCCTGTAGTGTTATTAATCGCTTTTACAGCAAGTTACAGGGTAACTTTAGGTTTAGCCTCTGACTCCACGCGGACTATCTTATACGCTTAGTATAGTATTATATAGTACTATTTAACCTTACCAATACTGTGATAGGCCTTAATAGGGACCTCTTTTACCTCAATAGATAGTGCGCAGGCGGTGTACTTAAATTCAGCTGCGTGAAAATTCAGCCTAGCATCTATAATAATCCAGTCTAGAGAGCTAAGATATATATCAATCCAGCATATACATAGTACTTCCCACATGTGCTCTGCGGTGATAGAGTATAAAAATCGCACTGTGTTAAAGGAGGTTATACTATTAATAATGTAAAGTATTAGTTTATTACTATCTAAGTATATTATATTAATAAAGACCTTATAGTTAAAGTTATAGTTATTATAGAGGGTAAACTTAAATCTTCTAGGAGCCTTTGAATTTAGCTAGTAATGCTAGTAAAATTTATTAATCTCTTTAATGTTTAAGATTGCTGTTATATAGCTAGCTTACTAGAGTACTTTATATAATTAATAGACTAAGAGGTAACTGAATTAGTAATGTATTTATTATAGCTCTATATTAGTAAGATAGTGTTATACTATGCTGTGCTCTAGCTGCTCTAAAAGTATCCATGGGTGGTCTTATTTATATACCACTAGCACTATGGTTATGCCCTTGATAAGTACGTTAGTAAGGTTGTTAAATTGTATGCTGTTAGAGTCTATATCTTTAAGATATAAAAGAAATAGGGTGCTAGAGGTTATTACATAAAAAGTAAGCTTATTAATAGGAGTAGGTATAGTAATAGCTCTAAGAGAGTTAAATGAATTGCTACTACTAAATTTGATATTTACTTTACCAGTGCAGCTTATATCTAGCAGCAATTCTACGCTGAGGTACTTATAAAGGGCTATATATTATTAGTAGCCTGTAGTTAATACTCAAGCTACCCTAGTATCTAGTATGATATTCTAAAAGGTTGTAGTGGAGTATTAGTTATTAAGCATAAAGACTTCGCTTAACCCTTACTCTTAGCTAGGGTTTTGTGCGAAAGGGTCTTCTTTTATCAAAGCATGCAAAGTAGTTTAGTTATGTAGTTATATATAGACCTTCTAGCTGTTAATACTTTCTTTACTAAAAAATGCTATAGATATAAAGAAAGTTATATCCTTAAAGAGCTCTTTGCTATTATCTAGTATATACTTATTATTAGTTGTATTGCTAAGAGAGTTAGGCTCTTTGCCCTTGTAGTTAAGAAGGTATTGTTTAAATCTTTTAGTAAAGTAGCTCCTTTAGAGCTGCTTATAAGAGGCATCTCTTTCCTCTTTTAAGTACGTTGTTAACTAACATCCTTTCTTATTATAAATAAAGCACTTTTTCACTTAAAATGCGCTGCTTTGTGGGTAGTTGCTTTGGGGCCTTGGACTATACCCTTGTTATAGCAAGCAACTACTACGTCAGCCGTTATAGTAGCGGTTAGTGAAGTGCTGCTGGTCTAGCTCAGGCAGTCCTTCTATAAGGTACTGTGCCTTTTACTTGTATATAGCTGCCGCGTTGCTTATGCCGTTTCTTAACTATATACAAAGTATATTATAAGTTGTAGGTAGATTAAGCAGGGCAGCCGCGCACTTAGGTATGCCCTAGTAATAAGCAAGTAGAGTGTTACAATCGTCACTATTAGCAAGCGTGCCTTGCTATATTATAGCCCTAACTAGCTTTATAACTTTCTTAATAAGTAAGTCTAGTACTTTTACTCTTGTTTTGCTAGGTGATTTACAGGTAACTTACTTATAACTAAGCCTTTGTAACTCTATGTTATACGCGTAGTAGACTTTATCCCCTTTAAACTGTGATTTAATATTTACTATAAGTATATTAAAACTAATAGCATAGTTATAGAGGTTATTAGTATAATACTCCTATATGCTACCTATAAGTATAAATAAGATAGTGGACCCATAGTAGTTACTAGAGATACTAACCCTCGCACAGAGGTCATAAAAAATCAAAAGCTTTAAGTTAAGGTTCTTATAGTTACTACTGCTGTATTTTAATGTTAAATTATCTAAATATAGCTTAATAAGGTTAGTTAATTAATAAGCAGTTAGCCTATTAGTTAGAGGAGCAGTTGTACTTAGTAACTGCCTCTTAACTATAGTAGTAGTTATAGGCAAACTTAGTATAAGGGAGGTTTCATTAGTTCACCTTTTAAACAGGAGAGGTTTAAATAAGGGGTTGCTATATAAGGTACGTTATTAATAATCTAACTTATTACGTGACTTATGTAAAAAGTCTATACTTTTGTAGCTGTTATGCACCTTGTTAATTAACAGTAAGAGAGTGGCTTATGGGATTTATTTAATATTTTACACATAGTCTAAGTTATTAAGGTAGTCACAAAAGACCTTATACTTAGCCTCTATTTTATATATTATCTTATTATCTTGCCTTAGGAAGTACTTATTATTAACTAGCTTCTTTAACCTTATACTAATAGTACTTTTAATAGACTCTTTTATAACCTATATACTGCAGCTAATAATAAAGTTATAAAAGGTAGTTATAACTACTCTTAAAGCAGTATTAAAATCTATATTAGACCAATCTTTAAATTTATTATAGACTTGTTATTATAAGTCTCTACTATAGTAGCCTTGCTCTTCATACTTAGTTAAGTAGTATAGAATAATTATATCTAGTGATTTAATACAGTTAGAGGGTAGGCTGCTCTCTAAGATTTTATCTAAGTACTTAATACCTTAAATTAATAGATTAATAAACTTACAGTATCCCTCAGGTATGGGTTTGTAATACCCATGCGCTACACTGGTTGCGCACTCATTCGCGCGCTTGCTTGCGTACTCTTCAGTAGCCTTAGAGGTATACTCTGTGGCGGTTACTTTTTCTTATATTATTGTAGTTACCCTCTATTAGCCTAATAACCTCTTAAATACAGGCGTTTCTTCTAGTAGACCAGAAGGCATATATATATATTAGAGGGATTACTACTAGTAGTATAGGCAACTACTTAGTTAATAGGGTCTTGCTTGCTTTCTTCACCAATAACTTAGTAGCGGTATTGCCTATTAATATAGGCCTTCCTCCTTTGCACTAAACTTACTACTTATCAAAAAGAGCCTTTTACATAGTCTTATTATAACTCTCATTGCTTATTAAAAAGAGCCTTCCTCACACAGTACTTACTGCTTATTAAAAAGAGTCTTCTTTGCGCAGGCTTCCTTAGCATCAGTTACTTAAGGGCAATTAGAGGTATATTTTAAGCAAGAAAAAGAGTATAAAAAGGAGAGTTAGAAAGAGAGAAGGAGTAAAAAAAATTATAGAAGTTAGAGAAGGGGAAGGGGGGTCTATTATACTCCTGTAGGCCTATTAGACTGTTAGGTCGTTTAACAGCCTAGTAGAGTCACTTTTTAAGCAACCGTAATAATAGTTATAAGTCTAAAGTTAAAGTAATAAAAAGGTAAAGTTAATAAGGTTATATTAAGGTAGTTAATAGTAGGTTATTAATAGTTGTTTAGTATGCAAAGTATAGGACTTTGCGGTCTTGTAATCTAACGATTTTTCAGTAAAAAATCAGTATCTTGTAGGTTGTAGCTTCTTATAATGCAACGAAGTCAACTTGCGCAAATCAAGCTTGTGTACTTATGGTACCCTTTTTAGGGGTGCCATAAGTCTGCTATAACGGTATTCTAAGCTAGTTATCTATACAGGAGAAAGCATAGAACTATCCTACTACTACTATAGGGTTTAGAGTAGTTCTACCTCTTCTTAACTAGCCTTACTAATCTATAGTATTTGCAATAGTAGTTTAACTACTAATCAGTATTAGTAAGCAAGGCAAAAGAGGTCTAGTAATAACTAGCAAGCAATAAATAAGAGGTCTCAAAAAGGGTTAATTATATATAAAGAAGTATAACTATCAAGAGGGCCGCCAGGTTAAGCTAGCGGTGAAAGTGGCTGCCGCGGGTAGGCTTGCGGACGAGCTCAGACCGGTCTTACGTGACCGGTAGGATTGGAGTTAGCAAGTAACTCCGATAGATCCTAACAATAGGCTAGCATCGCAACAGTATAGTAAAGTCTCTCTAGTAAGTTATCTATAACTAATTTAATACTAATTTATAACTAATTTTAAATTAATTCTAGCCTAATATAGCTTAGATATATAAGGATACTAGCTTTACTAATAAGTATACTTATTATACTACTAGTAAGAAAAGTAAGTTTCTAACTAATTTATAGCTAATTTATTACTAATTCTAAATTGATTTAAAATCCTATTCTACTACTAAGTATAACCCTAATTATAAGGTCTAGGCCTACTTTAAGTATAAGAATAAGATCTAAATTTAGTAGAAGTTACTTATAAATTAGTTTAGTATATATTTAGAATTGCTTTAGCAAGGTAATACTTAGAGTATTTAGTAGAGTTAAAAAGGGAATCTTCTAATCTAGAATCACTTTAGAATTAGTTTAGTAGTAGTTAGTTCCCAAGTTCTTAGAATTAATTCAAGATCAATTTTTTAAAAGTTCTTTCTTATTATTAAGTGATATAAATTTATTTCTTATGGTTTAAAATAATATAATATATTTTATAAGTACTTATAATTAAATAATATATATAAATATAACTAAACTTAAGATAATATACTTATATAATAAGTTATCTATCTTTTTCTATTTTCTTATCTTTTATATAAGTTAATATAATTATAATATATCAAATTAATTAAAATTACTTATTACTTTTTTTATTATTATTTTTGATTATTTCATAAATTTATATATTATATTTAGTATTTTTATAATTAACTTATTATATTATTATTTATAGTTATACTTTAATACTTTCTATATAACTTTCTTTTTAAAATTTATCTCTTTTTTTAGTAGTTCTTAATATTACTTTTTCTTATTTATAATATTTTTATTTTAGTAATATTAAGTAATCTTTAGAAATATAATTAGATTTTTTTACTTTTTAATACTTATTTAATATCTATATTTCTATATAAAGCTTATAAGTCTTAGTCTTAAAAATAGTATGCTTATATAATAACTTATTAAGTTTCTTAGTTTAAAAGTTGATAAGGTTATATATTGTTATTAATATAATATTTTTCAAATATTTAGATTTTCTTTTTAATAGAATTAGTATTTTATATACTATTTTTTACTATAAATAGTATCTTTAGATTTTAAAAGTTTTAACTATATAAATATAAGCTTAATAATATTAGTATTTTCAATTTAAAATCTAAATAAAAAATAATAACTTTAAAATTAAAAGATATAAGGTTTATTTATTTATAACTAGTTTATATATTATTTTTACTTATTAAGATAAAGAATATTATTTTAAAAATAAAATATTATTACTTTTTATATATTTTTTATTTATTATATAAGCCTTAATTTTATTATATAAGTATTTTAATAAGCTAAACTAATATATATATATATATAGTAAGTAGATTAATATAGTAAGTTAGCTACTTCTTTATTATACCTTAAAGGCTACTTTTTTAGCTATTCTTTAAAAATCAAAATTAAGCTTAAAGAAGGTCTAGTTTTTTATATTAAGCTTTAATAAGGGTTATATTATAAGAAATAATACTATAGAAAATACCCACTTACTCTAACTCTTATATCTCTTATCTAAACCTTTAGATAAGTAGTTAGCTAGGTATATAAGGGTTAGGGTAAGTAGGTATGTTCTATAGTATTATTCCTTATAATATAACCCTTATTAAAGCTTAATATAGAAAACTAGACCTTCTTTAAGCTTAATTTTGATTTTTAAAGAATAGCTAAAAAAGTAGCCTTTAAGGTATAATAAGGAAGTAGCTTACTTACTATATTAGCTTACTTATTATACATATATATTATTTAATATTAGAAAATTAAGATTCATATAATAAATAAATAATATATAAAAAGTAATAATATTTAAGGTTCCATAATATTTATTAAAGTTAGTTAATTTATAATTATTATAATTATTAAGAATTAAAAGATAATAAAAACCTTTTATATAAATATATATATATTAGTTAAAATACTTTAACTAATTAATTTAAACTAATATTATTTATTATGTATTTATTTTTATTTAAATAAATATATTATACAACTAATAAGAAATTAGTTACTAATATACTAAGAGAAAAGGTAATATTTATATTTTATAATAATAACTATATAAAAGTAATATTTAATTATGTATATATATATTTTAAATAATAAGAACATATTTATAATTACTTAGTTAATTTATAAAAAGCTTTCTCTTATAATTAGAAGTTATAATAACTTTTATATATAATAATATTTCTATTAAAAAGCTAGTTTTATTAAAATTATAAATATTATAATTTTATATTTTATACTTTAATTATAGTATTACTTAAAAAACTTTAAAAGTAAAAATTTTTTTTGAAGATATTTTTGGATTCTTTTTAATAATTTAATAAGTAAAGAATATGTAATTTTTAATTAATATAGATTATATATTCATATAACTATAAAGAAATATTTATATAAAAATAGAAAAAGTAAAAAGTAAGAAAAGTAAATAACTTATTATACTATTAAGAAGTATTTATAGAAACCTTTTATTAAGTAATAATTCCTTTTAAATTTAACCTAATTTAATTTAGAACTAACTTAGAACTACTTTAAAACTAATTCTCTTATAATCTTTATTACTATTTCTTAATTTCTAACCTCTTTTTCTCTAATACAAGCTTCTTTTTCTCTAACTCTAGCCTTTTTTTCTCTAATTTAAGTAACTCTCTCTTTTATACTAAGCTTTCTTTTTTATCTCTCTATACTTTATTTTACTAATTAACTACTAAAGCCCTTTATAAACTATTACTCTAAGTATTTCTAATAACTCTAGAGAAAGCAGCTTAACTTAGACTTGAAGATTAATTCTAAATATATTTTAAATACCTTTATAATAAGCTTTTAGTAGCTTTAGAAAGAGTATAAGATTAACTTCTTAATATACTTTAAAATAGTCTTTAAGATATATTTTATAATAGTAAAAGTAATTTAGAAGGGGTTTAAAAAGAAGTCTAAACTAATTCTATTAACTCTATAATAAACCCTTTATTTAACTACTATTAAGTTTAGTATTTTAGAAGTCTATATTTAATATATTTATTATCTTTTTACCATTAGTACTTCTATTAGTATATATATTTTACCTCTAATCAATTCTAAATTAGTTTAGAACTAATTAAAATAGACTTTAGACTTCTTACTAAAGTAACTAGTAGTAATATTATAATACCTAATTAAAAAGATATCTTACTATATAAGAGATATCCTAAGAATTATAAAAACTATATCTTATTTTATAATATATTAATTATATTTAGTATATCTAAAGTAATTAGAAATAGATTCTTAAGTAGTTTAGAATTAGTTCTAAATAGATTTTTATATACTAGTAAATATAAATAAGAAAAGAAATATATTAACTACTTTATATATATAAAGCCTTATATAATACCTTAATAGTATTTATATAAGATATTAGTTTATTTTAATTATCTAAAATTATTTTAAAATACTTCTAATTGAGATTAATAGTAATTATTACTTAAGCCTTATACTAAGCTTATATAGTTACTTTAGGTTTACCTTAAGAAAATATTAGCTTTAAATTAATTTCTAATCAATTTAAAATAAACTTAAAATACCTTTAGAACTACTTACTAGTTAGAAGACTATAAAGTAATTAATAGTCTTTCTCTAACTAGTAGAGTAAGAAGCTTTATATCTAGTTAAATAATAAGTTTAAATCTTAATCTTCTAAGTAATACTACTTAATACTATAAATAAAGTAAACTATATAGAAGTATATATAGTACTTAACTTACTAGTCCTATAGCTAGTATTTAGAGTTATATTCTTTTAAGAGGTATTAGCTAAAACCTTTTAGAATTAGTTTAAAACTAGTCTAGAAGTAATTTAAAATTACTTACTAATTAAATTCTTATAATCTTAATTAATAGTAATACTTACTAAGCTCTTATTATAGAGATACTTCTAGTAAACTATATATCTATATTACTTCTTAAGAACTTAGAATATAATAGTATATATTAGTTTATATATATCTATACTCTTATAGTTTATATATACTTATATAAGTAAGATTACTAAGATCTAGTTTAGAATTAGTAAAAAGCCTATTTAGAATTAATTTAGAAGTAATTCTTAATATATTTTGTAAAGAGAAGGTATTATAAAAGCTTTAAATTACTTTAACCTTATACTAGCTAATAACATACTTAAAGTTAGTATTTAACTAAAAGGTCTTAAAGGCTACCTTTTTTTATAGCTTAGCTTACTCTTTATAAAAGTTAATATATATATAGTTACCTCTATTATCCTTAAAGTACTAGATATACTAAAGATAATTAGTTTAGAATCTTATATAAAAGCTTTTTAAACTAGTTAAAAACTAATTCTTAATATATTTCTACTTAGATTTAATACTTACTTTAGGTATATTAATACTTATACTAGACTACTAATTAATTATAATTAATAGAGAAGCTTATAGCTTCTTACTTTTAAATAAGAGCTTTAAGAAAGTCTATATTTAAGAGACGTATATAGATATTGATAATACTCTTTTTACTATAGGTATTATAGAATTCCTAGAGCTCTAGAGACTAGAGAAAAGTATCTAGAATTAATTTAAAATTAGTCTTAAATTAGTTTAGAAGTAGTATAAAAGGATTTCTTACTTAAGCTAATCTTAGGCTAGTTAATCTTTTAAATTACACTCTAAAGCTTATATATAATACTTATTAATAGCTTTATTAGAGAGAGTAGTAGATAATAGTAAACTCTATATAATATTAATAGAATAACTAGAGTTAAAGAAAGGTTAAGTAAGATCTAAAAGTTAAATTTAACTAAGTAAGATATTTAGAGAATTAATTTAAGAATAATATAATTTATATCTATAAAGAACTAATTTAATAAGTATTTAAAATTAGTTCAAAATTAGTTTTTATACTATATTACTTTAGCTTTTAGTAGTTACTTATAAAGAGATAGTACTTCTTATAATATATCTCTAATATATTCTCTTCTTAGAGAATAGTCTCTATAAAGCTAAATAAGATTAAAACTTAATAAGAGAAAATCCTATACAATAGGTCTTATTCTTAAAGCTAGATTTACCTTAATACTTATATAAGGTTATAAGCTAGGAAGTTTTAGTAATAAACTATTAAGAATTAGTTTAGAATTAATTCTAAACCTATTTTAAATCTATCTTATTATAGTTTTATTTACTTACTCTATAGTCTAACTTACGTACTTAAAGAAAGTAATTAAAGCAAAAAGGTATATAGATAGTCTATCTTTTAAACTACTATTATTATACTCTTACCTATCTTAAAGGTAGAGTTCGTAAAAGAACCTATTTTAAATCTATTAAGAATAGATTTAGAACTACTTATACTACTACTTTCTTTTTAAGATTAAGCTTATATACCTTTTTAAAGCTTTATAGTATCTTAAACTATTTTAGAAGTAACTTTTTAATACTTTTAAGAAGGTAGATTTTAGTTAAAATATGAGTAAGCTTTTCTCTTAGTATAATTATATATTAAATATAAATAAATAGTATTTTAAAAAAAGACTAATGTAATATACTTAACTAAGAAAGTATATATATAGTTATATTAAACCTATTAACTATTAGTTTTAAATTAATTTAAAATCTCTCTTAAATTAATCTAAACTTAGTTCTTTATTATATTTTAATAAGCTTTAATATTATCTTTCTTAATTATTTAAATATTTATAATATATAAAATACCTTCTTTACTTCTTTTAAAATACTTAATAATATAAGGTATATAAATTATTTTTTAGATAAAAGTATATATATTATAAAGGCTATAATACCTACTTTATAATACTTTTACTAATACTAACATTAAACTTAGTATAAGCTTTAAATAAGGTTTATTTTAATACTAAGTTAGCTTTAAATATATTTTTAATTAGTTTCAAATACTTTCTCTAAAATAACTTACTAATTAAGAAGCTTAAGAAGCTTAGATAAGATTAAAAGTATATAAGGTATCTCTTATAGTACTATTTAGTTATACCTAGTAAAAAAGTAGTATCCCTTTCTTAAGGGGAGAGAATATATTATTATTATCTATTTAGAATAGGTTTAGAACTGATTCTTAACTACTCCTATATAAATATATAGAAGGGAAAGTTTAGATAACTATGAGGTTACCTGACCATGGTTATATAACCTCCTGCCTGCCCTACTTCTGAAATTCTTTGTGGGGCTTTGGTTAGGTAACCCCCGATGGTTAGCTTACCTGCTACCACAGAGGGGGTGATTGATGTGATTTGTATCCTGAGCAGCCCTGAGCATGGGTGACGCGAGCCTGAGCAAGAGCGGCGATGCTGACTAACCTAGCTAGGACGCTGCGGCGTCAGGTTTGGTGCACGACTACCTAGGTAGGTACTTACCTAGGTACATAGGTATGTAGTGGGCCCACTCACCGAGGCTCACCCGGACACACCGAGGGGCCTGGTCCGGTTGGCCTGAGGCACAAAGCATTATATACGTACTCCAAGCGATGTGGCTGGCGTGTGGAGGAGGGGCAGCAGTCGTCCCGGGCCCCTCTGTAGGTAGGTACCTACAAGAAATTACCCCGCAGAGCCACACAGCTACAAAATTTCCATCCCAAACTCACTCACACCGATGCTCACTTCTCTGCGCGCCATCCGACCCAGCAGCTCCCGCAGCCTCTCCCCCTTTCGACTCGCAAGAATGGCCTCCAACAACACCACCTACACTCCCAACGAGGAGACCGAGATCCAGCAGTGGCTCACCACCGCCGCCCGTCTGCAGCAGGCCGGCGCCGGCGCCGACGCCTCCCCGATCCTCGACACCCTCAACTCCCACCTGAGCACCCGCACCACCCTCCTCGGCACCAAGCCCAG
The DNA here is from genome assembly GCA_016618095.1 of Colletotrichum echinochloae. Classification (NCBI taxonomy): domain Eukaryota; kingdom Fungi; phylum Ascomycota; class Sordariomycetes; order Glomerellales; family Glomerellaceae; genus Colletotrichum; species Colletotrichum echinochloae. The sequence continues at coordinate 1,564,721 of JADEZT010000008.1, forward strand.
CAAGGCCGACACCGCCCTCTACTCCGCCGTCCGCCCCCTCGTCGCCGCCTGGTCCCCCGAGCAGCGCACCGGCGAGAAGGGCTACCCCAACATCGTCCGCCACCTCGACTTCGTCCAGAACTACCCCGCCTTCGCCGCCGAAGTCAAGCCCGAGGACAAGGTCGCCGTCGACCTCGACCAAGTCCTCTACGTGAAGCCCCCCGTCGACGCAAAGGCCGAGAAGGAGCGCCTCAAGAAGGAAAAGGCCGCCGCCGCCGCCGCCGCTGGTAGCGACAAGGCTGCCCTCCCCGACCGCACTAAGGACGCCGCCGCCGCCAAGGACAAGACGGCCGGCGAAAAGGTCAAGGAGGCCGTCGTCGACGCCAAGGACAAGGTCAAGGCCGCCGTCGCCGGCGACGCCAAGCCCAAGAAGGAGAAGAAGGAAAAGGCCCCCAAGCCCCAAAAGGCCGCCGCCCCCGCCGCCCCCCTGTCCCCGGCCCTCATCGACCTCCGCGTCGGCCACATCCTCAAGGCCATCAAGCACCCGGAGGCCGACTCGCTCTACGTCTCCACCATCGCCGTCGGCGACGAGCCCAACGACGACACCACCGAGTACGAGGGCCAGGTCTGCCGCACCGTCTGCTCCGGCCTCAACGGCCTCGTGCCCCTCGAGTCCATGCAGGGCCGCAAGGTCGTCGTCGTCTGCAACCTCAAGCCCGTCAAGATGCGCGGCATCAAGTCGTGCGCCATGGTCCTCGCCGCCTCCCCCCGCCTCAAGGAGGGCGAGGTCGACGACCACAAGGGCCCCGTCGAGCTCGTCACGCCCCCCGCCGACGCAAAGGCCGGCGACCGCGTCTGCTTCCAGGGCTGGGAGGGCGAGCCCGAGGGCGTCCTGAACCCCAAGAAGAAGATCTGGGAGACCTTCCAGCCCGGCTTCACCACCACCGACGACCTCGCCGTCGCCTTCGACGCCGGCGTCGTCGAGGCCCTCGGCAAGCAGGGCGTCGGCAAGCTGGTCACCAAGTCCGGCGGCCTCTGCACCGTCCCCAGCCTCAAGGACGCCGTTGTGCGGTAAACGCAGAAGATGTGTAAAAAGAAGAAGAAGAAGAAGAAGGGGATTCAAAATGTCTTTACGGGTCAAATGATAAAACAAAAGCAACGGTAGCGTTGGTCTGGCGAATCATCAAAAATAAGAACAAGGTCTGCCCTCCCCATTGCAACAGGTAACAAGTCTCTTCTTTCGTATTTGCTGTTGCTGAATTCGTGACATGCCTGTCTGCCTGCCCGCCAACCTCTTCCGGTTTCCCTGCCTTGTTTGCAACGACATCATTCAAACAAGCGGCTGCCTGTCCCGTCTGTACTATCACGCCTTCCCATCTTGAACAACCCGAAAGCCCTTCCCTCTCTTGCCAAAAACACAACGCCCACCCCTTCCTGGCCTTTCCATACCCTCTCTCTACCACAACAAGAACAAAAGTCTACAGACACCAACCCGACCCCCTTTCCACAAGGCACCTCTCTACAAACCCATCCCTCACTCATGAACATACCGCAGCCGGTCCTCAGGGTCACCGCCGTGGCCCTCTCGGTCGGCATCCTCCTCGAGCTCGCCATCCTGACGCGGATCACCGGCCGATCTCGCAAGAAGCAAGCGGGCTGGGACCCGGGTACCGGCCTCCCCAACACGGACCATGGAGCCCGAGACGGCGACGACGACGACGACGACCGAATGCCTCCGGTGGACCACACGCTTTGAGAGGCGCAGGGGAAGGGGGAGGGAGATGATGGGGCTTCTGGCCGACGGCGACGTTGCGGTCTACTATCGAAACACCCCCCACGGTTTGATGGCCCCGGGTACGTTCACTCATCAGGCCTAGCAAAACGAGATACTCATGCAGGAAAAGTCTAGGTTCTTGGGAGGCGGCCGCGTGGTAAATGTCGGCTTGAGTTTTGATACGTCTTTTGGGAGCGGAGGATGAATGGACCAACCAACTGGCGACGGGAGGCAAACATGACGCCCGGCGTAGGAGGTCAGGAAGAAGCTTCTTTACGAGCACACGATACCCCTTAAGGAAGCAGATCGCGGAGTAGCATCATGGAAAGATCATCCAACCCCTTTTGATACAAATCTCCTTGCATTACGGACGCGCTTTGTAACATTTGCAAATAACTTTTTTGTCCCGCATACCCTCTAGGATATGACCCATGCGCCTCGAATCGAACAGAAACAGATCCCAAAAGAAAAGGAGAAAGAAGAAGAACAAGGAAGAGGAGGAGAAGCGCATCTCCTATTTCTTCCCCGCCTTGCTGGCGGCCTTCTTCTTCACCGAGGCGACGAGCCTGCTCAGCTCGTCGTCCTCGGCCTTGCTGTCCCCCTTTGTCTTCTTGGCCTTCTTGTTGCCGTCCCTCTCGGCGGGCGGCTCGTCGTCCCCGTCCCCGCCGGCCTTCCTCTTCCTGCGGCCCTCCTCGAGCAGCTTCTTCATCGCCTCGGTGCCCTTGAACTTGGGGTTCGACGGGTCGATGGCGTACTCGTGGCTCTCGAACACGGCCTTGAACCGGTCGTCGTCCACGTCCATCTTGAAGTCCTCCTGCAGCCCGACCTTTTCGTCGCCGCCCCCGCCGCCGGCCATCTTGGCCGCCAGCTTCTTGGCCGCCTTGCCCTTCTTCTTCTTGAGCTTCTCCGCCTTCATGATCTCGTTCATGTCAAAGTGGTCCAGGTGCGCCGCCCGCTCGCCGTCGTTCTCGTCCGCCATCAGGAGCTGCAGCTGCGCCTTCTGCGCCACCTTCTCCTTCTCCTCGGCCTCGCGCGCCGCCCGCTTCGCGAGGCGCTCCTCCTTGCGCACCGCCGTCTTGCTCTTCTTGGTGGTCGCCGCAAGCTCCTCGGTCGTGAAGAAGGGGTCGTCGAAGCCGAGGTCCTCGCCCGCGCCGCCAGCCTGCTCCTCGTCGTCGTCGTCCTCGTCCTCGGCGACCTTTTTGGCGCCGCCTGCGACGCCGCCCTCGCGTCTGGCGCGGGCCGCCTCGCGCTTCTTCTCCTTGCGCTCGCGCTCCTTGCGCTTGTACTTCTCGATCGTCGTCTCCTCCTCTTCCGGCTTCTTGTCCTTCTTGCTTTCCGTTAGGGCGGGCGTGAATGTGATCTCCATCTCTCCGACGGGGCCGTCCTTGGACTTCTTCTCCTCCTCGGCGCCCAGACCCAGTGCCTCTCTCATCTTCCGGCGGGCGAGCTCCTTCTTGGAGAGCTTGGGCTCGGCGGCCGCCTCTTCCTTCTCGTCGTCGTCAAAACCAGCAAACGAATCGCCGTCGTCCTCGCTGTCGCTGGCCAGGTACGCCTTGAGGTCGTTTTCCTCGAGCTGTGAGCGGCTACCGGTGAAAGCGCGGTTGATGGAGGCCTTGCGCGCGGCGTCGTCGGGGTTGACATCCCAGGTCAGCTTGACCTTGGAGTGTTGCAGGGCGTCGGTGGTGAACTCGACAGGCTTGTATCCTTCCGGCATCTTGGTGCACTCGTCTCTGGGCTCGTCGTCAAAGGTGACGTCGTCGGGGATGAAGCGCAGGTCGATGAAGTTGGACGATGACTGGTACTCGGTGCCGTCGGTGGCCTCGTAAAGCTTCTGCGCCGTCGTCTTGTCGGAGACGGTCATGACGGCATAAAAGTAGCGCAGCCGGTCGAGCTGGTACTTACGCAGCGCATCGTGGTCGAAGTCCTCGGCGTCGCCCTCTTCCAGCAGTTCCTTCTTGATCGCCTCTTCCTCTTCGTCGCTGTCCTCGCTATCCTCGTCGGAATCGTCAGACTTCTTGAAAATCTCCTTCGGGGGACCCTCCAGCTCCTCCCGCTGCATGCGTTCCTTGCCGAACTCGCTGGGGTAGATGGAGACCTTTTCGATGCGGCCGCCGGTCGGTGGCAGGAAGCTGGTGAAGAGCGCAAACAGGTCGGACGACTTGATGTTGTCCCAGTCGAGGTTGACAATCGCTATCCGGTTCGTGACTTCGCCATCCTCAACCTCGGCCTGTTCGTCGTGCAGGCGAGACATGGACGCCTTGGGGTCTGCGACGGCCACAGCCTCCTCGTCAGAATCGTCGTCGTCGTCGTCATCTTCGGATTCCGACTCGGACTCGGACTCTGAGAAACCGCCGCCGCGCGCAGGGTCGTACTTGGCATCGGCCTTTGCCAGCTCCCGCTGGACAACGTCGTCGGCCTCGACCTCCATGTCCTCCTCCTGATCCCCCTCTTCCGGCTCGTACAGTCGTTGCAAGGCCTTCTTCTTGTTGTCGGACTTGACTTTCCTGCCATATCGATCGACCTTTGCGGTGGATGTGAAGGAGTCGTCCTTCAGCATGCGCGAGAATCGCTTGTCGATTGTGGTCTTGGTCTGCTTCTTAGAAGGCAGACGGAAGCGAGGGTCGGTCTCGAAGTTCGAGAACCGAGAGTCGGCGATTTTGCCATTCTTGTTCGACTTTGACGAAGACATGGCTGCGGGTGTCGAGGTGAAGGTTGCAAGATATTGCAAATCTTGGCCGCGTCGCATTGCACTAGAAAATGCAATCGGGGGCGTGGGGTCGATGAAAATTTAGTGGGTCTCATTTTCTGCCGTCAAGGCGGTCAAGCTGTTTCTCAAGGAGGTTCCTGCCAAAGAATAACCAGGGTTGCCAACTGTGACCAGCCGTCAGGGTTAATCCATTCCCAAATCAAGGTGAGGCTATTCCTACCTTCCTACCTATACCTACCTACCTTATGACGGTTGCTTACTTACATACATGCAGCCACGCCATCGGTACTTTTGAATTTCTCTATCAACATCACTACGGACTCGCCTGTGCTTTTCACGCAGCATGCATACCTCTCGCTGATTATTTCTACATTTCTGGCATTCCGCAATAGAGGTCACATAACGAAGCTATTCCCAACTGTTGATACGTGGGTTTGGTTGCAGGCAGGCGCGTTTCCCTACTCTTTCACTTTCCTTTCACTTTCTTACCTATACTTGCTCCTTCCTCATCTTGGACATCGGCTCAAGATATTCGGCTTTCTTTCCATAAGTGCTTTGGGCCGAAGAATCCCATCCCCTTCCAACCCTCCACCTACATAAAAGCAAACCCGCCCTTCACTCTTCCACCTCTTGAACTTCTCCCCAACCACAACAGATATCAAGTGGTATTAACTCAGATAACAAGCCGCTTATCTATTTCCCAAGCATCATTCATTTGATCTCATTTCAATCTGCACACAGCACACTTATTTTCATGCCCCCGTCTCCCCCCATGGAGGATTCCGGCCCGCCTATGAAGCCGGGCCGTTCCCCTTGGATGAGCCTCAGTCCGAACCCATGCGACGATACAGACTCCATATCCTCGGAAGGCTTGGGCAACCCTTCTGACACCACAGTTGCGGATCACGAGACACCATCAAACACCCATGCCACTCAGGGTTCATCTCTCTTTGTCGACCAAGAGGACAGCGAGGCAAGCCGCAAACATGGCCTTGTCAGTCCAACCAGTTCACACACAATGGGTTCTACCGAAGGTCCCATCCAAGCAATAGAAGAACGGGATTCTTCCAACAGCCATCCTCCAATGAACGCCAACACCAACTCGGAACAGGTTCTACACGACATGGAGGGTAGTCACTCAGGTGGCCAACCACCTGAAAGTGCTTCTCACAACCATGTAACTGTAAGTAGCGCGGTGGACGTCTTTGAAGATAAGCATGAGGATTCTCAGACAAGCAAACGAGCTGCTAAAAAACCCGTCAAACGCGCACCCAACCAATCAAAACCTTTCCAACGAGCTCGCACAGCGCAGGAATACACTGCAAACATGAAGTGGAAATCGGAGCAGGATCTGAAGGAAGATTTCATCAAGCAGATCAACGCGAAACGAGGACCAGAATCTGCCGACATTATCTTGGAGCCGCCAAAAGCCAAAAGACGACGGCAAAAAAAGGTATCAACAAGCAGCCATGGTGACCCAGACGAAGCGCTATCTACAATGACTGACGTTGTGGCCGATCTTGGAGGCATCCCGAACTCCGACCAGGCCAAAGTGTCGAAAAAAGAGAGAAGGAAACAAATCGCGGCTGCAACGTCAGAGGGCGACAGCAACCGCCATTTGGGTTCACAGAAGAGAGATGCTACCCTGGGAATGACGATTTTCGGACTTTCGAATGTTGATTGCGTCGGTGCTGCTGACTATAAGCTGAAGGGAATCAAAACGCTTATCCGAGGCTGGCAGCTCCAAGCCGCCACCCGCATGATCCTACGGGAGAATTCCCACGGACCTCCTTTTGGAGGAATCCTCGGTGACCAGATGGGCATGGGAAAGACTTTGACTAGTCTGGTGCTCATTGTGGGATGCCCCCCCCTTCTTCAAGATATTCAAGCTGGACGCGGTGGAACCTTGGTTGTGGTTCCAGGCCCCAACGTTCTAAAAGAATGGAGGGATGCAATTACTCGACACACGGACAGCGTTCGTCCAAATGAAGTTCTCGTTTACAAGAAGAGCAATAACATCTTGTCACCAAGCCAAATCGCAGCGTACAAGATCGTGTAAGTCTCTAGCCCGCCCGACTTTCATCACAACTATACGTAACTGACACTCTTTATCATACTCACCACGTACCAAGAGGTCATGAAGTACCCGTCTGGAAGCAGGTTATCTGACCTGGCCAAGGAATATGGCCAGGAAACACAGGAATTCGAGAATGCTGTGAAATGTGCCGCGGGTCCCATTTTTGACATGGAGTGGTACCGGGTTGTTTTTGACGAGCTTCACACAATCAAGAACTCGGAGACACAGAGTAAGTCCTCGGGCTTAACCTGCATATATGGCAGTTTACTAATCTCCAAACAGCCTTTCAAGCTTGCTACCGTTTGAACAGCAAGAGAATCTGGGGGCTCAGCGGGACCCCGCTGATCAACCAGAGCAGAGGTAGGCGTGCACTTATGCTATAACACACTTGCGCCTGGCCAATTATACTAACTGGGAACTCAGAGATATTTCCGTATGTCAAGCTCATCGGAGTTGAAGGGATCCAAACAAAGCAGGACTTTGAACAGATCTACAAAAAAGGCGTATGTTCTCGCAGACAGAAGTGACAGTTGTCAAGCTAACCAAGCCCAGGCCGGTGCCCAGGAACGACTGGACGCGTTGATCAACTTGATGACGATTCGCCGGTGAGTTCCTCTTGGTATTACTCGCAGGCGGCAGAAACTGACGGTTGACAGGAGTCATGAAGACCGCTTCCTTGGAAAGCAGATGTTGGAGGGCCTGCCCCAATTCGAAGCCGAAGTCCGTTGGGTCAACCTTTCTCGGGAAGAACAACTGGTCTATGAGTGAGTGGGCTACAGCAGTTACCATTGGCTTCTTTTCCCACTAACATGTTCTCAAGTGCCATCAGGCAGTACTTCGACAGCCAATCGATACCGATAGTCTCAATGGCACAGAAGAGACGGGCCATTTCCCACCCGTATCTTTTAGAGAAGACCTTTCTTGAGATGGCGGACAACGAAATCATCCAGGGGCTCATTGATGCTCTCAAGCAAATTGAAGGCAAAACTTGGGTGTACCACCAGATTGGTAAACGCTTCGGCCGACACGATCCGGAAAGTGAATTCGCATCAGCCGGCAAAAGCGGTCCTGAACATGTCCCCGAGCTGACTCCCAAGGAACTCGCATATACGCCAATGAGCCCTTTTGGGAAATCCGGCTTTGGGAAGAAGTTCTCGTTGGTTCACTTACTCGAACTCACAATCATGGACAAGGAATATGGCAAGACCAAGTGCGGCAAGTGCAACCAGAAGAAGAAGAAGAATACTGAACGCTGGCTAATCAAAGGGGTACGTTGACTTTTGTTTTCTCGTGACGGAAGTATCATGCGCTGACAGATCCCTCACAGTGCAAACATTTGTTTTGCCGAGATTGCCTCTTGAAAACAATGGGAGGCCCGAACGACCCCGAGAAACGACATGAGTGCCCGGCCTGTTCGAAGACCTTTGGTGGTCATGACCTCGATCCAGTGTCAACTCTCGTGAAAAATGCTATAGATTGTGTCTCTGACGTCGAGTCCACCGATGAAGACTCGGACGACAACAGAAGCCGCAGTCGCAAAAGCAAAGTTGCGGAGAAGCGACGCAAGGCGCAGGCGAGACGCGAGAGGAAGAATATAAGGAGACGCAAGTACGGTGGTGACTACATCGGTAACTTGCCGAAACTTGAGGGCGACGACTCTTCGTTCCTCCAGATCGGCGTGAATGAGAACGGCGGCGTCCCGTGCCCCGGGACGAAGCTGACGGTCGCTAAAGAGATCATTCTTCAGTGGCAGAAGGAGGCGCCTCAGGACAAGATCATTAGTAAGTCAATATGTCTACAGTTCCTGATTCCTTCTGGGGTACTAACGAGTTGACCCAAGTCTTTGTCGAGTTCATCAAGACGGCGGTCCTACTAGGTATCATGCTGAACCTCGAAGAGATTCCCTTTGTCTACCTAAACGGCAAAATCACATCGACCGAGAAGCTCAAGGCCGTGGAAACATTCAAGACCAACCCAGAGGTCAAAATTCTCGTAAGCCAACCCGACCCCCCGTAGTAGAGAGATGCAAGACTGGCAAGCTAACCCCGCGGCCGCAGGTTGCATCGATGAAGGTCGGCGGGCAGGCCCTTAATCTGACGTGCGCGAACAGGGTCATTCAAATAGACTCGTGGTGGAACGAAGCGGCGGGCGACCAGGCGAACGGGCGGGTGAACCGCATGGGCCAGCTGAAGCCCTCGCACGCTGTCGTGATCAAGGCTCGCGGAACGATTGATGAGGATATCACAAACCTCCAGGACCGCAAAACGGAGGAAATCGAACATATGCTGCAGGACGACGGCCGCCTCACCGAGGTCCTCGGCGAGTATGAGGCCATGGCCCTCACCGCCCCGGCCGCGTGGCAGGCGCTCAAGCAGCGCATCATCGACGAGATTGAGCAGGACATGGGCCCGCAGAGCGTTCTTTGATGACCCCTTTGAGGGGTGTATCCATTTTCTAACGCGTGTAATACGCGGTTGAGACAAAGCGTTGGGATGTTTGATTTCCTCATTTCTGAGTTGGCGGTTTGACTTTTATCCCAAGATACCCCGGCTACTTGATTTTCTTTTGCTTTTTGCACCCCTCAGAACACATGCGGCGCAGAGACTCGATGAGGCATTTGGGGGTGAAACCTTAGCGACGGCGACGGGACTACGGGTCCGAATTCTCCAGACATGTGCTCTCTCCCGATAGAGGCTCGTCGAGTCTTGAGCATAGATACCTTTCGCGGCCTCGGAGACTGGATATGGAGAAAATGGATATAGAGAAAAGGGGACTTTTGGCCGGCATGGCGGAGCAGTAATTTCGTATAGAGGATATCATACACGCAGACGGTAAAAGAGACGCGGTTCTCACCAAAAGATGATTTATCCAAGCGGCTGTGACATGCCAGGTCCCACGTGAAGGACAAAAGGCATCGACATGATGCCAGTCCCCCCCTGAGAGGCTGCTATTATGAAGCAAACCGCGAGGCCTCAGATCGCAGCCACCATCATAACAGTGAATCCAGTCACATGTTTCGGGTGTGGTTTGCTACGAAAGCGTCGGCCAGACGACGCGGCGCGAGGGAGAGAGAGAGAGAGAGGAAACCACGACAGAAAAAAACACGCCGAAGCCCCCCCCCCAACTCACTCTTCTCTTCCTCACATACCAACCGGTGCAAGGGGGTGCGGGAAGAGTCGCGTCCGCCCATCGGGACGCGAGCGGTCCAGATGAGTTTCTTTTTCGGGTCCAAGACTTATACATACATTACCTTACCAGGGTAGGTGGCGCAGGGCGGCCCCCGTTGGATATTAGAGGAGAGAGAGGGGGGCCGGAGAGGAGGCGGACGACGCCCGTGCCGCGAACCATTTTTGTTTTGTTTTCTTCCCCAGGGCGGCGCGGGCGGGTATTAAGATGGCTCCTGGTGTGTTTTTGAGCCTTGGAGCTGTGAAATGAAAGAGAGAGGGAGAGAGAGAGAGAGAGAGAGAGAGACGTATTAATCCAGATATAATCGACCGCTTGCCCGGCACTGAAGCCTAGCTTATATTGACCCGCTGTTTTTTCTTTCTTTTTCTTCTATCTCTTCTTCCCTTTTTCGACCGTGAATATTGTCGGAATCTCTTCTCAGCTGGTAGTCTCCAGACGGAGCGTGTTTCGCCAAAGGGAGTTGTGCAATTTGCGAGGAACGGATCGATAGCGGGATGATGGTAGGATGAGGTTATCTTGATATCAAGTCATATCACACACACACACTCACACACACACACGTATATCACCTTGGCAGCCCAGAGGAAGAAGAACGAACATAAAGGTGTAACCTAGACCTCCGTTCACGTCCAAAGATTTAACTCTATTATAGTGAGGAAACAGACTTAAATCGATAAAAGGGGGGGGGGGGATGTTTAGGAGACCCGGCGGATAGCTCCATCGTATCGTGTCTTTTCTTTTCTTCCTTGGAAACCTTATTGGGTCGAGTATCGGGGTGAGGCGTGGTGCTTTTATATATATACCCGACAGATTTGGAATATCATTGTGTGCTTTGGGTGCCCTTGAATTGATCCGTAAGTGGCAAGACATAACCGCCTCCCCTCCCCTTTTTTTCTCTGCGCGGAAAAGAAAGAGAAAAGAGAAAAGAAAGTCCACCGGCACGAAAGATGCCGTCCGGCCAAACCTGTAAAGTGTCCAAGGGCGCACAAGTCCAATCGTAATTAGGAAACCTTGGTCCTGAAATGACGATGCTTCGCCCTCCCAGAAGCTCCGTCTCCGGGACATCACCAACCGCAATACCGGGTTCCTGGATGCTACCTAAAAGGGGGGGAGGGGGACCGGGATGGCTGCGATGGCTGGCTTTGCCAGAGGGGAGGCGGGGGGGGCAGTTTTCCTGCCCGTCATGGGTTCGTCATGGAGGGGAAAGGGGTCTTTGACCATTCATGGGGTAACTTTTGGACCACCCTTGCTGTTTTACTGTGTTAGATGAACCACGGCATCGGCACGGCCCAATTCCTGCTGCGGCTGAAGGCTCTCCACGGGCCCCAGAGAACACGGCTGCCCTGATGAAAGGCTTGGCTTTTCAAGAGGGAGGAGAAAGAAGACGAAGAGGAGGAGGCAGAAGATGAACAGGAGGAGGAAAAGGACGAGGGAGCCCTCCCCTAAGCCTCTTGGCCTCCAAGTGCCGTTGCACAGGCGCGAATCCCTCCCCAGACATTACTGGCTGGTGTTCGTTCCCCCGATGCTCGGCTTTCAGTTGGCGGACGGAGAAAAGCCTTCGTACGACTTTGTTGACCGTGGCAAAATAGAGCACAAGCCTCGGAATGTCTATCTTTTAGAGGCTTTAAGGTTGTGAGATTGAACCAATACTCGAGTTAAAACATCCACATGGGCTTGGCCACGAATCCATCACCCCCATACTCGCGTCAAAGAAAAGAAAGACTAAAAAAAACACCTTGAGCGAGTACAATTACGGGATCCGTGGGTCGTAGGCAGGCCCCTTCTATCCGGGTTAGACTGTCGTACTCGTGAAAGTCCAAAGATGGACCGCCTAGGATACGGTTTTCAGTCATTGCAGGCCCTGTTCACTTGGCATTCGATAAACTTGGCTATAAGATAGCCTCCTCTCGCGGAAGAGGGTGGACAAGCGTGTGTACTGCACCGACGGGATTTCTCTTCACCAAACATTCGAGCTGGAGACTTACCCATGAGTGACGGCGAGCGCATGTTGGTTTCATTCAAAGCTTTCGTCACGGTTCACTGGACAGACGGCAGATGCAAACAGTTGCAGGCCCAGCGGCTGGACAGTCACCTTGATACATCGGACTGAAGACGGACACCTCGTGGGCGGCTGCTCGAGACACGGGGTCTCTGGTACGTGCGTGGATAGTTGGATGAATGAATGAATGCAATAACCATAAGTCGGAGCCGGAGTTTCCGCTCCAACTAAGAAATGGACGAGCGCCCCGAGACACAGTTGTTGTAATCACAATGAAGAGCTGGTCTCGGAATGGCTGCACGGTTTGGAAAGGTCCAACGCCAACGTCTGTCGTCGAATGGCTAAGATGAAAGTAAATGTATGCGCAACGGCCTTTCCAAAACAGGGTCAGAGAGCACGCCCACCTTTTAGCCCAAGTGCTGAGCTGCTTTTGGACAGACGGTACTCTCCGGATTGAATGAAGAATCGGGGCCGGAGTCGTAGTCCGAAGGCGCGACCCCGCAACAGCAGACCGTTCGCAGAGGTGGTGGTGGTGACTGTGCGCTGCGTCGGTTTCGTCTTTTGGGCAAGGGCCGAGGCTGGGTCGCGCATGGCACGGGCGTAGTAGGTATAGAGGCAGACGAGAGTGAAAGAGCGGCCAAGAGCGGCCATGGCCCCTACACCAATGTGATGCCAATGGCCGGCCGGCTCAGACGAACGATGTGTTGCGGAGCCAAGGCTGGCGCTTGACCGCGGCGTCAAGTGACAACACGTCTGTGTGAGGGCGGGGGTTAACCAACCACGTCGATAAAGCCCTGCTCCGTGTACACCGAACCGGCAGGCAACTGAGGTGGGGTGACGGTGATTTGCAGAAATGACACGGCAACCGAAAGCGGGCAAATGCGAAGGCAGTATTGTGGTGCTGGTTCCCCAGTTGTTGTGTGGTTTTTGAAGATGCCATGTTCATGTTGGTTCCAGCTCACTCTAGTGTGCGTAACAAGGTAAGCATACCAAGCGGGGCCCAACATTGAAGGTGGGATAGACTGGATGATTGGTAGGTAGGTGGTGGTCGGGGAGATCCCCGTCCGGTTGCTCACCGAGTCACCGACAACGGCGTTCAAGTCCCAACCCAATCCGAAGGTTAAGCTTTTGCCGGGGTGGCACGGATTCCCATTGACCATGCGCAACCAGCCCTGCCGTGGTGGCCAGCAACCAGGAGTGAGCATACCTAACTCCCCGTACTGGTAATTATATCGATGTGATGAGGCACAAACTGCGGTTAGTCATCAATATTAGGTAGCGCCAGGGAGGAATGAGAGCGCCGCGGGTTCGAACCAAGACCAAGAGAGAGAGAGAGAGAGAGAAAGAGGGAGGAGGGAGAGCTGGAGCCAGAAGTTGGAGAATTAATAACGCATGCGTAGGTAGTTTGCTAGGTATCTGTTTTCCCTGGGTGGCTGAGGGCGCACGTACACACACTGCTGAAATGGCAGTTGACGTTTGGGGTGGTCTCCTCTTTTTCATCTGATTGCGTACCAAGTCGTGCCGGAAAAGGGGGAGCGTACAGTAGCTGGGTATCCGGGCTCCGTAGGTAGATACAGCTCGGATATCGGGACCGGTAAGTGCAAACCACTCGAGTGTAAAAAATGGCGAAGCTTGGACGACGGTTGATGGCGATGGATTTCTTCGGCCGTTGGAAAAGACCGACGACGACGACGACGACGTTGGGAAGTGTTCAGCGTCACGATGCTGATGGCGTCGGGGACCAAGATGGAATACCTAGGTAGCGAGTCCGTCCCCCTTCAGTTGCGGCGAGGTCCGCCCTCCTCGCATGCAGGAAGAAGCGCGCACGGAAGCGGAGGGAGGGCTGAATGGAGTCTGGAGTATCAAGGTAGTGTACCTTATAACACATATGGTCGTCGCCCTTGCTGTGCGCCGAGACGTGTCTTGCGCGCGGGGAGTCTGCGAGACGAGACGGACGATCTCGAGCGGGTTGCGGCCCAATGAGAAGCGACATTGGGGGTTTATTATTGTCTCTGGCCCAAAGGAGAAGTGTGTTATTTGATGCTACACCAAGAAGGTGAAAAAAGCAAATATACCGACATACCTAGTTTAGTGTACCTACTTGTGGTGGTTGTTAACCACCACAAGAAACATGGCGGAAGGGCGTTCCGGTGGCCGCATAAGCCAAGGGTCTTGGTCTTGGATCCATTCCTACCGAGAGAGAGAGAGGAGGTGGTGCATATCCGGAGGTCGTCATCCGTCTGGATGGGGTTTCGAGGTTCGTAGGGCCGTCAGATGGGCCGCCCCGTCCCAAGCGATCAGACGCAACGAGCGAGCAGCAAAAGGATGGCGTGCGATGAGAGAGAGAGATTCGAAGCTCATGTTCCAAAGTACGGATAGCTGGGGCAGTCGGGCAAACAAATCGGGCAAGGGTGGCCGAGGGTGGCTGCCTGTGTTGTCTCACGGCAAAAGGCAGAAAGCATGGCAGGGTGAGGTCGGTACGTAGCGTTGCGCTCGGAGCCTGGGAAGGCGCAGCAGGCAGGTCCAGGTGAGCATGAAGCGTCAGACGCGACGCTCGGACCAGTAGACTGCGCGCGAGGAGCGATCGAGGGCAGGGGACGCGGGGACCGTGGAGACGGACAAAGTAGGAGCACCTGCCTACCGTTCTCGTCCCATTGCCCTCCCGGCAATTGAGGCGCTGGCTCGTGCGTCGATCATCGACACATGTGTTTTTCCGGGGTGAGTGGGTGGGTCAAAGTGGGCCAGTCAGCACGCGCCTTATGTCGGATATGGGGTAGGTACCATGTAGACAGGTAGGTACCACCGTGCCAGCGATGAATTCCGTATGCCATACGAATAGAGGGAGGCTACACATCTGATTCCTAGGTACGAAAAAAAGGGAAACACAGAAACAAGAGAGAAGATGGAGAGTGGCTCTCTCGGACTGGTTCACAAAGCAAAACGAAACAAAATAAAGCAAGACATGAAAAGAAAGCAAGATGCCACGAAAAAAGCAAGAACAGGGGTGGTCACATCGTCCCTCCTCCTCCTCCTCCTCCTCCTCCTCTCCATCCTTCCTGCCTCCTCCATTTTCCATTTAATTACTCATAACCACACAACCAGTTGCCAGGTTCCGTCGCTCTTTCTTGCGTACCTACCTACTGCATAGGTAGGTAGGTACACTAACTACGCTACCTGCACTAGGAAGGCAGTCCACGTATCGGTCAATGCACTTGCCGTGCTTCCGACTCCACAAAATACCTATATACCTACCTACTACCTACCTACCTACGCTGTGGTAGGCAGGTGGAAGGCAGGCAAGTATGATGTTCCTACTTACCCGCTTCGGTAAACCCGGAAACGTCGTCATTTCCCATCTTGAATCTGCCATCTTCCATCTTGTTGAACATGTGCATGCATCGCACGCACGCACCGCACTCGGTTGGTTGGCCCTTCGTCCATCCTCGACCTTGTTCCAACGTCCAGTCCTAGGTACCCACCCACCTTACCTGCTTACTAACCTACCAGCCTACCTACTACGTAGTAGGCACCTCGGTAGATGAGGTACCTACCTACCTAGGTAGTAGATAGGTTAGGTAAGCAGCGTAGGCATCGTCTGTCCGACGCCCCGCGTCACCCCGCAAGCCCCCTCGATATATCAACAGTCGGGCCAGCAAAGAAAGGGCGCCCGCACCCGTCAAGGCTGCCTTCAATCAATCAAGCAAGCAACCAAGCAAGCACGCATGTACCTACGCTATTTCTCGGCTTAACGGCACTTGTACCCATCCCTCACAAATCGATTTATGCAAGATGAGGCATAACCTTATCACACACAGGGAGGGGGTCTGTGCCGCCCGCTCCCTTGATAGCACAAGGATGGTACAGGTAGCCACCCCCCTCTTCGCTTCCCACCGTTATGCCGGCCAGTTGGCACATCTACGATTTACATCTTGGGTGGTTTACGTAGCAATCTACGATACGCAGCCTACTACGGATCTACGGTACGGTACCCCTGTCCCGTCCTGTCCTGTCCCGTGCCGCTCCCGGCCACAACCACCATTACCTACCAGCAGTACCTAGGGTGCAAAGGCCCAGACAAGGATTTCCAGGTCGACGGGTGCCTCGCTCGCCTCCGCGTTCGTGTGGATCATGTACCATATCGGGATGGAATCCACGGTTCGATTGTGTTTACCCGACCGGGTGGAGGAGTAGCTGAGTAGGTAGGTACGCGGTACAGTATCGTCGTTGTGCATCTGTGCGACCCTTTTGGAGACGGAGGACACGCCTTGGAAATACCATGTACGCACTACGTACTACGCATGTACGTGCCTCGCTGTGCTCGACATGTAGAATCTACCTTAGCTACCTCGGTTTACTTACAGTCAATACATACGTTCCCAAGGTAGGTAGGTATGTATATACCTACCTTGTTGGGTCCTTTGCCCTTTTCCCTCACCGCATCCCATCCATTCATTCATTGAGTGCCAGCCAGCCAGCCAAGGCACGCGCCTGGTGGCGCTGTGTTGGTTGGTCTCGTCGCTAATCGCCATCCGTCACCTTGTCTCAGCTTCCGCTGAGTCTGGTCACTTGGATTGGATTCACATTGTGGTTTATTTTTTTATTTTTAACCCGAGCCGATAATCCCATCTCAGGCACACTGTCTATCTGTCTGTCAATCGGCGGCTGTCGGGTTTGCATTGATTGCATTGGACAAAACACAAGTCCGTTGGAAAATGATAATAATAATAATAATAATAATAATAATAAAAGGTAAATAAAACCTCGGACCTCGTCGTGCGTGCACGCGGACATGTCACGACCCTCGTCGAATGCCACACACCACACACACACACACATAGGTACACGGGACGATGCACGTCGTCACCATTCATTATTCATCATTCATCATTACTTCGCTCCGTCGCTCCGTTGCTGCGTCGTCGCCCTTGCCAACAGCCCTCACTCTCTCACTCTTGTCTCTCGCCTAATATGAAATGTGTTGCCGGCTCTGAGAACCCTTGATTGACGCTCGATACCACTTGACCCCCCCACCCCTTACCCCTCCCCCCCCCTGCTCCGGCAACCTTGACCGCTGACCTCGCACACACACACACACACTCTCTCTCTCTCTCTCTCTTTAACTCACTCTCTCTCTCTCACCTCTCACTCACACCGCCGTCACCTTTACTTTGACCGCTCGAACCAGCCAGGCCAAACTCAACAGCAAATGCTTTGCTTTGCTCTCGCTTGAGTGCTCAACACACGCCCCCTCCTCCTCATCACACGATCGATACGCAAACACACAGACGCACACACACACGGCGCCCAGCAACTTATTGCACTCGGCTGCCAATCCACTCACTGGCTGGGCCATTTTCCGCCCCAAAACGCCTCGAATCACGACGCTAGACAACCTGTCTTGCTCTTTTTTTTCTTGAGCGCCTCCGCCTGCCCGGCTCCCCTATTCGTGCTTCCCAATTGTCTTTTGCTTGCGTCCGTCCCTCTTAAGCTTCTGTCGCCCTTTTTCCCTGAGCGCCAAACCCATGCATGCTTGCTTGCTTGATTACTTGCTTTGATTGACTGCTTGCTCGGTCGAGGACGGACCCTTACCTACCCTCAATCTCCACGCACCACACGCTCTTTGCGGAGCTGAAGACTTCATCAAAAACGAAGCTTTATTACTTGCCGCAGAATCATCTGTTAATATTATAAGCAACCCTCCTCCCCCATCTTTCCCCCCCTCCCCTCCCGCCGCCTCCTTCCACTCCTTCCGGGACGACGGAGAGAAACACCCCTTGCAATACCTGTCCGATCGATTGCGGTTATTTCAAATAAACATTCCCCGGTTCAGGTCCGATTCCCCGATTTTGCCTACTGCGATCAACATCCGCCAAGCTCGAGATTCAAAACCAAAGCGCCATCCGTTTGCGGGCATATCGACAACGACACAGAACAACACAAACACCACCGTCAGGGCACCACAGCTCCCGCCCATAAATCATTCTCCTTCGTTATCCATCTCTATCTCAAGGGCTTGGTCGATCATCGCCGCTTTGCGCCGCCATTTGAAGAAGCGACCTTGACACAGCGGAGGACATCTCATAACCCCTCCCTCCCCCCCGGAGTCGGATCATATTAAACAACCACAACAGCCCAGCGTGACAGATTTGGACCGGCAGACGGGGAACCCAACCAAACTCTCAACTTCAAGTCCCGCCAAAAAAACAAAAAAACAAAAAACCCCTCTCCAAAGACGAACACTACTTCGTCCACCACCAGCCACGATCATGAGGAACCCGGAGCCTCCCACGTAAACCAAACTTCTTTCCCTCCATTCCCCAGGCTGCGACGACCGCTCGCGGCCGGCCACAAGGGGAAAAACCACAGCCCGTCATGGCACCGTGGCCTCAAGACACCGACGCATCCCGACCCCCTGCCGCGTCCGCGCCACCCGTCATCGTCGCCCGCCATATCCCGGCCTACGAGAGCATACCCAACGGCCTGTCCGACGAACAATGGACAATCATCCAGTCCATATCGCTGGCTGTCGCCGCCCTGAGCTTCGCATCCGTCACCCTCGCCTTTTACTGGTTCTCTCGCATGAGGCGGAGCTTCAGACATGAGTGAGTTTTTTCTTCCATCCTCGGCCAAGGGCAAAGGGCAAAAAAAGAGAAAAAAAAAAAAATCAAAAGCAGGCATATGACACGGATCCCGTATGTACTGACATGACCGCAAAACCAAGCCTCATCATGCTGCTCATGTCGAGCGACATGCTCAAGTCGCTATGGTTCATCATCTTCCCCATCGTCGACTTCAAGACGAGCTCAGTCACCTCGGCCTCGTCCTTCTGCCAGGCGAGCGGCTTCTTCCTCTCCGTCGGCATAGAGGCCTCCGACATCGCCGTCGTCCTCATCGCCCTCCACACCGCCATCCACATATTCCGCCCGCGCCACTCCGGCCGCCAGAGCGGCCTGTACCCCCACCGCCGCCTCGCCTTCAGCGCCTTCGCCCTCTTCCCGCTCCTGATGGCCTCCCTGGCCTTCGTCGGCTCGCCCGGCTACGTCAACAACGGCGAGTACTGCTACCTGCCCGTCCGCCCCCAGTGGCCCAGGCTCGCCCTCAGCTGGGTGCCGCGCTACATGATCCTCCTCACCATCGTCGCCCTGTACGCCTACATCTACATCTACGTCACCCTGCGCATGCGGCGCTTCGGCCGCCTCAGCGCCATGAGGCGCGCCAGCGCCACCCGCACGCCGGAAGACGGCCACTGGGCCCACATCCCCTCGGTGCCCACCACGCCCACCTCCCGCCGCGGGTCCGAGACCTCCGTCGAGGACTCGGAGCAGCAGCAGCAGCAGCAGCAGCGCCGCGACTCGTCCACGGCCACGACCCTGACGGCCGAGATCGAGCTCCTGCACAGCCGTCAAAAGATCACCTGGAACTGGCCCGCCTACGGCGCCGACAACGACGACGGACGCATCCCCGTCTCCGACGTCGCCTGTTCGCCCCGCGCCCTGGAGCCCAGCGCGAGCCCCAGCTGCCCCACCTTCGAGCCCATCTCGCCGCCCCCCCAGAGCTACATCCGCCGCGACACCGCCGACACGATTCCCCCGCCGCCGACCCCCCAACAGAAACAACAGCATCAATCGAGCTTCAGCGCGTACTGGCAGCAGCAGCAGCAGCCGCCCAGCAGCCCGACGACCGCCCGCGCCAAATCCCTGGCCAACATCTGGTCCATCCTCCGCCGGGGCACGACGCTCGACGCCGCCGACCCCGACCACAACGCCACACCCTTCCTCTTCCACCCGGCCATGGACGGCACGGGCATGGCAAAGACCCGCGACAAGATCCGCCGCCAGCTGCGCCTGCTCTTCGTCTACCCCCTCGTCTACATCCTCATCTGGGCCGTCCCCTTCGTCGCCCACGTCATGCGCTGGGACAGCCCCGAGGACGCCGGCCCCTTCGCCGTCGTGCTGCTGTCGCTCGTGAGCCTGTCCATACAGGGCCTGGTGAACTCGTGCCTGTTCTGCGCCGTCGAGAAGCCGTGGATCGACAGGCGCGCGAGGTACAGGAGGGCCGCCCCGCCGACCCCCGGCCGGGACAAGGACGAGATTACCCGGCTCCAGACCGGGCAGACGACATCATCAGCGTAGTCATTGTTTTTCTTATTGGTCCTCTCCTTTTAGGATGGTTGGGGGGGTCTTTTTTTTTTTTTTTTTTACTTCTTCTTTGTTTCCTCGCCCTTGATACCACAATTGAATTGAATGAAACTTTTTTTCCCCACCCTTCTAATTTCTAACCCTTCTAAGCACCCCCAACATGCGTCTCATCCGTCTGGAAGTTTGTGTGATGTACTCCTCTCTCTCTCTCGTTCACTCGCCATCTCAACCAGGTCCCCGGTTGCAATCGGAGGTGACCAAAAGGTTTTCCGAAGAGGCCGGGCGGCAAGTCGTCGGCACGTTTGTGACTCGGCCGAGATCCGGTGCGGTCATAGAGCACGGTCCGGCGGCGGCCATCGGGCCCTCGCTCGGGCCCCACACGCCCACCCGAGCCGTCCGGGAAGTCGGGTGAGGGGTGGGGGGTCCAAGGGGCCGAAACCCCTGCGGCGAGGACGTCGCTCCCTCTCCACACCGCCATTCGCTACGTGAACTGCCTCTCTCCAGAGACTCTGCATTGATGAATCCTTTGTTTCGCCCAAGAATCGTGTTTTTGCCCCTCCAGAAACGACCTGTGTCAAGATTACGAACCAGATGATATTGACTCTCCTTCTAAACCTGTATATTCCCTGTTCTATGTCACATAAAGAGTGGCAACCTCCCCGAATAGACGATCGCTTGACGTGGGCGCAAAAAGATGACCCAATGCACATCTCATGGCTCAAAGTGTCAGAGATCCGATCGGCTCTCAACCAAATCGCAAAAGAGTGAAACCCAAAATCGCAAATCAAAATAGCCAGTGCGCATGCAAACGCGAACCCCCCCATGTTAACCCTTAACCCAAACGTCGAACCCGCGTCACTCGCGTCACCCTGCAGACTCTAAATGCCATCCAAGGGGGTTAGCCGATGTTCCTTGATGAGCGCAGTGTTTTGGACGGGAATAAATTACCAAGCTCGACGGCAACCACTGTGCTGCTTCTCAATTTCGTCCAAAAAAAGAAAAGGCAGTTTGCATGCCTCATTGCGGTAATGTGCTGATGCTGGAGAGGTGTGCGCATTGATTTAACCAAGTATCAAACCCAGCATCTGTTCGCTTTCCGGCCAACATCCGTAAGCGGAGATTCTTGCCATAGCTGCGTTGTTTGCCATTGGCCAATCTAGGCAACCCGACCACGCGGCGTGTCCCAAGGCTTGTGAAATGATGTAAAGATTGCTTCTTCTTGCTGTAACATCGTCTGACGCCCCTTCTGTTGAAGCGTCAGATGTCTCGTAGTTTGTTGCTGCTGTATGTCGTTGGGCTCAGCACGCGACCCAATAGGCGAATATTCTCCTCGTACGATTCCTCTTGGGCCAAGGAGCCAGGCCTCGAAATTGGCTCTGTTTCGGTTCTTCGCGGAGTTTTCGTACCCGCGTCTCCGGATCATGCGACTACTCGTCATCAAAAATCAACTCGTTCTCCTCGTCATCCGCGAACTCGATTACGTCGTCGGGGACAACGAGGTCCTCCAGATCACTCTCCTCGTCTTCATGGGCGTGAATATCTTCGTGGCCGTAATCACCGTCACTGTAGTCAGCTTCGATGTGCATGGTTCCATTCTTCCTCGTGACCTTGCCCAAGAGACTGGCAATGTCTTCCAGGCTAATCTTGGGCGCCCTGACCGTTACGTCTTGCAGGGCCTCGTCGATGCTAAGTATCTTTTCCACTTGCATCTGAAGCATGCGCTGCTCAATGGGCGTGTTGACGATGAAACGCACAAAGTGAGTCTCCTTGATCTGTCCGATGCGGAAGACGCGGGAAAAAGCCTGCTGCTCAACGGCGTGGTTCCACCAGAGCTCCATGAGTATGACTCGGTTTCCGCGCGTCAGGTTGAGACATTGTCCTCCAGCCTTGAGAGCGACTATCAGAACCTTGACCTTTTCGCCGTTCTGGAATTCGTCGACGGCCTTGTTGCGCTGTTCCGTGTTCTGCTTGCCACTGAGGTAGGCGAAGCAGATGCCTTCCGACTCCAAGATGCGTCCAGTGATTTGCATGACGACATTGAATTGACTGAAGACTGCACACGAATGCGTTAGAGGTGTATCATGTAAACACAGATGATTTACCGAAACTCACTGATGATCTTGTCGTCCGGAGCTTCCGCCTGCCATCTCAGAACAGTTTCCTTGAGTGCTGTCATCTTTGCGCTGGGAGTCAAAGGTATGTCGGGTCTCCTGTCGCTGATCTGCAAGAATCTTATCGGTTTCTTCTTCTTGTTTTTGTCGTCTCCGGCATGCTGAAATCCAGTGTGGTCAAAACCCTTCAAATACTCGTTTTCTTTGACGTCTTCTTGGGGAATGCTAGCATCAGTATCACGCTCTTCGTCCGCGTCATCGGTGTTGAAGGCCTGAAATGCCTTCGGAACGCCAATGATCCTGCGACACTTGGGACAGTTTCTGCTCTTTCAGATCGTCAGCAGTGTGTGGTTTTCTTCAAACATCCGGGTGCATACCTTATGTGCTAAATGTGAAACCGCGCAGTGCCCACAGAAGATGCAGCCGCACTTGTCAATGTCAGTTCTGAGCTTCAAACCCGAGCAAGTCTTGAGCTCAACTTACGTGTCCCTTGACGGGTACCACAGGAGGCTTAGCTCCGCACAGTGACACAACACACTGGGCATTGTCCATCTCCTTGAGCCTCTCGAGATATTCTATTTGCTTGGTCATGTCGAAAGACAAGCCGAAGTCGCTGCGACCGAAGGGCTCGAGTCGAGGCTCATCTTCCGTAGTCGGATCTGTGTTGTCAACTTCGACCTCGTGGCTTGAGCCGGAACTTTTGTAGTTCTGGGGTACCATGCCGTCACCGTCTTCTTCTACCTCGTCCTGGCTATCCACCTCATCGGAGTCGTCGCCGATCATGTTAACGCCGTTTCCATTTCCCGTGCTGGCAGTATCTTCAGAATAGCTCATTTGTGCTTCGTCTTGCTCGAAAAGCTCATCAAGCCGGTTGTTGGTCGCTTCTAGGCTTTCTTTGCGGGCTTTCTCGAGGTCTTTCTGTCTCAACCTCTCCGATTCTTCAACGACTTCTCGCATACGATCATTGGCTATTATGTGTCTCTGAGTCCATGTGTCGATTTGGGCGTAGGCGGTAGGACCGCCCTTGAGCGCCTCGAGCTTTTCCTTGACTGCTTGCAAGTTGTCCTGAGAGAAGTGTTTTCCCATCATGCCCTCGAGCAGGAAAGGGTGGGTTGCAGCTTGTCTCAAACGGAGTAGTACTTCCAGGTAGCAATTGATTTTGCTGTCAGCAATGCCGTCTTCCAGGTCTTGGTTAAGCTGGTTTCTGAAGCATCCCTCCATCATTCTATTCTCTATGAGCCCTTGCCATAGAGTTTTAAAAAGTTATGATCAAACTTACCGGAAAATGACCCTTTCTTCTGCAGATAGGGTAAGGTATTGGTGTGTCGGGTGAGTAGTCGGCAGGTTTACAATTGGCTGGCCGAGGAAAAAGTCGCCATGTGTTCTGAGCAGCTTGTCAGTGACTCATCAAACATATTAAACGGCACTGGGAGTGGCACCTCCGGTACATGACCTCGTGGGCTACTCTTTTGCGCTTCTTTCGAGCTTCATCCTGCAGGGGGTTAGCAAACGTAGCTCTCCATCAGGGACAGCCACCTTACGTTTTCTTCATACTCCCGAAGATAGTCACCAAAGTCACCCAATCCCTTGTATTGGATGAACTTCAGGTAAGAGAAGAATTCTTCCAAGCATCATTCAGCGTACGTCAAAGCATCGGGCCGTAAGACTCACCACTAGATGCATTGATGAGTGGAGTTCCACTCACTGCCCAGCGATGCTTGGCCTTGAGATCGAAGCACGCAAGCGCCGCTTTGGTTTCACAGTTAGTGTGGGAATTTTGGAAAGGAAGCGTTGTGACTTGCAATGTGTCAAATGGTTCTTGATGGAATGAGCTTCGTCAAGGACAACTCGGTGCCACTCGATGCGATGAAGAACCCCCTTTTGCTCTTGCAGCCATTCCTTATACTTTGTTGGATCCGTAATTTGTATTCTCATGGCGTCTCTGTCCTTCCTGGAAGGGACACTGGCTCTCAGCTGGTAGTAACTGGCGAAACTGCTTCCAAGATTAGCTGTCACCAACACGAAAGCTCCCGCCATGACCCGTGTAACTCACACAATATTCAAGAATGGCAGGGAATCAGCGTCC
Source organism: Colletotrichum echinochloae (assembly GCA_016618095.1). Taxonomy (NCBI): domain Eukaryota; kingdom Fungi; phylum Ascomycota; class Sordariomycetes; order Glomerellales; family Glomerellaceae; genus Colletotrichum; species Colletotrichum echinochloae. The sequence continues at coordinate 1,588,778 of JADEZT010000008.1, forward strand.
ATGTCACTTCCAGCCTTGAAGCGAACCATGCTCCTCGCAAACACTTTGTTGCAATGCTTCTTGACCTCGGACATCCATTGACTGATCATTTGCCCTGATGGACAAATCACCAGAGTTGCTCCTCTACCCGCTTCCTTAAGACTGTCCGAAGCCTGATTACCCACAATGCAGGATAAAGCTTCAATGGTCTTCCCCAGTCCCATGGTATCAGCAAGTATGCCTCCTCTTGGTAGATGTCGTTTTGTTCTCAGCTCCTGGCCCATCATCCAGGCTCCGACGATGAGCTGATGATTCATGAGCGGAGTGACCAAGCCCTTGACTTCCCATTTGCCGTTCTTGCAGTGAACAGAACGAGGTCCCCAAGATCTGGTAGCCTGTCGAAGCTCCCGCCTTTGCTTATCTAGGAACTCCTTGTCAAAGTATTCAGGGGCGGCTTCTCGCATCTGCTTCACCTGGTCTTTCGTTCTAGTCGCTGTGATAGTTGGTGCCGCAGGCAAGTCTCCCTGGTCTGCTCGATGCTGGATGGCGTCGTGCGGCTTGAGCATTTTTTCAATCATATCATCAAGTTCTTCATCGTTTGGGTCACTGCCATTGTTGTTGCCCGGGGCCCTTGCGTGTTTGACCTCGTGTGAAGTGTTTTTGCGGATGTCACCCCGTTTTTTCCGGCCCTTGGCATCTCGCTCTTGTTCCTCCTGCTCTCTCCTCGCCCAGTATTCTTCTGCATTTGCCACAGGGGCTCTCCTCTTTCGTTTCTTCTTGTTGTCATCTTGGTGTCCAGGTCCCTGTTCAAGATTGTTGGGATCAGGCAATGCGGCCATGTGTGGGGACTTTGCAGCTTGGGTGAGCTGCACCATGACGTTCATCATCTCTTGAACCTCGCCGCTGGTCAGAGGACCACGGAGAGCTTTGGATTCTAGCTCTCCCTTCCTTCTCTGAAGTGTTTCGAGGGAAGAATGGCTTCCTAGGCCTGGAAGAACGGGTTCGTCATCGATCAATGGCTCTTGCTTGACCAAATCAATGACCAATGGGGGCCGCGGAATGGACCACTTCGCCTGCGCTCCGGACGAGGCATCGGCCTGGTCAATGATGATGAGTTCGCTTTCGTTCTCGGAAGCGGGCTCAGACTTGATCTTGATGTCGTGCTCCTCGGGCAGGGTGGCATCGCTCTCTTCTTCCATGGTCTCAACGAAGAGCTCGGCTGGCTCGGCCGACTGGGTTGGGTATGTAGTATGCTCAGCATTGCTCACCGTGTTGTTGTCGTTGCGCATCTCGTTGATTGCGTCTTCTATCGACTCGTCCAAGAAGTCGCGTTCCTTGAACTGAGGGCGGTCTGTTCTTCTTGAAGTCTCGAAATTAGGCGACATGTCAGTGTCTGAATCAAAATCTGTCGAAAGGAATGGTCCTTTCGGCCGACGGGCAGGCTTGCCCTGGCCGTCCGCAGTCAATGACATGGTGAGCGATAGGTTCTTAGACCAATATTAGCAGAAAGTGTGTAGCAGAAATCGCAGAAGTCGAGGAATTATCCACGTTTCTTGGAGATGCAGATCCGTATTCGGCACTTCCCACCTCGAATCAGTAGCGATAGAAGCAGAAGTTGGCGCTGCTAGAAAAAAGGAAAAATAAAAAACAAAAGAGCTAGGGGCAGGAGCAAAACTGAAGAAGGTTGGTCCCGTAAATGTCGAGATGGACACCTAAATGTTTTGAAGGTACAAAGGGGAAAGGGGCACCAAGATGAGGTAGAAGATACTGCAGCAGAGGGAGGAAGGCCTCGCTTGGGAAGGATAAGGGCGGTGTTCAGCGAGAGTCAACAAGGGTCGACGGAGTGTAGAATAGAGGTTGAGTAGCTGCTGAATATTGAAAGCGGAACATCGAGGTGTAGGTTCTCGAGTGGTGGGAAGGGGAGGTTTGATCGATATGAGGGGGGAGGGTGGAGGGTGGAGGGTGGAGAGTGGAAGAGGTTGGTGGTGTGGAGGTGGAAGGAAGTCTGTGAGCCAGAGGCTATCGAGCGAATTCTTATAGTTGGTTCTATCTAAGTGGGAAAGATTGCCCCAAGGAAGGAACGAAGGGAGAAGAAAGGAAGCAAGGAAGTAACCATCTCACAGTGGTCGTGGGAGTGGAAGATGAGCATGCAATGTATGAGGAATAAATGCTGCCTTTGGTCAGCTCAGCCTACTGTTCGTTCCGAAGGAAGAAGGATTGTGGATTTGGCACAGGCAGGTGTATCGTTGAGAGGGGATGCTTCACGATAGCAACGTTATGTTTCTTTCGATGACGATGAGCCACGGCAAGGAGGACAGCCCTAGAATCACAGGATATCTTGACTATCTAAAACAGTCTAATTTACCTTCGATTTAAAAACACATCCGAGGTAGCTGCTTTCAAATAGGCTTTCGGTGATGTTGGCCTCATCGCCGTGTCGGCCAAGCAAAAGGATCCGTGACCCTTAACTCATCACTGCCGCTGGCTAAACAAAAGCGGGAGGGTCTCGTTGCGCTTGCCAAGTAAGAGCCCAAGGGTATCAGCTCCATTCAGAACCGATGTTATGGCGACTTGTTAACAAACAGTGACCGGCGCACCTCCGTCTCTCAAGAAAAAGTCGAAGCATAACATGCCCCTTCCAGGCAGCTGTCAGGACAGCCATCTCAGTAGCCCTGACTTGACTCTGGTATCTGATCATGGTACTGTCATCCTGTTGCCACAAGACCACCCAAACCAGGTCTATACCATTCTTTCGTGTAAAACCAACAAAGGTCTGCGTCGCAAATGTTCCGTGATTTCAACGTCCTATGCATTATTCCGCAAGACTCGTGGAAGCCTCCCCAGAGGGAGTTTGTGATGAAAAGCGATAGGGTTCCGACTCCAAGGCAGAGAAACGCAAGTCAAACGACGAAAGAGGGGCCAGGTATGGTAAGAAGATTGGTATCTAAATCAATCGCTAGTCTATCCAGAAAACACCACCCGATAGCAAAGAAAACATCTCATTCTTTGAGGAAACGCAGAAACCCGCGGGCGATGCTGACGCCGTCGTGCTCGATGTTGGCGCGGTTGATGGCGTCAGTAAATGTCTCGTCGTCGAAGACGCCGGCCTTGTGGCGGATGTTGAGCACCTCGCTGACGATGGGGCCGGTGAACTCGGGGTGGCCCTGGACGGTGATGAACCTCTTTGGCGAGTAGAAGCCCTGGACGGGGCACAGGTCTGTGTAGGCGAGAGACTCGGCGCCGGGAGGGTTGGCCGTGACGACGTCTCTGTGCATTTGGTGGATCCGCTGGGCGGTCGTCAGTCTCTTCACTCTCGCTCATCCGACGTCGACCTCGCGGTCTCCGGCGGGGATGGGAGGGCAGAGAGGTCTTACCATCTTGTCCAGCTTGAAAAGCTCCTTGCCCTTGGGCGTGAGGTTGACGTCGACGACGGCAACCTCCCAGCCCAGCTCGCTCCTCTTGACCTCGACGCCCAGCGAGCGGGCGATGATCTGGTGGCCGAAGCACACGCCAATGGCCCTCACGCGGCCGCTATCGATGCACTTCTTGGCGAACTCGACCAGCTTGAGGATCCAGGGGTCGTTGTCGAAGGCGTTGTGCTTGCTGCCAGAGATGAGGATGGCGTCGATGGAGTCCAAGTCCGGGTAGGTGGCGTCGTCGCCGACGACGTGGTAGACCGAGAGATCGAGGATGCTGTCGAGCGGCGCGGGCGGATCGTCGGCCAGGGCGGCGGTGCGGAGGAGGGCCGTGAAGACACCGCCGTAGCCGCCATACTCGGCTTCGGTTTGCGGCTGCGGCGTGTCGGCCTCGAGGATGACCAGGCGGATGCGGGGTGGTTGAGAGCCCATCTTGGTGTTTGAGTGATGTGTGTATGTGTAGGAATGAATGTATGAATATATACAGAATATGTATCAAGTACGGAACGCAGGACAAAAGCGGCGATACCTGAGAGCGACGGTTGGATATGTACGATGAAAAGATTGGTCGGGACGAAGACAAGAACGACAAAAGGATGAGATGAAAGAAGGCCTCGTGACAAAGCAAAGCGCTCGGATGGAGGTGACAGGTGTACCGGTGCCCCCCTCCCCGACCGCGGTCCGGCTTCCATGGATAGTGGAGGGGTTCGCGGGTCGCGGTTGAGTCAGTTGTAACTCGTCGCTGCCAATTAGTGAAGTTGCCCCTCCATTAGCTACCCCGATAGCGGGGCAAGAACGAGCGCGATAAGAGACCGCGCTCGCTTGCGATAAGGCGATAAGGGACCTTGGACCCCGACTGCATTTCTCCCTACGCAACCTTGGACGTCATCCCCAACGCCGAAATCATATTCCCCCCATCCCAGCTCCAACCCACGAGGAACCGCGCGCTTCAATCCTCCGTCGGGGCGGCAATTGCATGCGTGTCCTTTCTCCCATGCATTGTTCATCTTGATTCCCCTTGACCGACGACGCCCTCCCCAAGTACTTCCATCGAGCCACTCCCGATCCAATGCCTCCCAGGGTCTCCCTCGCCGCTTTTCTCGCCCGCGCGAGATCGGCCCTGTCCGTACCCGCGCCGCAACGTGCAAGCCCCTTGACCCTCGTCGTCGGCAACGAATCCGCAGGTACGAAATCGCCAGCGGCCCCTTTGAACCCCGGTCCTTGAACGGCATAAAAGACAGGCTGCGGGGGAGGGAAGGAGGAAGGAAGAAGCAGAAGAAGAAGAAGAAGGACAAGAAGATGGAGACCAAGAAAGCTGACATGCTTCTCCGTTGCCAATCGCAAAAGACCTCGACTCCCTCTGCTCCGCCGTCGTCTACGCCTACCTCCGCACCCACGCCCCGCCGCACACCCTGCACATCCCCATCTCGAACCTACCCCGCGATGACCTCAAGCTGCGCACCGAGATGACAGCCACCCTGGCCCACGCCCGCCTGGCGCCCGCCGACCTCCTCACCCTCGATGACCTCCCTGCCGACCTCGCGCCCCGGGACACGCGCTGGGTGCTCGTCGACCACAACGTGCTCACGGGCGACCTCGCCGCCCGCTACGCCGACCGCGTCGTCGGCTGCGTCGACCACCACGCCGACGAGGGCGCCGTGCCCCGCGACACGGGCGACGAGCCCCGCGTCATCGAGACGTGCGGCAGCTGCTCGAGCCTAGTCGTGGAGCACTGCCGCCCGGCCTGGGAGGCCCTCGCCGATGCCGCCGACGCCGACGCCGCCGCGGACGTGGACGCGCACCTGGCCCGGCTTTCGCTCGCCGCGGTCCTGATCGATACCACGAACCTCAAGTCCAAGGACAAGACGACCGACAAGGACGTCGCCGCCGTGTCCTTCCTCGAGCGCTTCGCCCCGGCGCCCTACGCGCGCGACGCCTACTTTGACGAGATATCCGCCGTCAAGGAGGACATATCCTCGCCAGGCTTCCGCGACGTGTTCCGCAAGGACTACAAGCAGTGGGAGGACCAGACCGGCGGCGGCGACGACCGTCAGCTGATGGGCACCTCGGCCGTCGTGCAGAACCTCGACTACCTCGTTGCCAAGGCCGGCGGCGACGAGCAGGCGCTGCTGCGCGAGTTCAGGAGGTGGGCCGAGGAGAAGAAGATGGACATTGGGGTCTTGATGACGACGGCGCACCCCGACGGCAAGCTCCAGAGGGAGGTGCTCGTGTGGGCGTTCAACGAGGCCGCCGTCGCCTCGTGCAAGGCCTTTTACGAGCGCTGCGGCGGCGAGCTGGGCCTGGCCCCGTGGCGCGGCGGGCGGCTCGACGAGGCCCGCGAGGGAGAGTGGCGCGCCGCCTGGAGCCAGGCCAACGTGGCCGCCTCCCGGAAGCAGGTCGCGCCCATGCTGCGCGAGGCCATCAGGGCCGGCGCGCGGTTGTGAACGGCCTCGCTGGCCCCGAGGGAACAGGTCTCGCTGGATCCGGGGAGGAATATGGAGACGGGAAGAGAAGGTGGCCGGCTCCTGGAACACCACAGAATCGAATCAATAAAGAACGTGATGAAATTAATTCAAGTCCATCAGTCAAGTCATACGAGGCAATATGCGAGAACGGTAAAACTTGAACAAAAGTGTCTTTTCTTTTTTTCCTCTTTCAATATTCTGTTCCTGTCGTACGCATCTGGACGATAAGGGGGTGGGGGATCGTATGGTACATTTGTCTGCTTCCTCGACATGTTCGCGTGGTGTGGGAGAGTTTTGTTCCCAAACACATTGACCCCATCGACGGTCGTCCCTCTTTCTCGTCCACCAATCCCCTTTCTCCCTCTTGACTCTTCTCGCTCTCTCTATCTATACACCCGTCCGAGTGAGACGTTAGAAAATATATATAAAATCGTACACAGTTTTCCATAAACATGCTTTTCTTCTTTTTTTTTCACTAAGAAAGGGGAAGAAAAAAAAAACGTCTCAGTTGTACACCAAAATTGTACACATCTTGTTGTTTGTTTTTTTCTTGTTCAACGCCTTCGCAGATGCAAAACCCGGTAATTTATGCAAACATCATCACCTACTCTCTCATGCATGACCGTGACCATAAAATGAATGAGAGCAATCTCCACACGCCTGAGAGATTCGTATCGTGGCAAGAAGAGGGGGGAGGGGGGAGGGGCCAGTTCCGCCCTTTTTTTTTTTTTTACGAGAAAAAGTACTCGCTGTCCTTGAGGCGCCGGACGTCGAAGTCGCCCTTCTCGGGAATGGGGGGGAAGGTCAAGGGGAGCCAGACCTGGATGGTGTTGACCTTGTTGGTAGTAGACTTGGCGGCCTTGGGCTTTTTGACAATGGTCTGCTCAAAGTACGAGATCTTCATGTTGTCCAGCATCTGCGACGCCCACTTGGAGCCCGGCGAGTCGCCGTCGCGCGGCTCAGCCCCCTCCTGGTCGACCGCCTGGTCAACGTCGGCGACGATCTCATCGTCGATGCCCTCCTCGGTCTCGGCCGCGAGGACGTCCGCCTCGGCGGCCTCGACGGCTTCGGCGGCCTTGTCCGGGATGGCGCCGAGCCCGAGGCCGTCCATGTCCTCCGGCTCGGCGAGGGACTCGGTGGCCGCCATCTCCTCAAAGATGCTGGCGGGCGTCACCATCTTCCGGCCCTCGGCGACCTCCTTGGGGTCCGAGGAGCGGAGGAGGGTCTGTCTCTTGTACTCCATGAGGAGCTCCTCCCGGGACGTCATCTTTGACTTCTTGCGGAACGCCGTGATCTTCTTCTCTACCGGGGTTCCCTGGTTGACCTTTGCGAGGTAGATCGAGCCGCGGTACCGGGCCTCGAACTCGGCCGCGAGACGGCCGACGACGTCTTCCTCGTGGATCCTGACGAACGCGTCACGGAGAACGCGGTTCATGACGTTGACGTCCGCGGCGTGGGTCCAGAAAGAGTCGTGGACGGCGGCGAAGTCGAGGCCGAGGTCGTGGCACTCGAGCGCGGACAGGAGCATGTGCGTCGCGTCGAGCGAGTGGATAAAGTTGGGCGGGAAGGCCTGGAGCTGCTTCTTGCGGTGGACGGGGTCGGACCGCTCGGGCACGGTCAGGGCCAGGTCCTGGAGGGAGGTCCTGATGATGCGGAGGCTGCTCTTGCGGTACGGCTGGGCGATGGGCATGCGGAGAGGAGTGGTCCAGACGATGGTGGCGCGGAACTGGGCCAGGAGGTCTTCGGTCGTCATCTTCTTGCCGCCGGACGGCGAGGGCAAGAGGTTGTCGTTGCTGATCCGCTCCAGCTGCTCGGCGGACAGGGCCCTGCAGACGCGGCCGCCAACCTCGCCGAGCCAGTACTGGATGTCGTGGGCGCCGCGGAACATGGACGACAGGGCCTTGAACACCAGGGTGGCGACGTACGAGGCGAGGACGATGTTGGTGAAGCCCGACTCCTTGTGCAGGTTCGGGTACAGCGAGTCGAGCTGCTTGCAGACCTGCTTCTTGGCGCCGGCAAAGGTGACGCCGTAGACGTTTGTCATGACGGTCTGCTTGACGACCTTCCTCGTGATCTTCCCGTCCATGGCCAGCCCGAATGGATTGCCCGCCTCGACGTCCTTGGCGATGTGCTCCTTGACAATGTCGGCGACGGCAGAGTAGACGTCGGCCGGCTTCTCGCCGGGCTCGAGGTTGACCTGGCGGGCACCCCACGAGTCGCCGCCGAGGGCGGCGTAGTGCTGGAGACCGTTGCAGGTGCCGTCCTGGTGCACCGGGAGATGGGAGACGAACCTTGTGGGCTCGGGGGACTCGAGCGCGGCCTTGAGCTCGTAGCACGCGGCGAGACACTGCCACGGGTCCTCGGCCTGGAGCCACCAGCGGTTGCCGTCCAGCGGCTTGTTGGCCGAGTCGAAAATGTTGACCAGGTTGTCCATGGCGAACGACTCTCTGTCCTTGAGGCTGGCCTTGTCGAAACCGAAGACGTTGGCCAGGTGGACCTTGAGCCACTTGAGGCCCTCCTCGCCCAGCTCTTTGCCCCTGGCAAAGCGGAGGATGCCGCGGACGTGATCGGCACCCATGTGGTTGAGGTAGGTGGGCAGGGGATAGGCGCGGCCGCGGAAGTCGATGTTGTGGGGGAAGTAAAAGGTCTGGTTCCGGAACGCTCGGGCGATTTCCAGCTGGAAGTTCATGAAGCAGCGGACCGAGTGCAAGCCGCCTCGTTCGTTTTCGGCGGCCCTGACGGCCCTGACCCAGAGTCTGTGCGCCATCGGGTCGTCGGACGCTTCGGGCTCGGGGGGTACGGGGATGTCGGGGTTCAGGGCGGGCAGGTTGGCCAGCGCCTCGCCAGTGTTCCAGGCCTCGAGCATGACATTGAGAACGGGCGTGTTGACACGCCACGCGGTCTTGCCTAGGACGTCCAGACCCTTGAAGACCTGGTCCATGTCCCCGCGGGCGATGGCCGCCTCGCTGTACAGCTTCTGGTCCTTGTCGCCCTGCTTGATGCGGACCAGGTTCGCTCTGCTTTCCAAAAACCCGCCCTTGTCGAACTTCTGCCACGGCGCAGGCTCGACAACCATTGGCAGATGCTTGGCCAGAAAATCACCCTGGGGCTCTCGCTTCATGAGACTGATGAGTTCCTTGTTCAGCAGCACCATGCCGATCCTCTTGCCCTTCCTCAACTGGCTAATGGCGGAGAAGGCGGGTTGGAACTGGCTCATGAGGGTCCTGGTCTCGGGATGTTCCTTGACCACCTTGATCTTGGCCGTCTCGATGAGAGCCGAGAGCAGGGCTGCGCCGACCTTTGCTCTGACGGCGAGAGGCCAAGGAGAGTCGGCGAGGCGGGAATCCTTGGCCGCGGAGTCGCTCAGCAGCTCGACGGGTTCCTCAGACGAGGGGGGTTTGCGCTGGCGCGCGCGCTTGGACATGACAACGCGCCTGCTCTTGGGCTTCGACTTGGCCTTCTGGTTCGCAAGCTGGGCCCTGATGTCGTCCTCGGCCATCTTGGCGAGACTGGCGATGGCTATGGACATGGGCATGCCTCGATCGACGCCGGAGATGGCCGTCGAGCTCAACATGCCCAAGATGGTGACGGCGGCTAGACGGCTCGGGGTCGACAGGCGCAGGAAAGGGCCGTAAAGGCAGCGGTCGTAGTCCTCGGCCGTCTTCTTGGCCGTGGCCTCGGCGGCGTCGATCTTGACCAGCTCCTCCTTCAGTCGCGCCTCCAAGGCGAGTTGCCAGTCGTACAGGCGGGAGTTCAGGGACGCGTGCGAGACGGCGGTGTTGAGGCCCATCTTGTGCAGGCACTCGTTCTCCTCGCGCCACCGCTCGACGGCGGCGTCGATGCAGTCGCGCTCAAGGCGAGCTTGGATTTCTCTCTGGTCGTAGATGGGCAGCGTCGAGATGTCGCAATTCTGAGGAATCTCGTCGAACAGACTCAAGGTTTGCTTCAGCGTCTTGAGCCCAAAGCCCTTTTGAGGGGTGGCCAAAACCTCTGGCAAGGGTTGCGCGTCGCCGTCGTCGTCAGGTGCCAGGTCCTCGGATGCGGACTCGATCGGGGAGTCGGGGAATCCGGCGGCTGCTTCGTCGACGTCGTTGGGGGCAAGGTTGTAGGTTGGGCAAATTTCGGTGATGATGGCAAGATCCTGGTCGGTGAGAATGTCTGCCATTGACAGAACCTGGAGGCCGGCCTCGCCGGGGGCCAAGGACATGTATCGGGTTACCAGGCGGTAGCGCCTGTCGGGATCGTGTTCGGAGAGCAGCGAGGCCTTGAGCATGCAGGCGATGGTTTCGGCGGTCTGGGGCAAGCCCTTGCAGCGAATGTACAGCTCGTACCATTTGTGGAGGCCCTCGGCTTGTTTGGTGTCTGGCTTTAGGCGCAGCTGATCGATGCTGGCGCGAAGATATCGGTTGTGGAGAAAGATGAGTTCTTGTCTGGGAAGGACATCGTACAGGTGCATGCGCTTGAGAATGAGTTCGGCTCGTTCGAGCTTGCCAACGCGAACGCAGGCGTCGAAGATGGGGATCATCTCGTCGGCATCGCCAGATATGCCAGCCCTATTTGTTTTTGCGCGAGCGACAGCCTCGGACGGCTCCTCGATGATGAGGGGCGAAGATGGATCGAAGGCACGCAGCTCATGGAGTTGTGAGGATCCAGCGGGGCCCTTGCGGAAGTTGGACAAGAGGACATTGTTCAGCCTTTGATCAAACTTGGAGTGGTCGGCGGGCTGGCGTTCGTCGACGGCAGTGGCGAGATTCCGAGCAGCGGTCAAAGTGTTTGACCTCGCCGTGGGGCGCGGGTTTTGCTGTGTGGTGAAGCAGCGGCAGCTTCTTTCGCTCGCGATGGAGGCTGTCAAGGCAAATGGAGGATTGGGACGAAGGGGTCGAAACACGGCAGCGTGGTGGAGAGAAAGGCCTCTCCGGCCGTTCCTGAGAAGCATCTTGTGGAAGCTCACGCGACAATGGGCGGTGGTGTCGTCGAGATTGGCGCAACGGCGCAAATGTCTATCGAGGGGGGTGTCTAGTAGATGTGTGGGTGCATTAAAAGTAATGAGGAAAAGGGTATAAAAGAATGTGAAGCAGGTATATTACAATAGCAAAACGAAAGGATTTCTATTGCGGCTCGATGTACGGAGATGTTCTTTCTTTGGGTTGAGGGGGGAAGAGTGATGGTGGTGGTGTGGCGGTGGGAGGATGCAGACAGAGACAGGCAGACAATAGACTGATACGGGAGGGGAAAAAAAAAAAAAAAAAGGCACAGCTTGTTCTTGTCGATAGGAGGCGCCGAGCTAGGTATCAGAATTTTGCCGTCGGTTGCTTCTTCCCTGTCCCTTTTTTTTTTTCTTTTCTTTTTTTTTCACTCTCTCTCTGTATCCGTAATCGATTGTCCTTGACTCGGGCTTGTTTGGCCCCACTTTGCTGGGATGGAATGACCAACGGCGACGGATGGAATTTTCCCACTCTTCGATTCTGTCCACTCTCCAAAAGGGGCTAGTGGAGCCGAGCCACTCGGCCAATGAGATACATGATTGCCGCTGATTCGCCACTGCCTCCTCCCTTTCATCGGTACGTTCTTTTCACTTCCAATGCCTGTGTGCACTACGGTCCTGGGTGACTAAGCACTACAGTTCAGGGTGCTACGGATACCTCTGGAGGACATACCTACGTACCTAGGTAGTAGACGATGAATATGCGGGGCATCTCTTAATGAGGGTTGAGAGGCGTAGTAGTACATTGGATGATTCCGTAGTTGATTCGAGTTCAAGATGCCTTTCGGCTATAGACTAAAGCATGTCTACCTCAAACATGTCCCCTTCTTCCATCCTTCTCCCACCACAGCGCCCATCAGACCTCTACTCCAAGATGGCATAGAGTTCTTGAATCTGCTGCAGCACAGCCGATCGACTAGTACCGCCCCGGGCCGATTTTGCCTCAACGCTCGACTCGTATTCGAATGCCTTGGTGATGTCCGCTGTAAATCGTGAATCAATAGCTTGCAGTTGCTCTAGCGTAAGCTGATCCATCGGCGTCTCCGTCGATTCTGACAAGGCAACAACGCGTCCAGAAATGTGATGGGCTTCCCTGAAAGGGCATCCATTGCGCACCAGCCACTCTGCAACATCGGTCGCAAGCATCGTCTTGTCCAGGCCCGCCAACATCCGCTCGGGCCGCACCGTCATGGTAGCGAAAACCCCGTTGGCAATGCCTAGACTGTCCGAGACGGTTTGAACTGAATCCAGCATGGGTTCCCACCCCTCCTGGAGGTCCTTGTTGTAGCAAGTTGGCAAGCCTTTCACGCTCTGTCGATTGACTCTTGTCAGTGGCTGTTCTCCGTCCGCTTTGAATCACTCAGGAATCTGATGTGTCTGCGTTTGAACTCACCATCATCAGTCCGGCCATTTGACCGAAAGCTCGGCCTGACTTGCCGCGCAAGAGTTCCAAACTATCGGCGTTCTTCTTGTTCGGCATCAAACTAGACGCGGGTTAGAGTCTCGTAGGAATCATTCTGGGATTCGCAATAGCTATAACAAACCTGCTGCCGGTGCTGTAGAGATCTGCCAAACGGCAGAACCCAAACTCGGAAGTGGAGTACAGTATGAGATCCTCAGCCCACCTGCTGATATGGCTGGTGAACATTGAGTTCCAGGTCAGGAACTCGATGATGAAGTCGCGGTCGCCTGAAGTGTTCATCGAGTTCATGGTGATTCCGCTAAAACCGAGCTCTGCAGCTATTGCGTCTCGATCAATGCCAAACACATTGCCAGCCAATGCGCCACAACCGAGCGGGCTCAGGTTGACCCTTTCGTAGACCTGGCGCAATCGCTCGAGATCCTGCTTGAACGAAGAGGCATGTGACATAATCCACTGACCCCAGCGGACTGGCTGCGCACGTTGTAAGTGGGTGTAGCCGGGCATGAGATAGTCGCTAGGCATGTTATTTAGCAAGGGGGCTTTGTCCGGACGGGGTGCTAAGCTTACATTTCAGCCTCGGCGCGTTTGGCGAGGACTTGGAGGAAAGCAACGAGCTGGCCGTCGATTTCACGGATGCGGTCACGCAGCCACATGCGCATATCACAGACGACCTGCTCGTTACGGCTGCGACCTGTATGCAGCTTGCCAGCCGTGTCCTTTCCGATAAGCTCTCCCAGTCGACGCTCGTTTGCAGTATGAATCTGATTCGTCGTGTTAGCCTCAGGTTTAGGCAGTATAGGCTAGGTCTTACGTCTTCGTCGGTTGGCATAATAGCAAAGGTTCCCTGCTTCCATTCTTCCATCACTTGAAGCAGGCCGCGCTCAATCGTCTCGAATTCGTCGTTGGTAATAATGCCAACCTTGGAGTTGGCCCTGGCGAACGCGATCGATCCCAGAATATCCTCTCTGTAGAGCGCCTTGTCGTATCCGATGCAGGCATTGTACTTGTGCATGAGCGGATCAATCCCACCTATAACAGGCGTCGCAAGGTCAGTATACCGGATCTGAAGCTTCTGTCCGGGGGGCAATCGGACCTGTGAACCTGCCGCCCCAGAGCATGTTGGTCGCGGGGGCGTCCGTCTTCTTTTCGGCCATGTTGGAGTATTTGTTCTCGGCGCTCAATCGGAATCGTTGCGTTTGTCAGTTCGTTGCGATTTCAAGGCCGATGGAACTGACGGGGCCAATTGAGCTCAGAGGGCGCGCGTGGATAGCAATTGACGTTCGAATCAAGGGACGCGAGTCAAATCCGGGTGATGTTGCTCGATTGAAAAGCTCGAAAATCAGGGTGGGGCTGATCAAGCTCGAAAGCTTTGTTGAGGACGTGATGATGTTTGAGCGTCAGTCAATGCGAAAACTCGGTGGGGCCGACACCGGCAGTGAGTCACGCTTACACGTGAGGAACCCTAAGGTAAGCATCCTCACATAGGTACTATGTAGATGATACCGGTCGACCACTAGAAGGGTAAAGTAGAATGTTAAGCAAAGATCACCTCGAGGCTTCAAGAAGCAAAGATAAGATATGACATGCCTCACTGGTGGTGATGCTGGGCGCTTAAAGCGAGAACTACGGATACACTAGGCAATACTCAACTCGCTGACTGCCGAGGACTACTATAGGTAGGTACATAGGTAATCTACCGCCGGTACGCTTTCTGCAGGCAGACGCAGCGACAGCAAGCCCCCTTGATCGAAGCACATGCCATCCTCCACAGGCCGTCACATCACGTCTCTCTACCTCTCCGTTCATGGCCTTGACCCTTGACATCACCTCAACGAGGGTTGCGAAAGACTCAGTAACGAAGCTCGAAGCTCTCGTTACATAAGCATATAAGACGGTACCTAGGTACCTACCTAGGTGACATAGATGCGTAGATACGTACCTACCCACCTCGTGCTACCGCGTGGTAGCAGGTAAGCTGACCATCGGGGGGGGGGGGGTTACCTGACCAAAGCCCCACAAAGAATTTCAGAAGTGGGGCAGGCAGGAGGTTGTTGTCAAAGTAGCCAGAGTATTTAGCAGCAACCAAAGTGTCCTCTAAGCGGGGGTGCCTCCACTTTTATAGGCGCTTTGACAGTTATATGACCATGGTTAGGTAACCTTATGGTTATCTATGTTGAAGTACGTGGATAATTACAGCGAAAATCCCTGGTTAATTGCTGGTGTATGTGTAACTATGTCGCTATTTTCTATGGGATTCCCTGCATATTTATGGCTATTGTGTTGCCTTAGGATCTAAATGCACGTGGTTATCGGATTCCGGATATTTTGGCTAGCAAAATCCATCCTATAGATGTTAACCAATATTTTGCTGTAGACCTTTCCCAATCTAGTCTAATAGGCCTAGAGGTGTATACTATTTACTAGTATATTATACCTACTTTGATATACCCTCTTAGATTAGAGCTATTTATAGGTTTAATATAACTAATTAATAAATAAGGTAATTACTACTTTTTTATACCTTCCTTTTATATTTCTATAGATTTCTTATAATTACTAATTACTTACTATAAAAAATAGTAATTAACTAATTAATAATAACTAAAACTAAAGTATATATAGTCTAGTAGTATTACCTTTTACTGAATAATTATAGTATAAGATAGTAACTTATACTAGAGCTCTAGAGTTTAATCCTAAGTAGAGGTAAAAAGACTTAATAGTAATTATATCTATAAAGCTTACTAACCTTCTTTTATAAGTCTAAGCTTAATAATATAAATATATAGTAACTAAGGTTCTTTTACTTAGTAAAGGTATATTATACTTATAGTAGCCTTAAGCTCTATATACTTACTATTATATTTAATATAGCTTCTATAGGTTTATATATATAATTATCTTTAAAGTATAGTTTTAACTATACTTTTATCTTTTATTATAACTTTCTAACTTAAAATAGTAGTCTTTTATAATTAGATTTTATATTAACTTTTAGCTTTTATTAGGATAATTATAATAATAAAATTACTAACTATATATATTACTTAGTTATTAAGAAATTTATAATTAAAGTTTTATTAGTTATATTAATAATTAGTTATAATATTAGAGTTTACTAGTTATATCTCTATAATAATTTACTTTTACTAACTAGTATAACCATATAATTTAACTCTCTTAGTTAGAGCTATACTAGCTAACTATCTATTACTATAGTACTTATTACTTTAATTATATTAGTAATTTATTCTTAGCTAACTCTTTTTTATAGTTTTATATTAACTACGTAGTTTAGTTACTAAGATTTAATTACTATAGAAATACAGGCTATTTTTACTTTAGTAAGGCTTTTATTAAACTGTCTACTATTAGCTTTACTAACAAGGTATATATAACTTTAATATAACTATTTATAATCTCCTAATATAGCTAGTAATAATATATATTTATATAATAAAGATATATTTATAATTAAACTAACTTCTTAGTTATAAGGCTAATTATCTATTAATTATTATATTATATTATATCCTTTAGTAATATATTTCAAGTATTATTACCAGCAGTAAGCTTAGTAATTAATTAGGTTATAAACATTAATTCTTTTATAGCTTATAATAAAGCTAGTAACTCTACTTTAGTTATTAAAGTAGTTACTATCTACTGCTTATTTGCCCTCTAGCTAATAAGTCTGCTGTATAGCTTAATAGTAAAAGCCTGTAAGCTCTTGTAGTTAATTAAGTTATCTCTAAAGGTTGTGTCTAATATAATAATAAGCTCTCTATCAGGCCCAGATTCAAGGTAAAGGCTAGCTATACGCCTAAGATATTGCAGTACCTAGTTTACTACTCTCTAATAGACTACTAGTGGGTTATAATTAAATCTTACTAGCTAACTTATTATAAATATAATATAAGGTCTTATTGTTACTGCTATATATAGAATTAATCTAATCTTTTACTAGTATCTTATAACTTTATAGTTTACTACTATCTACTATAAGGGTAAAAGTTCTTTATTACCTATTAGGTATTATCTAGTAGTAGCTAGGTTTTATTATTAATTAGCTTTACTATCTTTTTAATATATACTAACTATAATAGCTATATCTTTTATTATTATCTGTTATAGAGAATTTCTATACTAAGAAACTATTATATTTTATTACTACCCTCTAAGCAGTATCTTTCTTTTATACTATTAATTACCTCATTAGCTTCCTATTATAATAACTTAAGAAACGTAAAGATATAATTATCAATATAGAAGAAGAATATAATAGCTCCCTTTTACTAGTAGCATAGCTCTCTAGTGACTAGTGTAAATCTAAGTTCTTAAAGTCCCTTTTCTGAGTACTTTTATTATAGCAGTAGTAATTATTATAACCTATAAAAGGCTTTTTATAGGTAGATAATCTTACCACTATTATAGCTTAGATATCCTAGGGAAAGTCTTACAAATACTATCTTATCTATATTAGTATATATAAATATATTTACTATATAAAATTAAAGTAATTCTAAGTTTAACCTAGCTCCAATTATAATAAGTAATTAGAATAAAAGTCCTACTAGTATTACCATATATATATTATAAATTATATCTTTTAGCTACTAATTACTATAGATAATAAGGTAAACCTTGAACTTTATAAGAAATCTATATTTATTTAGCTTATAGGTATATACCTATTAGTAGTTAAGTATCTAGTTATTACTAGCTTCCTCTATACTAACTTTAACCTAGATATTCATAGTATTATAGCTCTATAAATAAGCTTTCTTAGCCTCTTAAAAATCCTCTGTAAATAGGTAGCTTTTCAGGTTAGTATATACCTTAGGTAACCTAGGTAAACCCTTCTAGTACAGCCTTGTAACTAGCCTTGTAGCTGTATTTTAAGGTACTATTATCTTATTATTAAAGTTAGATAGATCCTCTCCTATTATATTATTCTTCCTAATATTAGGGAGCTAGCTTATACTTTTACTAGGTAGAAGGTCTTACTTTAAGATTTTCTAGTGACTATAGTAAAGACTATTAATAGTTCTAGCTATATAAGTAGCTTACTAGTTCTAGGTATTACGATAAGGAATATTAATAATCCTAGCTATGAATATAGCTTTCTAAGATTCTTATAAATATATTTACTTTTAATATATGATATAATTAATATATTAGACTTTATTATAATATATATAGTCTTCTTACCTTCTTATATTAGGTATATCTAATAGTAGTATAATAAATTAAGCATTTAGAAATTCTAGCAGTATTATTAATATTAAGTATAACATTTTATATTTATAGACTTATTCTAGTATTTTACTAGTAGTTTAGTTTAGAATTTCTACTATATCTTCTTCTATAATATCCTTACTATTAGTAATATTTGTAAAGTTCTTTTTAGTTATTTTTTGGATCTATTTATTAATTATAGCCTTATCTATATTACTTAACTTATCTACCTATTTATCTTCTTTTCTAGAGAAATATCTATCTTTATTCAATATTATATCATAAGATATAATAACTTTATTCTTTAGAGATATATATATATAGTACTAATTAGTTAATATATAACTAACTAGATAGCTAATATATACCTTTACTTTAAACTACTAGAGATAATTATAGCTAAGTTAAGTATCTAACGTTATTATATATATACAGTACCTAAATACTTATAAATAGCTAAGGTATAGTATAGATAATAGCTACCCTCTTGCTATATGCTAGATCTAATATAGAGATCTCTAGCTATGAGATTTAGCTAGTATTTAGTTATATAAGTATACTACTACTTTTAGAATCTCTAGCTATAGTAATACTAGTAATTTTAATTTTAGCCTTATTACACAGGCTTTCTTCTTAATTACTATTCCCATCCTCTCTATACTGCTGTTTTGTACTTATGTATTAGGTACTAAGGCCTTGAATAGGATTCCTATACTTTCTATAGCCTCCTTTACCTGTGGATAGGTGGTTGTTTTTTTTGTTATTATACTTAATTACTTATACTTCTATTAATTTATATACTTTAATCAACTGCGTGAAGTCTACTAAAGCTATTTTAATAGCCTTAGAAGTATACTATTATAGGTAATAGTCCTATATAAAGCTAGATTTTTAGTTACTAAGTAGCAAGGCTAACTTATATTTACTATAGCCTTATTTAAATAGGTAAAAATCCAGTACAATACAATTCTCTATCTCTGCATAGTTAATTAACTTCTGCAGTTAATATAATATTTACTGCTGTATTTTACTTATTATATATACTTTGTATGATATAATAGATATCTTTAGTATATCTCCTTTTATCTACATACTATAGGCTTAGGTAGTTATGTTATAGAGTATATAGCTACCTGGGTAGCTAAGATAGTTATACTAGTAGTTAGCTTTAACTAGCCTACTCCTTTAGTAGCGGTCTATTAGTACCAAGGCTGCTACAACTATATCTATGTTTGCTACTACTAGGTATGCTACTAATATAGTGTGAAGACTATCATAGTTCTTGCTAGCCTTAATAACCTATTAACTAGCGATTTTATCTATATTAAATACTATAGAGTAATCCTTTACTATATATATATAATTATTAGTTAGACTATTATCCTATTACTAATTATTTCTTATTTTAAGTATTATATATAATACTATGTTATATAATAGTAATAGATAATAGGTAACTCTTTTAAGTATGAATTATACTTAGTAATTACTCTGTTTTATATAGATAAGTATGTTACTCTATCCCTTAATTAGGATAGTAGTATTACCTACCTAGATAAAGTTATCTAACTTTGCTAGGGTTATCTCTAAGATATAATAATAAGAGTAGAAGATATAAAGGGTTACTTCTAAATCTAGGATAATAAAGTCTTTAAGTAGATAGTTAGATATTATAAAAGTAGCTAACTATATAGATAAGGCTTCTTTACCCTTTAACTATACCTTACCTTTACTACCTTCTAACTATTATTTAGCTAGAGGTACTACTGCTGCTACTATAGTAAATTTATCTAGGTAGGTATATATAGAGGCTAGTAATATATCTTTCTCTTTTAGCTTATCTTTTATATATTATTATATTAGAGCCTGCTTTATATAGTTAATAATTGCTCTGCGCGGTTACTATAGGAACCTCAGGTATATTTTGCCTATACAGTAATACCTTAATAGTAAGTACCTAGAGATATTATATAGTAAGTACTTTTTATTACTATGGTTATTACCCTTATTATTTTAGTTATTATAGTGGTTATTATACTCTCTTTCCTTTGTTAGCTCCTTTTATATGTGATTCTCTGTGACATTGTTAGTGACTGTTACTATAGTGATTAGGCTAAAGGTACTATAAGTAGCTTTTGCCTGGGGATGCTCTAGCTCTATAGCAATATAGGCCTATATTACTAATATTACTTTACAATACAAGAGCTAGTTATTAATAGCCCTTATGTGGTTAGTACTTTTATATACCTCTACCTATACTACTAGTAGTATATACCTTAATACCTTTATTAGTAGTAGGAACTATTTACTAGTCTTTATGATTAAATACTACTAGACTTATATACTATAGGAGAGTACTTTCTCTTAGTTAGATATCTGTTTCTCTACCTCTTTTATATCTATTACCTTATAATCTATAGCTCTTTTTATAACTTTCTTATACTTTACTATAGTAAATTCTTTTTCCTTATATAGGGGTAGACTAATATATACCTTAATATTATATATCTATATATATATCAACTTACTTATAGAGTAGTACTCTATAACTACTATTAGATCTACTATTATATAGATCTAGGTAACTAAGTTACTAACTACCTTATAGTCTTACTTATATTACTATTATTTTTATATATATATCTTACTATTATATTTAAGTTACTTCTATTCTTTAGTTAATTGCTAGGATAGCTTTAAGGCCTATATATCTTTTAGATCTAGTAGTTATTAGCTATTTACTATGTTATCTATTACTTACCTAGTTATTGCGGATGACGTTATTGGGTAGTTTGTAATATCTAGCGCTATTGGAGGCCTTACTAGTTGTTTTGTGGTAGTATGCTGTATATTGTTGGCGTTTGAGTTAATTGACTCCTATAGATTTAGGGCTGCTGCCTGTTGCTGTAGCTGGATACATTAATTGCTCTAGTTAGCTGGGCTACTTAGAGTTGCTAACATTATAGCCATCTTATTTTTAGTTATAATAATAGCTATAGTATATATTATATATACCATATATAGTACTTTAAGTAATATTAATTGGTGCTTATAAATTTAGACTGTTAATTGTTGAAGTATGTAGATAATTATAGTGAAAATCCCTGGTTAAATTGCTAGTGTATGTATGTGTAACTGTCAAAGTGAGTGCAATATGCTGGTGAATGGCACGGACCTCCAGGCCCATTAGGCCGGATTGGGAAAGGTCTGCGGCGAAATGTTGGTTGACATCTATGGAACGGATTTTGCCAGCTAAAATATCCGGAATCCGATGACCACGTGTATTTGGATCCTGAGGTAATACAACAGCCATAAATATACAGGGAATCCCATAGAAAATAGCAACATACATATACTAGTAATTTTAACTAGGGACTTTCACTGTAATTATCTATATACTTTAATAATTAATAGTCTAAATCTATAAGCGCTAATTAATATTGCTTGAAGTACTATATATAGTATATATAATATATGCTATAGCTGTTATTATGACTAAAAACAAGATGGCTATGATGTTAGTAACTCTAAGCAGCCTAGCTGACTAGAGCAATTAGTATATCTAGCTATAGTAATAGGCAGTAGCTCTAAATCTATAGGAGTTAATTAACCTAAATACTAACAATATATAGCGTACTACTATAAAATAACTAGTAAAGCCTCTAATAGCTCTAGATATTGTAGACTACCTGATGATGCTATTTATAATAACTAGGTAGGTAATAGATAACATAGTAGATAGCTAATAACTGCTAGATCTAAAAGACGCGCGGGCCTTAAAGCTATTCTAGCTATTAACTAAAGAATAGAAATAACTTAAATATAATAATAAGATATATATATAAAAATAATAGTAATATAAGTAAGACTACAAGGTAGTGAGTAACTTAGTTACCTAGATCTATATACCAGTAGATCTAATAGTAGTTATAGAGTACTACTTTATAAGTAAGTTAATATATATATAGATATATAATATTAAGGTATATATAAGTCTACCTCTATATAAGGAAAAGGAAATTACTATAGTAAAGTATGAGAAAGTTATAAAAAGAGCTATAGATTATAAGGTAATAGATATGAAAGAGGTAGAGAAATAGATATCTAACTAGGAGAAAGCGCTCTCTTATAGTATACAAGTTTAGTAGTATTTAGCTATGAAGACTAGTAAATAGTTCCTATTGCTAATAAAGGTGTTGAGGTATATGCTGCTAGTAGTATAGGTAGAGGCATATAAAAGCACTAACCGTATGAGGGCTATTAATAACTAGCTCCTGTATCGCAAAGTGATGTTAGTAATATAGGCTTGTATTGCTATAGAGCTAGAGCGTCTCCAGGCAAAAGCTGCTTGCAGCGCCTTTAGCCCAGTCACTATAGCAACAGTTACTAATGATGTTATAGAAGATTGCATGTAAAAGAGGCTAATAAAGAAAAAACAGTATAATAACTACTGTAATAACTAAAATAACAAGAGTAATAACTATAGTAATAAAAAGTACTTACTATATAATATGTCTAGGTGCTTACTAATAAGGTATTACTTTATAGGTAAAATATACCTAAGGTTTTTATAGCAACTATACAAAGTAATTATTAACTATATAAAGCAGGCTTTAATATAGTAATATATAAAAGATAAGCTAAAAGAGAAAGATATATTACTAGCCTCTATATATACCTACTTAGATAAATTTACTATGGTAGTAGTAGTAATACCTCTAGCTAAATAATAATTAGAAGGTAGTAAAGGTAAGGTATAGTTAAAGGGTAAAGGAGCCTTATCTATATAGTTAGCTACTTTTATAATATCAAACTATTTACTTAAAGACTTTGTTATCCTAGATTTAGAAGTAACCCTTTATATCTTTTACTCTTATTATTACTTCTTAGAGATAACCCTAGTAAAGTTAGATAACTTTATCTAGGTAGGTAATACTACTATCCTAATTAAGGGATAGAGTAACATACTTATCTATATAAAACAGAGTAATTACTAAGTATAATTCATACTTAAAAGAGTTACCTATTATCTATTACTATTATATAACCTAGTATTATATATAATACTTAAGATAAGAAATAATTAGTAATAATATAATAGTCTAACTAATAATTATATATATATAGTAAAGGACTACTCTATGGTATTTAATATAGATAAAATTGCTAGTTAATAGGTTATTAAGGCTAGTAATAACTATAATAGTCTTTATACTATATTAGTAGCATACCTAGTAGCAGCAAACGCAGATGCAGTTGTAGCAGCCTCAGCGCTAACAGACCGCCGCCAAAGGAGTAGGCCAGTCAAAGCTAACTACTGGCACAACCGTCTTAGCTACCTAGGTAGCCATATACTCTACAAAATAACTACCCAAGCCTCTAGCATATAGATAAAAAGAGATATACTAGAGATATCTATTGCATTATATAAAGTATATATAATAAGTAAAATATAATAGTAAATATTATCTTTACTACAGAAGTTAATTAACTATGCAGAGGTAGGGAATTATATTACACTAGATTTTTACCTATTTAAATAAGGCTATAGTAGATATAAGTTAGCCTTACTACTTAGTAACTAAAAATCTAGCTTTATATAGGACTATTACCTATAATAGTATACTTCTAAGGCTATTAAAATAGCTTTAGTAGACTTTACATAGTTAATTAAAGTATATGAATTAATAGAAGTATAAGTGATTAAGTGTGATAACAAGATCACAACTACCTATCCACAGGTAAAGGAGGCTATAGAAAGTATAAGTATCTTGTTTAAGGCCTTAGTGCTTAATATATAAGTATAAAACAGCAGTATAGAGAGAATTACTATGGTAATTAAGGAGAAAGCCTATATAATAAGGCTAAAGTCAAAATTACTAGTATTACTATAGCTAGAGATTTTAAAAGCAGTAGTATACTCATATAACTAAACGCTAGCTGAATCTTACAGCTAGAGATCTCTATATTAGATCTAGTACATAGTAAGAGGGCAGCTATTATCTATACCATACCTTAGCTTTTTATAAGTATTTAGCTGCTATGTATATGCAATGACTTTAGATACTTAACTTAGCTATAATTATCTCTAGTACTTTAAAGCAAAGGTATATATTAGCTATCTAGTTAGTTATATATTAACTAATTAGTACTATATATATATCTCTATGAAGAATAAAGTTATTATATCTTATAATATAATATTTAATAAAGATAGATACTTCTCTAGGAAAGAAGATAAATAGGTAGATAAGTTAAATAATATAGATAAGGTTGTAATTAATAAATAGATCTAAAAAGTAACTAAAAAGAACTTTATAAATATTACTAATAGTAAGGATATTATAGAAGAAGATATAGTAAAACTTCTAAACTAAACTACTGGTAAAATACCAAAAGGAGTCTACAAATATATAAAGTTATACTTTATATTAATAACACCGCTAGAATCTCTAAATACTTCATTTATTATACTACTATTAGATACGCTTAACACAAGAGGGTAAGAAGACTATGCATATTATAATAAAATTCAATACATTAACTATATTATATATTAAAAGTAAATATATCCATAAGAATCTTAGAAAGCTATATTTATAGCTAGGACTGTTAATAGTCCTTACCTCAGTACCTAGAACTAGTAAGCTACTTATATAACTAGGACTATTAATAGTCCTTACTGTAGTTCTTAGAAAATCTTAAAGCAAGACCTTTTACTTAGTGAAAGTATAGGCTGGCCCCCTGATATTAGGAAGGATGATGCAATAGGAGAGGATCTATCTAACTCTAGTGATAAGATGACAGTACCTTAAAATATAGCTACAAGGCTAGCTACAAGGCTGTACTAGAAGGATTTGCCTAGGTTACTTAAGGTATAAACTAACCTAAAAAACCACCTATTTATAGAGGATTTTTAAGAGGCTAAGAAAGCTTATTTATAGAGCTATAATGCTATAAATAGCTAGGTTAAAGTTAGTATAGAGAAAGCTAGTGATAATTAGATACTTAACTACTAATGGGTATATACCTATAAGCTAAACAAATATAGATTTCTTATAAAGTTTAAGGCATACCTTGTTATTTATAGTAATTAGTAGCTAAAAGATATAATCTGTAATATATATGTAGTAATACTGGTAGGACTTTTATTCTAATTACTTATTATAATTATAGCTAAGTTAGACCTGGAATTACTTTAATTTGATATAGTGAACGTATTTATATATACTAATATAGATAAGATAGTATTTATAAGACTTCCCCTAGGATATCTAAGCTATAGTAGTAGTAAGATTATCTACCTATAAAAAGCCCTTTATAGGTTGTAATAATTACTACTACTATAGCAAAAGTACCTAGAAAAGAGACTTTAAGAACTTAGATTTACACTAGTCACTAGAGAGCTATGCTACTAGTAAAAGGGAGCTATTATATTCTTCTTCTATATTGATAATTATATCTTTACGTTTCTTAAGTTATTATAATAGGAAGCTAATGAGGTAATTAATAGTATAAAAGAAAGATACTGCTTAGAGGGTAGTAATAAAATATAATAGTTTCTTAGTATAGAAATTCTCTATAATAGATAATAATAAAAGATATAGCTATTATAGTTAGTATATATTAAAAAGATAGTAAAGCTAATTAATAATAAAACCTAGCTACTACTAGATAATACCTTAATAGGTAATAAAGAACTTTTACTCTTATAGTAGATAGTAGTAAACTATAAAGTTATAAGATACTAGTAAAAAGTTAGATTAATCCTATATATAGTAGTAATGATAAGACCTAATATTATATTTGTAGTAAGTTAGCTAGTAAGATTTAATTATAACCTATTAGTAGCCTATTAGAGGGTAGCAAACTAGGTACTATAATACCTTAGGTATATAGCTAGCTTTTACCTTGAATCTGGGCCTGATAGAGAGCTTATTATTATATTAGACACAACCTTTAGAGATAACTTAATTAACTACAAGAGCTTACAGGCTTTTACTATTAAGCTATACAGCAGACTTATTAGCTAGAGGGCAAATAAGCAGTAGATAGTAACTACTTTAATAACTAAAGTAGAGTTACTAGCTCTATTACAGGCTACAAAAGAATTAATATTTACAAGCTAATTAATTACTAAGCTTACTACTAGTAATAATACTTTAAATATGTTACTAAAGATCACAATACAATATAATAATTAATAGATAATTAGTTTTGTAACTAAGGAGTTAGTTTAATTACAAACATACCTTTGTTATACAGATATATATTACTACTAGCTATGTTAGGAGATTATAGATAGTCGCGTTAAAGTTATATATACTCTGTTAGCAAAGCTAATAGTAGATAGTTTGATGAAGGCCCTGCTAAAGCAAAAATGGCCTGCGTTTCTATAGTAATTAAATCTTAGTAACCAAACCGCGTGGTTAATACAAAACCACAAGAAAGAATTAGCTAAGGATGAATTACTAATATGATTAAAGTAATAAGTACTGTAGCGATAGAATGTTAGCTAGTGCGGCCCCTAACTGGGAGGGTTAAATTGCACGGTCGCGCCAGTTAGCAAAAGTGAATTATCACAGAAGATATAACTAGTAAACCCTAATATTATAACTAATTATCAATATAACTAGTAATACTTTAATTATAAGTTTCTTAATAACTAAGTAATATATATAGTTAGTAATTTTCTTGTTATAATTGCCTTAATTAGGGCTAAAAGTTAATATAAAATCCAATTATAAAAGACTACTATTTTAAGTTAGAAAGTTATAATAAAAGATAAAAGTATAGTTAAAACCATACTTTAAGGATAATCATATATATAAACCTATAGGGGCTATATTAAATACAATAGTAAGCATATAAAGCCTAAGACTACTATAAGTATAATATAGCTTTACTAAGTAAAAGGACCTTGGTTACTATATATTTATATTATTAAGCTTAGACTTATATAAGGGAGCTAGTAGGCTTTATAGATATAACTACTATTAAGTCTTTTTACCTCTACCTAGGATTAAACCCTAGAGCTCTAGTATAAGTTACTATCTCATACCATAACTATCTAATAGGGGGTAATACTACTAGACTATATATACTCTAGTTTTAGTTATTATTAATTAGTTAATTACTACTTTTTATAGTAAGCAATTAGTAGTCACAAGGACCTATAGGAATACAAAAGGAAGGTATAAAAGGGCGGTAATTACCCTATCTATTAATTAGTTAGATTAAACCTGTGAATAGCTTTAATCTAAGAGGGCATGTCAAAGTGGGTGCAATATACCGGCAAATAGCACAGACCTCCAGGCCCATTGGGCCGGATTGGGAAAGGTCTGCGGCGAAATGTCGGTTGACATCTATGGAACGGATTTTGCCAGCCAAAATATCCGGAATCCGATGACCACGTGCATTTGGATCCTGAGGCAACACAACAGCCATAAATATGCAGGGAATCCCATGGAAAATAGCGACATAGTTACTGTTGAAGTACGTGGATAATTACAGTTAAAATCCCTGGTTAAAATTGCTGGTGTATGTATGTTGCTATTTTCCATGGGATTCCCCGCATATTTATGGCTGTTGTGTTGCCTCAGGATCCAAATGCACGTAGTCATCGGATTCCGGATATTTTGGCTGGCAAAATCCGTTCCATAGATGTCAACCGACATTTCGCCGCAGACCTTTCCCAATCCGGCCCAATGGGCCTGGAGGTCCGTGCCATTCGCCGGCATATTGCACCCACTTTGACAGGTCAGCTTACCTACGTCGTCTGCTACCGGGAGGGTGGAGCATCTCATGCCGGTTTGATTACGTAATGACGCCATCAACGTTCCTCCGCTTCAACGCCTCCAAATCCCTGTCCAAGCTCTGTCGAGAGAATTTTGGGCCGGGCCAGCCAGGCCAAAGCTATTTCGACCAAAAAGAAAAAAAGAAAAAAAAGTCCACGATCCAGCACCTTTCCTTCCTGGCTTGCTGCAACTCGACATCCAACATGGTCTCAAGGCCAGCCTTCGCAGCTCTCGGCTGCCTGCAATGCCGCTACCAAGTCCTCAAAGCCGTCACCTCCAATTCGGCCACCCTGCTTCGCGCGCCCGCCGCCGTCGCAGCAAACACGGCTCTGCGACCTCGCAGCAGCCTGCATAGAGCTTTCTCGACCCTGCCTCCCGACACGCCCACGCTCAAGCCAACCAACGAGCCGACGTCGTCTTCAGAGACACCGGATGCCGCTGCAACAGAGATCCAACAGCCCGAAGAAGCGAAGCCCAGCGATACACAAGACACGCCATGGTTCTTGCAGGTTGAGCCCCCTACGCACGCACCGGCCCAGCAGGTGTCGCCGCTGCCTGAACTGCCCGAGTCTTCGCCTGCTGTTCTCGAGCCCTTGCTAAAGTACGTCTACGAGGAAATGGGCCTCGACGACCTCTCCCTCCTGGACCTGCGCGCCCTCGACCCCCCTCCCGCCTTGGGACCGAACCTTCTTATGCTATTTGCGACGGCCCGAAGTGAGCGCCATCTGCATGTCTCGTCTTCGCGACTGGTCAAGTGGCTCCGCCATCACCACAGGATCGAGGCCAACGCCGACGGCCTCATTGGCCCCGGCGAGCTCAAGACGAAGCTGCGAAGGATGAGGAGGAAAGCAAAACTGCTGGGCACCAGTGCCATGGCCGCCAAAGGCGGCGACGATGGCATCTCGACTGGGTGGATCTGCGTCAACCTCGGCACCAGTGGGTCTAGCTACAACGAAGCTGCTCGCTTCGATGCCGAGGGCAACATGTCCGGGTTCGGTGGCCCCGTCACCGGCTCCACCATTGTCGTCCAGGTCATGACCGAGTCCCGGCGGAAGGAGTTGGATCTCGAGCGTCTATGGACCCAGCAGCTTATCCGAAGCCAAGCCCTGGAGCAAAAGGTGGCAGAGGAGGCTTCCGAATACCACAACCGCTTCGGGAAGCTCCCCACCACGGCCGACGTTCGCGCCCGCAGACCAAAGTACTCCGGCGGAACCCAGACGAGAAGCTTCTCGACACGTCTCTCTCGGCCGTCGGAGGAAGCCGCTCAACAGGCCCCCGCCGAGGCGGTCGACGCAGGTATTACTCCTTCAGCAAGCTCCAACTCCGTCACAGACCCGCTGAACAAATACCGCCAGCGTGTTAACGAGATCCGGTGGGAGGGGGCGCAGGTCGGCGTCGAGGAGTGCTTGGACATCCTCAAGGGCATCTTCCGCGCGCCCTCGGCCGACGAGGCCCATGCCCGGAACCAGGCCGATCTCGCGACCGAGGTCATCACGACGATGCACGAGCGCGGCATGCCGGTCATGGACCACGAGATGCTCGTCACCATCATCGAGGCCATCGCCGCATCCGGCTCCCAGGCCGACAAGATTCGCAGCATCCAGTCCAACCTGGAGATGGTCATGCTGCAGGGCACACAGTCGTCGCCGACCGAGGCCCAGCTGGTCCGTCTGCTCAAGGCGTACGCGAGCCAGGGCAACTGGGAACAGCTGTGGGAGACGTGGAGCGTCCCCGCCCGCTACAGCCAACGCAGAGGGCCGGGGATGTACAGGCAAGTGTTTGCGGTTGCCCGGCACTCCGGAAGCATGGCCAGATGCATCGACGCGCTGAGGAAATGTGTTCCCGAGATGAAGTTGGAACAGCCGCCGGTGCTGCCGGACAACACCGTCTGGCCGGACCTGACGGCATGCATCCGCATCGCCGACCCCAACGCCGAGCACATCAGCGAGCACATGGTGTCCAGGGGCGGCCAGTCGACGGAAAGCCACAAGGCCGCCAACACGGAGTTTGTCAGGATGCTGAAAGAGCTCAAGGCCATGCGGCAAAACATCTGAGGCGTATCAATTTCCGAGTCAAGATGGAGCCGGTGCGACGTCTCCCGCACCTTGTACAACAACCACTGTTAAATTTAGCTGTATCATACCTTTGACATATAACAAAAGATTCGTCGTCGACGACGACCAGAACACGAACAAGACGTATTCCGCTTCGAGCACCTTTTTGCCTTTCCATCCCAAAACTAGGTACCCATGCATGAAGCCGCCGCAGCAGCGGTGAGCCGCCTGAAGAAATTCTCGCCATAATTCGCGACCTTCCTCTTTCGGAAAATGTTCCGTCTTATCTCGCAAAGGTCCGGACGCAGGGTTGCGGGGGGGGGGGAGGTATTGGTGTGTTTACCAATTATGTATCGTTGTCGCAGTCTGTCCCCTATCGGCACTAATGCAGGTATAATCCAACTTCGACACACACCGTCTGATATGTTGTCCTGCTCGTCGCCTGCTCGTATGTCTGCACTGGATGGTCCGGCCTCTTGCTATTGGCCCCCCCCTGATGCACCCGGCACTCGGCATTCGAGGCTTGATTGTGAGCTGATGTACCTCGGGGGGGCGCTCGTCCAATGGCGCCTCGATGCGGCCTCTCCACGGCCGGATCGGCGGGCCAAGGCGGCGTTGGGCCGATGCTTGTGTGAGGGCTCGCGATGCCTAAAGGAGCAGGAGGTCGCAATGGTCTACATCACGAACGTCGAGCAGAGGCCAGCCAACGCCATCCGCCCTTCCCGTGCCCGTGGAACCTGTGTTTATCCAACGGGAATCTCGGTCTTGGCCACACGTGTGCCGAGCGGATCTTGATACCGCCACACGTACATAACCTGCATCCCTCCGCCGCCGCCGTCGTGATCTTCCCGCTTGCCAAGGTCTCTCTCTCACACGCCCCTTCACATTCCTCCTTTTATATTTTTCCGCCTTCGTCCCCTCTTCGTAGCACAAAAGGCTCAGCACCAGCCCCCCCATGGCCCGCTTCCTCCCCCTCCTCCCCCTCCTGGCGTCCGCCGCGCTGCCGGGGGCCCTCGCCTGGGGCGCCATGGGCCACGCCACCATCGCCTACGTCGCGACCGACTTCGTCGCCCCCGAGACGAGGGCGTACATGCAGCAGCTCCTGGGCGACGCCACGGACGACTACCTCGCCGGCGTCGCCAGCTGGGCCGACTCGTACCGCTACACGGCCGAGGGCGCCTTCACCTCGACCTTCCACTACATCGACGCCCGCGACGACCCGCCCCACGCCTGCGGCGTCGACCTCGCGCGCGACTGCGGGCCCTCCGGGTGCATCGTCTCGGCCCACGCCAACTACACCCGGCGGCTGCTCGAGGGGGCGGCCTCCTCCCTGGACGCCGAGCAGCGCCGGATCGCCGCCAAGATGGTGATCCACCTGACGGGCGACATCGGCCAGCCGCTGCACTGCGAGGACCTCGAGGCCGGCGGCAACGGCATCGCCGTCGCCTTCGACGGGGCGGCGACGAACCTGCACGCCGCGTGGGACACGGACATCCCGCGGTCCATCGCGGGCCAAGGGGCGAGCACGCTGGCCGTCGCCAGGGCGTGGGCGACGACGCTCACCGCGGCCGTCGAGTCGGGCGAGTTCCGCGCCGCCGCGGGCGCGGGCGCCGACGGCTGGGCCTCGGGCATCGACCTGGAGGACCCGGAGGCCGCGGCGCTGGCGTGGGCGACCGAGAGCAACCGCTTCGTGTGCAGCGTCGTGCTGCCCGAGGGCCGGGAGGCGGTCGAGGGCAAGGACATTGGCGGCGCGTACGCAACGGGCGCGCAGCCGACGGTGAGACTGCAGGTCGCGAAGCAGGGCTACAGGCTGGCCAAGTTGCTGGACGCCATCGTCGCCGACGTGTCGTCCCGAGCGTCGGAGTGATGGGTTTGTTTTGTTCAGAGCCTGCTTGTTACAAAAGAAATCGCATTGATGCGGCATGGCTTGGTATGTGGCTTGGATACAACGGCACTCCCTATTGTGGTTCGAACTTTGTTTCGGAAGATTGCTAGCACTGTTGGAACATGGTTTTTTGACATGATGGGCTTTTATTTCGCAATCATGCGCCGGAGCAAACCAACTTGTAGCATGCATATCAGGCACCCCCAAGCCATGTCCTTCTCGTTCATCGATGCATTTCAACCATGTACTTACATCCGGGTAGTATAGGATCTTGGGATTTGCCCAAGCGTAGGAACTTGACTTACAATGTGAAAAGCCCGCCGCCACTAATTAGAAGGTATGATTGTATGTCGTGGAATGCCTCGGAAGCTGGTCAGTTACCCGTTGAAGGCGTTCGTCTGTATCCCCGGATCCAGTATTGGGACTGCAAGAAGACACCACAGCACAACGAGTGCCACGGCTTCGTGGGATCGACCAATACCAGGTCGAACCTCTTCAACAACTTTGAGTGCAGCACGTCAGCGAAGGTTTCCTCGAAAGGGCCAGGGAGAGTCGACGTGCTAACCTCGACAAAGACCTTGTTCAGCTCCATCAGAGCCACGTTCCTGCCCAGGCACTGCCATCTGCCGTACCCAAAGACCAGCTCCAACGTGCCCTCCATCAGCCGCAGCCTCTCCGGGTCGGCGTCCAGCCACCGCTCGGGCCGGAAGGAGTGGGAGTCCGGGCCCCAGATGTCCGGCCGGCGGAAGACGCCCCACGCGCAGTACCCTATCCTGGTGCCCTCCGGGAGGTGCACGCCCTTGAACGTGTCGCCGGCGCCGCCGTTGCGCACCTCCTTGGCCATCTGCCCGACGACGGGCGGGAAGATGCGGAGGCCCTCCTTGACGACGGCCTGCAGGTACGGCATCGCGCGCGCCTCGGCGTCGGACACGACGGGCCGCGAGGGGTCGGCGGCGTCCATCTCGGCGCGGAGGGCGGCCGTCACGCGGGGGTTCGTGATGACGTGGAGGATCGTCGCCCGGATGGCGGTCGCCGTCGTGTCGGATCCAGCCAGGCTTGTTTCCGGCCGTTAGAAACATTGCAAGGATAGAACGTGATTCGATCCCAGAATGGAAGAGGGGGGTCTCACAGTTGCATGAGTATTTCAGACTCGGCCTCGGCTTGGGTGAGCCCACGCGCGACAAAGGAGCCGAGCATGTCCCTCTGCACCTTTTTATTAGGCCCGAAGCGTTCGGCTGCGACTTTCTTGGCGATGCTGTGAGTCCGGGGGCGGAGGCGAGGAGCGATTTAGTCAGCGAGTTTGGAACAAGTCGAGAAGTGATACAAGGGGCGTTTGGATAGAGATATGTATGAGACATGCGAGAATCGGCTCACCCCATTGTCTTTCCGACGCCGATGGCGTCTTTCTCGGACGGCATCATGTGCCTGAACAAAGGCGACGAGAGCAGGGCGAGGAGCCACGGCAGCACGCTGGTCACGATGATGGTCGGCATGTTCTGCTCCATTGTCTTGATGTACTCGTGCACGTCCGAGTCGGTCGCCAGGTCCCCGAACGGCTCCCCGAAAGCGAGGTCGGATATGACGTCGAGCGTGAAGTACTGGGCCTTGGAACCAAAGTCGAACGGCTTGTCCTCCGAGATGTATTTGTCCAGCAGGTCGACCAGCCGCAGGACGTTCTGGTCGATCTTGGTCTCCAGGTTGTCAACCTCCTTTCCGGAATACTGCAAATGTTAACTTGAGAAAAGAAAAAAAAACATTCATCGCAGCCGGGGGGGTGGCGGGAGGTCTTGACTTACACCGGCGGCCATCTTCGACCGGAGTTTGTTGTGCAGCTCGTCGTCCCGTGTAGACAGCACGTTGTCTTGGCCTGGCTTTAGCCTCATCCCATCATACCAGTTCGACCGCTGGTAGGTCGTCCGCACATTAAGCATGCGCTTCATCAAGTCCGGGTCGCTGGTGATGAGATCATTGGGCCCAACTCGAACAATCGAACCTGCGCGGAAAAGAATAGAGGTTTTTGTTATTATGATCATCCGCACGTGCGTTACGTTAAAAAGGGAGGGTGGGAGATGGGAGAGAGGCCGTACCATACTTCTCACAAGCCTCGTAAAAGTCGAGATGCGTCCTACCGCCTCCCACCGCGCGGACGAGCCACCACTTGCAAAACCCGGCGCTCGGGGGTCCCTTGATGTGCCTGAGCCGCAGGTACTGGCCGACGATGGACGCAACGCTGTAAGCAACCAAGACGGACACTACAGCGACGCTCGCATATGCGAGGTAGTCTCGGCTCATGATGGCAGTCTGGGAGAGCTGGGGGCCGATTTGCGCGCCAACAGAGCCAGGAAACTTTGGAGCATGGATATGTGTGGAAGGGCTGGGTGTCTCAGGGAACTCGTGTCTCAGGCGGTACGGATAGAAGAAGAAGAAGAAAAAAAAAGGGAAAAAGGAAAAGCCTAGGTAAACGCTGGGACGAACTGACACCATCCCTCGTCCGCTGCAAGGGTATATCTTCGACAGCACATGGGGGGCGGACGATTCGACCTCAGTCAGCGAATCCTACCTTGCATCGGACGGGCGAGAGCTGAAGACACGGACACGAGAGTATGACACGAGAGGGTCCCAATGTCTGTGATTTGTCTGCAGGGCCTGTCGACCGATAGACCAATGGTGCTCGGTGCTTTGCGAGTTGCATTAGTCTTAAACCTTCAGGTTGCTTGACGCGGCCGAAGCAGGAATGCAACCATGTTTTTTTTTCCCTCACCGCACGGAGCAGCGGCCGGGCATGACGGAGGGTTTCGATCCAATGAAACGGCCTTCCGTGCTGAGTTGTCCTCATATCGGCAAATCCTACCCCCCCTGCACGAATTAGTTACGGCTGGCGGAGGTTATGATGCAACCCCTTTACGCAGGGTTAGCCGGGGGAGAGAGAGAAAGAGGGAGAGAGAGAGACAGAGAGAGACAGAGAGTGAGGAGGTGACCCGGCCAAAGTGTCCGATTCCGCGAACTGCGACTCACCGTCGTTCCTAAAACTCAATCCGACAACCAAAGAGGCAGAGAAGGGTAGTCGCTGCTGTAGGTAGAGATTCCGGGCACTGGGCTCTTGATCCTTTTCTTTTTCAACCTCCTCGGTCGCGCGTGGTTCGATCCCGTTCCGTTCGAGTTGGACGCGCAGAAAGCGACCGGTCCGACGCCCTTTACCCCCGCCTCCCGCCTCCCGCCTCCCGCCTCCCGCCGAACGACCAGTGGACCAGCATGGCAGACCCAGTCCCGGCGGACGCGAGCCCACTCGAGGCCGACGTGAGTTGTTACGCCCAAGAATGGGAGAGGATACGTGCTGAGAGTGCTCGCCTGGGTTGCAGAATGTGGACGAAAACGAGGCCCACGACGACGCGGACTCGGCCATGGGAGTTGTGAGCAGTGCCCTTCGTGCTTGATGACCTGGGAATGCAAAAAAAAAAAGAAGAAGAAAAAGAAAGCTGACCTGAGGGGGCCGGGCAAAAAGTCTGTGCTCGACTCGTCCGCGTCCATGACGAGCAGCATCATGAGATACCGCGAGGAAAACGGTAGAACGTATCACGCATACCGAGAAGGGAGTAAGTCGCGCTGGTTCCATTCGCAAAACGAGCTTGCTCCTAAATATGGTCAACAATCAGGATACGTTCTACCAAATGACACCGTAAGAGCCCACTGAACTGAACACTTTAGGAGTTCATGTGAATGCTTCATGTGGCACGGAAACTGACATGGAAGTGAGCAGGTTGAGAACGACAGGCTAGGTAAGACTTGCAAACTGCACAGTGAAGCACGCTGGACCGAATGACACCGACTGACACCCCCCCACAGACCTCCAGCATCACTTGTATACGCTCACATTCGATGGGAAGCTATTCGTTTCCCCGGCCGGCAGCGACAAGCCACTGCAACGAGTTCTCGACGCCGGCACCGGAACTGGCATATGGGCCATGGACGTCGGTATGGCAACTCGGATCCCGACTACCAGATGACGGAGAACACACGCTGACTATGTACCACCGTTTGCTCCTCTACAGCGGAAGAGCACCCAGAAGCATTGGTAGGCAGGCGGCCAAAGGTAGAGGAAGGGCCCCCATGGCTAACGTGTGACACCGAAGATCACCGGCGTGGACCTCAGCCCGATACAACCAGCATTGTAAGACTTGCCGGCAACGAACGCATTCTCCCCCCCCCTGGCTGACATCTCGACGCAAAAAAAACACATAGTGTCCCGCCAAATGTCACGTTCTACATCGACGACCTAGAAGATGAATGGACGTACTCGTACAAATTCGACTTCGTCTATGGTCGAATGCTCACCGGCTCGATCGCAGACTGGCCAAAGTTCATCCGGCAAAGCCACGAGTACGTCCGTCACGGCACGATTTTATCGGGTTGACCCGGGAAGCGTGCGCGGCTGCTGACCCTGTTGTCTCACAGGTTCCTGGAGCCGGGCGGGTGGATCGAGCTGTCCGACATCCTTCTCGAGCTGCAGAGCGACGACGGGACCGTCGGCCCGGGCTGCGCGGCCCAGGAGTGGGCGGCGCACATGCTCGAGGCCGCGGCGATATGGAAGCGGCCGCTGGACAGCTGCAAGTTCTACAAGGAGCAGCTGGCGGCCGCGGGCTTCGTCAACATTACGGAAAAGATCTACAAGTGGCCCACGAACCCGTGGCCGAGGGACCCCAAGTTTAAAGAACTGGGTGAGCAATTCTGGACGGCTTTTTTTTTCTCTCTTTTTTTATTTTATTTTCTTCTTCTTTTTCTCTCTCTTGTTTAACTCGCTGACTCGGAGATCTAACAGGCATGTGGACGTACGAGAACCTGGGAAACGGGCTATCGGGTCTGAGCCTGGCCTTGTTCACGAGAGCCCTGGGGTGGTCGAAAGAACAGCTGGAGGTGTTCCTGGTCGACGCCAGGAAGGACATGAAAGACCGGTCGATCCACGGCTGGTGGCCGATGTAGGTTCCTCTCCCTATCCGTGAGCCGGGAGATCCGCTCAAACTTTCTCTCCTAGATACGTCGTCTACGCACAAAAGCCGGAATGAAGCCGCGAGCATCTGGCGATGGTTTCCGGAGACGGGGCCGGCAGCACATTGACGGAAAAGGCAGAACACGCATCGTTCGCCGAGGGTGTTTGGCCGCACCGTGGATGCGATTCAAAAAAAGAAAAAAAAGAAAAAAAAAAGAAGACAGGGTCCGATAATATTTGATTTGTTGCATTTCGTCGTGATAAACCGGATGAGTAGATGACTCAATATGAACTATTCAGCTGTCAGCCAGCCAGTCATGTCAGTATTGGTGACTAGGTTTTGGCCTTGTTCTTACGACTTCTCCTTTCCCGTGCCCGAGACATCTCAGGTGCTATCCATATACAGCTGTGCTTTCAACAACGGAAGTCTGTATTCTTTCGGACTGATTGGGTAGATTTGCCCTGCAGATGCCATTGCGTGGGATCTGCGTTCGGGGCTTCTCCGGGTCGTCACCCTCTAGCCAACAGGGTGAGCTGGGTGAGAGTCTCGCCGCTTTTGCCCACCATCCACGATGACCCGGAGGCGAGGCGGGGGGGGAACCAAATATATTCGTACGTGGATCGGAATCGCCAAAAGAAAAAATGCCCATGAAAACATGAGGTAGGCTTCTTAGAAATAGGCCAATGCAATCGAACGTTGACATTGGCTAGACTAGTCAAAAATATATTTTGTGATGCAAGTTTTTGCAAAGGACTTTCTTGTAAAGCCAGTTCGTAAGCCTCATGATATTATAGTATAGTAGTATGGTTATGAAACTAGTACTCTGATGCGTATGGCCGAGTATGAGAAGAGGTAGAACTTTAGTGATGTGCTGCAGTGGGATAGCATTATCAGCTTCATACGCTTTAGTAAATCCGCCCATGATCAATCAACCCAAAAGGTCAATAAAAATTAGTTACAATAATATTTGATTCATCTTACAGACTTTCCATGCCGCTCAGTATGTTGCCAACTTTCCGAACCATGAGCTAGTACTTGCGTCCTGCCTGGTTCGGCCATCGATCATAATGTACGACCTCCCGGTAGTGCTGGCTCAGTTCCCGTTGAGTAGCAAAACACTGTGCATAAAAGTCCAACGCGTTGCTCTGAACCATTCGGGTTGGAATGAGCAGCTGGTCTTCTGGCTCGCTGAAGTGGATCA
Organism: Colletotrichum echinochloae; assembly: GCA_016618095.1. Classification (NCBI taxonomy): domain Eukaryota; kingdom Fungi; phylum Ascomycota; class Sordariomycetes; order Glomerellales; family Glomerellaceae; genus Colletotrichum; species Colletotrichum echinochloae. The sequence goes on from JADEZT010000008.1 coordinate 1,626,205, forward strand.
CCGCCAGGCGTAGAGCTTCATCTCTATTCTGATTAGGGTGGATCACAGAGCCCACGTAGTTCAGAAGACTTGTTTCCGACGCCCCCCACAGGCTTCTGCCGGCTTGCGAGACTGTCGGAATCCAAACTTTGGGTACCCGTCTTAGTTTCGCCTCGTCCGCCTTCACATAGCAGTGCCTGTTTGACCGGGGAAAAAAAAAGTTGCGTCAGCCATGCATCGAATCGCAAGGCAAGCGGAGCTACGACATACCAGTCCCCACGACCGCCTTCCCATCCAGTTGGGCTAGCGGACAGATAGACGTCCCGGCCTATTTGGGCCGAGTCCCGGCTTACGGCCCAGTCGTCGTAGACCGGGTCGCGGAAGATGCTTTTCTTCTCGTTAATAATCGCTGCTTCCTCCTACGGAACAGCAAGTCAGACACGGAACAGAAGGTGACCTGAAGAGTTTCTTACAGGAGAGACTACGTGTCAGAGGCTGTGTAGTACCAAGTAAAGGAGTCAGTGGGAGGGCAGTTAGGGGTCACTAGTGACTGTTATTCCAATCTGTCTCCTCCCTAAACCTTGATGCTATCATAAAAACCCCTTTTATATACCCTTCAGTATAATATTATTCTATTCCACAGTATCCTCTAGGCCCTACCTAGTACCCTACTAGCTCTAAAGTTAGTACTACTTTTAGGAACCTAATATGATCCTGTCAAAGTGGGTGCAATATGCCGGCGAATGGCACGGACCTCCAGGCCCATTGGGCTGGATTGGGAAAGGTCTGCGGCGAAATGTCAGTTGACATCTATGGAACGGATTTTGTCAAAGCGCCTATAAAAGTGGAGGCACCCCCGCTTAGAGGACACTTTAGTTACTACTAAATACTCTGGCTACTTTGACACACCCCCTCAGGCTTATGCATTACATTAAGCCTGATTTTTATGCTAGGGGATTTACTAACTAATGAGCTCTTATCTACCCTCTTAGGATAGTCTGGGTTATAACAGATCTGAGCAGTGATTTCTGGATTTCCAGCTCTTTCTAGATCTCAGCAGATTTATCAGTTACCTAATCCCTTAATCTAGTAAGACTTAAAATCATAGCCTATAGAATTTAATAGTAGGGGTAGGCATTAGATACTTACTAATACAGCTAGTAGCTTAGACTGTTAATTATTAAAGTACTTATAAAAGTAAAAGTTCCCCTGCTTAGAGGATACTTTAGTTACTACTAAATACTCTAGCTACTTTAATAGATTTTACTAGCTAAAATATCTAAAATTTAATAACTATATATATTTAGATCTTAAGGTAATATAATAGCTATAAATATATAGAGAATTCTATAGAAAATAGTAATATAGTTATATATATACTAGTAATTAACTAGAGATTTTTATTATAATTATTTATATACTTTAATAATTAATAATCTAAATTTATAAGTACTAATTAATATTACTTAAAGTACTATATATAGTATATATAATATATACTATAGCTATTATTATAACTAAAAATAAGATAGCTATAATATTAGTAACTTTAAGTAGCTTAGCTAATTAGAGTAATTAGTATATCTAGCTATAGTAATAGTTAGTAGCCCTAAATCTATAGGAGTTAATTAACCTAAATACTAATAATATATAGTATACTACTATAAAACAACTAGTAAAGCCTCTAATAGCTCTAGATATTACAAACTACCTAATAACGCTATCTATAATAACCAAATAGGCAATAGATAACACAGTAGATAGCTAATAACTACTAGATCTAAAAGATATATAGGCCTTAAAGCTATCCTAGCTATTAACTAAAGAATAGAAGTAACTTAAATATAATAATAAGATATATATATAAAAACAATAGTAATATAAGTAAGACTATAAGGTAGTTAGTAACTTAGTTACCTAGATCTATATAATAGTAGATCTAATAGTAGTTATAGAGTACTACTCTATAAGTAAGTTAATATATATATAAATATATAATATTAAGGTATGTATTAGTTTACCTCTATATAAGGAAAAGGAAATCATCATAGTAAAGTATAAGAAAGTTATAAAAAGAGCTATAGATTATAAGGTAATAAATATAAAAGAGGTAGAGAAATAGATATCTAACTAAGAGAAAGCGCTCTCTCATAGCATACAAGTCTAGTAGTATTTAGCTATAAAGACTAGTAAATAGTTCCTACTACTAATAAAGGCATTAAGGTATATACTACTAGTAGTATAAGTAAAGGTATATAAAAGTACTAACTATATAAGTGCTATTAATAACTAGCTCCTATATTACAAAGTGATATTAGTAATATAGGCCTGTATTACTGCAGAGCTAGAGTATCTCTAGGTAAAAGCTACTTACAGCGCCTTTAGCTTAGTTACTACAGTAACAGTTACTAATAACATTGCAGAGGATTATATATAAAAGGAGCTAACAAAGGAAAAACAGTATAATAACTACTATAATAACTATAATAATAAGAGTAATAACTATAGTAATAAAAAGTACTTACTATATAATATCCCTAGACACTTACTAGTAAGGTATTACTTTATAAGTAAAATATACCTAAGGTTTCTATAGTAACTACATAGAGTAATTATTAACTATATAAAGCAAGCTCTAATATAGTAATATATAAAAGACAAGCTAAAAAAAGAAGATATATCACTAGCCTCTATATATATCTATCTAGATAAATTTACTATAGTAGTAGTAGTAGTACCTCTAGCTAAATAATAGTTAGAAGGTAGCAAAGATAAGGCATAGTTAAAGGGTAAAGAAGTCTTATCTATATAGTTAGCTACTTTTATAATATCTAACTATCTACTTAAAGACTTTATTATCCTAGATTTAGGGGTAACCCTTTATATCTTCTACTCTTATTATCACTTCTTAGAGATAACCCTAATAAGGTCAGATAACTTTATCTAAGTAGGCAATACCACTATCCTAATTAAGGGATAAGGTAACATACTTATCTATATAAAATAGGGTAATTACTAAGTATAATTTATACTTAAAAGAGTTACCTATTATCTATTACTATTATATAACCTAGTATTATATATAATACTTAAAATAAGAAATAATTAGTAGTAAAATAATAGTCTAACTAATAATTATATATATATAGTAAAGAACTACTCTATAGTATTTAATATAGATAAAATTACTAGTTAATAGGTTATTAAGGCTAGTAAGAACTATAATAGTCTTTATACTATATTGGTAGTATACCTAGTAGTAGTAAATACAGATATAGTTATAGTAGCCTTAGCACTAACAGACCGCTACTAAAGAAGTAGGCTAGTTAAAGCTAACTGCTAGCATAACTATCTCAGCTACCTAGGTAGCTATATACTTTATAAAATAACTACCTAAGCCTGTAGTATATAGATAAAAGCAGATATACTAGAGATATCTATTATATCATATAAAATATATATAACAAGTAAAATATAATAGTAAATATTATATTAACCATAGGAGTTAATTAACTATGTAGAGGTAAGTAATTATATTATACTAGATTTTTACCCATTTAAACAAGGCTATAGTAAATATAAGTTAGCCTTACTACTTAGTAATTAAAAATCTAGCTTTATATAAGACTATTACCTATAATAGCACACTTCTAAGGCTATTAAGATAGCTTTAATAGACTTTACATAATTAATCAAAGTACATAAATCAACAGAAGTATAAGTAATTAAATATAATAATAAGATTATAACTACCTATCTATAGATAAAGAAAGCTATAAAAAGTATAGAAATCCTATTTAAGGCCTTAGTACCTAATATACAAACATAAAACAGCAGTATAGAGAGGGTTACTACAGTAATTAAGGAAAAAGCCCGCATAATAAGGCTAAAGTCAAAATTACTAGTATTACTATAGCTAGAGATTCTAAAAGTAGTAATATACTTATATAACTAAATACTAGCTAAATCTTATAGCTAGATATCTCTATATTAGATCTAGTACATAGTAAGAGGGCAGCTATTATCTATACTATACCTTAACTATTTATAAGTATTTAGCTACTGCACATACACAATAACTTCAGATACTTAACTTAGCTATAATTATCTCTAGCACTTTAAAGTAAAGGTAAATATTAGCTATCTAGTTAGTTATATATTAACTAACTAGTACTATATATATATCTCTCTAAAGAATAAAGTTATTATATCTTATAATATAATATTTAATAAAGATAGATACTTCTCTAGAAAAGAAGATAAATAAGTAAATAAGTTAAGTAATATAGATAAAGCTATAATTAATAAATAGATCTAAAAAGTAACTAAAAAGAACTTTATAAATATTACTAATAGTAAGGATATTATAAAAGGAAATATAGTAGAATTTCTAAACCAAACTACTAGTAAAATACTAAAAGGAGTCTATAAATATATAAAGTTATACTTTATATTAATAATACTGCTAGAATCTCTAAATACTTTATTTATTATACTACTATTAGATATACTTAACATAAGAGAGCAAGAAGACTATATATATAATAATAAAATCTAATATATTAACTATATCATATATTAAAAGTAAATATATCTATAAGAATCTTAGAAAGCTATATTTATAGCTAGGACTATTAACAGTCTTTACTACAATACCTCAAACTAATAAGCTACTTACATAGCTAGGACTATCAACAGTCCTTACCGCAGTCCCCAGAAAATCTTAAAGTAAGACCTCCTACCTAGTAAAAGTACAGGCTAGCCCCCTAACATCAGAAAGAATAATGCAATAAGAGAGGATCTATCTAACTCTAATAATAAGATAATAGTACCTCAAAATATAGCTATAAGGCTAGCTACAAGGCTATACTAGAAGGATTTACCTAGGTTACCTAAGTTATATACTAACCTAAAAAACTACCTATTTATAGAGGATTTTTAAGAGACTAAGAAAGCTTATTTATAGAGCTATAATACTATGAATAGCTAGGTTAAAGTTAGTATAGAGGAAGCTAGTAATAACTAGATACTTAACTACTAATAGGTATATACTTATAAGCTAAATAAATATAGATTTCTTATAAAGTTTAAGGTATACCTTGTTATTTATAGTAATTAGTAGCTAAAAGATATAATCTATAATATATTTATAGTAATATTAATAGGACTTTTATTCTAATTACTTATTATAATTATAGCTAAGTTAGACCTAGAATTACTTTAATTTAATATAGTAAACGTATTTATATATACTAATATAGATAAGATAGTATTTATAAGACTTCCCCTAGGATATCTAAGCTATAGTTATAATAAAATTATCTACTTATAAAAGGCCCTTTATAGGTTATAATAATCACTACTAGTATAGCAAAAGTACCTAGAAAAGAGACTTTAAGAACTTAGATTTATACTAATCACTAGAGAGCTACACTACTAGTAAAAGAGAGCGATTATATCCTTCTTCTATATTAATAATTATATTTTTATATTCCCTAAGTTATTATAATAGGAAGCTAATAAGGTAATTAATAGTATAAAAAAAGATACTGCTTAGAGGGGAGTAATAAAATATAATAGTTTCTTAGTATAGAAATTCTCTATAATAGATAACAATAAAAGATATACCTATTGTAGTTAGCATATATTAAAAAGATAGCAAAGCTAATTAATAATAAAACCTAGCTACTACTAGATAATACCCTAATAGGTAATAAAGAACTTCTACTCTTATAGTAGATAGTAATAAACTACAAAGTTATAAGATACTAGTAAAAAGTTAGATCAATCCTATATATAGTAGTAATAATAAGACCTAATATTATATTTATAATGGGTTAGCTAGTAAGATTTAATTATAACTTATTAGTAGCCTATTAGAGGGTAGTAAACTAGGTACTACAATACCTTAAGTATATAGCTAGCCTTTACCTTAAATTTAAACCTAATAGAGAGCGTATTATTATATTAGACACAAGCTTTAAAGATAACTTAATTAATTACAAGAGCTTGTAGGCTTTTACTATTAAGCTATATAGTAGGCTTATTACCTAGAGGGTAAATAAGTAGTAGATAGTAACTACTTTAACAACCAAAGCAGAGTTACTAGCCTTATCACAGGCTACAAAAGAATTAATATTCACAAGCTAATTAACTACTAAGCTTATTACTAGTAATAATAATTTAAATATATTACTAAAGATTATAACATAATATAATAATTAATAGATAATTAGCCTTATAAGTAAAGAGTTAGTTTAATTATAAATATACCTTTATTGTATAGATATATATTACTACTAGCTACGTTAAGAGATTATAGATAGTTATATTAAAGTTATATATATCTTATTAGTAAAGCTAATAGTAGATAGTTTAATAAAGGCCCTACTAAAGCAAAAATAGCCTACGTTTCTATAGCAATTAAATCTTAGTAACTAAACCGCATAGTTAATACAAAACCGTAAGAAAGAATTAGCTAAGAATAAATTACTAATACAATTAAAGTAATAAGTACTGCAGTAATAGATAGTTAGCTAGTACAGCCCCTAACTAAGAGGGTTAAATTATATAGTCATACTAGTTAGCAAAAGTGAATTATTATAGAGATATAACTAGCAAACCCTAATATTATAACTAATTATTAATATAACTAGTAAAACTTCAACTACAAGTTTCTTAATAACTAAGTAATATATATAGTTAGCGATTCTATTGTTATAATTACCTTAATTAGAGCTAAAAGCGAATACAAAATCTAATTATAAAAGACTACTATTTCAAGTTAGAAAGTTATAACAAAAGGTAAAAGTATAATTAAAACTATACTTTAAGGATAATTACATATATAGACCTATAGAGGCTATATTAAATACAATAGTAAGCATATAAAGCCTAAGACTACTATAAGTATAATATAGCTTTACTAAGTAAAAGAACCTTAGTTACTATATATTTATATTATTAAGCTTAGACTTATATAAGGGGGCTAGTAAGCTTTATAGATATAAGTACTATTAAGTCTTTTTACCTCTACCTAAGATTAAACTCTAAAGCTCTAGTATAAGTTACTATCTTATACTATAACTATCTAATATAAGGTAATACCACTAGACTATATATACTCTAGTTTTAATTATTATTAATTAATTAATTACTGCCTTTTATAGTAAGTAATTAGTAATTATAAGGACCTATAGAAATACAAAAGAAAGGTATAAATGGGCAGCAATTACCCTATCTATTAATTAGTCAGTTTAAACCTATAATAGCTTCAATCTAAGAGGGTATATCAAAGTAGGTATAATATACTAGTAAATAGTACAGACCTTCAAGCCCATTAGGCTGGATTAAGAAAGGTCTGCAGCAAAATGTTAGTTAACATCTATGGAACGGATTTTGCCAGCCAAAATATCCGGAATCCGATGACCACGTGTATTTGGATCCTGAGGCAACACAACAGCCATAAATGTGCGGGGAATCCCATGGAAAATAGCGACATAGTTACACATACACCAGCAATTAACCAGGGATTTTCACCGTAATTATTCACATACTTCAACAGATCCCCCCTCTCTAAGGTCTTATCCTTAGGACCTAGTAGTTAATTAGTTAGCCTCTCTATTAGTACCTTAGTACCTTACTTATAATACTACTTATACTTTAGTAAAATTTAGAAACTTTACTAAGCTTAGTAGACTACTAAATAGGTAGTTATCTCTCTAGCTAACTACTTATTCTTAGCCTTACTTTTATTTTATAGTAGCTTAGTATAGTTAATAGCTCTCTTAGTACCTTACTAGGTCTAACTTTTTTATACTTAAAGTATAAGTCTTAAGCTCTTATTACTATTAATAAGGGGTTACTTATTTTACTATAGAGATAGCTTATCTACTTATAGTATTACTTTAGTTACTTACTTCTTTCTTTCTTTTATAGCTTAGTATTTTATTATTTATAAATTAATATAGTTAGCTTTTATTACTTATATCTTTATTTCTTTAGTAACTAAGCTTTAAGTTATATTATTCTTAGTATAATAGTAAGGGTATAATTTATAATAGAAAAAGAGGTACTAGTACCTCTTTAGTACTTTTTATTTCTTTTTCTTTTTAAAGGTATTATTATTTCTTTATAAGCTAGAGTTATTATTATTACTTACTTATATATATACTACCTAGTAAAATAACTAAGCTTACTTTCTCTTTTTTGCTTTTTACCTATTTTCCTTTTTTTCTTTTTTTTCTTTATAATATTCTTATATTATTATTATTTTTTTATTTTTTATTATATCTCTATTATCATAGTAGTAATAATAGTACTAGTAATAGTAATACTAGTAATAGTACTAGTACTAGCTACTCTTCTACTACTACTATTATATTCTTTATACCTCCTATTAATCCTATTATCTTAGGTAGCTCTAGTACCCCCCCTAGTTCTCTCTTAGTAGTCTCTCTTATTAATAATAACTACTTTAATACTTCTAATATTATTAATCTTATTATTATATATAAGGTTTCTTACTATTATTACCTTTAAGCTATAATAAAGTAATAGTCTAATATAAAAGATACTATTACCTATCTTCTTTACTATATTAAGACCTAGAGTATATACTTATCTCTCTAATACTTCTTTACTACCTCTCTACTATTCTAACTATTCTAGCTACTAATAATAAGTACTTTTATTATACTTACTAGTATAGTAAGCCTTATATATTATTACTATTACTACTCTTACTCTTAAGATAGTTTTTAAGGACTTCTATAAAGAAACTAACCTTCACTCTTATTACTACTTTATAAGTATCTATATACCCTTATACGTCTCAAGTACCTCTTAGTCTAACCCTTTTTAGAAGAAGATTAAAAAGGCCTAGCTTATAAGCTTCAAAGCCCTTTAGATAAAGGCTTCTAATATATTAATCTCTAATACTAAATATAAGGTAGTATAGGAAAAGGAGAAGTAGCTTCTCTACTAGTATAAGGTTCTTACTCTTAAAAATACCTACTCTACTATAAAATAATAAGCTAAGTAAGCTAAGTTATTAGCTAAAAGTATTAAGATTACTATTACTACTACCTAGGACTAGGTTATTATATTCTATAAGTAGACTAAGGCTATTAAAGCTTAGAGTACTCTCTTCTTAGACTAGACTAAGTCCTATACCTATATTATATATCCTTTTCTTACTTTAGTACTTCTTTAGTACTTTCTTATAGTATTAATAATAGCTTCTAATATATTAATAAGATTAACTCTTAGGCTAGTAAATTAAATCTTAGAAAAGGTATTACTAATAGTAATAAGAAGAAGTCTAATTAATAAGCTTTAGTACTCCCTATATACCTCTCTAGTACTTTATTAATATCTCTCTACTATTTATTTAATTAGTTACTTATCTCTAAGCTTATAATACCTAGTTCTTAAGCTTCTCTACTCCCTAGCCTTAATACCAAAGAGATAATAAAACCTAGTTACTTTATAGCTATATAATTATTAACTTAGTTTCTCTCTAAAAAGCCTCTAGTAATTTCCTATTTATAATCTTACTATAGTTTCTTTATTATATTTTATTATAGTTCTTAAGAGTTCTCTTTCTCTTTATACCCTTACTACTTTGTTAGATACTATTAGGTTTTCTAGGGGTTCTTATATATAACTATTCTCTTTTTTTAATATATATCCTTCTCTTTTTTCTTAATAAGGACTATCTATAGTTTTACTACTATCTTATAGAACTTCTCTAACTATAATAGTAAAAATATATTATAGATATAGTATTATATCTCTAAGTTAAGCTTATATACTTTTTCTTTACTAACTACTTATATAACTATAAATAGCCTTAGATACTTATCTAAGAGTTCTTTATAAAGTACTTTTACTATATAAACCTTACTAATAGTAAGACCTTCTCTTCTACCTTAAATACTACTATAGATTACTTTATATTATACTACCTCTTATAGTTCTTATTAGCTATCTCTAGTATCTAGAGGATTATAGCTTACTAGCTTTATAACTACTATACTTAGTCTCTTACTAATAAGACCTTTATCAATAAAGTCTTTTCTAGCTTTATATTATTTATATTATATAGTATATAGCTTATTAGAGCCTTTACTAGTACTATCTAGGTTATACTATACTAAGTACTATTATAGATAAACTTAGCTATTAGTAGCTACTTTACTTAATTATTTTACTCTAAGCTATAGAAAGCTTAAAGGAAGTACTTAATATTCTAGTTTTATTATTCTATCTAGCTATCTATCTATAGGTAGTAAGCTATACTTAGCTTTTACTTAATAGCTAGTAGGTAGTATATTACTAACGAGAAATAGCTAGTAAAGAGAGATCCTTAGTTAAATACTATTACTACTAGGATACTAAATTATAAGAATACTCTTTTAACTAAATAGAATACTAACTAATCTACTATTAGAGTCTCTTATATAGGTATACATAGTATATACTTTAAAAGTTAATCTACTATAACTAGAATACTATTATAGCTCTCTTTAGTAAATCCTTTTAACTTAAGTAGCTTAGTAATAAAATCTAAAGTAACCTATTTCTATAGTTAGCTAAGTAGTAATAGAGGTACTAGTTCTCTATAGAGTAAGCAGTAGTATAGCTTTATCTATTAATAAGTTATATATATCTAAATATACTTTATTATATCTTTCTTTATTAATCTCTAGAAGAATATCTATTTAATCCTTTTAAGTATATAGGTTACCTCTAGGTACTCTCTAGCTAGCTTATTATAAAATACTATTATAATCTTTATCCTTAGTATATATCTTTCTAGAATAACTACCTTACTCTTATACTTAAGGACCTTATTCTCTCTCTCTAACTAGTTATTCTCTAGCTTTTACTACTTTTAAAGGTAATTACTTTATTAACTTACTATATTACTATAGTTTCTTTTTTTAAGCTTAGAGTAAGTTTCTTTAGTAATAATAGATATATCTCTATTAACCTATTACTAATAATTACTACTACTCTCTAGGTAAACCTACTTAAGAAGCTTTTTAAAAATATACCCTATATCTCTTAGTCTTCTATACCTAAGGGCTAATAGTCTAGTTACTATAATAGCTTATTAGCTATATTCTTCTTTTTTAGCTAGTAATTAATCTTAAAGTTAAAAAGGGATAGATTTTAAAGTAACCTTACTTACTAACTATTAAGCTAGGGCTTACTAATAAGGTAGTAGTACTCTAAGTAGTCTATTAAGAATATAATCCTATTTTAGGTATATAGAAGGTAGTATCTCTAGTATATAGCTACCTCTTAGATTATAAGTAACTTAGTCTCCAGTATACTATATTATAGTTTAATACTCTTTAGCTTCTTAAATTAGAAGGTAATAGAATACTACTAGTTCTCTATTAGTTATAATAGAATAGCTTTAATTATAAAGTTTAATATATCTATTTCTACCTATATTAGTAGTACTAGGTTTAAGTACTATAAGATAGAGGCTTAAGTAAATATAACTTAGAGCTTATAGAAGGCTTTAATTACCTCTTTAGTTATTACCTCTTTTTTTACTACCTTAGCTATTAGTTAGTCTATAAGAGAGGTATATACCTTAGAGTAGTTCTTAATAAAGTACTAATAGAACTCTATAAACCTAAGAAAGACCTATATATCTTTAATACTAATAGAGAGTAGCTACTAGGTAATTACTTCTATATAGTCTTACTCTATAATAATACTCTCTAGAGATACTATAGACTTTAGAAACATAATTATCTTAGTATAGAAAATATACTTCTCTGGGTTAGTATATAAGCTAGTAATATCTAACTAGTATAGTATCTCTTTTATTACCTTTATGTAACTAGCCTTATCCTTAGTAAAGATTAAGATATTATTAAAGTATATAATATAGAAAATATTTACTAGCCTAGCTAGGGTATTATTTATATATACTTAAAAAGTTACTGGTATATTAACTAGCTTAAAAGGTATAATATAATACCTAAAGTATCTATACTATATCTAAAATACTATTTTCTACTTATTAGTAATATAGATCCTTACTTAGTAATATATATCCTTAAGGTTAAGCTTAGTAAAATACTTTGCCTCTTCTAAGTAATTAAGGATCTCTCTAATTAGTAGTAGTAATATATAGTTTTTAACTATAGCCTTATTAAGGCTATAATAGTTTATATAAAGATATAACTTACTTCTCTTCTTTAGTATAAATAGAATTAGTACTCTTATAGGGCTCTATAAGAGCTAGATCTACCTCTTACTTAGTATATTATTAATATACTTCCTTAGCTATTCTAACTCCTTCTCTATAAGGGGGTAAATAGAGCTAAATAGTAGTTCTACCTCTAGCTTAAAGTTAATAGTATAGAAGTAACCTTTATTTCTACCTAGTTTAGCTACTAGGTTTATATTAAATATATATACTTATTCTTAATATTCTTTTAGTAGCTTAAATCCCTTTATCTCCTCTCCCTTTTCTCTCTCTTTTATATAAGGTAGTAGCTCTAGTACTTTCTTAGCTCCCCCTATATATAGGTAGTAGACTAATAGGTTATATATTAGTATTACTACTACTTCTCTTTATACTCTCTTTAATACCTTTCTTTTTTAGATAAGTTATAAATAGCTTTTTTTAGTAAGTAAGTCTACCTAATTATTACTTACTTAAGATTTAGCTATACCTTTTACTTCTAGAAGATCTCTAGAATAGTATTATATATACCTATATTACTTACTTAGTAGGTATAGAACTATACCTTTCTTATCTCTATATTATTTATTACTTTTATTACTAATACTATTACTCCATAGTTAGGTACCTTATCTTTTTATATCTTTAGTAACTCTACTCTCTCTCTATAAACCTCTAGTAGTATCTTCTTATATAATATCTTTTAATATATAATATTCTTATTAACTTTAGGGTTAATTAATACTCTTTTTTTTATATACTAGCTACTTTAATATAGAAGTCTACTTTAAAGTAGTAATATAGTTCTTCTCTCTAAGGGATCTATATATTATTAACCCCTATAGCTACTAGCTAGGTTACTAGTATATAGTATCTATCTATATAATAAGACTAATTATACTTATAGTACTTCTTCTTTATATACTCTATTAATATATATCTTAGCTTACTATAATTGAAGTATATAAGAGAGCCTTAGAAATACTTTAGAGGTTGTTTATACCTTTTTTATTCTTACTTAACCTATAGCTTAGGTATAGGTATATATATAGCTACTCTAGGTATTAAGATTAACCATTACTCTTTTAATTTATCTAAGAAAGTAGCTAATACTAGTACTAGAGTAATAGCTAGGGTCTACTAGTTTCTTCTTTCTTATAGCTTTTATTAGTCTTCTATTATTATCTTAGTATATATCTTTATAAGTATCTCTACTCTCTTTACTATATTATTTAGCTTTTAATAAGTAGCTAGTAGCTTATATATTAGAATATAGCTTTATATGTTTAGAAGTAGTTAGTTTAAGATATAGATTACTTACTACTTCTCTAGTTAGAGGTTTAGAATCTCTATTTTAATTATTTTATACTAGTTAATAAATTACCAATATATTTACTTAGGTTTTTATTATATTTTATCTAATTCTATAGCTATATTAAAGGCTTATATATTATTATTAGTAATACCATTATAAAGCTAAGCTTCTATTTATTTCTAGGTAATTAAGCTAATATTACTACTATACCAGAGGTTAATATAGCTTCTCTAGCTATATAATAGGTTACTCTTTAGATAGGCTTCTATAAACTAGACTTTACTCTTATTAGTTATAAATTCTTTCTTAGTAATAGAGAATTAGCCTTATAACTTAAAAAGAAAGTTTTTAAAGTTATTTTAGTTATTTCTCTTATATTAGATAGAGGCTAATTACTTAATAAGAGTATTAGTATATAAGTACTTAAGCTCTAGCTAGATAGCTATAGGTTTTTTACTCGATATATATATATTATTAATAGACTCTTTATTTCTAAAAGCTATAATCTATTTAATTATCTTTCTTTTTTTTTCTTAACTACTTTATTATTAAGAAAGGTCTTTAGCTACTTCTCTATTAACCTATTAAGGTTAGTTATATACTACTTTTCTACTATAGTTTTATTAGTATTTAATATAAGCTACTATATTACTAAGCTACTCTATTAGGTAATAGATTAAAATAAGTTAATTATACTAGTACTATTATTACTCTAATAGTTAGTATACCTATAAATAAAGAGAGATTAAAATATATTAGAGGCTATATAGTACTAAGTAAAGAAGTTAATAGGATGGTAGTTAGAGGTTACTAGTAACTATTATTCTAATCTATTTCCTCCCTAAACCTTGATGCTATTATAAAAACCCCTTTTGTATGCCCTTTAGTATAACGTTATTCTATTCTGCAGTGTCCCCCGGGCCCCACCCGGTGCCCCGCCGGCCCCGAAGCCGGTACTACTTTCAGGAACCTGACACTACGCGGTAGCCGATGAGAACACGTTCTGCCAACACAAGGCCTGTAAAAGCTTGTGCCAGGATGGCATACTTCCAGAAACTCGACACCATTTTGTTTATTGTCAATACGCAACTCGCTACAATCAAGTACGCAAACAAAGTAAGAAGTGGAAGTAGTCGTGTATAAGCAGTTAAAGCAAGGCTATTCGGTGCTTCACACTGGTTCTTAATACTTATAAAAATCGATATAGTATTAGCCCAGTATGTAGTGCCTACCAAACTAGATCCCCTTTCAGGGAATCAGGGATTGTCCTACATTACTATAACATGGTTAAGTGCTTGAACTGACTACACCAAAAGGCGCAATGAGTGTTGCGAAACCATTACTAGAGGCATCGATTATTATATTTCGCGACACCTACCACCCCTTGTAGTATACCTCCTCAGACTATAAATCGAGATAAAAATCGAGGTCGAGAGATACAGCCAACTGTCCAGTACAGAAACTTTAAAATAAACCGGGTATGGTAATTAGGTAACACCCCTGTCTGCAATTTTATCTTGGTTTGAGGTTGTAATGAGATATGGGTAGTTATGGCTGTCGGGTGAGTTTACGGATATCACCGGGCTAGCTCAAATTCAAGCATGACTAGGTAAAAAGATTAAGTACTGCTATTAGAAAAGTAGCGGTTATCAGGCCAACACTTTACAGGGCCAAACCCATATCTACATAGTGCTGGCCCACATACTCCAAAGTACTTCCCCACAACCTATTATTCCCTTCTATCCTCTAACTTCAAGTCAGTAGACTCAACTACCTAAATTAATATTGAACTATTATTAGAGATACTAATAACAACAATGTAACTATCTTGATTAATTCAAGTAAGATCCCCAAGGTTAAAATTACTTAAAAAGTTGATTTATATTATTAAATTTTAGGTATACTAAAAGCTAAGAGAGATAGTGTCAGAGCAGCAAAAGAAGTAGGTTAACCCTGTTTTGTTACTTCGTTGCTCACTCTGATCCCCTTAAGTAGTATGGCCACTTTGACAGATAGAGCTGTTTTCTTAGCTTCTTTAAAAAGGGGTGGGTAAGCCAGTCTACCTATGCAGGATTAAGCAAGAGAGACTTAGGCTAGTACTTTGCTGACATGAGTTTTGCCCTGCAAAGTGTTGGCCTGATAACCGCTACTGTTTTTTTTTTAGAAAAAAAAAACAAAAAGAAAAAAAAACTTGAAAAGATTGAGTACTGCTATTGGAAACGTAAGCCACCTCGGAGCGCCTGGAGAAGCTAATCCATCCAGATCGCTTGGTGCACCAGCGCCGGATTGTAATAATCCACTGGCCGGCGGCTATTGAGTTGCGGTTGCTGAGATTGGAGTTGGGGGGTTTGGCTGCAGAACAAGAATGCTTTTGGGTCCGGTGCTGTATCGATTGGCATCGGCTTTGCTTTCTTGTGCTTCACCCTCAGTGGGCGATTTTCATCCTAGCTCACCCCCCGCTCACCCACTTGTGGGAGAACGCGGACTATCGAGACATAGCCCTCGCGCTTATTGAGCATGGTGCACGGTTGGGTAAGTCTTCAGGATACATTGTAGAACGCATTCTATCAGGCGGCATATGAAGATAACCTTGCTGTCGTGAGACGGGTTGTTAGACGCGGGTGCGTCGATACATCGGAAAATGAGTGGTTTACACGGCGATATATTTGGGCAGAGAGTCAGGAGGCAACGGCAGTGCTAGAGTATTTTGCTGCTTTAGACGGGGAAGAGGTGTAAGCAGCTGGCGGCTTCAGTTCTAGTATTGTTCCAGCTCGAGGGGGCCGCAGAGTACCCTCGCCCGCACATGTCGGAGGGCGAGATTGCTGAGAAGATTCTCAGAAAAGGGGAGAGCTCCCGGGAGCGGCCCCCTTGTCCGGATCCCGGGTGGCGGACGGCTGGTCTTGTCTGAAGTGGTCGTTGGTTTCGAAGAGATTCAACGTGGAAGCCTGGACGACAAGACTCTACGCATGCAGGAGAGTTGGGCAGTCTGATATTAGTCGAGATGATGCGACGGACGAGGGATGTTCGACCGAGAGAGAGTAAGAGGAGAGAGAGAGAAAGAGAGAGGGACGGAGGGACGGAGGACAAGAGAAACGGAAGGAACCATCAACCGATGGTCGGTATAAGATGCTCTTTTCGGTGCTCGTGCCCAATATCGTTCATTTGGCGGTAGGGCGTCTGCATCGTGCCTAGTCAAGGTATTGGGGTGGAAACCGAACGTGTTGGTTGCGGGTGTCACCAACACGTTCCCAGGTCACGAGTTGTTTGCACGACAATGCGGTCCAATGTCTGTTGTATTGCTACTGGACAGGACACAATTCCACACATGGATGCGAGTCCAACAACCTCTCTGGCCCAACCTTGAAGTCCAACCTGGAAGTTCGAAGCAGTCTTGCAACCAAAACCATATCCCTCCCAAACCTTCGAGGCCGATCCGGAGAAACACTGGAGCGTGATGGACAATTCGGTTCCCAAAAAGATTTTTTTGCTTTTGTTAGTCCCCATGAAAGCCGACTCCCTCTCATCCACTTCACTTCTCAGATGGATGACACGAGTTCAACACCGCGCAACACGCGAAAAGCTCGAGCGCGTGCGCTCAGTAGATTAGCGGTATCTTGACTGAAGATCCGCAGAATCATCAAAGGAGTCCATACCTGAAAAGCTCATCGGTGATGAGACATGGCTGTCGACGTTGGGTCTCGGCTTCTGCTGGGCCCGACCGTGAAACCGCAGCCCATGATGTCGTCTGAGATGAGTCGCCGGCGCGGGGAGCGATGCTGAGGAGCGAGGTGGACCTTGGAGTGGGAGGAGATGGGCACTGCTGGGAAAATGACATGTATGAGGGCGAAGAAGACGACGATGATGACGGGAAATGGGAGACGGCAAAGCAGACAGCAACGGAAGAAGAGATGAGGATGGGGGGCGAAGATGGAGGACGAAGGATGGAAGATGGAGGTCGATGTGGTTTATGTAGTACAAATCATGGGTGCTTTCCGTTTGTTGATTTTCTGTTCTTGAAACCCAACTTCCTTCGTGACTACCAAATGGAAGACCGACGCAGGCAAATGACTGAGGGGAGGCAGTATGCTCCTTGGAATAACCACAGCCAGCAAGCAGGCTTCATGGCCCCAAGGGAGCCCGCGTTTGTTTGCTTTGCCATGGCAGAAGTGGCGAGATGGTGTCCTTGTTGACCGACATACGACTGCTGAACACAACGTTGGTAGACGAGGGACAGCGCGTCAGATATCAGACCGAAATCTATTGATTTCCACAAAATCAAATTGCCCAAGAGCCCCTTTCTGTTTGTCAACAGCCTTGCTCAACTGACCAGATTCTGCATCGCCACATTGTTGTTGTGAAATGCCGAGCCAAGGAGTCTACGGGCTTCCACAAGACGACGAGAAATCCAACAGAATTATGGAACGCCTGACTGGCCGACTAGGTAATTAAGCCTAGGTAGCTATCCATCCGCCTGGGACCATCTGCAGAAACCCTTCCTTTACTCCTTTCTACTCAACACATCATGTTTTCTCCTGCTCCGCCCCCTACTATCCCCCCTGCTGAACACCCCTTCCACAAAGACCCTTGTGTCAGACAAGCTCACAGCTACCACCAACCTCAAGTATATTGGAAAGCACAACAGGCCGGGTGGCGCCGTCCACCCCGAGAGCCTTGCCCACCTCGGCCGCTACTTCAAGGAGCGTGTTGACTTTTGTAACAAGACGCTTTCCGCCCTTGACCGCGGCCAGGTTACGAATGACCACAACAAACTGATGGAGTAAGCGATAAACAATTAGGGCAGGCAAAGGACAGGTGCAAGCAACAGATGCTCTATATTGGTTAACCTTGTCAAAGGTCTTTTTCAAGACCCTGCAGAATCATCAGTTTTTGATACAGAGCAAAGACAGTATTACTGTAGGTGGTTAATTGCTTTCTCGGGGTGTTTACTCAAGAATATTGGCCAAGTTCAACACCTAATATTATAAATCCTAGATTTCTTTGCTTTACAAAATCATCAAAACACATGGCTACCGTCTCCCTCTACATACATTCTTTACATCTTGGCAGGCACCTCGTTGTTCTCCGCATTGCCGACGGGGTGGCTATCCTCAACAGCCAACGTCTGCTCGTCGTTCAACTTGGGGTTCCTCAAGAGGAAGGCAAAGGCAATCAGGGGGACGGTCAAGCAAATGCCGGTGATGGTAAGCAGTCGCTGCACATGCCTGTACGACTCGACGATGGCCGCACGCTCGGGAGTGCCCATGGGATAGTCGATGATGGCAAACAACGGCTGGCCGTAGGTGTATGTGGCCAGAGTCTCGTTGTTGAACTGCGCCAGGTTCGCCTGAAGGGTGGAAGGCAGGACCTGCGTCCAGATGGCGCCGGACACGGTGTTGCCGAAAGCCGAGCCGATGTTGTAGGTGGCAAGGTACAGGCCGGTCATGATGGCGAGGTGCTCGTGCTTGAGGCTGGACTGGATGGAGGCCTGCGCGGGGTACGGGAACATGCCGCCGGCGATGCCGAGAAGGACCTGCGCGCCGATGACTCCGCTCTGGCCGGAAGGAGAACCGCGGTAGTGGATGAGGAGGCCGAAGGCGACCATGAAGAGCATGGTGCCGGCGACGATGAAGTACTTGAGGCGGCGGACCTTGAAGACGACGAAGCCGAGGACGAAGCCGGTGATGACGCTGCAGAACGAGTACAGCGACGTGACGCGGGTGGCCTCGGTGACGCTGAAGTCGAAGGCGACGAGGCAGACGGTGTACAGGTAGTCGCCCTGCATGTACCAGGCCCAGTTCAGGCCCAAGGCGATGCCCAGCGCGGCGACGATGCCGCGGTCCTTCATCAGGTAGAAAGGGACCAGCGGGTGCTTGGCCCCGCGCTCCCAAAGGACGAAGGCGGGGATGCACAGGATGCCGACGACCAGGGGCGCGACGATGTGGGCCTCGCGCCAGGACGAGGTGAAGCCGCCGGCGAGGGTGAGGGGGACCAGGATCAAGGCGAAGATGGCGATGACGAGGACGATGCCGACGACGTCGAGCTGCCAGAAGAGCTCGACGAGGAACCTCTTGGGGCCGAGGGCGCGCAAGGGCGACACGTACGAGTCGAGCAGGCCCTGCCTCCGGGCGCGGCGGCCGACGACGGAGAGGCTGACGACGAGGGGCAGGGCGCAGACGGGGTAGATGATGCACCACATGCCGATGCCCCACTGCCAGGTGCTGTTGTCCAGGACGGCGGCGGAGATGTTGCCGCTGACCCAGGTGTTGACGACGAAGGGCAGGGCGGGGATGTAGCTGAAGAGCAGGCGGGCGCGGGTGGAGGTGATGTCGGCGACGATGACCTCGACGAGCAGCATGATCATGGTGTAGCCGACCTGGTAGACGACGGCGCCGGCGGCGAAGGCCCTGACGTCGGCGGCGCAGGCCTCGACGACGGTGCCGACGACGTAGAAGAGCACCGAGGCGCAGACGAGCTCGACGCGGCCGAAGACGTCGGCGATCTTGGCGGCGGTGGGCTGGGCGGCGGCGGCGATGACGGAGCGCAGGACGTTGACGGCGGCGAGGAGGGAGTGGGTGGCGTAGCTGTTGGTGGCCGAGGGCTGGTAGGCGTAGCGGAGGGTGCCGTCGAGGCCGTAGGCGTAGGCGACGAGGAAGACGCCGAGGAAGATGAAGACGCGGTCGGCGCGGGTGATGGCGGCGGCGAGGGCCTCGACGCGCACGACGCCGGGCGACTTTTCGCCGATGATGTCGGCCGAGCGCTCGTGGGCCGGGGGGCCGGCGGCGTCGGTGACGGCGGCGCTCTTCTCGGGCGAGGTCTCCGGGCCCGGCGAGACGGCCTCGGCGGGGGACTCGGCCTCCTTCTTGCGGCCGAAGAACCCCATGCTGTTTTTTTACGGAACCGATGCTTTTTTTTTATCGGTCTGAGAAGAGACCGGGGGTCGTTGTCAGCGCCAGAAGCCATGAGTAGTCGAGTTGCTAAGGTTTTCAATAAAAACCCGGAGTATCGGACACTTACTCGGAAGACGGTACCGGGAGATCGGAGGACGTATAATCGGCGCTGCGATACGGAAGCCGTGACACTCCCGGGGTCAGAGCGGCAGGGCGGACCGAAGTGAAGGGCGATTCAGGTGTACTTTTGACGCAGACGAGGCAACACTTGAGACGAAGTACAAAGTGTGTGTGTACGTGTGCGTGTGTGTTCAGCCCTCTTGGTCCGCACAGAACCCGCTACACAACAAACTTGTGTAGCGGTATCTCTGAGAAACAGGCACAGCAGACGACCGTCTGAAGGGGGGGGTTGCCAACAAGAAGAAGGGGACAATAAGGAGATGATAAGCAGTGGAAAGCTCCAAAGTTTGGAACCGCCTGCAGGAGAGGGAATGGGAACGCAGGGGGAGCAAAAGGCATATCAGGCGAGGTTGCATTCGCCGCTTTTTAACTTTTCCGCATGGCGAAAACCAGCTTTATCGCGTTCCCAGACCTTGCCGGCCGCCCAGACAAGGCCCGCACTATCTCTTCCCACCTTGTCTCTCCCTCCCCCGGTCATGCATATCGGAGCCATTTCGGGGGGGTGTAAGCCAACGCGTGTTCAACCTATGGGAGAGAAGGAGGCGACCTTAATGAAGGGCTAGCCAAGGACCAAGTGAGAAGAGGTGGGGGGGAGAGAAAAACATCTCATCGCGCGAGCTAGTCTCGATTCTCTTGAACCGGGTGTTGTCACTCGCCGGTCGACTGGTGGTGGTGGTGGTGGTCGGGATCAGGCCTGCGCGAGAAACCAGACGATTTACAGACCGTCAGAGTTTTTTTTTTATCAGATCCATGTTATCTGATGTTGGCGCAGGCGCCTCTGACACTCTGGAACGCCGACCGATGGGCTACCGATACCGCAAATGGTTAATTACCTTCTGCCATGGCGTCTCCCGTGGTCCCCAACCACCGCCCCCCTCTCCCCGATTCTCCCTCGGCACGCCAGCAGTGCATGGCTGTTCAGGCGAGACAAGAAGAAGATGGGCTCCGCTTGTGAAGTACCGTCAGATGGTATTTTCGATCAAGCAGTGTGTTGGCGAATCAAGCCCCTTGCCCTTGAGACTTGCTCCGACCGCCGCGACATGGTCAACCAGACTCACATCGTGCCTGTCTGTCTCCGTCTCTCTTGTTGTCTTTCTCTTCCTCTCACTCTCTCATACCCTTCTCTCGCTCTTCAGCATCATACCTAGGACCCCTCCCCCCTGCTCCCCAAGCTACCCATGCTCACCCGTATCCACGTTTTCACGTTCCTCTCGCCCCACCACTTCATGTCCCGTCCGGCCCATTCATGGCACTCATCTCCGCATGCTCCCGACTGGCTCGAGAACGAGGTGGCCAAGTGACCGGATCATCGGTCAACCCGGTAAAGCGCGACGAATGGGTTGCCCGCCGGCACCACGAGAGGCAGAGCCACAGCGGATCCAGTGGCCAAACAAAAGTCGGTTCTCCGCTGGGAAAACCGGGCTCCCCGCCGGCGTCTACTTGGATCTCTCTCGTCTTTCCCTCGTTCCGTCAGAGTTTCCCTTGGTCGTGTGTCGCTGATATCTCATTCTGTCCATGGTTGCTTCTAGTGTGGCTCTTTGTCGTCTGCTTTATGTTTTCTTCAGAAGCCCAAAAAACCCAGGAAGAATCAGCCGTTGTCCGCATCGTCCGCTCCCCCAACATGTATGTATGTATGTATGCATCTATGTATGTATGTATGCCAAGCGGACACACGAGGACGCTTCTGCATCTTCTCTAGCATCGGTCTGCAGGCGGAGCCGGATTCCATCCCCTGCATGCCGACGACAGCAGGGCAAAAACGCCACAAGGGTGTCCTTTCTCTCTGCTACATTAGCCTGCCACCATACAAGCGTATCCCCTCAACGCTCCACAAGCAGGGGTCCAACTCCATCAAAACATGGGAAAAGAGAGTCAAGTTCCATCGATCAAGTTTCCCTCACTTACCACCTAAACAGTGTCTCGGGTCCCACCTCGGCGACCGAGTGGACGCGAACCATGGTGTCGGGTGCAACCAAGCAGCCGGTTCCGGTCCCAGACTCGGCTTGTGGGGGAACAAGCTGCTCGCTGCCGGGGTCACGAGAACCTTTCCTAGGCCTAGACCTCGGGGTTTCGGCCAACAGGTGTTCCTCGTGATATAGCACGCCCCCAGCCCAGTCAGCCTAGACCAGCCTCTCTCTCTCTTGGAACCCTATATTTTCCATTCTCCAAAACTGCCCGGCCCAGACGACGAGCGTGCTCACGGCGCTGGGGGTTGCTGATCCAGAAGAAGACGTCGACGGCGCGGATGGCGACGACCACGGCCAGGAAGAAGATTGTCATCAGGGCCGCCCGCGGGACCGCGTGGTCCCAGCAGTCGAGCATGACCACCGAGACGGCCACCTCGACCGGGACGCCGATGGCGAACGGATACCTCTCTCTCTCTCTCTCTCTCTCTCTCTCTCTCTCTCTCTCTCTCTCTCTCTCTCTCTCCCTCTCGCTCTAGCGTCCGTAATGTCTCTGTCCGGTGGCACACGCGGGGTCACTACTAAAAAAAAAATAAAAAAAAAACTAAAACCGTCTCACTAGCAATGTAATTCCACCCCCAGCGTGAAGCCCAGGGCGGGGTCGACGGAGCGCGTCGCAAAGATGGTCACGGCCCCGGGTATCGGGAGCCACGCCGCCATCTCGCCGAGGCCGTTGATCACGCAGTAGAGGTTGAAACCCTGTGACGGCGTACGAGATGGAGGTCGCAGCTCTTGCTGCTGCTGCTGCTGCTTGGCGTCTGTCCCCTCCCCCGCTGCGGTCGTTCCCTCCTCGATGTCGGTGTTGTCGGGCTCCGTCGCCGCTCTGGGCCCGTTTGGCTCCTCCTTCTTCGCCATGTTCGTCTCTGCACTCTTTTCAGAAAGACTGGTCTTTTTCTCCTTCGGAAAGCAGCCTGAGATTGTGATGCTTTCTCGGATACGGTTGGCTTGGTTGAGCAACGCACTCTGTCTGGACTTTGGACGTCATGTCAAGACGACGGGCAGGACAGAGAACGGGGCGGGTTCAAGTAACGCAAACGTCAGAATCGTCCTACCTCCTCGTCTCTTGCCATTTGCTACCGTGGTTCACTCCGTGAGCGTTGTTTCCCCCCCCCCCGATTAGTACCTGACGGATGGCTCAAGCACCAAACGATTGCAGGCTTGAGAGGCCGTATCTCAAAGCTCCATTGCAACCAGCTCCAGAAGCAGTAGGGGGGGGCTGAGGTTCCGGCCACTGTGCTCTCAACGGCTACATGAAGCTACGAGTAGACTCCTTGGGAATAATTGCAGGATCAGAAAGCTTGCTGATCATGCATGTACGGTCCAAGACATTTTTACTGACGTATATGTCGATATTTGCGGTTTCTTGGCTGGACTCTACCGGTTTATTCCGACATAAACTTCGTACAGGGTTCTTCGTGATTCGGTGATATTATATACCTAGGTATCTGTGCCGATCGAAATATCGTTCCAGCGCTGAGTTAGTTCTTCTGTTCGACTGGGACTTCTAGGGTACACTCGCCGTCGTCTCATCCTTGGAGCTGACGTGCTCGCACGGCATGATCTGCCCATATGAGTCTTCTGCTCTTTCGTATCCCGACGCCTCGGATCGCCCAAAGTTCAACTTGGGCCGAAGGAGAACTGGAACTTCAGCGTAACATCTCATCTCTCGTCGAGACCTAAACCGTCGCCGCCCGGAGATGCGGAAACAAGACCTCGAAACTTTGGATCGCGTCTCGTGGCAACCGCTCACGTAGGAGCTTTACGAGGGCCACCACAGTACCTCTCAAACAATAACTGCCTGCATTGATCGGAGCTGCGTATGGGTATCTGGAGCCCCCCGGTGAAAACCTCCCAACACGTTTGGATCCCTCCCAGCCTCATCCCAAGTCCACCACTCGAACCACCTGCCCCCTCAACCTCCGCCGGATGTGCTCCAAGCGCCTCAGGTACTGCAGCCCAGTCTCCCCGGATCTCCGGCCGGTGTTGATGCCGACGCCCGAAAGCTCGTAACCCGCGACCCGTCCACCGCTCCACGGTCTCGTCTCCGCCTCTTCCGCGCCCTCCGACGCGCCCCGGATGCCCCGCAGACGAGCGTGCCGGCCCACGAGGAGCCAACGCAGGACGCGAGGGAACGGCCCGGCGCGCTCGACGGCGCTCCTGAGGACCGGCGCGCGGCCGGCCGGCGTCCGGTACGAGACGCTGGCGCCGTGCCGCAGGAGGAGCTTGACGGCTTCCAAGTCGCCCTTGGCGCACGCCACCATGAGCGCGGAGCCCTCGGGCGCCCCCTCGGCGTCGATCCTCGCGCCGTGCCGGAGGAGCGTGGGGATGCAGTCCAGCTCGCCCGTGATGACGGCGTGGCAGAGCGGGCTGACGAACCTCGCGGGCGCCGAGTCGGCCAGCTCGGCCGCTCTCTCGGGTGGGAGACGCCTGAGCAGCCTCCGCAGGATGCCGTTGGCCGTCGCGCGGTTGAACTCGATGACGAGGGACAGGAAGCCCTTGCGGATGTCGCGGACCCGGGAGAAGTCGAAGCCGTGGTTGAGCATCAGGCCCGGGAACCCGCCGCGGAGGACGACGTCGTGGATCGGCGTGTACCCCTGCTTGTCGAGCGCGTGCGGGTTCAGGCCGAGGCCGAGGAGCCAGAGGAACACGTCCGGGTGCCTGGGCCTCTCGCCGCAGACGCCGAGCAGGCCCACGCCCTCGGCGTTGCGGACGTGCGCGTCCGCGCCGTGCTCCACCAGCAGCCGCGCCATCTCCAGGTGGCCCTCGGCGACGGCCGCGACCAGCGGGACGGAGCACCACGAGGTCCAGAGGTTGGGGTCCGCCCCGCGCGCCAGGAGAAGGCGGGCGGCGTCCAGGCGGTTGGCCTTTGCGACTTGGCCGAGCGGGAAGCCGGGGAACGCCCGCGCGGGCACGTTGACCTCCGCGCCGTAGTCCAGGAGGGCCTCCATCATCTCGACGCCGACGCCCGTCGTTCCGTCGCCGAGCGCGTCCACTGCGATGAGCAGCGGGGTCTGGCCGTCGCGGAAGATGGGCAGCAGATCGGGCGAGGCGACCTGCTGGTTGACATAGTGCCTGATGATGGCTTCGGCTGTATATCCCGATGCAGCCGAGGCATCGTCGCCGGCAGGCCCTCCCCGCACGCCGTCGCATGTTTCCGTAGCCCCCTGCGCGGCCGACGATGGCCAAGCCCGCATACCGCGGAGGAGCCTCGCGTGGTGCTCGGGAGACCCCCTGATCCAATCGGCAACCATATGTACCCTCTCCGGCACGTCGCTGAAAGCGGCGCAATGGAACGGGTTCAGCTCGTGGCCGGCCCAGTCTATCGCGCCCAGGAGGGACTTGATGAAGCCCCTCATGTCTTGTCCCGGGAGATGATCGGGCAGCATGAGCGCCAAGTGCAGGGCGTTGCAAGGGTAATGCAGGTCCGGGTCGGCGAGGGAGTGGCGCGCGCAGCGGTCGACGCGGTTCCACGTCGTCATGCCGCGGTCCAGAAAGATCTGGCCGAGCGCGAACTGTCCACGGGCGGCGGCGAGCACGAGCGGCGAGCATTCGCCGCAGCTCACCCGGACCGAGTCGACGGCCCCCGGCTCGACCATCCCCAGGGCCCTGGCGGCCATCTCCGTCTCGCCCATCACGATGAAGAACTCCAGCGCGACGCCGATCGCGCTGGCCGGGCCCTCGCTCCTGTCCGGCGTCCTCATGATCTCGTGGACGAAAGGCCGGAACAGCTCGACCACGCCCCCGTCTCCCTGTCGGAAGGCCGCCACGAGGGCCCCCGGGATGTTCATGCGGTTGACGGTTTCCGGGCCGAGCTCGAGGAGGGCCTCGACGACGACCTCGCGCCCGGTCCTCGCTGCGAGGCTCAGGGGGTCCCAGTGGTCCCGGGACGTCAGCTCGACCGTCGGGTCCGCGCCGTGCTCCAGGAGCGCCCGGACGCAGGACGCGTCGCCGTCGTCGCTGGCGGCGGCAAAGTGGATGGGCCGCCAGCCGTCGGCTGTTTGGGATTCGACGTCGAGGTCCGAGACCTCCAGGTAGAACCGGAGCACGTCCGAGTGGCCCCCGGAGGCTGCCAGATGAAGCGCGTTGCAGCCTGCCCTGGGCGTGACCCCTGGACCGGCCATTCGGCAAAAGCTGTAAGTGCACGTCTTGCCCCAGTCGAAGCCTCTGCTGCCGATCACCGCCTCGATCCGTCGCAGGACGAGCAGGTTGCCGTGCGATGCCGCGGCCAGTGCCGCGTCCATGCCCGTCTCCGGCGACGACGCCGCCGGGTCTGCACCGCGTTCGAGCAGGGCCAGCGCGGCGCCCGTCCGGTGCTCTTGGATGTAGGCCACGACCATGGGCACCCCGCGGGGGGTCTTTGCGTCGACGTCGCATCCCTTGGCCACGATGGCGGACAGCTTGTGTTCGTGGTGCGAGACTCTGGGGTCGAGAAGCCTGTAGAGCAGCCCGACGCCGAGACTGTCGACGTCGTCCAGCCTGCTCGCGTCGGCGTGCTCGACGAGCTGGTCGAATATGGCTGGCGGACACGTCGAGAGCGGCATGCACGCCGCCTCGAGCGCGGAGACGCCCTGATGCCGCGCGTGCACCGAGACGCGCAGGTCGAGCAGCTTCTCGACGAGGTCCGCGTGCTCCAGTTGGACGGCCAGCTTGAGACACTGCACGGCGGTCGGCGACTCTCGGAACCCGTCGGCCTTGGTCGACGCGCGCAGGATCGAGAATACGATTTCCTCAAAGCACCTCGGGCTCCCGTCGCGGTCCGAGGCCATCCCGGCCCAGCCCGAGAGGACGGGGACGAGCCCGCACTCTCCCCTGTCCTCCTCGTATCTGGCCAACGCCCTCTTCTTTATCAAGCACTGCACGGCGTTGTGCAGAGACACCCAGGCGTTGGCGCCCGAGGGCCACTTGGAGGCCCACGTGCCGAGGACCACGACGGCGAAACGCTCCCAGAGCCCGGCGCCGTCGGCGTCGCGGGAGCTCAAGACGTCCTCTGTCAGAAGGCTGTTGTACGCGGCAACGTCCAGCGGCCGCGAGCCGGCGGGGTGGCCATCGGGCTGGTCCGGGTCGTCGTCGCTCGGTTCCGAGTCGTCCAAGAAGGAGAAGATGGTTTCGGCGGGCGACAGTCCGTCCGCTGTCAAGACGGGCTTGACCTGCAGATCCAGGAGCATCTTGACCAGGGGCTCCCCCGCGCCCGTGTTGAGGTGATGCAGGGCGTTTCGGCCGCCGTCGTCCACCTCAAGGGGGTCGGCGCCAAAGTCGACCAGCCTGCGAACCAGTTCAGCAGAACCCCACTCCGCGGCGAGGAAGACGAGGGGGGTCGGGCTCTGGAGATAGGCGGCGTTTGGCGCGCAGATCTCGAGCATGCGGAGCGCCCCGACGGGTTCCTTGGGCTCGGAGCCGCGGTGCCTCTTCCTCATCAGCTTGAGCGGGTAGAGGATGGACAGGGCGATGGGGGCTTGCCCGTTCCTCATCAGCCCTTTCAGGTTCTGGTCCCGGTGCTCGTCGTGTTCGTGCAGGGCATCGATCAGGTCGACGTCCGAGTTGGCGGCGGCGAAGTGCCAGACGTTGCGGCCGTCCTCGTCGGTGTCTGTGGTTCTGGCGCCGCGACCGAGGAGAAGCTTGAGGACTTTTGGCGATTCAGAGAGCATCAGCGGCGTTTGGTTTTGTTGGTTGCGCACGTGGACGTCGATATCGTCCCCCGAATCCAAGATGAGAGACACCAGGTCCGACTCATCGGCCTCGACTGCGTAGTGAAGAATGGTGTAGGATTGTCGGGGCTTTGGCGTTGCTGCGTCGTCGTCGTCGTCGTCGTCGTCGCCATCAGAAGACCAGCTCGACCGCCTGCTGGAGGGGCGCTCCATCGATGCGTTGGGATCCCACCGGGGATCCGAGATGAGCCTCCTGATGACTGCAATCTCGGAATCCTGGATTGCTTCCCGGACTGTGTCCGCATAGGCCATATCTGACATGTCAAGGGGTCGTGATCCCCGACCTGAACAAAGGCCGGCGAGATCAAAATACTCCATGAGACTGTAAACTCCAGTAGCCAACAACGAAGTGTCATTATAGCTATCGTACTGGGCGACTGCGAGGTCGAGAATCTCGGGCAGAACAGGTGCCAGGAACGAGGGTTCTGGCCGGGACAGCGACGACGGCCAGTATTGCAGCATCGAGTCCTTGCCGTGGAACAGCTCAACAAACCGCCTGTCGAGGACAGGTCGGGACCGGAGAATGCGCACCACAATCCCCGGAGCGCATATCGACTGACATGTCAAGAATGCCAGCGTTGCTAGCGAGAACTCCTCATCCTGCTGGGGTCCAGCTGTCGTTACCGTGCACGAAGCGCCAGCATCCAGAAGAACGTTGAGAGTAGACTGTTGCGAGCTGCCTGGGCGGCGATCAGCGACGAGTTGAACCGGGTCAGCGGAGCGAGCCAGGAGTGCAGTTGGGCCAAGCAGAGCACAGTAGAGAGGCGTCCCCATGGGGCCCTGTTGGTTCACGTCTTGCTTTTCCAGCCGTATCAGATGCTCGCACAACCGGGGCAAACCCAGGGCGGCAGCAATGTGAAGACAGCTGACGGACGCGTCCGAAGCTATCGACATCAACCGAACGAGTGGTGACATGGACAGAGCGCCCAACTTGGGGTCGAACTGGTTCGGCCACTCCTGTCGAGCATATTCCAGAAGCCACTGCAGGAAGTTTGCAGACTTTGTCGGGTGGAAAAGCAGCCGCAGCTCTTCCTCGACGGAATCGTAGTGGGATATGGCTACTCTGGGCAGAAGCCTTGCGCACGAAGCGTACTCGGGGTGGGTAACGTCTCTCCTAGCAACGTTCATCAGGTGAGAGTGGCAGCTGTCCAGCTTGCGGCCGAATTCGGGCTTCAGCAACACGGTCAGGCATGCGGCCGGAGCAATAGATAAACCTTGGGGTCCCGTTGCGTTCGTGGTGCCAGGTCCTCCCTCTTGCGACGTTTTCTTGCGCGGCCCAGTCGTGGATAAACAGACAAGCACGGCAGGCCAGGAAGTGGCGTGAACCGCCGGGGCGAGCTGGAGTTGGATTTTCTGGATTCGGGACGTGATTTCGGGCAGCGGTGATGACGACCCGCCCACCGATGCCGGTGGTTCCGAGGCGCTCGACCAAGCCAGAATCAGGTCGTCGAGAGCGGCGGATAACTCGTCGACGAGAGTGTAATCGGGACATGCCAGCTGTGGCTCGCTACCCGCATCCGCAAAGTCTTGGAGAAGGAGAGAGAGGCTATGAAGCGCGCCGCTGATGAGCCTCAGCGCTGCCCGGGTCTCGCCATGGCTGCCGGGCTGGCGGGTCTGCCGATATGTCGACTCCGTTTTCGTCTGGACCTCGGCGAGGCGGTGCCGGAGACGCGGGTCCGCCGCCATCGTTGAGGGAAGCCGCTATCAAGCACTTGTCACACGCGGACGAACGAGGAAATTGAGGGCGGAGCAGTCAGGCCCAACGGGTATTGTCATGGCTTGAGGCTCGGCGCGAGGGTGCGGCGGTGGCGAGCGGCATCGGTTGTTTGAGGGCGGAGAATCACGAAATGCGGACCGACCGTCACACGTCGCAATGTTTCAATGATTCCGGGGCCGAGGAAAACCTATACCGGTCGCTTACGTAAGAAACTCGTTGTCCAAGTCATGTCATTACACCATCACTGCATGCATATATATATATATAGCATCTTGAGAGCGTTGTGCTATATACCTATAGGGCGGACTCTCTGTTGAACTGTGTCTTGATCATACTGAAATATCGTGTGGCCACGCAAATCCTAACTAAATACTCGAGAAACGCCCATTGTGTTGTGGCTATTTGATTACCGCCGTTGTGGACTCAATAGAGCGTACATGGCGCCCATGCAAATACATGTACTCATCATTTGACCATACGGTTGATTGATATACGTGAAATAAGGAATACTTACTACATTAGTTAGGGGGACAGATTC
This sequence comes from Colletotrichum echinochloae, assembly GCA_016618095.1. Lineage (NCBI taxonomy): Eukaryota > Fungi > Ascomycota > Sordariomycetes > Glomerellales > Glomerellaceae > Colletotrichum > Colletotrichum echinochloae. The sequence goes on from JADEZT010000008.1 coordinate 1,656,704, forward strand.
TCTAGCAACAACTGTACGCATCTGCCATACATGTAGCGTAAGCAGCGTGGGTGCTGATGGCAAGGTGAATCTAGCTACGCATACTGGCAGCACTGACTTGTGATTTAAACTCGAGAGTCTAGCATGCTGGCTATAGAGCTTTATAGAGAGACTGATGAGCAGAAATGATGAATTATCTAATGCAATGATGAGGTGGAATGATGTGACGAAAGGATTGAGACACTGACAGATCCCTCCACAGGAACAAGGCCCATGTATCTGGATTGGAATATATCACGTCCAGTGTGACAAGAAAATGTGGCTAAATTCAAACCACCAGAGCGGATTTTGTCGACTCGCTAATCGTCGTCACCTGTACTGGATCGATTGCAGCTGTGTTTGCCCCCGGCGTTGGTATCAGAGGCTGTGTAGTACCAAGTAAAGGAGTCAGTGGGAGGGCAGTTAGGGGTCACTAGTAACTGTTATTCCAATCTATCTCCTCTCTAAACCTTGATACTATCATAAAAACCCCTTTTGTATGCCCTTTGGTATAATGTTATTCTATTCCACGGTATCCCCTGGGCCCCACCCAGTGCCCTACTAGCCCTAAAGCTAGTACTACTTTTAAGAACCTAATATAATCCCCTCCCTCTAAGGTCTTATCCTTAAGACCTAGTAGTTAATTAATCAGTCCCTCTATTAGTACCCCAGTACTCTACCTATAATATTACTTATACTTTAGTAAAGTTTAAGAACTTTATTAAGCTTAATAGACTACTAAATAGGTAGTTATCTCTCTAGCTAATTACCTACCCTTAGCCTTACTCTTATTCTATAGTAGCTTAGTATAGCTAATAGCCTCTCTAGTACCTTACTAAGCCTAGCTATTCTATACTTAGGGTATAAGTCTTAGGCCCTTACTATTACTAATAAGGAGCTACTTACTTTACTATAGAGATACCTTATCTACCTATAGTACTACTTTAGTTTCTTACTCCCTTCTCTCTCTTATAGCTTAGTATTTTATTATCTATAAAGTAATATAGTTAGCTTTTATTACTTATACCTTTATTTCTCTAGTAGCTAAGCTCTAAGTTATGTTATTCTTAGTATAATAGTAAGGGTATACTTTATAGTAATAAAAGAAGTACTAGTACCCTTCTAGTACTTTCTATCTCTCTTTCTTTCTAGAGGTATTATTATTTCTTTATAAGCTAGAGTTATTATTATTACTTACTTATATATATACTACTTAGTAAAATAGCTAGGCCTACCTCCTCTTTTTTTACTTTTTACCTATTTTTCTTTTTTTCTTTTTTTCTTTATAATATTCTTATATTATTATTATTTTTTTTATTTTTTATTATACCTTTACTACTATAATAGTAATAATAGTAGTAGTAATAGTAATACTAATAGTAGTACTAGTACTAACTACTTCTCTACTACTGCTATTATATTCTCTATACCTCCTACTAATCCTACTATCTTAGGTAGCTCTAGTACCCCCCCTAGTCCCCCCCTAGTAGCTCCCTTTACTAATAATACCTATTCTAATACTTCTAGTATTATTAACCTTATTATTATATATAAGATCTCTTACTATTACTACCTTTAAGCTATAGTAAAGTAGTAGCCTAATATAAAAAATACTATTACCTATCTTCTCTACTATATCAAGACCTAGAGTATATACTTATCTCTCTAGTACCTCTCTACTACTTCTCTACTATCCTAACTATTCTAGCTACTAGTAATAAGTACTCCTACTATACTAGCTAGTAAAGTAAGCCTTATATCCCTATAAGCTTATCCCCCTCTCTACTATTATTACTCCTATAGCTATTAGTTTATTACTAACCTATAATAGGCCTTATATACTACTACTACTACTACCTTTACCCTTAAGGTAGTTTTTAAGAACCTTTATAAAGAAGCTAACCCTTACTTCTACTACTACCTTATAAGTATATATATATTCCTATACTCCTCTAGTACCTCTTAGCCTAACCCTTTCTAGAAAGAGATTAAAAAGGCCTAGCTTATAAGCTTAAAGACCCTTTAGATAAAGGCCTCTAATATATTAGTTTCTAATACTAAGTATAAGGTAGTATAAGAGGAGGAGAAGTAGCTCTTTTACTAGTATAAGGTCCTTACCCTTAAAGGTACCTACTCTACTATAAAATAGTAGGCTAAGTAAGCTAAGTTATTAGCTAAGAGTACTAAGATTACTACTACTACTACCTAAGACTAGGTTATTATACTCTATAAGTAGACTAAGGCTATTAAAGCCTAGAGTACTCTCTTCTCTAACTAGACTAAGTTCTATACCTATATTATATATCCTTTCCCTACTCTAGTACCCCCTTAGTACTCTCTTATAGTACTAATAATAGCCTCTAGTATACTAATAAGATTAACTTCTAGGCTAGTAAATTAGATCCTAGAAAAGGTATTACTAATAATAACAAAGAGAAGTCTAATTAGTAGGCCTTAGTACCTCTTACACACCCCTTTAGTACTTTACTAATACCTCTCTGCTATTTATTTAGTTAGTTACTTATCCCTAAGCTTAGAATACCTAGCCCTTAGGCCTCTCTACTCCCTAGCCCTAGTACTAAAAAGATAGTAAAACCTAGCTACTTTATAGCTATATAATTATTAACTTAGTTCCTCTCTAATAAGCCTCTAGTAATTCTCTATTTATAATCTTACTGTAGTTCTTTTATTATATTTTACTATAGTTCCTAAGAGTTCTCCTCCTCTCTATATCCTTACTACTTTATTAGATATTATTAGTTTTTTTAAAAGCTCTTATATATAACTATTCTCTCTACCTAGTATATATCCTTCTCTTCCTTCTTAATAGAGACTACTTATAGCTTTATTACTACCTTATAAAACTTCTCTAATTATAATAGTAAGAATATATTATAGATATAGTATTATATCCCTAAGTTAAGCTTATATACTTTTCCTTTACTAACTACCTATATAACTATAAATAGCTCTAGATACTTATCTAAGAGCTTCTTTATAGGGCGCTTTTGCTATATAAACCTTACTAATAGTAAGACCTTCTCTCCTACCTTAAACGCTACTATAGATCGCTTTATATCATACTACCTCTTGTAGTTCTTATTAGCTATCTCTAGTATCTAGAGGATTGCAGCCTGCTAGCTCTATAGCTACTATACCTAGTCTCTTGCTAATAGAACCTCTATTAATAAGGCTTCTTCTAGCTTTATATTACTTATATTGTATAGTATATAGCCTATCAGGGCCTCCACTAGTACTATCTAAATCATACTATATTAAGCACTATTATAGATAAACTTAGCTATTAGTAATTACTTTACCTAATTATCTTACTTTAGGCTATAAAAAGCCTAAAGAAAGTATTTAATATTCTAGTTTTATTACTCTATCTAGCTATCTATCTATAGGTAGTAGGCTATACTTAGCTTCTACTTAATAGTTAGTAAGTAGTATACTACTAACTAAAAATAGCTAGTAAAAAGGGATCCTTAGTTAGATACTATTACTACTAGGATACTAAATTATAAGAATACCCTTTTAACTAAGAGAGATACTAACTAGTCTACTATTAGAGTCTCCTATATAAGTATATATAATATATACTTTATAAGTTAGCTTACTATAACTAAGATACTATTATAGCTCTCTCTAGTAAATCCTTTTAACTTAAGTAACTTAGTAATAAAATCTAGGGTAACCTATTCTTATAGTTAGCTAGGTAGTAATAGGAGTACTAGTTCCCTATAAGGTAGGTAGTAGTATAGCTTTATCTATTAATAAGTTATATATATCTAAATATACTCTATTATATCCTTCTTTATTAATCTCTAGAAAAATATCTATTTAATTCTTTTAAGTATATAGGTTACCTCTAGGTATTCTCTAGCTAGCTTATTATAGAACGCTACTATAATCTTTATCCTTAGTATATACCCTTCTAGGATAACTACCTTACCCTTATACCTAAGGACCCTGTCCTCCCCTTCTAACTAGTTATTCCCTAGCTTCTACTACTCCTTAGAGGTAATTACCTTATTAGCTTACTATACTACTATAGTTTTCTCTTCTAGGCTTAGAGTAAGTTCTTTTAGTAGTAATAGGTATAACCCTATTAACCTACTACTAATAATTACTACTACCCTCTAGGTAAACCTACTTAGGAAGCTTTTTAGGAATATACCCTATACCTTTTAGTCTTCTATACCTAAGAGCTAATAGTCTAGCTACTACAATAGCCTATTAGCTATATTCTCCTTTTCTAGCTAGTAATTAATCTTAAAGTTAAAGAGAGATAAGTCTTAGAGTAACCTTACCTACTAACTATTAAGCTAGGGCTTACTAGTAAGGTAGTAGTACCCTAAGTAGTTTATTAAGAATATAATCTTACTCTAGGTATATAAGAGGTAGTACCTCTAGTATATGACTACCTCTTAGATTATAAGTAGCTTAGCCTCTAGTATACTATACCATAGTTTAATACCCTTTAGCTTCTTAGATAAGAAGGTAATAGGGTACTACTAGTTCTCTACTAGCTATAATAGAATAGCCCTAATTATAAAGTTTAATATATCTATTTCTACCTATATTAGTAGTACTAGGTTTAAGTACTATAAGATAGAGGCTTAAGTAAATATAACTTAAAGCTTATAGAAGGCTTTAATTACCTCTTTAGTTATTACCTTCTCCCCTACTACCTTAGCTATTAGTTAGTCTATAAGGGGGGTATATACCTTAAAGTAGTTCTTAATAAAGTACTAATAGAACCCTATAAACCTAAGAAAGACCTATATATCTTTAATACTAGTAGGAAGTAGCTACTAAGTAATTACCTTTATATAGTCTTACTCTATAGTAATACTCTCTAGAGATACTATAAACCCTAGAAACCTAATTGTCTTAGTATAGAAAATATACTTCTCTAGGTTAGTATATAGGCTAGTAGTATCTAATTAGTATAGTATCTCTTTTACTACCTCTATATAACTAGCCTTATCCTTAATAAAGATTAAGATATTATTAAGGTATATAATATAGGTAATATCTACTAGCCTAGCTAGGGTATTGTTTATATATATTTAGAAGGTTACTAGTATATTAACTAGCTTAAAAGGTATAATATAGTACTTGAAGTACCTATACTATATCTAGAATACTGTTTTCTACTTATTACTAGTATAGATTCTTACCTAGTAATACATATCCTTAAGGTTAAGCTTAGTAAAATACTTTGCCTCTCTTAAGTAGTTAAGGATCTCCTTAATTAGTAGTAGTGGTATATAGTTCTTAACTATGACCTTGTTAAGGCTATAATAGTCTATATAGAGGTATAACTTACCCCCCTTCTTTAGTATAAATAGGATTAGTACTTCTATAGGGCTCTATAAGAGCTAGATCTACCTCTTACCTAGTGTATTATTAATATACTTCCTTAGCTTTTCTAACTCCTTTTCTATAAGGGGGTAGATAGGGCTAAATAGTAGTTCTACCTCTAGCTTAAGGTTAATAGTATAGGAGCAACCTTTATCTCTAGCTGGTTTAGCTACTAGGTTTATATTAAATATATATACCTATTCTTAATATTCTTCTAATAGCTTAAATCCCTTTATCTCCTCCCCCTTTTCTCTCTCTACTATATAAGGTAGTAGCTCTAGTACCCCCTTAGCTCCCCTTATGTATAGGTAGTAGACTAATAGGTTATATACTAGTATTACTACTGCCTCTCTTTATACCCTCTTTAATGCCTTTTTTCTCTAGATAAGTTATAGGTAGCCTTCCCCTAGTAGGTAAGTTTACCTAATTATTACTTACTTAAGATTTAGCTATACCTTTTACCCCTAGGGGATCTCTAGGATAGTATTATATATGCTTATATTACTTACTTAGTATGTATAGGACTATACCTTTCTTACCTCTATATTGTCTATTACTTCTATTACTAATACTACTACTCTGTAGTTAGGTACTTTGCCTCTTTATATCTCTAGTAACCCCACTCTCTTTCTATAGACCTCTAGTAGTACCTTCTTATATAATATCTTTTAATATATAACATTCTTATCTACCTTAGGGTTAATTAATACCCTTTCTTTCCTCTATATATTAACTATTTTAATATAGAAGTCTACCTTAAAGTAGTAATATAGTTTCTCTCTCTAGGGGATTTATATACTATTAATCTCTATAGCTGCTAGCTAGGCCGCCGGTACACAGCGCCTACTTATATGATAAGGCTGGTTATACTTATAGTACTTCTTCTTTATATACTCTGTTAATATATATTCTAGCTTGCTATAGTTAAAGTATATAGGAGAGCTCTAGAAGCGCTTTAGAAGTTATCTATACCTTCCTTATTTTTACTTAACCTATAGCTTAGGTATAGGTATATATATAGCTACCCTAGGTATTAAGATTAACTATTACCCTTTTAATTTATCTAAGGGGGTAGCTAATACTAGTACTAGGGTAATAGCTAGGGTTTACTAGTTCCTCCTCTCTTATAGCCTTTACTAGTCTTCTATTATTATCTTAGTATATATCTTTATAAGTATCTTTACTCTCTTTGCTATATTATTTAGCTCTTAATAAGTAGCTAGTAGCTTATACACTAGAATATAGCTTTAGAAGTCTAAGAGTAGTTAGTTTAAGATATAGACTACTTACTATCTCTTTAGTTAGAGGTTTGGAATCTCTACCTTAACTATTTTATACTAGTTAATAAATTACTAGTATGTTTACCTAGGTTTCTACTATATCTTATCTAGCTCTATAGCTATACTAAAGGCCCATATATTATTATTAGTAATACTATTATAGAGCTAGGCCTCTATCTATCTCTAGGTAATTAGGTTAATATTACTACTATACTAGAGGTTAATATAGCTTCTCTAGCTATATAATAGGTTACCCTTTAAGCAAGCTCCTATAAACTAGACTTTACTCTTATTAGCTATAAATTCTTCTTTAGTAATAGAGAATTAGCTTAATAACTTAAAAAGAAAGTCTTTAAGGTTGTTTTAGTTACCTCTCTTATATTAGATAGAAGCTAACTACTTAATAAGGGTATTAGTATATAGGTACTTAGGCTCTAGCTAGGTAGCTATAGGTTCTTTACTAGCTATATATATATTATTAATAGACTTCTTATTTCTAAGAGCTATAATCTATTTAATTATCTTTCTCTTTCTTACTTTAGTTACTTTATTATTAAGAAGGGCTCTTAGTTACTTCTTTATTAACCTATTAAGGTTAGTTATATACTACTCCTTTACTATAGTCCTACTAGTATCTAGTATAAGCTACTATATTACTAGGCTACCCTACTAGGTAATAGATTAGGATTAGGTTAGTTATACTAGTACTATTACTACTCTAATAATTAGTATACCTATAAATAGAGAAAGATTAGAATATATTAGAAGCTATATAGTACTAAGTAAAGGAGTTAGTAGGAGGGTAGTTAGAGGTTACTAGTAACTATTATTCTAATCTATCTCCTCTCTAAACCTTGATACTATTGTGAAAACCCCTTTTATGTACCCTTCAGCATAATGTTATTCCGTTCTGCGGTGTCCCCCAGGCCCCACCCGGTGCCCTGCCGGCCCTGAAGCCGGTACTACTTTTAGGAACCTGACACATCGCCCTTTTCACCTCCGTCGTCGTCTTCCCATCCGTCTCTGGAGGGCTGGTTCGTGTGATTGTGTAAAAGACCGTGGTGCTACGAACGGCTGACAATGTCTGATGAGTGTGCAAGTTGATTGAAACCAGAGCCGAAGACTAGACGCTAGGTCTGCTGCCAGGCTGCCACTTCCAACAGCGCATTTGCACGTGGCAACACAATGTTGAATTGTTGATCGAAGCGTCAAAAGTCTTGCGAATTAAGCCCAAGGTCATTTTTCAACCGTGGGCTGCACAAAGAACAGCCAGTTACTGTTTATGTTTATGCGACATAGTAATAGGCAGCTGGGGGTCGTAAGCTTATTATCTTACCTACTATATACATTAGACTCAAAATATATCGTATGCGAATTTCCTTGGTTGCATCTGAAGGTGTCCATACGACGCTTGAATGCATGTCTACATGTCCTCTTGGGTTTGTTATGACGCCGGAATGGCTTCGTGTTGTCAATTGTTTTCCGCAACCAAAGGCGTTATGTCCGGAGACCTGTAATTAAAAAGATGGAAATCAAATTGACGAAAGAATTCTTACCAAAGCACATGGCATGACTACGTAGTTCACCGCCCAGCAACCAGCTCTCAGTGACCACATCAACACCTACACCACAAGCGCTGCTGTTCGTCTCGTTGTTCCGCCTGCAGGCCGGCGTCCTAATGAACGCAATGGTGCGATGCTAAAAAGGACGTATTGAACCCACAGTTGGCCTTGGACCTTGTTTTTGTTGGGGGGGCCGACCGGTTCTCCCATCAACAGCGAAATTATCACGGAACGTGCGCTCTGCGGCTTGTCCCGCTGATATCCCATCAAGAGCAACCGTGGTTGCGAGTCTGTGAGTGTCGTTGTGCCAATTTAACGTTTGATGTTGGGCTGATGTCAAAGGTCGAGCAGAGAGAGAGAGAGAGAGAGAGAGAGAGAGAGAGAGAGAGAGAGAGAGAGAGAGAGAGAGAGAGAGTGTGTGTGTGTGTGTGTATGCCACGAATTAGCATCGACCTCTATTCCGTAGTTCCTGTGGCTTTTATTTTGATTCTGCAGCAGCCGGTGGTCAATGTCCTTGCCATGATTTCCATTGGCGGCAATTTCATCTCCCGACCCTAAGCCCGATATCGTCAAGCCTCGAAGCACGTCACAAGCGCTGACGGGGGGAGAGAGAGTGAGGGAGCATCCGGAGAAAAGCAAGGCAACGGGATATCCACCGAAAACCGGCCTCTTAGCATCCCTGTATGCCTATTTATGTGCTAGGTGGTCTCAGTTCGCGTATCGTCAGCTGAGCCAGGCTCTTCTGCCGCCCACGGCTTTTCTTCATCGTCTTTCTTCCACTTGCGTGCCTTGCCAGCCAGCAACACACCGCTGTCACTCGAGAGGCCGCTCGTCGTACAATGTGTCTTGTCCCCCGCAATGTCACTGTCAGACAGCCACGTTGTGCTGAGTTGATGTCGGTGCGCTCTTCTTATTAGAGAGCGAAAAGAGTACTCAGACGGCGCTTTCTAATTAGAGAGCAAAAAGAGTACTCAGACGGCCCATGGAGGATGCATCACGTCCCGTTGGTGGCTGCTTGTCAAGCCTATGTCCATCCTCCTGACAACAAAGTCGAATGTCTTCCTCTAATGCTGTTCTCGTTCGAGCTTGTACGAGGTGGAAAAGCCGCAAGAGACCAATAACATGACGGTGGGTGTTGCACGGATCTGTCCGTGAGGTGCCGGATGCACATCTCTAGACCTGTTTGGGCAGAAGGCCTACAGCCGTGCGTCCCAGTCCTTCTACCGCCAACACTCTTACTCTCTCTCTCTCTCTCTCTCTCTCTCTCTCTGTCATAACGTTCCCAATATACCGTGTCACGAATCCTTGTCCAAGTCTTCGTCCCAAGTTACTACTATTTCTGTCGTTGTTGCAGCCGCTTTTCATGCAGCATGCAAGGGTCATTGACCGCACATGACCCCATCCCGGCTATGGAACATCGTCATGGCTTGACCACCAAGAGCCTCACCAGCCCCCCCCCCCCCTCGGAACTCGATCATGAGCGAAGTCGGGTGGTGATGAAGATCTCTCTCCTCGGCGGTGAAGGGCTTGAAGCCACGGATCGGAGTCTTCTGCATGGACGACGAACCTGACACATCTAACCGAAAGGTCACACACCGAAAGCCAGAACATGGTAATTAGCATGGCACCGCGTATAATTCTTCTCCCCCCCCCACTCACTCTCTTTCTTGAGGCGGCTCGCCGCGAGGCAAATTATGTGGTGGCTAAATTGCGGATACCGTTTGTTGGTGTCGATTTCTCGCTCCTTAGCCGGAAAGATGACGCCGCTCCCACCACATGGTCATGTACTGTACGCGCGCATCCGCTGATTAGGCATCATCGTCTTGAGACCTACGGGGGAGCGGTGTGTCCCGTTCGATCTGAGACATTACACCCATCGAAACAAGAAACGGCCCAGTTATGCTGGAACGGCGACACGGGGGTTCTCTCACTTTCTCTCTCTCTCTCTCTCTCTCTCTCTCTCTCTCTCTCCTTTCTTGGTCGTGTAAGTGTTCGCCATATCCCCGGGCGTTGCTACGGCTCTCGAAATGGTCGAAGAGACCGGCTCCCCTAGGTCTTCTGCCTGCCGGTCTCTCGTTGCCCTCGCAGCACGCTGCTTCTCTGGCGCCGCCATCTCTAACCGCCGGGTCACAGGCCCCAGCACTAGTGCGAGACATCCGGCCGCCGCCACCGATCAAAGCGTCGCAACGGCGTTGTGCCCTATCGAGCCGGCGACAGGGACAGGCGTCCCAGCCAGGCGGTCTGCCCGCTCCCCCTTCATCCCCCTCCCCCCCTCTGGGCAGGGCCAATCGACCTCGTAATGGCGGGAGATCGTCTCCCGTGCGGACCAGGATTCCCCGGTCAACCCCGCCGCTTCAACCGTTGTTCTCGTTGCTTGCCGATGATGGAAAAGCCAGAGTCAAGACGGCATGGTCGCCAACCACCCCTCTGTTCATCTCGGGCTTCTAGCCCGTAGTCTAATTAATTCTTCGCCGAGGGAGAGAGGTCTGGGTGGAAGGGAAGAGGGGCTTCTCGACGGCCCGGTCACCATCAGTTCGAGGGTAAGCCATGGTGCACCACCTTCTCCTTGCTCAATCTGCCTTGAATCTACTTTGGGCTTTCTGAGGCGTTCTCGCATACACACGAAGCCTAGAACTGTAGATTGAAAGTCGATGCAACGTACATTTCAGCGTCGACCAAGGGCTCTAATGTGCCTCATCGGGGGGAGCGAGGGGGCTGGCCCTGCTTGCATTCCTGAGAAGTGATCGGCCCTCCGCACAGGCAAACGGGACTATTCCCAACCCGTGGTTCCGCCTGAACCGGGCCAAGGCATGCAGTCCCGACGCCGTCTCTCTCGACAGCGTGTGTGTGTGTGTGTGTGTGTTTGTTCTCCCGGCCCAGGTGACAAGGTAATCAAGGGCCTTTCCCCCACAAGTTCGTGGCGTCGTCCTAAGACACACACAACTGCCCATGGCGTTTGATAAGCCTGGCACAACGGCAAAGAGACCTTTCCCGCTGCGAGTCAGGACCCCGTCCGTCCTTTTTGCTATAAGCACCAGCTGTCGGCCGCCTCTCCCATCAACATCTCCAGAGAAACGAACCCTCCCTCCCCTTTCTATTCGTGGCCCCCATGTGTTGTTGGCTTCCGTCACCCTGGTTCCCCGATCCCGGCATATGATGCAACGTAAACCTCCCCTGTCGTCCTGTTTTATCGTTTAGACCCCGCGTCCTCCTTGTCGACATTCAACCCGTTCGTTTTTCCTTCTCTCGTTCGCTTAGGCCGGTACATCTTTACAGTCTTTACTTGTTTTGCTCATTTCCTTATTGTCAAACCACGTCAAAAAAAACCCCACCATGGCCTCGTTCATGTCACGGAGATCACCAGTCACCCCGCCAGATGACCGCGACTATAGCGAGAACCCCATGGGCCTGTTCGAGCCTACCTCTGTCTTGAGCCCGAACTCGGCCACTCAGCCCGTCCCTACCATGACGCTTTCCCCTCCTCCGACCCCGCGAAGCTCCCGCCCGAAGAACGTGTCGATGAAGCTGAGGAGCAACTCGGGCCTGACCCTGCACACGAACGAAGACGCGTTCCGCCAGTACACCGACTACAACCCCGACGGGTCCCCGAGGTCCCCGACCTTCGGCACCGGCGTATGGTCCAGCCTCGACAGCGTCTCGACGATCCTGCGCCGCAACTTCGGGCCGGCCGTCGCGGAAGCCCCGCCCGAGGCTTGGCCCATCCCGGACTTTCTCGGGCGTGAGCTCCTCCAGGCGGTCCTCGCCAACGCCACCGCCTCGCAGCGCCTGTTCCAGGTCGCCCAGCGTTCCGGCTGCGGGCCGGACGTCGAGTTCCTCCTGCGGATCCAGGAGTACTCCAAGGCCCTGACGCAGTTCGGGAAGCAGGCCTCCACGATACCCACGCCGCGGGACCTCCCGTCGACCGTCTCCAAGTCCCTCAACGCCGACATGAAGCAGCTGAACAGCAACGTTCTCCCCGGCCTCGAGATGCTCTTCGGCGAGTCGGCCCGCTGCGTCGAGAAGAGGGTCGCGCGGACCGTGTACCCGGCCTTCGTGAGGCAGCAGCTGGCCGGCTCCACGTCGGCGTGCCTGAACGGCGCCCGCGGCGGCCCCGCGTACCCCGGCCTCGCCGAGTCCTTCTGCCTCGCCGACGTCCTCGCCCCCGACCAGCCGCTCATCGCGGCGTCCGACGCCTTCGTCTCGCTGACGGGGTACCCGAGGGCCGAGGCCCTGTCGCGGAACTGCAGGTTCCTGCAGGGGTCGCTGACGGACAGGGACACCACCAGGCGCCTCCGCGACAGCGTGTCGCGGCAGGAGGAGTCGCTGGAGCTCGTGCTCAACTACAGGCGAGACGGCGCCCCGTACTGGAACCTGCTCTTCACCTGCCCGCTGCTGGACTCCGCCGGCAAGCTGCGGTACTACCTCGGGGGGCAGATCAACGTCTCCCAGGACGTCGGCGACTACCAGGACGTCGTCCGGGTGCTGAACTCCGGGCCCGCCCCGGAAGAGGCCAACGTGGCGGCGGCGTCGGGCCGCGAGGTCCGGACCAGCCGGCGGATGAGCCGCGCCGGCAGCCACGAGAGGAAGCACGAGCGGCGGAGGAGCCTGCGCAACCAGGACAACCTGTTCAACAAGGGCCACACCAGGAAGAGCCTCTTCCAGCCCTTCCGGAAGCACGCGGCCTACAGCCCCGAGAACCAGGAGAACGCGCCGCCGCCGCCGCCGCCGGACGTCGGCATGGGACTCGGCCTCGAGGGCCTGTCGTCGACGACGGGTGGTCCGGCGGGCGCGTTGGAGCAGCAGCCGACCGCGCCGGCCTACCCCGCCTACAGCCGCATGATCATCGTGCAGAACACCGACTGCCTCCCCGAGTTCCCGCCGCGGTCGTCGTCCCTCCCCGCCGACCCGGCGCGGCGCAAGGCCGCGCAGCTGAGCGTGGCCTTCTGCTCGGCCGCGGCGCTCGAGGCGCTCGGCCTCGGCCACCTCGCCGCCGACGGCATCGCGCACCGCGACATCTTCGCGGTGCTGTCGGACCTGGCGGACTCGCCGTCCGTCACCAAGAGCTTCAAGAACACGGTCCGCGAGCGCATCGTCCGCGACGGCAGGCCGGCGACGCTGGAGATCGCGCTCCGCGGCGGGCACCTGGGGCGCAAGGGCAGCATCATGGGGTTCGGCGGGGGCTGGTCGTCGAGGGACGACGCCGACGGCCCCTCCAAGAGGCCGGGGAGGTCGTCCAGCAGGACGGGGTTCGCGGGGCTGGTCGGCGAGACGGGCAGGACGAACGAGTTCACGAGCCACTGGACGCCGCTGAAGAACTCGGCGGAAAAGGTCGAGTGGATCGTCATCATCATCACGCCCGTGGCGTGAGGAGGCACACATACCCCCGAGGACGCTGTAATAACGGGAACTACAACTTGTAACTATTAATGTATATGAACGAAAAAGGAACATAATGAGAAGCTTAGATAATTACCCAAGACACATATGCCTCTGCCTCTGTGCCGCGTTGTCAAGTGACATGTTCGTGACATACACTCTCTTTTCACACACCCCCATCTTTGATCGGGCGACACTGGCTTTCGTCTGATAATCTCTCCAATGATGCTGCAGTTAACAAAGTGCGACGATAGAAAGGCTTCAGGATAGGCTTTACGGTTTCTCTGTCGCCTTCCGATTTGGCGATACGTGTGGATAAATCGACGCTACAGGCCGCTTGTTTCTCCTCTACGTCCTGGATCGCTACAGTTACCTCTCTTTTGGAGGTCTCCAGCTCGCCCACCAATTCCTTGTATGTCCTCTCTAGTAGCTAGATAACGGGCTTGCTAGGTAGCACTTCTTCCCCCGGCAACCGACTGCCTTTCTCAGAGCTGCTGTAGCAAATATATCGATAGGTTAAGGCAAATATCTCAGCAGGCTCACTACCGGTTTAGCATAGACATATTCCCTTTGTACCTTCCCGGTGCGGCTTTTCTAAGGTCGCAATAGCGGTTCCAAGCTGATCGGAAAGCTGGTACACAAACGACTGGTATTCGGGAGGATGATCATGGGCATCCTTCTATAAAACCTTGACGCCCAGAGCTGGTGCCTGCGACTCTGCCGGCTGGCTGGTGGCATGGTCCATTCTCTATCCGTTTTTCCGTCTATATTTTCATCCTGGGTTTCATCCTTGCTTTCGTCCTCGTTTTTCACCCTTCATTTCATCCTTATTTAAATGACTGGTATTCGGGAGGATGATCGTGGGCATCCTTCTACAAGCACAGACCTTGGCGAGATTCACCAGCCTGGACTCCTTGATCTCGCAGTAAACATCATCAAGCCCGTACTCGACAAGGGCTTCTCTGCAGTCGCATGCAACTCGGTTGCCCGTCATCCATGGGAGTACATCAGCCAAGACCGAGATGGAGACAATCACAGGCATTCTTGGGCCAGTATATCCAATGCGAAGGACATCGATTACCCACCTACCAGTCGGCATTATACCGGGTAGGAATACCTAATCCTTAATTTCTCAGTGTGGAAGGCTCTATGTTCCATGCGGTAGGTAACAATAGCATACTCGCCGACTACAGTCTACAGCCAGGGTCTTACAATCCGACAAGCATGGGTTGTTAACCTTAAAGCGGAACGGTATCGAGCTAGACCATGCTACGAGATTAGGTTTGACTGGGAATGCTATAACGCTCAGAACTGTTGTCTGCGACTTTGCCGGCTGGCTGGTGGCATAATCCATTTTCTATCCGTTTTTCCGCCTGTACTTTCATCCTGGGTTTGTTTCATCCTTGCTTTCGTCCTTGCTGTCACCCTTCATTTCATCCTTGTTTAGATGTCTAGGACATAAGCAGCGGCGACGAAGGAATAGGTGGCTGCTGCTGCCGCTCTCTTCTGCGGGGCTGCCGTTCCTCTTGCAGGAAGAGGGTTTCTAGAAGCTCCAGACGACGCTGGACTTCTCCGGCGGCGGCGGCGGCGGCGGCACGGTCGGCCTCGAGTTGTTGCTGGTACGCACCTTGCAGCACATCGCGGCGGTCTTCCATGTCTGGGTTTGGGCTCGGGCTCGGACTGGCAGGGGAGTAATTAGCGGTTCGAGAGATCAGAACGAGTTCCCTCGTGACCGTCGGCTTTTGCACTCTGTTATATCAGACTGGCTCAACGACACCGCTATCGACGAGATGCTCAATCATTTCGCCGCAAGGAGCCCGCTCTTCGGCCGCGCCGGTTGCATCGATAGTACCATTCTCCAGCGGTCCCAGTCTGAGCGCGTCCCGGCTGTGCTCCGGCAACGGTTCGAGTCCTTGGCGACTACTCATCTTTGGTTGATGCCCGTGTGTGTATCGAATGCTTCGACTGACTCCCTTCTCGCCAGCGGCTACGAGAGTCGAATGATTGGCATCCTAAACGACTTTCTCGCGGGGAACAAGATCGGATGATGGGACGAGAGAGATCCGGGGAACGGAATCTGGGAAAAAGGGGTGTGTAACCACCGTACACGTAAAAGGATACCCGGAAACCTCTGGCTGCAATGGGACGAGGAGTCGTGCGTCTCTCCAGCCCACGTGTAAGTGGGAGATGGGAAAACGCCGCCAAGACCGCGGGGTCCCCCCTCGTGGCAGAGGGAACGCAGTCCGGCATCGCTGCACCCCAGCCGTTCGCACGGGGTCACGCCGCCCGCAGAGTTCTAGAATACCGCCGGGGTTTGCAGCGAAGCTGGCATGCTTTGCCGTGGCGATGGCGTGTTTGTACCTACACCACTTGAGAGACGAGGTCGGCCGAGCAAATCTGCGTGAGGGGTTTGGGTGGTGGTGATGGAGCGGGAGAAGCACGCGGGGAACAGGGGACGAGGGGGGCCAAAGGTTTTTTTCCTTCTCGACAGGGGGGAGGAATCCGATGGTCATTCGGTTTCGAAAGCACAAGTTGGGGAGATGGGACGTCAAATTAATGAAAAAGTTGTTCCGGGTGGATTTAATAACGTAAATATTAGCCAAGCTGTGGATCGCAATGCGCGCCTGAAAAATCTTTTCTACTATGCAATGAGGCCCGCATGTTCAGATACTCTATACTCTGTAGGGATTAGGATGTCTGGTTTGTACCGCCGTCCATGGTTTCTTCTCTGTTCCCCTTGTTTTCTGGTCTTTGGTACGTTGACTCGTTGAGTTTGGTGACTTTGGGGAGACACGATGGCTTTTGGGTGTGAGTCAAGACCAAAGCCGAGCAGAGTACAAGTCAACTCGGGCTACCGGCAGTAGAGGACGGTCATCTCACGACCGTCTTACATGCAAGACGTTGCAATGGCTTGAGTGGTGGCGATGATGAGGCTCCAAATCTGCCGAGAGTCCAGGTTTCCCACCCCCAAAGTCGCCACACCTCACCCTCCAGTGGGCCGAAGGGTGCGGGCCCGAGTCATTCCCGGATGGTACCACCAAGTACTTTTTGTAAAGAGCCGGTTGACGATGATGGCCACCCCGTCCGTGTGTGCCCTGCCTGCGCGCGGTGTGGCGGACGCGCCGAGATCGCCTCGCGAGGCCGATGACGGCGCGCATGGTGGATTATATCAAAGAATCTGGCCCCGATGAAAGGGACCTTGGCTCCGGTTTCCCCTTCTGCTCTGCGTCTATTTGCTTTCTCGCTCTCCTCCCCCTCCCCCTCCAAACCCTCACCACCTCTCGGGATCTGCCTGGTTCACGCGAACACCCCGCCCCAGAAACCGACTCCTTGACCTGATTACTCAAGGGAAGTAAGCCCACGAGAAAGAGAGAGAGAGAGAGAGAGAGAGGCAGAGAGCGAGAGAGACAACGCAATCAAGCACTGGAGTAGCGAAGCCGACCAAGCTCGCATCGGGACCGCTGAAGCCATGGGTAACACGACGGAAGTGAGCAGCAACCAGGCCGCTCCAGAGATGACCGAGGCCCAGAAGCAGGCAAAGAAGGATTCCGGCAGCGAGGACGCGGTGCCGGCCTACGTGCCCGCGACGACGGAGGAGAACAGCGTGCTGGCCGGCGAGGACGGCGAATTGATCGACTACAAGACCCTGACGTGGTGGTACGTCCCCTCCCCAAACGGTCCTCGATCCGGGGAATCACACAAGCAACCGGACAAGCAACTGGGACGAGAGACTGACCCGAACGACAGGCAAGGCGGCATCGTCCTGATCGCCGAGACCGTGTCCCTCGGCATCCTCTCCCTGCCGTCGGTGCTGGCGACGGTCGGGCTCGTCCCGGGCATCGTGCTCATCCTCGTCATGAGCTTCCTGTCGACGTACTCGGGCCTCGTGCTCGCCGAGTTCCGCAGCGAGTACCCGTTTGTGCAAAACTTTGGCGACGCCGTCGAGGTCGTCGGCAAGTCCATCGGCATGGGCTCCGTCTTCCAGGAGGTCTTTGGCTGGGCCCAGGTCACCTTCCAGGTCTTCGTCATGGGCTCCCACCTGCTGACCTGGACCATCTGCATGAACACCCTGACCGGCTCGTCCACCTGCACCATCGTCTGGGCCGTCGTCGGCCTGGGCGTCTTTGCTCTGCTCAACTTCCCGAGGACGCTCAAGTACACGAGCTACATGTCCATGGCCTGTGAGTGCCCCCTGCGACCTCCATTTCGACATTTCGACGAAGAGAACTTGTCGCTGACCGTTGATGTCAAAGCCTGCTTGTCCATCACCCTCGCGGTGCTCATGACCATTGGCGACGTTGCCGTCAGCCGTCCCATCGGCACCGGCAGCATCCAAGTCGCCCGCCAGCTCGGATTCACCGGCGCGTTCCTGGCCGTGACCAACATCGCCATCGCCTTTTGTGAGTAGCAAAAAACAACCCCGGCCACCAGTAGACCGCCTTTTCGCTAACAGTCTGCCCCCCCTTAGCGAGCCACTCGTGCTTCTTCAGCGTCATCGGCGAGTTCAAGAGGCCCGAAGACTGGCCCAAGGCCCTCGCCCTCCTCCAGATCGCCGACACGACGCTGTACCTCCTGGCGGCCATCGTCATCTACGTCTTCGTCGGGCCCGACGTCCCCTCGCCCGCGCTGTCCGCCGCCGGCTCCAAGACGATGCGCAAGGCCATCTGGGGCGTCGCCATCCCGACCATCGTCATCGCCGGCGTCATCTACGGCCACGTGGCCGCAAAGTACATCTTCTCGCGCCTCTTCCGCAACACCAAGCACATGATCCGCCGCACCAAGCTCTCGGGCGTCGCGTGGATCGGCATCGTCACCGGCATCTGGGCCCTGTCCATGGTCATCGCCGAGTCCATCCCCGTCTTCAACAGCCTCCTCGGCCTCATCTGCGCCCTCTTCGCCTCGTGGTTCTCGTACGGCCTGCCCGGCATCTTCTGGCTGTGGATGCACTACGGCAGCTGGTTCAAGGACGCCAGGCAGACCTGCAAGTTCGTCGCCAACGTGTGCCTGTTCCTGACGGGCCTCCTCATCTGCGTGCTCGGTCTGTGGGCGTCCATTGAGAGCATCGCCAACGAGAAGGCCACCAAGCCGTGGTCGTGCGCCTCCAACGCTGCGCACTAAGCTCCGTCTGCGGGAGAGGGGGGTTCGGTTCGCCGTTGGGGTGTAATGAGTATGTAATCAATAATATAACATGAGAACTTTTACTTTTCTCTCCCACAATTCTTTGATGTGTGTTTGGGCCGCATGTTGCAGACACATGAAGCCGCGCAACCCGACCAGCCCAGTGATGTGATGTGATGGCGACAGTCGTTGGCCAGCTTCCACAACGTTTCCATCATCCGCGAACCCTCCTCTGCTGCCATTGTTGGAGAGCCACCAAGGTGCCGACTGAAGCGTGTTTGATGGAAAGCCGCTCAGGTCCGGAATCTCGGCACAAGGGAAAAAGTCTGGGCAATATCACACCAGTCGGTCTCCGGAAGCGCCGAGACACCGACAGATTCTCAGGCACACGGACCTTTCATGTGCGTTATCGGCTTCCTTATCTAATCTCGCCTCATCGCGATGTCCATCCCAGGTCTGGGACTCAAGACACTCAACTTCCGCTTGACACACTGAGACTCACTGATCGCCGAGACAGGTACACACGATAGACGATTCTCATCACAATGGCCGTCACCGAATCAACACGGGCCCAGGTCGTGGGGGCTCTGGCCTGTCAGCGTAACTCGTACCTCCGGACGCTGGAGGCCGAGGTCGTCTCGTGTGAGAAACGGCCCCCTCCAGCAGCAGCCAAGAAGAACGGCAACAAGGACAAGTCGGCAAGCGACGCTGCCGACGGAGACGACCCGGAAACCTGGCTGATTGAGTTTTCCGACTCGGTCCTCTTCCCCGAAGGTGCTTCTCGTCAAAAAAAAAAAACTAAAAAAAAACTCCAGAGTCTGGGGGGAGATGGAGACAAGACTGACGAACTCGGCCCTTGACACCAGGCGGCGGCCAGCCATCCGACCACGGCACCGTCACCCCGTTATCGAACCCGGGGACGGCTCCCATACCGATCGAGTTCGTCGAGCGCGTCGGGCTGCGCTGCGTCTACCACTCACCCCGGCCCCTGGCGCCGGGCGAGACGGTCCTCCAGGAGGTCGACTACCAGCGCAGATGGGACCACATGCAGCAGCACACCGGCCAGCACCTCCTCTCCGCCGTCATGGACGCGCACGACGACCTGGGCACCCTCGGATGGGGCATGGGCAGAGGCGGCGCCATGAACTACGTCGACCTGCCCCGCAAGCCCTCCGGCGCGGAACTGCAGGCCATCCAGGCCCGGTGCAACGACGTCGTCCGCTCGAACGTGCCCATCACCGTCGAAACCCCGGACGATGCCGAGCTTCACAAGATGCCGGGGGACTACGACCAGGCCAACGGCGTTGTGCGAGTAATCCGCATCGGAGACATTGATCGCAACACGTACAAAGTCCCCCCATTCACCCGCTTCCCCCGTCCCGGTGCTCGTATCGCTAACATATCTGCGCAACGTGCAAGGTGTTGCGGAACCCACCTCTCGCAGACCTCGCACATCTCGCTCATCCTCGTCCACCACGACGAGCCGGTCCACGGGAAGAACCGCCGCCTCTACTTCTCGGCGGGCGACAGGGCCATCGGCCTCGCCGCGTCGTCCATCGGCGCGGTGGGGGCCATCTCGAGGCTGCTCTCCAGCAAGAACACCGCCGACGAGGTCGTCCAGGGCGTCAGGGCCGCGCAGGCCGCGGCCGCGGACCTGAAGAGGAGGGAGAAGAAGCTGCTCTCCGACGTTGCCGAGTTCGAGGCCGAGGCCGCCGGGGCCAGGCTGCGGACCGGCGGGAGCGCCTGGGTCCACCGCGCCGACGGCACCGCGGACTTTGTGAAACGGGTCGCGGCCGGCGTAAAGGACGCCGTCGCGGCGCACGGCGGCGGCGTGGTCGTCGTGGCGACCGGCGAGGAGAAGAAGGGCGGGCAGGTCGTCGTGCTCGGGGCCAAGAGCGGCGTGGACGCGCTGGTTCCCAGGATCAAAGACGTCGTCCCGGGAGTGAAGGGGGGCGGCGCCGGAGACAAGTGGCAGGGCAAGGTCGGCGCGTGGGAGAAGGACAGCTTGGAGGCGCTCAGGAAGCTGGTTGAAGGCTACGGTGCTCCAGACGGGATCGGAAAGGGAAAATGATGAGAGGTCAAGACCACACGCAGTTAAAAGTCCATTTAGAACTAAGCACAAAAGAGGGAGTGCTTATACAAACCATCAAGTGGCCATCACCCCCTCGTTTCTACTTTGCAGCTTCGTCCAACATCACCATCCAGATCCTCGAACCCAAACATCCACAATCTCCGTCCTGTCGGGCCTGCTCGAGTCCACCACCAGATACCAGCCGTACAAAGCCCCCGTGACGCACGCGTGGTTCGGGTATATGCTGACCGTCTGCCCGACCTCCAACGGGATCGGCGGCAGATCGGCCTCCCCCTCCGGGCCCGAGTCCCAGGACAGGACGGAGTGTTCCTGGCTGATCCTCTCGACGACGAGCCTGCGGCCCCGCTCGCGCCCGGGGAACGGCAGGCGGCCCGTGACGCCCCAGCCGCCGTACGACGGGCAGGGCTCCCTCCCCAGGCCGAGCGTCCCGACGGCGACCAGGGCCTCGGGGCTCTCCCGCTCGCCGTCGTTGTAGACGCTGCACACCTCCGCCGCCACCGTGATGGCCACCTCGTCCTCGTAGCCGCCGAGGCCCGTCCTCGACCGCGTCGACATCTGCTGCATGTCGAGGAGGGAGTAGACGCCGGCGTGGAGCTCGAGGCTCGACCCCAGCCCCTGCCGCGACCCGGCCCCGGTCCCGGCCCCGGCTTTGGCTTTGGCGATGGCTTCGCGGAGACGCCGCTCCCCGGGACCGCCCGCCGCGCCCGCCGTCAAGTTCTCGACGGCCGTGACTTGCGGCGTCGCGCCGACGCTGATCACCACCTCCCGCGTGCCCTTGCTCAGCAGGAGGTCGGCGTTGGCGTCCAGGGCCTCCAGGCAGCCCTCGATCTCGGCGGCCAGGTTGTGCATCGCTCGGTCGGCCGTCGTGTCCCTGTAGCTCAGGCTGCTGTGGGAGTACAGGCCCACAAAGGCCGCCCGGTCGTCCGCGTCGAGCCGGACGAGCCCTTCCAGCAGCCCCCCCTTGTTGAGCGCCGCCGCCGGCAACCCCGCGCGGTGGTAGCCCGTGTCGACCTTCAGGAAGACGCCCACGGGGAACCCGGCGAGCTCCCGCAGACGCTCGACCGACTCCAGCTGCAGGGGGTGGTCGACCAGGACGGTGAGGCCGTTCCTCCCGAGCTGCTCGGTCAGGGCGGCCAGTCGATGGACCTGGGATCCGAGGAGCGGTACCCCGTAGAGCACGTTGACGTCGCGGCCTGCCTGCTTGTAGTCTTGGAAGACGGGCAGCAGGTGTTCCATCTCGGCCACGGTGGACGCGATAAAGTTGACTTGTCGGTGTTTCTCGCCGGCCTGGAGACGGGCGATCTCCCTCGTCTGGGCCACGGGTCAGCTTCCCCCCCCCCCTCCTCCTCCCCTCGACATCGATCCGGGCGCTTCCCAGCGGCGAAATACCGTGAGGGGGTACCATCACGGCATTCGCCACCGGCATAGCTGACTTACCTTGTGAGTTTTGACATGAGCCCTGAATCCCACCTCAAGCGCGTCCACGCCGTCCAGCATCGACTGGCAATGCCGTCTGACCTTGGCCGCGTCCAAGACCGCCGCAGGCTTGGGCACGCTGCGGACATCTCTCCCGACGTAGAAGTCCCTGAGAGAGTCTACCACCGGCGCGATACGTTGCGGAACAGACATGCCGACGTTGCTGTTTGGGGCTGTGGGTTTATTATGATGTTTGGGTTGGGGGTCCAGGTTGAGAATGGCGGACGAAGTCAACGCCGACTGACAACCACGGCGACCAGCGCTTCTTATATGCAGCCTGAGTGCGGGGAGAACATTTGTACGCGCGTAATACTTGAACCAATGACTGACTCAGCCTTGGCTGGTCCGCACCGAGATCGGGGATTGATGACGGAACATCCAGAGTCCTAAGCCCGACCGATATGACTTGCAGGAAGCTGATGTCTCGGGCTTGCTGATGTAGGGGTTTTTCTTACCAGCGAATTTCGGAGGGCATAGGAGCCGCAACGAGAATCGCGGCTCATTTGTTTCAGGAGTGCCGTCCTTTGGTCATGTCGTAGAATCCAATGTCAACCGTATTCAAGTGACCGTTGACGAGAGTGGGTGTGAGGTCACTTGAACGGTATTGCTACGGGTAATACATACTCCATACGGATTCCGTCAAGAATGAATAGGGTCATCAGGAACCGTTACATTCCCGGCGTCAAGATGGGTATTATCTACAGCAACCGAATTCGGATTTTCCAAGTCCCCAGGAACCATACGCAAACTACGGAACGAACAACACACGCCCATTTTTTGTTAGAAGAACAATAGACAAAAGAAAGAAGAAAGAAGATGAAATCCGGGTGACGCTCACTTGGACGACCGAACAACAAGCTCCGCCGTCGCCCTGATGTCCCGAGAGCTGAAGCCGACGCGGAACACCACCGGCCCGTCCGGGATGACCCAGGTCTGCGACGCCACGTCCCAGTAGCTCAGGTCGCGCCGCAGCACGTCGAAGCCGACGGCGGCGGACCCCCCCGGCTCCAGAAACACCTTCTCGAACCCCCGCAAGACCTGGACGGGCGTGCCCGCGGGCACCGAGCCCCCGGGCAGCGAGACGTAGAGCTGCGGCACCGCGGCGCCCGCGACGGGCCCCGTGTTGGCGACGCGGGCGGTCACGCGGACGACGGCGTCCCAGAGCTCCGGGTTGCCCCCCGGGCCGTTGGGCGCGGAGGGGCTCGGCGCGGCGGCGACGTCCCCCCCCTCCCCGGCCAGCCGCTCGACCTCGAGGGGCGGCTCGACGCCGAACGTGGTGTAGCTCAGGCCGAAGCCGAACTCGAAGAGCGGGTCGACGCCGTCGGCGTCCAGCCGCCGGTAGTCGACGAGGAGGCCCTCGTCGAAGTCGGCCTGCCACGCCGACGGGGAGGTCGCGCCGTCCGCCCCCCCCGTGAGGTTGACGACGGGCACGTCCGTGTCGCCGGCGTCGACGGGGACCGAGTACGGCAGCTTGCCCGACGGGTTCACGGCGCCCCAGAGGACGTCGACGATGGAGTTGCCGGACTCCTGCCCGGGCAGGTGGGCGGCCAGTATCGCCGTGACGTTGGGGTTGCCGGCCCACGGCATGGTGTTGACGCCCGCCGAGTGCGTGACGACGACGGTGTTGGGGCAGCGCCGCGCGACGTTGCCGACGACCAGCGTCGAGTTCCAGTCGGCCTCGTGGTCCGTCCTGTCGCGGGCCTCGGACGCGAAGGTGTTGAGGAAGACGAGGCAGACGTCGGGGACCGGGTACAGGCTGCTGAAGTCGCCGGCGGCCAGCACCCTGTTGTTGAGCACGTGCTGGACGCGGGCGCCCCCCGTCGCGCGCGAGCGCGCCTTGATGGCCTCGAGCGGCGAGACGACGTACGTGTGCCGGCCGGTGCCGGACCCGCCGCCGACGGAGAGCGTGCCGATCTCGAAGGCGGCCCCGAAGACCAGGCCGTCGGCCGGGTCCGCGGCGTCGTTGCCAAAGACGCCGATGTTGGCCGGGTCCCTGAGCGGGAGCGTCCCGTTGACGTTCTTGAGCAGGACCGTGGCCTCGGCGCCCAGCTTGCGGATGAGCTTGGCGTGGTCGCGTCGGACGTCGCGGCTCGGGGGCGGCGCCGAGGGCAGCTGGTCCAGCATGTTGGACTGGGCGGCGATGGTGTACGCGATGGACGGGTCGACGGCCGGGTAGTCGGCGCCGTCCTGGTCGAAGAGGTAGTACTGCGTCATGATCAGCCGGATCATCTGGTCCAGGCGCTCCTCGGAGACGGAGCCGTCCTCGACCATGGCCGTGATGTTGGGCCCCCAGTACGTCTCGCCCGTGAGGGCCTGGGCGTGGCCGATGGGCCCGGGCATGTTCATGTCCAGCCCGTTGTTGATGGAGCCGGCCCCGGAATGCGTCGCGAACCAGTCCGACATGACGTACCCCTCAAAGCCCAGCTCCGTCTTGAGGATGCCGTTCAGCAGGGCCGAGTTCTCGCAGGCGTACGTCTGGTTCAGCCGGTTGTAGCTGCACATGAAGCTGGCGACCCCGGCCCGGACCGAGTTGGCAAAGGGCCAGAGGTACAGCTCGTGGAGGGTGCGGTCGTCAATGTTGGACGAGATGGCGGCCACCTCCGTGCCGTTTGCGAGCCACGAGTTTGTCCGCTGCGTCTCTTGCTCATTGCCGATGAAGTGCTTGGCGCAGGCCTGCACGCCCGCCGATTGCATGCCTTGGATGGTGAGCTGCATGGCGACGCCTGTGAGGTACGGATCGACCGAGAAACCCTCCCAGTTTCGGCCTCCCAAAGGATGACGCCCCAAGGGCCCGGCAACCGGGCTATCGAACATTTGTGAGCAAAAAAAGGTGAACCAGCGGCGGGCGACGAGGGGGGGAGAAGCGGGGAGAGGGGAGGGGGAGAAGACATACCCGAGTCCGACGTGGACGCCCTTGTCGCGGAACTCGTTGCCCAGGGCCTTGCCACGCAGGTACATGAGTTCCTTGTCCCAGCTGGCGGCGGTGGTGAGGCCGGCCGGGAAGACGCTGACGAGGTCGGCGCGGTCCAGGGCCGTCGGGCCGTCGAGCAAGCAGAGGCCGGGGAAGCCGACGCGCTCGATGGGCGCGATGTTGCCGATGCAGCCGCCGGCCTCAAGCCCGAGCTGGCCGGTGACCATGCGCGTCTTTTCCGTCAGGTTGAGGCGGGCCACAAAGGCGGTCGCCTTGGAGACGGCCGCATCCCAGTCCCGGACTGGAGAGGCTCGAGACGGCCGAGGGGCCGGAGAAGCAGCTGGCTGTGCTCGATGGCGGGCTAGCCAGCTGCCGCCGCCGAATAGCCTGCTGGCAGAGTAGGCCGAGATCAGGATGAGGCCCGTGAGGTACAGCGCGACCGCGCGTGGAATCCATGACCTCGAACATTTTGGCAGAGGGCGGTGGTGGTGGTGGTGGTGGTGGGCTGGTCCGGTCCGCTTGCTGGCGGGGTGGCTGTCGTGGTCGGAGTCTTTGCCTCTGGTGGCGGGAGGGGTGGTCTGGCTCTCGTCGGGCATCGTGTCGTTCGAGAAGCTGCAGGACCCGTCGTTCAAAAGGAGAGAGGCCTTCTCACTGTCGGAAGCTCGGGACCGCATGGCATTGATGCGCGTTGGCTCCCGGGCCCTCGACGAGTCCATGGTTGGTTTGGGGGAGTGCACAGTCTGTCAACAAGCCGTGGTCTGCTTCAAAACATGGCACAGGAACGACACATGGGAGAGAGAGGCGTGTGGCGGTCACGGGTTCTCGAGAATCCGAGGTAGAAGAAGGACGACACGAACGTTCCATGCGTCAAGGTCCCGAACGGTTCGCTGTCCGGACGAGTATGTGATTGACTGACCGATCGAGAGGAGCAGGTTCGTGAGACAAGGTTTTTCGAGGATTGGATGGGAACGTTTTAGGTAGAAGCAGGACGACAAATGCGCCCGATGAAGAAATGGAAGTGCGCGACACACACACTCGAGGGTCAGTGTCCTTTGCTTTGCGTGACGTGACACCCAACTATCAACCCCCCCCCCTACCTCTCTCGCCTTTCCGATAACAAGGGGTGCCCTGTGCCTGGTTTGTTCCTGATGAGAGTTTAGCGCGGAAAGGAAATGCGTTCAAGGGCCAACATGGCGCCCCTATCACGGGGGCGGGACTCGGAGCCGTCGCGGATCACCGGGCTCGGATCCGGTAAGGCATTCCTCGAGCATTGTATACGTCATGCACGTTCTGGCGGTCTGGGTTACGCGTATTACGAGGCGGATGGCCGACACGGGGCTTGTTGATGCAGGGAGAAGGGGGAGACGTGTTTGGGCGAAAACCATCAGTCCATACGTGCTTGTTTGCTTTCCCGGAGAATTATTACTAGGTTATTGCCACGTCCACCTTGTCCCCCTTGTCTCACAATGCCCTTTACTCGGTCGCCATGCGATGAACAGACGTGGCGGGCTTCCCGATCTGGATCGCAGTTTGATCGGGTATATTGAACTTTCCCCCCCCAGCCTCTTCTTATTCCGCACGTTTTGCTGTGCTGTGCTGTGCTCATCCAAAGCACATTCACCAATCCGAGCTGAATTGTTCCCAACCCCCCGAAGCGCCGAGTAAGCCGGGCCACATGGCCCCTGGTCAAGTCGCTCATCGTGCCCCCAACAAAACTTACTTTACCCGTCGTGCTCGCTGTCTCTACAGGATTCGCCCGGCCAGGACAACGACGCCGCTGCCATGCCGTCTCCCTGCATCGTTTGGGTCTTTGAGAGACCCGGTCCTCGCATGGGATTCTCGAGGGAACCCGCACCCCGGGGCCATCACCCTGTTGCGAAGCGTAGGGAACAGACGGTCGAGGCCCGGCAGGGAGTGAGGTTACACTCATTTCGTGACTCCACCGCAGCCCCATGTAGTACCGCGCAGCATCGAAATGTGACATGAACAACAACTACAGTCTGTTGCGTTAGCTGTCAAAGCGCCTATAAAAGTGGAGGCACCCCCGCTTAGAGGACACTTTGGTTGCTGCTAAATACTCTGGCTACTTTGACACACCCCCTCAGGCTTATACATCATACTAAGCCTGATTTTTATGCTAGGGGATTTGCTAACCAATGAGCTCTTATCTACCCTCTCAGGATAGTCCGGGTCACAACGGATCTGAGCAGTGATTTCTGGATTTCCGGCTCTTTCTGGATCTCAGCGGATTCATCAGTTACCTAATCCCTCAATCTAGCAAGACTTGAACTCATAGCCTATAGAATTTAATAGTAGGGGTAGGTATTAGATACTTACTGATATAGCTAGTAGCTTAGACTATTAATTATTAAAGTACTTATAAAAGTAGAGGTACTTTTACTTAGAGAATACTTTAGTTACTACTAAATACTCTAGCTACTTTAATATTAGTAGTATTAGAAACCTATTTTTCTATCTATATATTAGTAATCTATTAATATAACTCTATAAAAAACTATACATTTTAGTTAGTAGATTTAGAAATTTATATATCTAAATATTAAGTAATTTCTCTTTTAAAGTTACTTATTACTAATATTATTAATACTAAAAGTAAGGCTATTTAAACTTATATAAGACTTTTTATTAATTAATTTATTAATAATTAATACCTCTTAATTCTTTTATTATCTTAATTAAAAAATTATATAAACTATATTAATATATAGCTTTATTACTTATTATTATAATATATAAAAATAAATAAGCTTTAAAGTTTATAATATTTTTATTTTAAAAACCTATATAAGGCTTTTTTCTTATTAATTTATTAGCTAATTAATAAAATCTTAAACTTTAATATCTTAGAGAAATACTATAAGATCTACCTTAAAAAATAGCTTAATAAGAATAAGAGTAAGCTAGCTAAGCTTTTTTAGGCTCTAAAGTCTATAATATTCTTATTACTATTACTACTCTTAATTAAATAAAATAAGAGCTTTAATTAGATAAAATAAAAGATTATGTATTGAATTAAATAAATATAATAATATTAAAGCTAAATAAAGATAAATAAAGAAAGATAATAGAAATACTAAAGACTTTAAAAGATAAAATAGATATTAAAGTTATTAAATAAATAAGCTATAGTTTATATATAATTTAATAATAATAATATTAATATAAAGTAATAAAAAAAGTAAAAGTATATACTCTAAGTAAGATAATTTATATAAAGTTAGAGATATAATAATTATAAAAGTTATAAAAGCTTTTTATATATTATAATAACTTTAACTTTAAAGAAATATAAGATTTCTTTTTTAAATCTTGTATTATTAATATTTATAAGTTAATAATTAATTAGTAGCTTTAAAATACTAAGTTATTAGTATTATAGATAAGGTTAATTAACTAAGTAGGTAAAGTAGTTATATATTAATAATAAATAAAAGAGGAGGATTTTACTAGCATTTACTAGCGCTACTAAAAGAAGTGAGGCAGCCGTAGAAGGAGGGATATTATGTAACATAGAAGTTATGTAATGTTAGCATGGCCCCACTATTATTCTAGTAGATCTATCATATCCTTAATACTAGTAACTATCTAAAGTAATAGTATTCCTCTATAATAGCCTAGCTACTATATAAATCTAGCTTTTTATTAGAAAGCCTAAAAATGCAATAAAAATCTAAATCTAAAAGTATTACAATACTTTAAATCTATATAACCTATTATATAGCTTATAAAACCTATCCTTTTAATCCAATTACTACTATTCTATTACTAACTAGCTTCTCTAATAACTTATTTAGTACTAATTTAGTAAATCTATCTACTAGGTTATTAGTTCTCTTAATTTATTATACCTTATAGACTTTCTATTTCTTATATAACTACTTAAGGGCTATAATATCTATTATAAGTTACTTCTCTTTTATAGTACCTAATTTAATAAGGTATTTATATAAGAAGTATAAATCTATATATAAAATAGTTAGAATTACTAATATCTTTATTTAGTCTATTACTTACTAAAGAGTAGTTATAATAGTATATACTATATCTACTCTAGTTACTATCTTATATATCTTACTTAGTGGTATACTATAGGTAATATACTTATACTTTATTAAGCTAAAGTATATAATACTGTCAAAGTGGGTGCAATATGCTGGCGAATGGCACGGACCTCCAGGCCCATTGGGCCGGATTGGGAAAGGTCTGCGGCGAAATGTTGGTTGACATCTATGGAACGGATTTTGCCAGCCAAAATATCCGGAATCCGATGACCACGTGCATTTGGATCCTGAGGCAACACAACAGCCATAAATGTGCGGGGAATCCCATGGAAAATAGCGACATAGTTACACATACATACACTAGTAATTAACCAGGGATTTTTACTGTAATTATCTATGTACTTTAACAAATACTTCTAATAATATTAAAGTAGTTATTAGTATTATTATTACTAGTTTTCTTAGCAGTAAGGATAATAAGGAAGCCTAATTATAATATAAAGTCCTTATTATTTATAAAGGACCTATTTACAAAGACAAATAGTTTTACTATAGTAAGGTTAATAGAATAGAAAGTTAGACCTTAGTTAAGGTTATTTATCTACTAAGTAATTCAGTAGTTTAGAGCTATAATATCTTCTTTAGTTAGAGCTTAATACTATATAGTAATAGAGTAGTTAAAGCATGCTTCTAGTTAATAGACTGATATAATATAGACTCCTTAGGCCTATTATTTAATATACTATTTAAGAGCCTTAGAGGTAGTACTATTAATAGGTTATAGCTTCTTACCCTAGCCTTTCTACTTAAGGACTAGCTTTCTATTACTAGTTAAAGAGATAACTCCTCTATTAAACATAAGTAAGTTATTAATAGTTAGTCTCTTCTTTAGTTTAGCTATAAAGTCTACCTTAGTTAGCTTTTTATCTTTATATATAGTAAATTAGTTATCTAAAAGGCTAAGTATATTATTAGTTTATATACTAATAACTATAAAATCTAGATTTACTATTAAGCAGATAAGCAGGCATAGGTTATATATTAATAATTCTATCTAGAGCTTTTCTCTATAGTAGGTACTATATGTTACCTACTAGTAAGTACCTACTTCTGTAATACCATATACAGGTTAGATTACCTATATAATAATCCCCTTAGAATAGAGGTACTAGATCTATAGTAATAGATATATAAGAATTATTTAAGCTAGCTAGATAGTAGACTATAGGTATACTTAAGTAATATCCCTTAGCTATAGTTAAAATCTATAAAGTTATATTAGTAGTGTAGTAAGGGCTAGAATAAGTTACTAGCTAGCTCTTAAGATAGTTAGTAATTAGGTTAGAATAGCCTCCTTCCTATCATTAGCATACCTTTATATAATAAGGTAGGACTTTTTATAAGGTACTTTATTCTTACCTTTAACCTTATCAACTATTCTAGCCTTAAAGATTTATATACTTATATACTCTATTTTATTATATATAATAAAGTAAAATATACTATAGGTAAGAAGGGTCTTAACCTTAAGCTTATTAAAGTATTTAAAAGGGTTACTAGAGGTAGTAATAATACCCTTTTTATATAGTTTAATTACTAGTAGTTAGTTTACTTCTTCTTTTATAAATAGAAAGGTAGTAGCTAATAGAATATTAGCTATATAGTAAGTTATAGTTAACTACTACTTAGTCTTATTAAGGAAGTAGTACTTATAAGAGTAGCCTCTATCTCTTTTTAATAGGTTTAGATTAATAATAATAGTACCTTATTTATTATTAATAGTTATAGTAGCTAGCTTATCTTTATTATTATTATTAGTCTTTAGAAGACCCTAGTTAGCTGCTTTAGTTAGTAATATATTAATAGGCTGCTTTTAGTCTCTTGTATTATTATTAGAAGAGTTATAATAGTATAGTTTAACTATAGTATATTTAAAAGTTTATAGGCTATAGGGGAGGTTAATAATATATTTAGTTCTATTAATACTAATAAGTTAAAAAGAGCCTTACTAGCTACTCTTTTTATACTATATGTAGACCTTAGACTATAGGGGCAGTACTAGAGTTAATAATATATTAGAGCTATTATATATTCTAACTACTTTATTAACTTACTATTTTATATAGATTTAGTAGACTACTTCTATTACTTTTCTAACTACTTTAGCTCTCTTAGTTATAGTTAGTAATAGAGATAAATTATCTATTATCTATAGGTATATACTAAAAATAAGGAGGGTTAGAATAAGGCTATTAGAATTAGTAGTATTATTAATAGTCTTAATAGTAAGTTAGAGGGTAACTTCTAATAAGATACCCTTATTATAAAGTATCTTATAGGCTTACTATAAAGAAGTATAGTATCTTTCTACCTTACTAATGCTATAGTATACTTTAATAAGTACTTCTTTTACCTTAATTAATAGTAATTAAATAGACTTCTTAAATTTAGAAAAGTAAAAGTTAAAGCTAGTATCTATAACTATCTAGTCTAGCAAGCTAAGATATATATTAATCTAATACATACGTAGAGCTTCTTATATATGTTCTATAGTAATAGAGTTAGGAAAGCAGGCTGCTTAAAATAATATAGTAGTATTAATAATATACAGAGTAGGGTAGTTTCTATTAAGGTAAACTATATTAACAATAATCTCATAGTTAAAGTTATAGTTATTATCTCTTAGAGTAAACTTAAAGTAGCTAGGTAACTTTTTATTTATTTAGTAATAATAGTAGAGTTTTATTAATTACTTTAAAGTCGCAATTTTAATATTATTACTAGACTGTATTAGTACCTTATAAAGTCTATAGACTAATAAGTAGCTAAATTATTAGTAGACTTTTTATAATTTAATATCTATGAGATAGTACTAGGCTATACTTTACGCGGGCTGCTCTAATAGTATCTACACATAGCCCTATTTATAAATAATAGGTATAATAGTCTTTTCTTAGATAAGCTTGTTTATTAGGTTATTAAAGTATATACTATTACAGTCTATATCTATAAGGTATAAGAGAAATAGTATATTTATTAGTATTACATAGAATATGAGAATATCTAACGGCGTTAGAATATTAATAGTGCCTTTTAAAATAAAGTACTTACTATTACTAAATTAAATTCTTACTTAACCAGCATTATTAGTATTTAGCGTTAATTAGCTATAGAGCAATTATTATAGGGTAAGGTATTAATTAAAACTAATAGTTAAATATTCTACTGCTCTAGAATCTAGTATAATACCCTAAAAGGTAGTTACTAAGTATTAGTCCTTAAGTATAAAAATATCTCCTACTATAGTACCTTTCTTAGTTATATTACCTTATAAATCTTCTTTAGTAATAAAGTAAGTAGTTAACTAGTTATAAAGGGTATTAAAGACTATTAGACTATTAACTATAGTAGAGTTAAAGTAAGTAGTTAAGGTAAAGAAGGTAGTATTAACTCTATTAGGTTTATTATTAATTTTATTATCTAATTTAAAAGGTTTAAATCCTTTAAAGTTAGTTATAAAGTAGTAAAAGTCTTCAAGAGAAGATTCTATAGAGTACTACTTCTTATACTTATAGTATAACTATTATTATTTCTCTTTTAAGTATTTTATTAACTAATAGCTAGTCTTACTATAGATATAGTACTTCTTAAAAGTATTACTACTATTATAGTTTTAATTAAAAGAGTAATATAAGCCTTAGTTATTATAGTTATTATAATTATTTAGGTAGGTACTACTACTATACCTCTACTAGTAACTATATTAACTATTATAAGTATAGTTAGTCTAAAAAGCCTTATTACCTTAAGGTTATTACTAGGTAAAATCTTCCTTAGTTACATACTAATAGGTAGGCTACTTAAATTTAGCTATATTACTAATAGCTAATTATAATTAACTATAGACTCTATTAAATATACTAAAAGAGTTATAGAGAGCTAATAAACAGTTCTTAACCTCTTAGTAGCTATTAATAAGATAATCTTAAAGAATGCTATTAGTAGGGATACTAATTTAAGTAACTACCCTTACTAATATACTTACCCTCTTAATAAGTACCTCTAGAGCCTCAGTCTTACTCTTATTAGGGTTGTTATAGATAATAGTAACTAGGTTAGTCTACTATAACTCTAAAAGGCATGCTTAGTATATCTCCTCTATCTTAAAGTTAGCCTTAACTTAAGAGACTATTATATAAAAGTTAAGGGTGAGAAATAGGTTATAGAGGTAGTTAGTATAAAAGTTAGATATAGCCTCTTTTAGTATAATAAAGAAGGTATCTATATAGTATTTCTAGGAGATACCTACCTTTCTATATAAGTTATAGAAGATAGTAAGCTTTAACTTAAGTAACTTATATACCTCTCCTCTATACTTTACCTTATCAAGGTATATCTTAATAAGGTTAGTGATCTAATATATCAGAAGGGTATTATTAAGGGGGTAGGTTATTATAAAGTTTGTAACTAGTATAGATATATAAGCTAATACTAAAGCTACTAGGGCTAGGGTTACTGAGTAAGCTAGTACTAGAGCTGGTATAGGTATATAAGCTAGTACTAGGGCTAGTGGTCTAGTTAGGCTTTAATTAAATAAGATAGTTAGCATAATACCTAAGATATTATTAATAAACTTAGGGTTAACCAGCTTGTTTCTAAAGTTATTATTCTTAATAGTAAAAGCCTTAATCTAGGTCTTAGACTATACTCTAGGTATATTACTTTTAAGTATATTACATACTTATCTAGTAACTGTTATTTTTAATAAAGTAGATACTAGGATACCTCTTTATATAAGGAAGTTATAAAAATCCTTAATAGTATTATAGTAAGCTTATTTAAAGTCTATAAGTAACTATTCTTTAAAGTTATCCTTAGCTATCTACTATAAGGTTATACTTATTTATTACTATAGGATACTATACCTTATTATTTAGAAGTTAATAATAGTAGCTAAAGCCTAAGGTTAAAGAGTTATACTTAGGTTATTAGAGAACTCTAATAAGGTAGTAATACTTTATAATAAGGGGATAATAATCCCATAGCTTATCTTAGGGATATAATAAGAGTAGGTAATACTTTTAAGGTATACTTTACTATCTTTAGAGAATCCTCTTAGTACTATAATAGACCTTAGTAGTAATTTACTTTAAGCTAAATACTTTTACTATAATAGGAGTAATTATATAGAAATAGATATTTTTACTCTCTATTAGTCTTATAACCTCTATAAATATAGGTATTTACTTCTAACTATATAGGCTTAAAGGTAAATCTATATATTAGAGAAATTATTACTAGTAGTATAGATAATAGGTAGAAGGAGTAAATAAAGTAATAAAAGTTAGAATAAAAGGAGGAAAGAAGTAATAAATTCTTAAGAGTTATAATAAATAGTAGAAAGAGTAATAAAGAAGAGTAAGGAAGGTAAAGGTATATACTATTTATAAGGAAGAAAGAAGTAGTTAAAGAGATAGGTAGTTAAAGGGTATAAAAGACTATCTACTACATAAGTAAGTAGATAAAGTCTTTTAACTACTTATATCTTTACTACTAATTAAGTAAGTAAATAAAGTTACTAAAGTTAATAAGAGGAAATTATAAAGTAGAAAAGGGTAAAGTTAAATAGGTTAATAGACTATAAGAGTAGACTTTTTTATTTATTAACCCTTTCTAACTATAATATTAGAAATAGATATAGCAGTAAGTTCTATAGAGAGATAAGCTCTATTTAATATATAAGCTTATAGGCTAGCTAATAGTCTATTAAGATAGAATTCTTTATTATTTATAGTAATAAAAAATAATACCAGTAAGAGTGCTATAGCAGAGATAGGATAAGGGTAGTAATAAAAAGAGGTTATAAGGAGTAGAATATAGAGGCTACTATTACCTTTCTTAAATAGGTTAAAAGTAACAAAATTAATAAAGTTATAAGTTATAAGTAATAACTTCTTAAAAAGTAACAAAGTTAAAGAAAGTGATATTTATATAATAGATACTAGGCTTAAGGACCTTTTGCTAGGTATTTATTCTAGTTACTAACCTTCCTTCTACTAGGTAGTATATTAGCCTTCTATAAGTTAAGTAAATAAGTAAGAGTATTATTATCTCTTTTACTAATCCTTACTAATCTATAGTTATTATAGTAGTAGTTATTATAAAGTTAACTATTAATTAGTATTACTATTATAGGTAAGGTTAATTAACTAAGTAAGTAAAGTAATTATATATTAATAATAAATAAAAGAGAAGGATTTTACTAGTATTTACTAGTACTACTAAAAGAAGTAAGGTAGCTATAGAAGGAGGGATATTATATAATATAAAAGTTATATAATATTAGTATAGCCCTATTATTATTCTAGTAGATCTATCTATTAAAGTACTTATAAAAGTAAAGGTACCCCCTCTTAGAGGATACTTTAGTTACTACTAAATACTCTAGCTACTTTAATATACCCCCTCAGGCTTATATATTATACTAAGCCTGATTTTTATACTAGGGGATTTACTAACTAATGAGCTCTTATCTACCCTCTTAGGATAGTCTGGGTCACAACAGATCTGAGCAGTGATTTCCAGCTCTTTCTGGATCTTAGCGGATTTATCGGTTACCTAATCCCTTGATCTGGTGAGACTTGAACTCATAGCCCATAGAATTTAACAGTAGGGGTAGGTGTTAGATGCTTACTGACGTAGCTAGTAGCTTAGACTGTTAATTATTAAAGCACTTATAAAAGTAGAGGTACCCCCTCTTAGAGGATACTTTAGTTACTATTAAATACTCTAGTTACTTTAATACTATTATATCCTTAATATAAGTAATTATTAAAATCTATTTATATTATTATTACTTAGAGAGATAAAAACTTATAATATACTTAGGTATATACTATCTATTAATACTACTTAAAATAATTAATCTTTATTAATAAGTTAGGTATAAATAAATAAATAGATATTATAAAAATAGGTTAGATATTAAAAGGCTTAATACCTTATTATAAGAATAAACTTAAATATAGGTAGTAATATTAGGTCTTACTAGCTTTTATAGTAAATAAGATCTTTAATATATTAATATACTTAGGTATAACTAATAGTAATAAGTTTATAATATAGATATAAGAAAAAGTATTACCTAAGTATAGTACCTTTTTTATAGTAAAGTTAGTTATTATAATAGATAATATTAGTTCTTATTACTAATAAGATATCTAAGAGATATATAAATTAGTTAGTATATACTTACTATATCTATAACTATACTTACCTAACTTTAACTCTATTAAAGAGGTATTTAGTAACCTTAAGAAGCTTCTTTATAAGTAGTATTTTATTTAAAATAGAGATATAGAAAATATATAGAACTTTAAAAAGCTACTTTATAACTATATAGTAGAAGTTAGCTATAGAATAAAATAGATAGAAAGTTACTTTTATTATTATTTTATTAATTTTAATAAGATATAATATATATTTAATAATAAAAGATTAATTAATAATAATATAGTTATTATTAATAAAAGTAAAGTTAAAGTTATTTCTATAGTTAAGAAAGTACTACTATTAAGGTAGTAATAAAGAAAAAAAAATATTATTAATAGTTAAAAGAAATCCTCTTTTAGTAATTACTTATTTAGCCTTACTACTTTATCTATTACTTTATTCTTTACTAACTTTATTATATTATTACTTATTATTATTATATAACTCTATTAATAACCTATTATTTACTACTTTAATTAGATTTTTAACTTTATTATTATATAACCTATTAATATTAAAGGTATTATTATTATTATCTTTAAGATATTAGTTATATATAGATTAAGAGATTTATCAACTTAGGTAAAGAAGTAAGAAAGAAATAGTAGTTAGCTATAGAGGTAAGGATATAAAGAGGTTAGTATCTAAAGAGGTTAATATTATAATAGTAATAACTAAAGTAAAGTTAATATATTATATCTTCTATCTTTAAGATTACTTATTTTATTAGTAATAGTAATAATAATAGGTAATAAATTATTAACTTTACTACTAGTAGTATTTAATATAATATATAGTAATTTACTTTATTAATTCAAAATAATAGAGTTATATTTATACTTATAATACTATTATATATAGATAAAAGTCTTAATTAACCTTTATACCTAGCTAATAAAAGTAATAGTTATACCTTTTTTCTTATAATATTCTTTTAATATATACTAAATTGCTTTTAGACTTGATAATAAGCTCTAGAGTTACTTAATTACCTTATTAGTACTACTTTCATATTACTAATATTACTCTTCAACTTTAATAAACTAATTAATAAAATCTTTTAGCTTATATAACTATATTATAGATAATTACTTATTATACTATAGTAATAATAATAATAGTATTAAGTTAATACTTCTTATTATATAAGAAGTCTATAGTAGTTATAATAATAATAAGTTAATTAGTAGTTAATAATACTATAGTAGAGAAAATAGCTAACTTTAGTATAGTTATTAATATAGTAACTAGAGATAATAGCTTTCCCTATTACTACTAAATAATAAATTAACTACTATATTACTAGTAGAGTTATTTATAGTTAGTAATATTACTAAAGTAGCTAGATTTTCTCTTTTTTTAATTATAGTTATAAAGAATAAGTTAGTAACTTTACCTTTTATTATTATTATTAATATAACCTTCTTTATATATTACTAGCTAACTATAATTAATAGGCTTACTAATAAGCTTTTTAAGCTTATACTAGCCTCTTAATAAAGTATTATCTCTTACTATATTTCTATATCTTTTATAAGTAACTTATAATAAGTTTTATTTATAATAAAATATTAATTAATACTACTATTACTTTAAATATAGTTATAATAAGTTACCTAGTTAGTATATTAATAATACTTTATTAGATCTTATTATATATCTCTCTTTATATCTTTCTCTTAATTAATGTTCTCTCTTATTAAAGTTATTACTATTTTTTTTAGCTTATACTTTAGTAGCTAACTACTATAATTAGTTTAAGTATTATTATTATTATTATTATTTTAGTTATTATAGTTTTATTAGTTATTATAATTATTATATTCTTTATTATAAAACTTTAATTTTATATATATTATATTACTTACTACTAAAGATATTTACCTTTACTATACTATTTATAGTATACTAAATACTAATATAATTAAATTAGTATTATATATAAGATCTATATTAAAGAAGATCTCTTAAGTTTAGTAACTTAATTAACTAAGTTAAAGATTAAAGTTACTTTATAATAAGATTAGCTATTTTTCTTCTTTTATAGTAAAGTTATTATAGTAATAAATAACTTCTAATATCTTAGTAATTACCTATCTTTTATTTAACTTTATACTTATTTATAACTTTAAGAGTTAGTATTACTTATTAATTTATATTTAAATATATTCTTTTATATCTTTTAATATTTACTTCTTTTATTATAATTCTATTATTATTATAGCTATTAATTAACTTAATCTCTATACTATTTAAAAGAGCTAGATTAATAGTATTAATATAATACTATTAAATTAGAAGCTAAGAGTAAAATAGATATTTACCTTAATAAGCAGTAGTAATAAGTTAGCTATTATAATAGTAGCTTATTATTATTACTATAATAGTAATAGAGTTTATAATAAAGTCTTAAAGAGATTAAAATAAAAAAGTACCTATTATATAAGCTCTTTACTATTATTATTCTTATTATTATTACTATTACTATTATTACTATTATTACTTATTTTCATTATTTATAAAAGCTTTACTTACTTTTTTAATATCTCAATAACTATTATTAACTTTTTAAGTAGTTTTATAATATAGCTTTTTATAATAACTATATAATTAATTATAAATTAATTGATCATTTAATTCTTATTAATAATACTTTAGTACTTAATAATACTTTATAAGTAACCTTATAAGCTTATATATTATTAATTAGTAATACTAGTAATATTACTTCTTTATTACTAAAGGTATTTAATTCCTTTTTTTAGTAGTATACTAGTAATAATAATAATAATAATAATAATCTCTTAAAGCTATTTATAACTATAATATCTATATAAAAGTCTATAGTATATAGCTACTTAATAAGGTAACCCCCTTATGTAGTTCTAACTAGGGTGGTATTAGTGATAGTATTTCTAATGTATGGATGGAAATATAGGTTTCTGATGCTGCTAACGTAACAGACTGTAACTGGTTGGTTAGCTGAGTTGGTTAGAGCGTGGTACTAATATTTCACCTCAAATGTTGTGTAATGCCAAGGCCGGGAGCTCAAGCCTCCCACTCATCACATCCTTTTGCCGTCCGGGAGTGGTGTTGCTTGCGACCGCAATCAAGCCTTGCCCAATCCTGGCTTCCTTTTTTTGTTTTCCTTTATTTATTCATGTCAAGGGAAAAAAGAGAGCGTGTTTGTTTTAGAACAGACACGCATAGGCTCCCTCTCGGATGGTCGGTCAAAAAGGAGTCATATTTCCTAAGCGTTGTAAGAGTCACATACCGAGTTCCGCGAATACTCGACTGCACAGACTTCAAGCGAGCGATTGGCGTTATTGGCGTTTACAGTATACCAGGCCAATATTCGCTCGGCCAGTAGTATTCATTGCGGCTGTAGGGCTTCCCATAATCATCAATATCAATAATACTTAGGAAAGAAATACGGCTGCAAGAGACGTATGGATCCGTTCAAATGCCAACGGCTGACTGGAACAGCGTGAGAAGTCATCCTTCCTCAGAATGTAAGCCGATGAGTCCCAAAATTCCGAGGCAGCCTGTTGCTATCATTGTCAAGGTCCGTACCTCTCACAGTTACAACATGAGACTCAGACTCTGCCGGATGGATCAAGACCGCATCTGCTTGATAACCGTTTTTGTGCGCCCAGAGTCTGTTCGCAAATCCCATCCTTCCCGTCAAAGTGCATCCCGATGCGTTTGCTGCCCATTCCCACTGTCCAGCCTAGCCATCGACACATGCTTGTAGCCTTCCACTCATCGCCCTCGAAAGCATTGAATCCCTCGGGCGTCGGGCTTTCCCGGTGTCTGTTTTTCTCTTTCTCTTTTTTTTTCGTCTTCTTTTTTTTCCCCCTCTCTTTAAAGAAACCTTTTTTTGAAAACGTTCATTCTGTCAATGCCAAATGCGCAGCAAGTTCAGACAAACAGGCCCGACTGACAACAAACGGGTCGGCAACGGCGTCCGGCTTGGCTCATGGGTTCGAGGGTCTTTCAAAGCCTTACCGCCTTCTTCTCAGGCCGATTGGTCAAGGTGCTCAACGGTCGTGCATACGTCGAAGCAGAGCGGTTCCCAGTCTGGGGGGTTTGCGAGGGACTGGGCTCGCGGACCGCGGTCTCGCCATGGCGTCCTCGGCACGGCTCCGACGTGCGCCACGCCACCCCCCAAGGAACGAACGAGTTTTCTTGAGACGATCTCGGTGACGCGCAGCCGGCACGATGCCGTGGGGGGCTGTCCCCCCCCTCCGGGGACGTAGGTGATATGACTTGGTTTCAGCTCTGGCGAAAACGGCCGTCGCTCCCCGAGCCCGAGCACTGTCCAGGCGTTCGCCGTTCTGGTCACGTCGCCTTTTTTTCCCTTGCGGCTTTTTAAACTTGCCAAGCCACGTTCGATGGCGGGTGTTGGTTGTGCCGAGCGTCATGTCTTCGGGGGCGTGAGGGCAACGGCCCATTCGCCAACGGTTCCGTCGGGCAAAAGGGTCTGCATAGGGTCTGATGACGAGGGGTTAGGCTTGCCGACCAACTGCTGGTCTGCGCTGGCAACGAACAGCCCGAGAGGCTGGAAAGGGCAGACAACATACTCGCGGCCTGATGGAGAAGCTTCGCATGTTGCGGGTTTGTCCGTCGCCGAGACACACACACTCTCCCAACGCTCATTGACAGTGTCATAGCCTAAAGTGCGCAGGCTGTTGAGTCATGGTGTTTGAATATTGCAGAGTTGGTCCAAAGATCAGGGCCTGCTCTGCTTTGGGAACGCCCAAGATGAAGCACAATCCCATTGCCTAGGTCGCCACGAGAGATACGCCCTTTTCCTTCGCTTCGTCGTGATATCGTACAGCGCTGTGCTCCGTGTTGTTCATATATCGTAGCTGCTGTGTCGGTGCCCCTTGGGTGTCGGATTCTCGGCCGTGTACTCCTCAGTCAACCCGCCCTGCGTCAACAGCGAGAACGACTGGAAGATTATGCCGGCCTTGCCAACGTAGTATCATAGGCCTGTCTGACCAAGACTGCCCTTTGAGGCTAACGATAGGGGTTGTCGACAGCTTGGGTGAAGTTGGTCGCCGTTGGGAGTGTGCTCAAGAACTCGATCTGTACAACGACGTCGTCACGGGGTAGACCACCAAAACAGCCGGCCGAAAATGTTGTTGCTTTCTACGTTTTCCCTATGCTCCCATGGTGCCGATGAAGTTGATACCGGATCTGTGGAGCGTCCGCAAAGCCTCCTGGCCCTCGATCCGTATCGCTCTCGTCCCCTTGTCACCACAGGGCAAGCTGCCGATGCAAAACTGTGAAGCCTTGAGCCCACCATTTGCCGAGATGATTTAATGCAACCTTGGTTAAGGAAGCTCGGCTTTGCGCGAGCATGTTCTTGCCACATATATAGTCCGGGGTCGACGAGTACGAGCTCACAGTTCAAACGGAGGCTGGACACGGCAGCGAGCCGGTCGGTTTGGATTGATGTGTATCCATGACCCTATATCTAGACCGACTCTGTTTGGCCGTGCTGTCGCCTAGGCCTTCACTTTGATCAAGCGGCCGTTTAGAACTCGCTCTGTTCAAACCCAACACGCAGAACTGTGACAGTTTCAC
Source organism: Colletotrichum echinochloae (assembly GCA_016618095.1). NCBI lineage: Eukaryota > Fungi > Ascomycota > Sordariomycetes > Glomerellales > Glomerellaceae > Colletotrichum > Colletotrichum echinochloae. The sequence goes on from JADEZT010000008.1 coordinate 1,698,793, forward strand.
TTCTTCAGTCAGCACACACAATCACCATATTATTTCAACCTTTCAAACGGGTGTTGCTGGACTTTCAATCAAGCCCGGTATAATTCATGTTTTGAGACTTGCCCGTGGCGGTTATGAAGTGGCATTACGTAGATCGTGGCCAGCACAGACAGAGCCCATCATGGAACGGGGGCACATGCGTATAAATCAATTTCTTTTCCCATGGATCGCATCCCGTCATCATCACTCTAATCCATCACGCTAGACACCTCGAGGGCTGGTCTATCAGAGTTACGTAATAAGACGGCTGCTTCGCTCCTTGGACCCATGGCAAATAATCCGGTTGTCATTGTCATATCACATGCACACGCAGATATTGAAACAGGAAAATCGAGATGGGCCATGGCCCGAGGTCTTTTTTTTAGTGCAGAGAGAGCTCCGTGACGTCACGGTGAGCAGGTTACATTTCTCGATATGATAGCTCGATTCGTGGTGCGATATATTGAACCCACCGCGGCCGGGACAATGCCCGACGCTCCAACTGGCTCATTCTTCTCCCAACTCATCGACAACTCGGAAACAATGGCGACTCTCCAAGATGACAATTACACAAAGATGCAATCGCCAGTCGCTCGCAAGCCGAGCGAGACTGTGGTGACCTCCATCCCCCAGGTCCCTGTGACTGTCCAGCGCAAGCCTTTCTTCCAGCCGGAGCATGGTCAGAAGCTTGCCCATCCCGGTGCGTCACCAAATAAATGTCTGGAAGGAGGGGAAGACGGCAACTGATTAGACTGCAGGCACTCCAAGAGCCAACATAGCCGCAACTTATGAAAAGCCCAATGGCACTACATCGAACGGCTGGGCGGAGCGACACCGTCATCAAACCGTACGATCCACCTGTCAGACGAGCTTATAGCGGTAGAACTGACCGTGATATTAGGTTCTCCAACAGCATTGCGCCTTCTTCGACACTGTAAGCTCGTTGTAGCGTCAGGCGACGCTATGAAGGTTTCTAACGACGTTTTCCAGGACGAAGACGGCGTCATCTACCCGACCGACACCTTCTGGGGCTTCCGCAGGCTCGGCTTCGGCATCTTCCTCTCCCTCCTCTCCGTCTTCATCATCCACAGCAACTTCTCGTACCCGACCCTGTCCGGCCACCTCCCGGACCCCTTGTTCCGCATCTACACCGCGAGGATCCACAAGGACAAGCACGGCAGCGACAGCAACACGTACGACACCGAGGGCCGCTTCAGCCCGCAAAAGTTTGAAGACATGTTCGCAAAGTATGCCGGGGGCAGGGACTTCATGACCCTCGGGGACATTCTAGCCATGCTGAAGGGTCAGAGGCTGGTCGCCGACCCCATCGGCTGGGGCGGCGCTTTCTTCGAATGTAAGTCTTGTGTTTTTCTTTTTTTCTTTTTTGCTGGCGCGTTCAAATGCTTTGTATAGCGTGACTGACGCGCCTTTTCAGGGTTGGCTACGTATCTTATGCTGTGGCCTTCTGATGGCCGCATGAAAAAGGAGGATATCAGGGGTGTTTATGACGGCAGCATATTCTACACCATTGCTGCTCGCAGGTCTCAAAAATGAGCATGTTGCCGTGGCCTTGTGTATACCATATCGCCAATGGAGTTTCGCCGCTCATTACCCATAGGATAGACGAGACAATTAGTTCAAATGTTTACTAGATGGCAGTCAACCTTGCATTGTATGAGAGGTTAGCTTACGGGATTGGTGTAGATTTCATCCGTCATGTTATCAGAGAATAGGGAATTTGGCACGGACCAATTAAATATATTATCATTGTAATTACAGTTTCATCCGTAACACGCCAGTTGTGTGGAAACACCCGACACACGTTTGCACATTCAACCTGCTATAGAGTGAAGAATCGATGCACTTATAAGATCCCAGACCAACCTTGCAGGTCTTGGTCCGTCACGCATGTGTTTTCATAGAGCTAGACCATTCATCTCCTCACGGGCCGGATGAGATAGTGCAGTAGGGAAACCAGACGTAACAAGTCATTGAGTCATGTATTATAATCTGAGTGGTCTAGAATAGTAATAAGCTAGGCTGGCTTTCTGGTATATTGAACTCTCCAAGCTCCCCAAATCCGGACCTCGTTTCATTAAGTAAAAAAGTCAATAGATGGACTGCGGAGGAATCTCCGCCGCCGTGAAGGGATCCTCCATGTACGGGTCGACGGGGTAATACTCCATTATGATGTACCACTGGAACAGGCTCGCGATCAGGAAGCCGAGCCCGCTCATCAACAGGAGCGAGGCGATGGTGACGGCGTCGTTCTTGCGCAGGAGGGTGACGACGCCGACGGCCAGGAACCCGCTGGCGCCGACCAGGTTCCAGAACCCGTTGTGCCAGCTGGCGTCGAGGAGGAGCGGGATGTACCACTTGTTCTGGGCCAGGAAGATCATGAGCAGGCCGGCGAGGACGAAGAAGCTGCCGCCGATGAGCTGCGGCGAGGAGACGAAGATGATGCTGGCGTTGGGGTGGGTGAGGTCGAGCACGCCCGGCAGGGCGCCGACGGCGGCGATGGTGAAGAAGGAGCCGGCGAGGAGCTGGAGGATGCCGGCGCGGAAGGCCGGGTTGGGCCAGAAGACGTCGTGGAACTCGCCCCAGGCGGGCAGCCAGACCCATTCCTCGCTGCCGACGAGGGCGGGCTTGTAGGCGTCGGGGGCGTCCTTCTTGGGGTCGAGGGCGAGGCGGTCGACGTTGAAGGCGGCGAGCAGGCTCATGAGGGCGCCGAGGGTCAGGAGCGAGCTGCCCAGGACGAAGGTGACCTGGACGGCGGTGTCGCGCTGGGGGAAGTCCAGCCTTGGGTCGAGCAGGTGGACGAGGCTGAAGATGCCGTTGAGCGAGAGGCAGACGGCGGCCATGATGAAGGTCATTGTGACGAGCCAGCCCATGTCGCGGTAGGGGTAGACGGTGAGCATGGCGCCCAGCCTCGAGAGGCCGCGCCTGGCGGTGCCGGACCTGACGGAGAAGACGTCGGCGTCGCGTTCGGGCTTGGCCGACCTCTCGGCCTCGCACGCCGCCTTGTACGCGGCGTAGTCGACGTGGTTGAAGGTGCGGTGCCACACGGCCGACGCGAACCTCTCGTCGTGGCTCCTCTCCGACGGCGGGTACCCGATGGAGCTGAGCGAGGGGTACGGCGACGACACGCTCGCCCACGAGTCGCGCACCTCCATCACCGTCGTCGGCGGCCTCAGGTACGACACCCGGCGCGGGTTGAAGGTGTTCATGTTGACCGGATTGCTGCTGTGCTGCTTGTTGTGTGACGCTGGAGGACGAGCAAGATGTTGCCCTGTCCCATGGTAGCCTGCCCTCTCTTCCTGATAGATTGCGAGAGTTTGTCCAGCCCAGACTTGTCGGACAGAAGCGCAGGAGAAGGATGTGGGAGAGATGAGGTGGGGGGGGGGGGGATGGTGGGATCAAGGGGCCCTTATTTACGCCTCGGCATCACCATCGTCCTCCCTTCGCCTGGGAACGTCATGGTCCCTTCGCCGCGGTTCTAGCTTTGGAAATGTTCCTGCAAGCCTTGCCCCTCTGGCGGCCTGAGCATCAACGTTGGCGTACACGTCGTTTCAGTGCGTGCGCATTAGAGGCGAGACGACATGTCGGGGGAGGCTAAAGCTTCCAGGACGGCCACGACTTACAAAGCAGCCAAGGTTCGCGAGTAAACAAGGGAACGCCCGGTTCCGGGACCCTCGTCAGCAGACAGCTGAGATGAGCATCTCGCTCTCTTCCGCGGCTCCCCCTCCCCTCCCATGCTGCCTTTGGGATTTGTGCCTATTGCTCTCGCAAGAAGGGGGTCACGATTCCAGAACTTCGGACGACGTAGAGCCCGCGGCGGGCCTCGTTATTGGCTGTTCTCGCAGGTGCCAAGTCCGACTTGTACAGCGGCCTTCCTGAGACGCGCATTGCCTTGGGTCCGGCCCAATGGCTGTCGTCCAGAAGTCAAGGACTGAGGCTGAGGGAGGGGGGGATGGCCGTCGGGGGAGATTGGCCACGGCCGATGAACTCTGTCCGGGGTGAAACAAACCTTGCATCTCCTCACATTTGGGCTCTCTTCTCTCTCTTCTCTCTCTATCCCTCTCTCTCTCTCTCTCTCTCTGTCCCCCCCTCTCTCTCTCTTTCTCTCGCTCTCCCCGGATCGTCTCCGTGCTGCGCGATTCGCTATTTCATGCCGCTTTGCCGGGGTGATTGCGCGCTGGGGCCGCGCAACCACGTCCCCGACGACTCGGAGCTACGCTCGTCAGGAAGCCGTCACGTTGCCATCACCTGCAACTAACGGTTGGCAGGAAGGGCGGTACTCTGGCGGAACAGATGCTTTTTCGGCTTTACCGGTGCCGTGATGCTCCAACGATGGCCGACCAAGAAGCACACGGCATATACCATGTTGATTTTTCCCCCCCTAGGAACTCGGATGGTGTCAAGCTTTACAACGAATATCACGAAAAGATCCAGGATGGGGCCTTCTTTCGCAAATGTCGATCGTCGATCCAACATGCCAAAGTTGGTTGCAGATTTTGTCTCCCAAAGACAGACGACCTCGACGGTTAGAGATTCCGAGTAACCGTTAGCCTCGAAGCTACGCGTCATCCTATGATTTCGCCCCCCCTCCCCCTTGATCCGAAGTGCGAAGGTACTTGTCCTCTTCCCGTTCCTGGACTCTCTTCTCTTCGCTCTTGAGTCTCTTAGCTCAGAAGAAAATGGCCCTGGCCTCACGGTACCTCGGCACTCTTGCTTCGCCCACCAACGTTTTCCCGCAACTGGAAACGGACTAGGTTGTCTCTGGCTAGAACGGCTGCTGTTCCCTCCGCCCATCCCTCGAGTCAAAGCTTCCCGAGGATTTGGAGCGGCAATCTTGTTTCCCTTGTGTTTGGACATTTCATTAGCCTCCTCTCCAATCGCATCCTACCCTCCCCCCTGCCTGCGCTGATTCTCTACTACTGCTATGTAGGATGGTCGCCAATACCCATACGCCCGGACGGCGCACAGCGCACGGCACCAAGCCAGGGTTGTGCTTTGAACTAGGCCTTGCCCGCCCTGTCTCCCCGACTCGTTCAAACCAAAGGGGGGAAAGGGATTCGACGGATGGCTGGGCAGCTATAGCCTATCACCAAGCCGACAGTCCAATGTGTTGCACAGCTCACATTGTCGGTTGCTTCCGCGATTAGTCTAGTCTCATGGGGAGAAACGCCCAGCAGGCGTTGGGCAGAAAAGAAGACTAAACATCAAGGTGTAACTCTGTCGCCTCGGCCTTGGGCGGTCCTGAACACATGAGAAAAGTGACGCAAAAGAAGACAAATCTACGGCTCTCATGTGCCGCAAATGCGCGAGGGTGGCCGTGAACCAGCCCAGCATAACCGCTCTGCTCGCATGTCGCGAGCCAGCCCGCTCGCTCGCAACCGAGTGAACAGCCACCATCGTCGCCGTCCAGTGGCGGAGTCCGCGCTCGGAAGGGGAGGGGGGTGGCAATGTTATTTATGGATAGCCAAGAACCAAGCGCCTGGGCTCCGCCAAGTTCTGCCAGATTCTGACAAGCCCCCATTCCCAAGTCGCAGCAACCATCGAAATGCCAGCGTTTTGGAGGGCCAAGTGTTTGGAGTATTCGTACGAAGCGTGGCCGTCGACCACACACCAAAACCCCAGAGCCAAGACCAGAGCCAAGACGGGTAGAGGCTTGGCGATCACAAGCATGTAGAGGGCCCTCCCCGTCGGCAGCCGGGGGGGACCACGTTGGACAAGCCTTTGTTGAGACCAAAGGCACCTCAGAGCCGTTGTCAAACTGGGCGGTACGTTCTTGGGGCTCCCAGGATCCTCCAAGAGCCGATCCAGCCTCCGGGGACGGGGGGGGGGGGTCCCGGTAGACCCTTGGGTAAAAGCTTGTGGTGGGTGAGATTGCCTGCTTGTATCCAGATCATTGTGCGTCACAGTTTCGAGAAACCCCTCCTTCGTCCGAGGGCTATTTTATCCTTTAAGGGCGGCGAAATAAAGATACAAACAAGCTTCGCGAAAGCGGAGGAGAGAGAAAGAAGAAGAAGGGAAGAAAAAAAACGAGACGAGAGAGACGGATAAGATTGCACAACTCTGAGGTTATATGGCGATTTGGATTCTCGGCCATTGGCTCCCGAAGGTCAAGATTGGGGTGATGAGGCGAGCTTCTGCTCTTCTTGGGAAGACGTCTCGGAGTGGCCGAGTGAGAGGAGAGTAGCATTTTCCCGGGCCTGCATCCATTGGCCGGACGGGTGTATGTGTTTGAGTGTGTGTGAGAGCGAGAGGGAGAGGGAGAGAGAGAGAGAGAGAGAGAGAGAGAGAGAGAGAGAGAGTGTGTGTGTGTGTGTGTGTGTTTGTCAAGGGGGGGAAATGGTCGAGACGGGTGTAACGGCAAACTGTAAATCGCCATCATCTACCGCACTTCCGCAGAACGTTCGATTCCCTGTCAGGGGATCAACGTTTGTTCGTCCGAAGTTGACCTTGTCTCATAGATCCCCAAACGGAACAGGGGTTGCCGGTTGACGATCGTGGCCTGACGAGCTTTACCTTGACTTCTCTTTCGCGCAAGAACCCGAGGGCATACAGGTTCAAACGGGCTGAAGAGAGGCATGATGTGTGTTCGTCACACCGGCTTTGGCAGTTCCACCGACCGGCCGCGATAGTCAACATTCCCAAAATCGCAAAGGTGGAGGTGAGGTGAGGTGAGGTGAGGTCGCGCGGGAAACCCAGCAGCCGCCCCCCCTCGAGGGCTTCACCTCACCTTTTATCGCAAAAAAAGGTCCCTTGGCCACTGAACCCTTCTCGCCGTCCACTCTCTGTTTCTTGTCGGTGAGTATCCTTCGCTGGGCTTTGGCCGGACTGCTTCCGAACCAAAGCGCGAACCGAGGGCAGACAACCCCCTTTCTCGACCTGCCCGAACCGCTACATGCCCCGATCACCCGTCCATACATTCCCCGCGTTTCGATCTGGATACCCGATCTGCCAAGAAAACGCCAAGCACAATCGCGCAACGGGCCCGAAACGAGGCCAAATCTCGAGGCAGGCGAAGGGGCCATCCAGCTCCCAGAGGCAAACAGCCACGGGTACCCATCGACGACGAGCCCACCGAGATGCCCGGCGTCTGCCCCCAGGTTCGTTCCATCGCTTTTTTCCCTCCCTTTGCCCCTCCCCCAGAAGTTTCAGAGGCTGACCGGGGGCCAACCGTCTCCTTGTGGCCGGCAGACGAGCCAGGTCAACGCGCCGCTGCGGCAGCCGGCGGCCGGCGACCCGGCCGTGGGGAGGCTCATCGAGTGGAGCGCCAGCGTCGACAGGAACATGACGGAGATCAACCGGAAGCTGGACTTCCTCCTCGCCGAGACCAAGGCTTTCCGGGGCATGGAGGCGCACTACAGGGAGCTGCTGCGGGAGCGGACGCCCGCGGGCACGGCCCTGCCCGACGCGTGCCGGCTCCTCGACGCCCATCGGCAGAGCGTCCTCGAGACCGCGCAGAGGCTCGACGGGACGACGAGGCAGGTCGAGGGCCTGGCGGTCGAGGTCGACCGCCTGCGCGAGGGTAGCGAGGTCACCGTGTCCATCAGGCCCGGGCGAAAGTAAGCCCCCCCTCATCTCCCTCTTCCCTCTTCTTTTCCTCGAATTTGACGTCGGGGACGCGAGGGGGTCCGGGTGCTGACAATGGAACAGAGAGCAGTAGGAGTCGTTCGCGTATACGAGGTTCATGCGATGTGGCGAGAGAGTTTTTTTTTTTGCTTTGATTGTTGTTCGGGGGAGGGGGGGGAGGGGGGGAATCTCTCTCAATGGGAATCTGCCTTTCCGATGAGAGATTCTCGGTATTTCCTCTGGAATAGGCATCCCCCGAGACCTGCAAGGCGATTGGAGCGGGTTTTGGGATCGGTTGCCAGTGCGCAGCACCACATCCGGCTGTCAAAGAGGGGATGGATGCCGGCACGTACATGACCGGAACAGGGCAGAGTGTTTTGGAGGACAATGGGTGATGGTCCAGAAGACGGGGTCTTTTTCTTTTTTGCATTTAGAGAGAAAAGCATTACACGGCAGCGGCGGACATTCTCAAGCGGAGGTTTCCAGGTCAAGCATCCCAGCGCTTCAGCTGCCCGACGATGGAACGCATGTGTTGGGCCGTAGAGAGCGGAATGCTACCAAGAGGACCAGGAGGGGGGGGAGGGGGGGGGGAGAAGGGCGCCGGGATTCCAGATGCGTAGATCCTACTTCCGTCTCTAAAGCCAGACTGGTGTCCGGACTCCCAATCACAGGGGACCAGCATGTCAGCATGTCCTCCGTGACCATTTGTCTGAAACTCGTCCGCCCCATTAGCTCTGGGGCACGAGGCGCCCAGCACGTCGTGCGCAATAAAGGAGTAGACCCTCTACCAGCCCGAACGCGTCTTCAAGTCTTGACGACGAGCAGCTTCCCGGGTGGGATCAACTTCTTGGTCGTCCTGTTATCGTGACACATACACACACAGACATATGCCGTTTAGCCTCGTCACATGCGTCCTTGCTCCCGGCGCTGGGAGCAGGCGCGTATCAACACGGCTAATCCAGACTGCGTCTTGTAGACCACGGCGGCCTCGGCCAGCCCCCTTTTCTGATCTGCCCAAGTTAGCCCCTATACAGGACGCAGCAGAAGCTGAGCGCCGAACGGGGCCAGAGGTCTTGGCCACGGACCGCCGCCAGGCCTCGGTGTGAAGGCTCGGTGAGTACGAAACCGGGGGTCCCGCTCGGGCCGGAACGGCATCGGGAGGGAGGGGCTTCACCGTCCGAAGCTCGGAAGGATGAGCTTCAATCTTCTCGGGGGATTCGGGTGACTGGACTCGGCGGTCTATGCATCGCGACATACGTATACGTTGCGGGGAGAGCTGATGAGTATACCGTTTCTCAAGCCGGTCTGTCGGCGCTCGTGTCTGCACTCTCATGGAGATGGTAGCAATATCAAGTTTTTTCCATAGTGTTCCTGGGCGCCTGACGCATGGCAACGATGGTCGTAGTCGAATCGTGGTGTCATTGTCTTTTTTTGTATTTCATCTCATTAAGTCATATACCCTAGGTCATCAGGTCGCCTTTCGGGTCTTATGCCCCCCCTTCTCCCATTCTTCCTATATCCCATCGCCATCCCGGCGTCCCTCCCCTTTCTTCCCATACCCAGACACACACGCTCACGGCAGGCAGGACAAAAAGTCGCCGAGCATATCGAGGACGGGCTGCTGCTGGTCCCTGCTGGCGGTGGTCTTGTCGGTGGCGTCGCCGACGCTGACGGAGATGTAGCAGCCCTTTGTGCCGACGACCTTGGTCTCGTGGGGCAGGCGGTCGGAGCCGCAGGTGGTGACGTCCGGGCCGACGAAGATGGCCGGGTAGATGCGGCTGAGCACCCACTTGAACTCGTCCGGGTCGTTGCACTCGTCGTCGGTGACCTTGGGGAAGTTGACGTTGAGCCACGTCTGGTCGGGCAGGTAGGGGGCGCCGCCGGCGACGATCTTGTCGACGAGGCGGGCGGCGAGGGCGGCGTAGACGGCGCTGCGGGCCGGCACGGGCTCCGTGTTCCAGGCGAGGTTGCCGCCCGAGGAGCCGGAGAAGGCGATGGCGGGGATGCCGTGCTTGTGCGAGGCGAAGCAGGCGGTGCCGACGGTGCCGGAGAAGGGCACCTGGAGCCAGAGGTTGGAGCCGACGTTGGGGCCCGACACGGAGAGCTCGGGGGCATCGCCGTTCCAGAACTCGGGGGCGAACTGCTCGATGCCGTAGCGCATCGCCGTCACGGGGTACGAGTTGACCCAGCGGAGGTCGGTGCTGGTAACGTTGACGCCCATGGGGCCGCTGTCGGCCGGGCAGCTGTCGTACTCGCAGGGCTTGTCGCGCGGCTCGGGCTCGACGTCGCGGGAGCCTGCGGTCATTGTCAGCGCGTGTCCTTTCTGCAGGAGGGGGAGAAGTGAGAGGAGGGGGGAGACGGACCGGCACCGGACTTGTTCTCGGCCGGGGCGGAGAGGAGGACGCTGTGGCCGGACGCTATCAGGGCGTCGTGAAAGGAGCGGGCGTAGAGCTCGGCCCAGCCATCGTCGTTGGACTGGATGATGCGCACGCCCTGAACGGCGAGGACCTGGGCGAGCAGGGCGAAGGTGGCGTCGGCGCGCATTGTAAAAAGAGGTTGAGAGAGTGATCCCGGGTGACGACGGTCGAGACGACGACGACGAGACGACGACGAGGGGGGGGGGGGGGGTGGTTGAATGAGCGGAAGGGCTGAAATGAGCGTGGTGCAAAAGAGCGCGATGGGATGACCTCTCTGGACTTCTTCTTTCCCTGGGCGCGATAGCCCGGGGACCCTTTTAAGTAAAGAAGGAGAAGCGGTAGAAGAAGCCGCAGCAGCTTGGCAGATCAACCATCATCACCATCCCCCACCAGCAGTCATCCCATGCCGTTACCCGTCCCCGGTAAGCAACCCCTCCCCCAACCCAAAGTCGCATCATTAACCTAGCCCACGAACCACCACAACCGGGGGGGGAGGAGAGAGAGATTGCATAAGGGGAGGCATGGGGAGGGCCGAAATGGGACCCTATGACCGGCCGGCGTGCCGTTGGAAGGGCCGAAAGAAGATGGGAAGATGACCTCGAAAAGGTCCCACGGAACATGAGCCTAGCTTCCCCCCTGCAGCCTCCCCCTGCCATCCAATAACAGCCGTTCACGGCGATGCGCCCCCTGAATCAGTGACACAAACCCAAAGGGGGTTTATTCACTATACTGAGCATTGCGTCCTATCTCCAAGCGGCTGCTCGGCCGGGAGAACCGAGCCGTATCCGTACATACATACATACGCAGTATATTATGGTTCGGATGGACTGCGGCTCTCCTCCCCCTGCTGGACGTACCTTGCAGCAATCCAATCTCCCCAGCAAGCAATCTGTCGGGACGGACGGCTGCGCGACTCGCAGCACGTGGGGCGCGGTGCCCCCCGCCCCCATTTAGAATGAGAGGCTGTGCCAATTAAAGGGGAAATGAAGGATGCTGCGGCCACAGACATTATCCCGGGCCGGGGCCGGGGCCGGTGGCAACGTGATAGGATCCCCTCATGATAAGAATAAACTTCCATCTGTACAGATATATTCCGTAGCACCACCGTAGGACATGTCAGAAGTATGGAGAAAGAACAGGGTGTCAGAAAGTAAAGAAGAAGAAGAAGAGTAGGGAAGAAACCGGTTGCAAGGGGGGTTGTCATCCCAACAGGGGCGGGAGCATCCCATGTCTTGGTGAGATGCATCGCAGTCGCCAAAGTCGAGTTCGACAATGTTCAAGCTTCCGAGCCTCATGTGCTCTCTGTCCCTGGACCGACGAACGCTGATGAGTTGTGTGATGAATTTTGACAGCTTGGCAGCTTGACAGCCAAAAGCTTGTTTTCCGTCTTCAGCCGCCGTCTCGCACACTCATACACACACACACACTCTCTCTCTCTCTCTCACGTTGCCCCATTGCCTCGAGTTCCCCATGCATTCCGTGAGAAGCGCGCCCGCTCTCACACATATACAAATACTCTCTCAATCTCTGTTCTCGTCGAGATTCCTCAACGCGTGAGTCGTGACAGCGTCCCATCCGGCCAGCCCGTCGAGAAGCCACTCCGTTCGGCGAAAACCCCGTGTTAACCCCGCGAGGCCTTCGCGGGAAGATCCCTGCACGATGCCGACTTGGCCAATTCATGCGAAGAAGCAGCGCCGCACAACAACCACAGCAACCCCCGTCCAACACCACAGCACGCCATTGTCCTTCCCAGAGGGGGCGGAATACCTTCTCACCCCCCCAGTGACGTGAGGAAGCCAAGACTAAATAGTAAGGTGCATCAGCGTCTTCCGGCCCTCGCGTTCCAAACATCCCGGTGAGCTCAACCCCCTGATGAAAGCATGGTGTGGGCGGAAGGCTGAGAACCGGCCAACGGCCGCGGCAAAGGTCCCTCGGGGGTGGAGCTTGTTCCACTCGGCGGCGCCCTCCCCCTCCCTTTCCCTGGATCTGAAATGTCAAGGTTACAATACACGACTTGTGCACCGCGATGGCCGTGTGACTGATCCTTCGTGAGGACGGACCATGGCACACGTGCACAATTACCTTGTTGAGACTGATAGATGACGCCCCGACCTCTCGGGACCCCAAAGGCAAGGTGACGCGTTGAAAGACGCGACGTGACCGGCGGCGTCGCCGGTGAAGGCTGTTCGGGGGGGGGCCTAAATCTCTCCAAGACGGAAAGCCGATGCGGCATCTGCGCCATCGGGAAAGCCTTGACCACCACATATCGGACTTCAGACGGGGAGGGGCAGCGGCCGTAGTAGCAGTAGCATTTTGTATGGATGGTCCTTGTAGGAAAAAACAAAACAAACGGCGACTGACTCAAGTCGCATGCTGTAAACAAAAATAGGGGGGTGGGGAGTGCCTGGACCCCCGAGGTCCGACCCGGAAAATCATCACCTGGAGAAACAAACAGCTTTGGGCACGGAGACGACGCTGCTATTTTTGTGTTTGCGTGTGTGTGTGGATGTGTGCTCGTTTGCGACGTCACGCAACTCACTACTGTACACGGTCTTGCGACGAAGGAATAAGAAACGAATATTGACAAGGCAACGGCAGAGCCTTGTGCGATGCATCACTGCAAGAAATCGGCCGGCACCTCGGGTCCTGGAAGAGAGCGGTCAGCATGAACTGTCTGCACCGAGAGAGAGAGAGAGAGAGAGAGAGAGAGAGAGAGAGAGAGGTTGACTTGCCCCAGACGTGCAGGTTGTTCGGCGACGCGGGGTTGTGGTGCGTCTCCTCCGAGTCGTCGAGGAGGTCGCCGTCGACGTAGTGCTCCATGATGAAGCCAGAAGGGTCGAACCTGTGCCGCCCGTCAATGTCAGCTCTGCGCCTTCTAATATCGGATCCCTTCCCTCGCCCGAGGGAATACCGGTCGGAAAGGCCTCACCAGTAGTCAAAGATCTGGCTGCCCATGATGTGCCGGCCGACGCCCCAGCAGCTCTTGTGGCCCTGGTCCCGCAGCCAGTCGTGGCCGAGGACCTGCGTGTCAAAGTCGTGCGTCTCAAACGACGAGTGGTGGACGTGGAACTTGGGGCCCTCGAAGAAGAAGAAGCAGTGGTGGTCGACGTACTCCTTGCCGCGCCCGAGGCGGAAGAAGACCGTCACCTTCTTGTCCTTGTTGTCCGGCGCGTGCACGAGCTGTTTTTCACCCCCACCGCGTTCTTTGGTCAGACTTCTCTCTCTCTCTCGGACGGGGTTGTGAGTGGGAGGAGAGGGGAGGGTGTGACAGCACTCACCTCGCTGGGGAAGAGGTTAAAGTTGCTGGTGTAGAACTCGTACGCCTTGTCAAAGTTGGTCAGGCACACGCCAAAGTGTCCCAGCTTGTGCACCGGTGCCGGGCGCTTCGTGAAGCGCTGCTTCTGGTTGACGTCGCGGTGTTTCTCTGTCGGCTGCGCATCGAGAAATCGGTCAGCAAAAAAGAATATCATGTCCCACGGTTTTCCAACCCCCCCCGTCCCGGCAATCGTTGTAGCTGGCTCACAAAGTTAAACTTCAGGTTAGGGAAGCCCGGGTCCCTCCTCTCGACGGGCGTCTGGCCGTGGACGAGATGCAGTGACCAGCCGTCGACCGGGTCCTTGAAGGTGACGCACTTGCCGCCGCCCGGCACGCCGTCGAGGTCGTAGATGGCCGTCGCGCCCGGCAGCGTCTTGGAGGCCTGCTCGAGGTCGGCCATCGACTCGACCACAAAGGCCGGACCTCCGAACTCGTCCTCGGCGGCCTCCTCGGCGCAGAGCACAAAGGGCTCGGCGCCATAGCCGCGGTAGTACGTCCTGTTGCCCTTGCGCTCGAGTTCAAAGAGTCCAAAGTCGTCGTAGAACCGGCGCGCGGCGTCAATGTTCTTGTGCTTGTAGAAGACGTGCGCGAGGCGGACGAGCTGGATCTGTCGTTGGGGCATGACGGGCGCGTGTTTGGGGGGGAGTTGATGTGGTCGTCGGGGTTGATGGTGAGTGTCGCGGCAGACCTAGCTAGACTGCGGTTGTAGCAAAGGTTGAGTGAGCTTCAAAATGCGCCGAGAGAGTCTATGAGACGTCGAAAGGGGCCGTGGTCGTCTTATATTGATAGTCGGGTAGCTCACGTCGCAAGTGCCGCGGGAGTGTTAGCCCGTTACACATGAGGGGGGGGGATCCCTCGCGTTTATCTCCCCGCATTACCCCACCAAAGTCCATCGGGTCATGTACGACTGCGCTCGGTACTTGCACTGGGTGTCAGAGTCCGGCGAGAAGAAGGAATGGTGGTGGTGGTGGCGGCGGCGATGGCGGCGGCGGCGATGGCGGCGGCGGTGGATGTAGAGGCTGAGGTGGTGCCCTACACTACATGTTCCAAGGAGCATGGGCGATGGAAAAGCAAACCATGTTGCTTGTGCCTAATTGGCGCTGTTTGCTCAGCTCCGAAACGGTCCCCGTAATTAACCCCCCTACTCAACCATCTATTCTGGACTCTGAAGGCGGTGCTGTTGTGTAACTTCACATGGCGTGTTGCCGAAACTAAGCCAGCGGCTCGGGGTCGCAGCGCTTTGACAAGAGACCCCTGGCACTGGACCACTATACTGCGTAGGTTGAGAGAGAGGGCTGCTGCTGCGTGTCTGTCTTGGCCATTGTGCCCGATCAGCCCGAGACGTGCAGTGCACAGAGAGGCGGCGCTGCTCATCATCATCATCTCAGCAGGGCGTGGGGCTTCTTTGCATACGTCAGTCTAGCTGCCGAGCGAGTCTCCCGAGCGACATTCTCTAACGTGCGGGAACCCCTCCTTGAGGTGAAGGAGAAACACATGAAAAGACGATGCGACGCGCGACGCAAGCTTTCTGACCAGTGGCTGGCCATAGCTTTCGGGCCCATGAAGTAGCCCCCGGACTTGGAGGAGTGAGACTGATTAGCTTCAGACTCGCTTTGCCCATGTTTGCTCGCTGTATCCGTAGTATAGCCATCAGACCGCGGGGTATCTGTCCGACATGGTTGCCCCGCGAAGGGGGGGGAGGGGGGACCAAGAAACCCGAAAGTCCGTAAACCCGTACTGCCGTTGGTCTTGGCTCCGTTGTGACAGTTGGTTCGGCAGATGGCGGCTCGATAATGCAGTATAGGCACTGTTGCATCGAACCACTGGCCGTCGCCCGCGGCTCGCTCAGCTCAGGGCCGATCATCGTCTTCAAAAGGCGGTGCCTTCTCCCCGGGGGCCCGATCGGCCCCATATAGATCGGAATGGAACGATGGAAGAAGAATGGCACACGGTGGGCGGGCCAGCCGGCGGGACGGTTGGCCAAACCCGCCCGCATTGGAAATCGGAACCAAGAGGGAGAGACGGCCAGTGCCGACTTGAGGTGCGTCGCGGGCCTGAAGAGGGGCTAGCTCACGTCGCTACTTCACCGCTCCGGTCATGACATCTCTGTGCCCTCTCCAATAACAGAAGACGGCCTCCTCCTTGGTGTTGCAGGAGGCAAGATCTCAACATCCCCGCTCCAGAGCGGATTCCTTATTCCGGCGTTGTGGCAGAGTGGTCTAATGCGCAAGACTAGAAATCTTGTTCCTTCGGGAGCGTCTGTTCGAATCAGGCCAACGTCGACCAATTCTTTTTGCGACTCTCCAAGAGGGGTGCTTGATTGAATATGACGTGGTTTCGATCCGGACCTCGCGGTGTGCTGCCATGATAACCTCATAAAAGTATCCGTAGATGTGGGCGATGTAGAATCTTGCTCGTTTTCGACTTGGTTAGGTATGAAGGACAGAAAGAAATCTTTGTGTCAAGAGATGGTTCCTCGTTCAATCGCCATGCTTACTCAGACTGCCGGATGGATGAATACCTATGGATAGATGAATAGATGCATTTCAGGCCAGAGTCCATCATGGGATTTGTGTTTTGTCCATGATTCTTTTTTTTTTTTTTCTTCCCTTCGTTCCTTCCCTTCTCATCCATCCTTTGCCCCCCACCCAGCGGTACGTACCTTCCCGGTACGTACCCTCTTTCCCTCGACTCGCAGGAGCCCGCCCGCCGGTGACGAAGCTCGCCTTCCGTCGCAATCGGCAATCAGCTTTTGCCCCTCCACCAGATTCCTCTTCTTACATCGTTATTCCCCCCCCCTAACGAGACTCGGCCATATCCCCCTCCCCCAAACACCATCTCCCCCCCCAGAACTTCCCGCCCGCCACGATGCCCAAGAAACTCACCAAGAGCCCGCACGGCGGCACGCCCTCCATCTCGACCACGGGCTCCGTCTCCACCGCCGCCGCCGGCCTCGCCCTCCCGCGCATCCTCACCGACGGCCTCCCCCTGCCCGCCCTCGTCGTCTTCGACCTCGACTACACCCTCTGGCCCTTCTGGGTCGACACCCACGTCGCCGCCCCGCTCAAGGCCAACGCCGCCCACTCCGCCGTCGCCGACCGCCACGCCGAGTCCTTCGCCTTCTACCCCGACGTCCCCCGCGTCCTCTACACCCTGCCCCTCGCCGGCGTCCGCATGGCCGTCGCCTCCCGCACCTCCGCCCCCGACCTCGCCCGCGAGATGCTCAAGCTGCTGCACGTGCCGCCCCCCGCCCTCGACGAATACGGCGCCGCCGCCGGCAAAAAGGACAAGGCCAAGAGGGCGCTCGACTGCTTCGACGCCCCGCTCGAGATCTACCCCGGCAGCAAGATCAAGCACTTTGAGACCATTGCCCGCAAGACGGGCGTCGCCTACACCGACATGCTCTTCTTCGACGACGAGAGCCGGAACCGCGAGACGGAGAGCCTCGGCGTGACGATGCACCTCGTGCGCGACGGCGTCACGTGGGCCGAGATGGAGAAGGGCGTCATGGAGTGGCGCAAGAGGAGGGGATACCTGGGATAAACGGGGGCTTACGGTTTGAGCAGGCGGAGGAGGTTCCGCGGGCGGGCACTGTCTACTCGCATTGTACATACATATACACACATAAACCTACACACATCCCAGGTAAACAGATGGGATGATGGAACCTAGACGAAACTCTAGACGCCGGTGGCGCTGGAAAGGGGGGAGGGGTCCTCGATAGTTGGGACGATTTCAACGTCATGATACCCAGGCTTTTGGACTTTGGATACTTGTGGGATTCATAGATAAAAAAAAAAGATAATATATACAATTGATCTTGATTGATCGTGGTCATCTAACTTGAACTCCAGCCCCATGTTGCCTCGTCCCAGAAATTCGTGCTCTCGTCTCCCTCTGCCGAGGGACCAGCGCGCCCCTCGGGGGTATTTAATTACATGCGCGTTTGAAATAAAATAAAAAAGGTATGCACACACACACACACACACCTCCTCTCCTGGATGAGAACCAATGGATGAGAACCAATCGGCAAAAAGAGAAGGAGGGTTTATGCCACCACGCCCGTCGGGGGCGAGACGGCGCCGGCCTCGGTGTGCTTCTCGACAATCTCCTTGCTGTCGGAGAGGGACAGCTTCTGCATCTCGGGGGCCGGCGCCTTGGCGGGCGCGGGCTCGACGGCGGCGGCGGCGGCGGCGGCGACCGGCTTCGGGGGCCAGGCCTTGGGGACGGAGCAGATGACGTCGTGCTGGTCGACGCCGGCGACGCTGCCGAGGCCGACGCACTCGAGGCGCTCGCCGTCGGGGGTCTCGCGCCAGACGGCGGGCCGCGGGCGGAAGCGGTCGTGGCCCGGCTCCCACCTCACGACGCCCTCCCAGGCCGGGTCGACGGTGGGCTGGTCGCCAAAGGAGAAGTCGAGCTCGCCGCCGTACTGCCGCGGGATGTTGCGCGGGTCGATGAAGCGCTCGAGCGTCGGGCGCACCTCGTGCGGGCCGAGGATGAAGATCTTGGAGACGGTGACGGGGTCGAACCAGCGCTTGATCCAGCCCCAGACGGTGGAGAAGAAGGAGGGCGCGCCGATGATGAAGATGCCTTTTTGTTCTTGTCAGCCGGGGGTATTATATATGGAATGAGAAACAAAATGGGAATAAAAACAGGGATAAAAATTAACAAGAGAGAGAGAGAGGGAGAGATGCTCACGGTCAAGTGTCTCGGGGTAATGGGCAGTGGCGAGCTGGCTGGCGGCCTGCATGTGGCTCTTGAGGTTCCAAAACTGCTTCAGGCTGACGCCCGAGATGTCGACAATGTTGGTGCTGAGGGTGATGGGGACGTCGGGGTGGTCGCGGTCGGGCAGCTGGGTGGACAGGGGCTGTGCGAAGCGGGTGAGGGTCTCGTAGAGGGTGAAGAGGCGCAGCATGCCGGCCGGGGTCTTGCCGTCGGGCCTGGCCTTGCTGAAGCTCGAGTCCCGGCCGAGCCTCTCGTAGCTGGCGACCGTCTTGGCGTCGAGCGTCCTGACCTCGAACAGGTAGACGGGGATGCCGCGGCGGTCGCGGCGGCCGAGCCACTGCGGGTAGAGGCGGCGGCTCTGCTCGTAGGCGTCGAGGTCGATGGTCCGGTAGAGCACGTCGATGTCGTTGGCGGCGCGCCACTCCTCCGTCTCCTTGAACTGCGTCAGGGCGTCGGCGGGGACCCATCTCCGGGCGCGCAGGTATCGGCTGTTGGCGGCGGAAAAAAAAGACACACAAAAAAGTCAGAGGAGAAACCCGCAGAGTGCCTTGGTCCCCAAAGTTCCCGGTGCCCAAAAGGAGCGCAGGGAGGGTAAGGGGAAGGGAGGAGTGGTCTACTCACAGCAGAGTCGGGTCGTCGTGGGAGGCAGGCGGGCCGGGCTTGTACAGCCCTTTCTCCTCGATGAGGGTCTTGAAGGCGACCAGCTGGGCCTCTTGGTGCTCGGTGAGGTGGCCGAGGTGGCCGTGAGGATAGCCGGCGTCGGGTGCGGTTGAGGCGTGGGACTCGACCTTGGCCGCGGGGTCGGAAGCGGCGGCGGCGGCGGCGGCGTCGGTCGTCATGGTGGTTTACACACAGCGCTTGTCGAACTTTCTTGTGCTTCTTATTCCTATTTCGTTTTTTTTCCCTTCCCTTTTCCGTCCTTTACTTTTGGTCGAATGTTGACGGAGCTGATCTCGTGAGGAGGTTTTGTTCGGATCGGCGGTGTACGATATGCGGTACCTCTTTGTTGAAGGAGGAGGGGCTGGGAAAAAAAAAAAAAAAAGAGGAACTACTCGTCAGCACGACGTTGCGAGCTGGAATTGTAATTGTAAGCACGGCATGACGGACACATCCAGTCACCGGTAAAACCGCCTACTAGTACGGCAGTGTGCGGTGCGGTGAAAAGAAAAGAAATAGAGGGGCACACGGACAGCTTCGGGGGCGCGGGATCAGCAGGATCCATCGCAATCCAGCGCCCCCCCTGTGAGTCTGTGAGTCTGTGACCCAGTCTTGACGCCTTATCGCCCTCACCCGGCCTTGCATTTAACCCGACCGGGCCAGCCAGCGGACCTGTTCGGACTTGTCGGCAACGTGGGATTACGTCATGCGGCGTGCAGTCGCCTTGTACCCGAGGTGGGTAATCGCTGGGGAAAAGGGTACGTACTGTCATACACTCACGTACCTACTTAGGTAATGTAGTATCCGTACCGAGCACAAAAGGTACCGATCCACGCACATGTTCCCCTGCCCCCCACATTGGGCTTTTGGGAATAGCCTCAATTCATCGCCCAAACAATATTACACCTCGACAGCGTCTGGGACGTCTTCATATAACGCTACTCTCGACAATCCCCCCCCTCCCTATTCAGGCAGCCTTGGGTCCCTGATCCCAACCTCCCAATGGGGTGCGTCCCGATCCCAATCTCCCAACGTGGTGCGTCCCGATCCCCGACGGTGCCGCGCCACCGAATCCTACGCCGCAACAAGAGCCAATGGCCGCATCGTCGGCAGCCATGGCGTGCATGCGAGTCATGCCGGAGACAAACAGTTGATCAACCCCCCCCCGTAAACCGCGTCCCGTGTGACCTTTTCTTTTCCTTTCTTTCTGTCCGAGGCGTGGTTTATGCTTATGCGTCTGGAGGCTTCATCCTTAAACATGAAATAAAATATAAAAAAAGGTAATCTCGTCCCTCCAAATCGCCCACTCGCCCAATCAGAAGCCGTCGAGGGGACCCCGGTTCGCCTAATCGGGCAACCTTTTGCCTGGCTTTCCCACATGCGATGAAGGGCTGTCCCGTCCGTCCATCAGCTTGCACCGGTTGAACCTGACAGGAAACCTTACGTACCTGTATACATTGTACACGATAAGAGTACGATGAGGCAAAGCACAGCCAGAGCGGAGCGTCCCAATACACACACACACACACATACACACACTATACTTGTAGGTAGTATTGATGCATCGTCAGCCATCACATGGACTTGTGCAGTCGCGTCTCACTCGTAACATGAATGAGTCGGGAATGCGAGGGGGAAAAGGTCCTGGATGCCGTTCAACCTTGAATCTTTCATCCAACACCACCACCCCTGACTCGTCGTCAATCTTCTCAAAGCCGAAATCTACATACACAGTTCTGTCAATATCCCGCCTTGAACCCGGTGCAAGATCACGGCTCTCGCAGAAGTTGAAACAGTGTTCAAGGGTATTGCAAGAGCATGAAAAAGAAACAAACAGTTTCGCGACTCCTCCCGGCCGTTCCACATCCATCTGGATCCCGTTGCCCCCCCCCTTGCAACGGACCGAAGCATGCTCGGGGATCTTCAGGCAGTAAGAAACCCACCCGAGAGGTTCGGCGTGCGTCGGACCGGACCCTTTCTTTCCAGAGCGGTCGGCCTATTCCTATGCAGTCGACAAAACGACATGTTAGCAGATGGATGTATTAGTCGGATCACTATACCGGCTTCGGAGCGGGCCTTGGCAAAGCTACTCGAGCACATGTGAGAACGAAAAAGAAAAAGAAAAAGAAAAAAAGCCTTTCTTTGTCGCTGCAAGCCAGAATGCTGATCCATGGCCGGGATCGACGGCCATCCTACCGAGAATAAGACAGGGAGACGTTTCCTGGGGAGCCGGGCACGGCAATTCGCATCATCCATCGCAAGGGAGGGGCGACAAGCTGATGTTATCTACACCGAATCACGCATCACTGCATGATCGGAATCTGTGGCAAGGGAAAACCCGAACCGAAGGGGGGGTTCGGCTCTTTGTTGTTGTCCCAATCGTGGAACCGCAAACGGCCTCGTGGTTTGCTTCGCGCCGCGCGCGCACGCTATCCATAAGCATCGGTTTGCCGCGATCGATGGATGAATCCGACAACGCATTCGAGTATATGTCATACATGGTTGTTGGTTGGATGAAGCTGGTTAGAGCCGTCGGTCCGTGACAAAGGGCCGGGATATGGATCATCGGCACACATGCGCGGTACACGTAGGGAGAGACAGTCAGGATATACGCGACATAAGCCCCCCCCCCCCATCCTGGATATCACGAAGGAGCCATTGAATCACAAAGTCATCAGCGTATCTATCGAGCCTGATTGCGAGGCCAGCGGCCACATATGGGTCCAGGTTCGAGTTGCATTCCTCAGTCCCTTTCTGCGTTCCCTGGTGTACTCCTTCTCTTGGGAAATGCTTCAATGGCCTCACGTAGTTAGTTCGCAGCGGGAGGGAGGCACACTGCCGCAAGCTAAGCGCCATCATCCATCTTGCTAGTGCTACCGTGGCTTGGGCCTACTGACTTTAGTTACCAGTTTACCTACTGAATGAACAAGGTTCGGCCGGGCTCGTAGATCTCCCCTCCCCCCACTGCGGTGCGTACGGTACAGTACCAGAGTACCTACAGTAAGAAGGAGATCACCAGGCAAAGCCAGACCACTCAATCGCGCGCCATCTGTGCTCGTTCCCGCCTGGCTGGGCCGTCTTCGATATCCCGTTGTACGAGGGCGATGATCTGTTCTGATGATCGGGTGAATCTGGCGATGGGCAGGGGGCTCTTCATGTTCCTTTCTGGAGGAACAATGAGACAAGACCCCCTTCAGAGAGAGAGAGAGAGAGAGCCAACGGAATCGACAGTGTCTCACAAGAACCGACCGCTATCTGTCACCTTCAAACCTGTTCCACCTCCCCGCGACAAACCACAAGGTTCGCAATCGTACTCGAGACGTCACCCCCCAGGCACCGCCGGCTCCGGCCTAGCGCCGGCCGGTCCCCTCCCGGCGTCCACTCTGTTTTGGCGGTACGGGGCCGCCCTGGAGGGGGAAGGACCAAAAGAAAGACGCTGCCAAGCGCTGCCAAGCCGTCTGGAAAGGATTCCGGGTTCGGCCGTGTGAGCCTTTGCCCCCCTCCGCGAGCTGCGTGCTTCAGAGACCGAGCTTGTCTGCCCTGCCTGGGCAGTACGTCGCGTCTCTCTCTCTCTCTCTCTCTCTCTCTCTCTCTCTCTCCAGAAGTCGCTGTCGCTCCCGGAACCACCGACTCGACTCGAGCTTTGTATTTGTCTTTTTTCTTCCCCCGGAGCGTGGCTTTGTCGCTAGAGATGCGGCTTTTTGGCCCTGGCCGGTTGCTCTCACGTTTGCGTCCCCCCCTTCTTTCGACCGACGCAGCGCAAAACCTCTCATTCTAGAATCCGTCCCTCCGTTCCTCCGTCCCCCCCTCTCTGCCTATGGGATAGTCTCGAGTTCAACGATGTAGCCAATGCTTTGTCTGAAAAACTGGAGGACAGGGGGGGGTCTGGATGACATTCTGTGAAGGATCCAAGGGTTGTGCCCAACTCTTTACGTCACGATCGCAACGTATGCCTTGGCGACAGATTCGCTCTCGGCGCCCCGTCTTGGGCGATGATGCCGGCTGGGGGTGCTCGTCGATCCTGCGTAATCAACGTGGGCTAGCGCGTCTCAATCGTCCCTGTTCCTATTGCGTACAGTCGGGCTCTTCCAGGCGGTGCTTGTAGCCTTTTGCGCCGTCACTAACCCTCCCGTGGAAAGGGTCGAGCCAGTCCTCGATGGTTCTCGACGGAGATCTAGGCCTCTGCGGTGCCGTATATAGGGACAACTGCATGTCACCTGGGATTTCACCCCCTCCCTTGGGCAATATAAGGTATCTCTGGGACCGACATAAACCGAGGGTTTTCTTGCAAAGTCTTTGTCTTGAGGACCCGTCGCCTTTTTTTCTTCCCCCCCTTTAGGTCCCTTGATTCCCTTCGGGCATCCCCCTCGGGTACACGGTCGATTGGTTTCTCGTCGGCAGTTCTTCATATCCAGCCCTCCCTGACAAAGTCACGATGCACTGGTCCTCGGTGCTCCTGGCCGCCCTCGCCGGGTTGGAAGCGGCCCAGGCACACGGCGATGTGCCGCACGCCAAGGTGGTCATGCCGCGTCGCCGGAGCATAGAGGAACTGCGGAAGATGCGGGATTCGTACGAGAGCTGGAACCCGCCGACGGCAGAAAACAGACGTCGAGATGACGACGCCGGCAACGACGACGCGCAGATCCTGGAGGCTCGGCAAGCATCAGCGAATACCACCATTGCCGTCGGAGATGGTTTAACCTGCGGGCCCGGGCTCGGGAGCTGTAACCCTGGGGATTGCTGCTCGCCTTCTGGGTAAGCTGGCTTGAAGACCCCGGAAAGAGGGAAAAGGAGGACAAATCGCTGACAATAACCGGCTTGCTATGTAGGTATTGCGGCCAGGGCCCTCAGTACTGCAACTCGCCCGACTGCCAAATCAACTACGGCCCGGCATGTGACGGCAACCTGAAGCCCAGCGGTCCAGACACGTCCAACGATCCCAGGCCGTTGAAGGGCAGTATCCCCTACGGCGGCCTCGGTATCTACGCCTGTGTCAACGACGGCGATGTCGCCATCACCTACGACGACGGACCTTACATCTACACGGCAGCCATGCTGGATGCCTTTAAAGCCCACGGGGCCGTCGCCACCTGGTTCATAACCGGGAACAACATCGGCAAGGGAATGATCAACGTCAACTATGCCGGCGTCATTCAGGTGAGTTTCCCCCAGCAACACATCAGGGGGAAAGCATCTTTCTAACCGAGTCTCCCCCCAGAGAATGATCGCCGAGGGCCACCAGGTCGCCAGCCATACATGGTCACACGAGAACCTCGACTCCCTGACGCTGGCCCAACGCAAAAACCAGATGGTCTACAACGAGATCGCCTTCACCGACATCCTCGGCTTCTACCCCACCTACATGCGGCCCCCCTACTCCATCTGCGGCGCCGAGTGCCAGAACCAGATGGTCGACCTCGGCTACCACATCACCTACTTCGACCTCGACACCCAGGGCTACCTCAACACCGACCCCAGCCAGATCAACAAGAGCGTCGTCATCTGGGACGCCGCCATGGTGGCCCGCTCGCCCTGCAACGGCAGCTACCTGCACATCGAGCACGACATCCACCAGCAGATCGCCACCACGCTCACCAACCACATCCTCGACTCCGTCGTCGCCAACGGCTGGAACGCCGTCACCGTCGGCACCTGCCTCGGCGACCCCCCCGAGAACTGGTACCGCGGCAGCGTCCCGGCCTACAACTTCAAAATCACCCCCGTCAGCGCCCCCGTCTGCGCCCCGACGCCCACCGCCGCCGCCTCCCAGCTGCTGGTGCCCGTCTCCACGGACGGGAGCTGCGGCCCCGCCAGCGGGACGGGGTGCCTCGGCTCCGGCTTCGGCGACTGCTGCTCCCAGTACGGGTATTGCGGCAGCACGGCCGGTCATTGCGGCACGGGTTGCCAGACCGGCTTCGGCAACTGCACCGTCGCAGCCGTCTCCAACGCCGCGAGCGCCGTCGTCAGCAGCGTCGCCGCCAGCAGTGCCGCGAGCGCCTTGAACGCCGTTGGCACCAGCGCCGCCGTCCCCGTCTCCACGGACGGTAACTGCGGCGCCGCCAACGGAAAGACTTGTCTCGGCTCCGTCTTCGGCAACTGCTGCTCCCAGTACGGGTACTGCGGCAGCACGACCGGCCACTGCGGCACGGGTTGCCAGACCGGCTTTGGCAATTGCACTGTCGCCGCCGTCAGTAGTATCGCCGTCAGTAGTGCTGCGAGCGCCTTGAGTGCCGTCGGCACCAGCGCCGCCGTCCCCGTCTCCACGGATGGGAACTGCGGCGCCGCCAACGGGAAGAGTTGTCTCGGCTCCGTCTTCGGCAACTGCTGTTCCCAGTACGGGTATTGCGGCAGCACGACCGGCCATTGCGGCACCGGGTGCCAGTCCGGGTTCGGATCATGCAGTGAGTACAAGCCGGAACCGCTAGATCTGGTTCTTTTTTTCTTCTCCTCTCATTTGCCGAGTCATTGTTGCTAACTGTCCCGCTCAGCAGGTCAATCCTCCGGAACCAAGTCGACGTCCAGTGTTGCGTCCACTTCCTCGTCCGCCGCCGTCTTGAATCAGTCCAGCGGGCTCTCGTCCGCTCCCTCCTCCTCCTCGTCAGGGACACAGTCTGCTTCGAGCTCTGGGACCTCATCAACCTCGTCTTCTGTTGGTGTTCCGAATCAGTCCAATGGGCTCTCGTCCGCTTCTTCCTCTTCGCCAGCGACACAGTCTACTTCGAACCTCAGGACGTCATCCACTTCATCTTCTGCTGGTGTTCTGAATCAGTCCCTCGGCACCTCGTCCGCTTCATCTTCTGTGCCCTCATCTTCTCCCACATCGCAGACACAATCTGCCTCAATCTCGCGTTCTTCTTCTTCTAGCGTTACCGCCTCGTCTTCGACTGCGTCAACGTCCGCTGCATCTTCCGCTGCTCTCGCGAACCAGCTGTTTGGTACATCCTCTACTTCATCATCGTCGCAAGGGTCCACGTCTGCTTCGTCTACTTCGTCTGCGAGCGCCGCCCTGAACCAGCTCTTCGGGACTGGATCTTCGTCATCGTCCGGCACTGCGTCTTCTTCATCTTCTACCGCAACATCTCTTGCGACATCAAGCACTACGTCACCATCGGCATCCTCGTCTTCGTCGTCTAGCCCTGTCTCGTCTTCATCTTCTACAGTTACGTCGTCTTCAACCTCAACGGCGTCCACCTCATCTTCTGCTGCTCTGTTGAATCAGCTTCTTGGGGCGTCGTCGTCTTCTTCGACACTCACCTCTTCTCTGACATCGACGACGTCTTCGTCGTCAACGAGCACGTCTTCATCATCGACGACTACGTCTGCCTCTTCTCCGACATCGACGACGTCCTCGTCTTCGTCTTCATCTAGTGTTACGTCATCTTCGTCTTCTTCCTCTAGCCCTATTTCGTCTTCATCTTCTACAGTCACGTCTTTACTGACCTCGACGACATCCACCTCATCTTCTGATGCTCTACTGAACCTGTTCCGTGGGGCGTCGTCTTCTTCTTCTTCTTCTTCTTCTTCTACACTCACGTCTTCTCCCACATCGAGAACGACGTCTTCATCCTCGTCGTCCAGCTCTACTTCGTCTTCGTCTTCAAGCAGCTCCTCGTCCTCTAGTAGTTCCTCCTCTTCGTCGTCCAGGACTACATCGTCTTCTTCCTCCTCCTCCTCCTCTTCCAGCAGGGCATCATCCGTGGCCGGCCCCCCTGCGCCGGGACCACCAGTGCCGAATCCGCCACCGGGACCGGGCATCAAGACCGCGAACACTGTCGGCGCGCTCTGCGGACCAAAAGTCCAAGTCAAGTGTGCCGCCAATATGTGCTGCATGGCTGTCGGTGTCTGCGTCCAAGCTAGAATTCTGGGCATAGACAACCCTGTATGTAAAGGTTGCTACAAAGACTTCGGCGCCGCCTGTTAAGCTGGCGGTTCGGGACCTTGGAGCGATGGAAAAGAGAAAAAAAGAAGAAAAAAAAGGAAAAAAAAAGAAGGAAAATAATGTTGATGGTTGGGACTCGACGCCCGCTGGGATACCATCTACCTGGGACGTTTGCCCTGTTGAGGAGTTTTGGGGGTGTTGTAAAAAAAAGATTAATCGTGCTGGTACTGTTCGGTAGTAAGCGCCTTTTACTTAGACTGTAATGTAATCTGCAAATTTCCAATCAAGGAAGAATTCTTTTTTTCAAAAACATTATGAACTTGTCGTTTAAACGGGAATAGCTTCTTGTGGCTAGTACTAGTTACTGGCAGCATTACAATTGTGGCTCATCACATGCACCGACAGACTACTTCGCATGGGGGCAACTCGACACCCGAGATCGCTTTGGACGGAGATTCCAGATATGTGCGGCATACTACGTGACCCGACCGTGTGTCTACCGGCGGTCATTCCGGCAAAGCATCTGTATACATGTCAACAGTCGACTTGGCTCCCCCTACAACATGAGCTGCTCTTCACCATGTCGTCACCCCGCCGCAATCGGCTGGACGGCTTCACTGTCCTGTCTGGCGCCGGTATCGCCCCAGCGCGCATCGGGACAAGAAGAGCCAGCCATAACTTAGTAGGTAGGGTTCAGACGCGCTGCATGGCGGGCCAGAAACCGGCTTTAGCCGTATCCGTGTGTATCAATCAGTCAGTATGTATGGAGTTGTTGTATTCAGAGGCCGATAACTCACTCAACGTTTCCATGATTATACGAGAGGTAATATACAATACTATGCTACCTATCCTATACAGCAGTCTCTCTCTCTCTCTCTCTCTGTCACTCCCATGATTCATCCTGTGATTCACTCGCCAAAAGACATGGTATGCGCTCGCGTCATGATTGGCCAAAGCTCCGAAATCAATCGTGTCATGGGTCTCCCCGCCCCGGAGCTAAAGACAAACCCGGTCCGCATCGACCTCGTCCCTCGTCCCTTCGTCCCTCGGTTTCCCTCCATCTTCATCACCCCTTTCAACAGCTCGTCATTGACATCCATAGACCTCCGACATTCGTTGGCCATACTCCGCCCAACCTCCACACCTATAGTGGCTTGTGTACGCCGGAACACCCCGCCCCCTTTTCCGTTCATCCCGGACTTCCCTTTGGTCTCTTATCACGAGCCTTTCTCTCTCTCTCTCTCCCTCTCTCACCCCGCCAATATCCGTGCTTATCGCCCTCCTTATCGCGATAGCCCTGAACCCTACCTTTTGCCTCTCCGCCTCCTCGACAGCTCGTCGACAGCCCATCCGAACACCACACGCCATCCGTTCGAAACATTCCGACCCTCCCCCCTCGACTCCCTCGTAGCCCGGCATGGCAATCTACAGCGCCGTCCCTCCCCCTCAAGACATCGACCACCCGGTCGCAGACGTCCCGCCTCAGTCCCAGACCCCGGTCGCCGCCCACATCGCCGCCACGACGACCACGACGACGACGGCCGCCATCGACATCGAGGCATGGACCGTCTCCGCCCTCGAGTCCCTCAGCGTCAGCCCCGCCGCCCGCGGCACCGGCGCCCCCCTCGCCATCAACCTCGACGACCAGGCCAAGAAGGCAGCCGTCGCCATAGCCGCCGCCGCCGCCGACGCGCCCTCCGCCCAGAACCCCCCGATCCGTCGGCCCCTCAGCAGGAGGGATAGCCAGAAGAAGAGGGACGCCCTGCTCAAGGGAAGCGAGGGCAGCCGGCAGCGTCGGCGATGGGAAAACGGTTCGTCTCCCGCGTCTCTCCCCCCCTACCCCTTGACCACGTACATAAAAAGCCTTTCTCAACACCATCACCGCTGACAAAACACCCCCTTCTTCGCAAAAACACCAGACCGCCTCGTCGGCGTCCCCAACGCCCAGCCCCCCCTCCCCGGCGACTGGGAGGTCCGCCCCACGTACCCGGTCCAGGTCGTCCCCTACCAGGTCGCCCAGTTCTGGGACGCCGGCCTCCGCCAGCGCATCGACGACAAGACCTCCCGCCTGCAGGCCCAGCGCAAGAAGCAGCAGCGCAAGACGGGCTCCGCCACCGGCCTCGGCGTCGGCGAGGTGCCCCGCGACCTCCGCGACACCGCCAAGCGCACCCCCGCCGTCCGCGCCTGGGTCCGCGTCCTCGAGGAGCCCGTCCGCGCCTTCCTCGCCGACCGCGCCGAGGCCAGCGACGCCGAGGGCGACAGCGAGGACGACGAGATCGTCTTCGTCGGCCGGCGCCACGGCACCGCCGCCGCCGCGGCCGGCGGCGCCGGGTGGAAAAAGGCCCGCAGGGAGGTGGGCAGCGAGCCCGTGGACACAGGCATGGTCTTTGACGCGCTCGGCGCCGACGACGAGAGCGCCTCCTTCAAGTACGCCCCCATGAAGCGAGCCCTCCCCCCCAATCACCACCACCACCACCACCGTTACCAGCCGACGACACTACCGGCGGCGGCGGCCATGACGATAATGATGATGACGATGACGATGATGCCGTGTCCCCTTTGCTGACTGACTTTGCTCCCGCAGGCGATGGCTGACGCACTCCATCTCGGACTACTACGGCCTCCAGTCTCACTCCGTCATGACGGGCGAGCCCGCGCGCAAGGTCGTCTACGTCACTGTACGCGACCCCGGCGCCCGCCCGGCGCCCAAGAAACGTACCGGCCTTCCGCGGCCGCTGTGGGAAATGTGCTGAACACCGGACCGCCCGTGACCGTTTGCCCGCACTCCGTTTCCCTCTTTTCGTTTCCGTTTCCCCGCGCCTCTTCCGCCTTTTTCTTCTTCTTCTTCTTCTTCTTCTCCCCCTTTCCATTCGCCCCATAGACTCTTTGGGACACGCGCCGGCTTGGGCTAGAATGAGCGTGTTCGCCGGGGGAAAACCCCCGCATGATAGACCTTATTTGACTGTTTGTGGTACTGGATTTTCTCGAGAGGGTCCTTTTCTCCCCCCAAATGACCGACTTCGGAA
Source organism: Colletotrichum echinochloae (assembly GCA_016618095.1). Taxonomy (NCBI): domain Eukaryota; kingdom Fungi; phylum Ascomycota; class Sordariomycetes; order Glomerellales; family Glomerellaceae; genus Colletotrichum; species Colletotrichum echinochloae. The sequence goes on from JADEZT010000008.1 coordinate 1,728,411, forward strand.
ACAGGGGGTGGATGGGCAATACAATGTTGTCTAACTCGGCCAATTCGGTGCCATTGAACCCCGATAGCCGCGCTGACGGCTCGGACGAGTGAAAACAATGTCGGTTTCTGCTGCCACAGACGAGAGAGAGAACCGTCACTCCTTAAACCTTTCGTGAGCCATTCCTCATCCCCCCTCATGGGGCAAACACGTTTGCGAGTTTAGGGGCTTGCCGGGAGCCAGGGCGGGCATCCGTGTGCAATGGTAAATGAGACGGCAGACTGCCTAGACATGCATTGTTCGTCTAGCACACCAACGGCTACGCCAAGTTCACGCCTTTTTGGTTGTCCAACCTCGAGATCCACTTGAAGAAGAAAAGAAAAAAAAGCTTCATTAAATCAACGTGATAAAATATGGCATTGGTGCACGACATGCTACTTTTCTTCCTTCTTTTCCTTACACAAGCCCACAAGAATCAAGACGGAAAATCAAGAATCGACCCCTAATTTGCGCCTCAATCGTCCGCCGTGTTGTAGTTCTTGTGCGGGTCGCCAATGCCGCCGGGGCGTAGCAGGGGCCTCGTCTCCCTCTCGACCTGCCGCTCCTCTCTGTCCTGCAACCGCTCCAGCTCCTCCTCAGTGTCTGCGTACCGCTCGGGATGCGCCGTGTAGGGGCCCGGGAGACCTTGCTCCCAGCCCTCCGAGTAGGTCCTGATGGGGTTGGGCCGTCTCGTGTCGTCGACGAACAAGGGCGACGGCGGCTCTCTGTGGTGCTCCTGGACCTCGTAGTAGATGGCCATGGCCAGCAGGACGCCCTGCATCGAGGCCGTGAGGACGAACACACCCCAGGTGCTCCACCCCTCCCAGCCGAGCCTGGCAAAAAGGCTGCCGGCGAAAAGGAAGCCACCGGGTGTCTGTATACACATCATTGGGATACTCAAGCTGCCAACATGCTTGATGTGGTACGTCGTCCAGATCTGGGGAATGTATTGCACAGCCGCGAGGGCTCCCGCCATGACGCCGAGGAAATTGGCCCAGATGTCGAGGAGGTCGCCAAGTGCCACGGTGAAGACGACAGTCAGTACGATGACAAGCAGGCCGTGGATCAAGCACAGCGAGCCGACCATGATGGCGGTGTGCCACGAAGGGGGGTTGTCGACCAACTCTTCTTCGGGGACGTTCGCATCGTCGTATCGGAAGAAGATGAGGAACAGAACAAGGCTGCGGCAGTTAGCATGGTCTTCGGCCGTGCAGGGGCCCCGGATGTGAAAGAGGCAGACTTACATCAAGGCAAACGAGATCCACTGCACGCCTAGCTGGGCGATTCCCAAAAGGCCAGCGGCGCACTCAAAGGTTCCCAGCTCGCTACAGCATGCAATGTCGCGTCTTGAGGGAGCAACGGTCAAGATATTGGCGAAGCCCGAGGTGGCTGATGTAACGCCCAGCAGGACGAACCATGGCGAGATACCCTCGGAGGTACCTCTGGCGATGATGCGGTAGTGTTGCGGCAGGTACGAGAGGACGAGGCCGATGAGTATAATGCTTTCGAGGGAAATCATCAGCTGGTGTTGGGCGTGCAGGAAGTGTCAGAGGGGGACTCGACTCACATTGAGATTATCAGGTTCACATAGCCAGGAGCGCGCAGCTCGGCGCAGCGGTCGTCAAAGATGGTAGCAACCATCGTCGGTGAGGTGCTGGTAGGGAGAAGGGTGCAACTACTGGCGTTGGACCACAATATGAGTCTGGAGAGGAGTAGGTTGCAGCAAGACAGCCTCGGGTGTCGACGTGGTCAGGCCTGTTGGTTCGGGTATCGTCGTGGGTAGGATGTCTGTCGTCGCGTCTCGAGTCGGAGGAAGACGGGGTTCCCGAGGCCACAGGCGAAGCAAGCGGGCAGGATGGGAAAGAAGCAGGGCTAGCTCAGCATTGCGTGATCATCCGAGGGGCAGAATTGGCGGTCCAAGGATACGAGATGGTCTCGCTGGGAGGCTCGTTGACTGTGGTCGGTACCTCGGGGGGACGAGGGATAGAGGCGAAATGGTGTAGGTGATTGTGAAGGAAAGGGACGATGCCTTTGCTGCACTGGGTCGACGGAGCCGAAATGGCGGATGGGAGATGGAGGGGAGGAAGCCGGAGAGGAAGCCGGAAGAGAGGAAGTCGTTAGAGGAGGACAAGTCGGATAAGAGAGAGTCGCAGGAGGACAAGTCGAAAGATGCGTGCGTAGAGGTCGCCTTTGAGATGCTACAGACTGAATGTCAGATGTTTGAACACCCAGTGAGCCCGTCTAGCGCCGAGCCGAGCCGTTGGTGTGGACTGTTGCGACACTCATTACCTTAGGTACCTAACAGTGTGGTTGATGCGTTGTGCTTGGAGGATTAAAGTCCGGATACGGCGGGGTTTGGAGATTGGATGCGCGAGGTAATAAATTAGTGGCCCTCCTCTGGTGCCCTGTTATACTAGTGTACCTACCTACCCCGACATTGTACCTACTCCGTACGGTACCTTAGCTCCGGACCCTCCAATCAACGCTTGGGCCAGGAACATGTATCGCTAGCGGCTCCATGACGTCGCCGTCTTGGGTAGTGGGCCTTCCACATGAGCGAGGTACCTGGATCTGTCTTATCGGCAGACTGACTGTACTATGTAGGCAGTACCCTAAAGTACCTGGTACCTTGTTATCCGAGTGCCTAGATAGGGGTACCTGGGGTACGACACTAGTGGGAAAGGTACCTGGGGGAGAAGAACTATGTACCTCAGTACCTAGGTAATTAGAAGTCCGAGAGGAAGGGACCAACCGAGGCAGCACCTTCTTCTCCTTCCAGGTGCTTGCTGCCCCTTCCACTTTTCTCCTTCCTCCTCTGATCTGACCGCGACACGGACCACTCACCGTTTCCACTCGCCGTATCCACTCGCCGATTCTTCTCCACTTTACGGTGAGTTTGTCGGTGAGCTAATCAGGCGGAAGGTGGAGACAGTTGAGCTGTGTGCCTGCCTGCCTGCCTCACCGAGAAAAGCAGGTGCAGCAGGCACGTACGCAGGCAGTCCCTTCCGCCTTTTTTTTTTTTTTTCCATCTTGGATTTGGACTCGACTGAATTCAACGCCATGGTGAAGGCATCGCCATCTCCATCTCTTCTTTGACCCATCGATTCATTATACAGCATACCGACTCTGCAGGTTGCACCTCATCCTCCCTCATCCTTCACCCCGTCTTGCTCGACTCTACGGTCACTCCGTCTCTCACTCTCCCCGCCACACACTCTCTCTCTCTCTCTCTCTCACACACACACACACACACACACACACACCGGGTTTGCCCTCAAATACGATTCTCGATTTCAACCCGCCTCCTCATCCCCGGCCTTGCTTTTTGCAGCGTCAAGAGCGGTCAGCACCTAGTAATGCTAGCGTACCCCTCTTACCACCCATCCCCACGCCAGCGATGCACCCCTCGGAAAACAAGGGTGCAGACCCTCTGCCGCATCAGCAGATGACCACTTCGCCCAAGGTTCCCTACTATCACCATGTCCCTCGGATGGACCTCGTCGCTGCCACCGAGATAGCCGCCAGAGATTCGCCTGCGAACTCGACACCGACAAGCTTTTTACGCCGAGTCCAATGGACCGCAGACGGCACAGCCCTTGTCGCCTCCACCTCTGATAACCGCTTGTCGACTTACGTCTTACCCGCAGACCTTCTCGACCCCAACGCCCGGCCGCGAGCCTTGACGCCGCACGCCCAGTTGCACCTACCCGAACCTTTCTACTCGGCCGCCATTTCACCCTACTTTTCCCTGTCTGACCAGCACACTCAACTGGCCTTGCTCGCCTGCAAAGATCACCCCATTCACCTGCACCATGTCTTTTCCGACTCGCCCTCTTCCCCTCCGCTATGCTCCTACAAGCTGATTCGCCGCGAGACGGAGGAGTACATCTGTCCCGAATCGCTTCTGTGGTCTTGGCCCGGCACCCATTTCCTAGCCGGCTCCATGAACCGTCTCGACCACTTTGATGTCTCCAGACCCGGTTCTGATGGCCCCGTCCTGACCATCCCCACCATCCCCTCCAAACGACACCTCCTCAAAGGGGGCGGCGTTGGTATGAAGGGCATGGTCTCCGCCTTATCAAGCCAGTCTCCCCACGAATCCGGCCCCTCCATCATCGCCGCCGGCACATGGTCCCGCTGGATGGGCCTCTACGATGTGACGCGTACCAACAAGCCCGTAGCGAATTGGAGTATCCACGCCGTCGCCAAGGCTCACTTTGGCCAGGACATTGGCGGCAACGGAATCGTTCAGACCATTTGGAGCCCATGCGGTCGCTATCTGGCCATCAATGAGCGCCAGGCCAGTGGCATTCTCGTCTACGATGTCCGCGGCACCGGCCAGCCGCTGAACCTGCTCGTTGGTCGAAACACAACCACCCAGCAACGCCTGACGTGTGATGTGTTTCCGGGCAGTGGCGACGTGCCGGCCGGCTTCGAGCTCTGGGCGGGTACAGAGTCTGGCCATGTTGTCGTCTACGAGAACGTCGGCGCCATTGACGGGGTTTTGGACAAGTCGTGGGACTGGGCCGCCCATTCCTCACCCATAGGCAGCGCCGCCGTTCACCACACCGGTTCCGTAGTTGCCACTTGCTCTGGCGCGTGGACCAGTCACGCGGACCACGAACTGGACAATGACCTTGGTTGCGTTGACCGCAATGGCCAACCTCGCCTGGCGTCGACGCGCATCACCCCTGATTCCTCCCTCAAGGTTTGGACCCTCGCGACGGACACGGCAGAGCCCTCGACTCGGGATCAACCAGACGCCTGAGCTCGCTTGTGGCCCGAGCCGACGCGACACCCGCCAATCCCATATGAACCCCCGCCCTCTGCATGGCGTGCTACGCCTGCCGGCGACAAGATGACGCGGTATAATGCTGATGACGAGTGTACCAAAATGCCAATTCATAATCACCTGCATCATCTGTGTTCTGCAGCCTCGGTCCTGCAGACCATCAATCGAGATTGGGAGATTCCCCCAAGGTGTCTCACGTATCCTTTCTTCTCCAGACCACCCCGCCCCACGGCTCGGGTAGTACAAATCAGACGGTAGTCGTCGAAACTGGCTCAGGCCGTGTTGTGGGAACCGGCTTCCCGAGGCGCAAGCTGCAGCTACCTACTCAAAGCTCACTTAGAGTTGATAGATGCAGCTTCTGCCTCGCATACCCGAGCTCTAATCAGCGTATATGACGATCTGCCGCATGAAGAGACTGGGCATGCTTCACATATCATCGTATCTGGTCATGCAGACCTCTCTCTTGAGCCGAACGGTTTAAGTCATCTCTCGTCAACGGGCAAAGTGTCGCCACTGCCGGCTGATGGCCGGTCGAAGGAAAGGCTGAGCACATTCCCGACTTCGGCACACTTCTTATATTCAAGTCAACATCCGGCTCGAGGCTTAACATGGGTCACTCGGCCATTTGAGCTCGTTGGTGGTTTCTGACAAGCCTTGACACGGGCCTTTCTGTATGCCCCCCCAAACACGCTCCGCTGCTAAGATCTTAAACGGCGCCACGACCAAGCGTTTCTCCGCTCTTTACTTTTCTGGTAACGCCGTTCCTGTTCCTGGCTAGCAATTCATTCTTCAGAAAAAGTCTCGGTCCAACGATACGAAACTTCGGATGGGCCACGGAGGCCAGCTGCACATTTTCTCGTTGGAGTCGCGAGCGTCCCCGATGACCATCGTACGTCAGGTTGCGTTGGAGGCCATGTCCATCATGCCCACCCCTGGACGACGAGGATCCATTTTGTTTGCTTTCGAGTGCATATCATGAAGAACGCGAACTTGAATGTTTGACCGATTCCTCGCGTCAATCTAGGCAACCTTTGTTTTTGCTACGCCTGCGATGTATGATCTCCATTCCTAGTGAGGCCGCAGGCTCAACCAATACCCTCCAAGGATGCAAACTCATCAATTGCTCTCTTTACGACGTTGCTGCCGACTCTATATCATACCTTTCCCAACAAGCAGGAGAGCAAAAAAAAAAAAAAAAAAGCTTAAAAGAAAAACTTGCTGTAAGTGATGGGATTGCTTTGATCATCGCCGCAACGCACGTCTCGGCCATGTGTAACATGGACGGACTTGGACGACCACAGTGTGCAGCCGCTCCCTCAACGTCTCTCTTCCACGTCGGAAGTCAAACCCGAGATGGTGACTATCCAAGCGGCCGGCAGTCCATGAGCCGGAAGCTAAAGAAGCCGAATAGAAGATTCTGCAACAGTCACCTCTCGACTCATCTGGCATAAATACATGTAGTGATGCCAGTCAGGATGCATTTCAAGCTGGCAGCCCATCTCTCGCTTCCAGCCTGTCTTCTTTCGCTTCCATTGACAGCAGTCCTGACCATTGGGTGAGGGTCCGATTTGTTCCGGTCTTTTTCGACTCTTGTTCCTCTTTGTTTTTTGCGTGCTGTTCTCCTCCATCTTGCCCAACCGCACCCATGAAGTCGGCCCCTTTCATGGCCGCCCTTGTGGCAGGCGTTGCGTTTGCTCATCCTGGTATGGACATCAAGAAACTGACTGCCGATGCCGAGCTCCAAATTCGACAGTTTGGTGGAGGTGGCCCCTCGACGGAGCTGATTGGTGACCTTGTTGAACTACGAGATCGCGAACTTAGCCAGACCGGATCGGCCATCAGGGATATCTTGATCGCCGAGGCCCCGGGCGACGACGTGGAGACCTTTTACGACGAGTCCGAGCTGGCCCCCAGGGACTCTGAGGAATGTGCCGACGATGAGTGCTGCATCTGGAAGCACATTGCCGACGACATGACCAGGCAAATGGTGGGAACCGCCGGCCGATGCAACAGCGTCGCTCGCGGCGCCGTCCGCCTTGGCTTCCATGACGCCGCCTCGTGGTCCAAGTCGACGGGCGGCACCGGCGCCGATGGCTCCATCATCCTCGCCAACGAGTGCAAGACACGGTCTGACAACAAGGGCCTCGAGGAGATTTGCGACATCATGTCTGGCTGGTATGCAAAGTACAAGAAATACGGCATCAGCATGGCCGACTTGATCCAGACAGCCGCCAACGTTGGCACCGTCTCTTGCCCCCTCGGCCCCCGCGTCCGCACCTTCATCGGCCGCAAGGACACGACCACCCCTGCCGTCAGGAATCTCCTCCCTGACCCCTCGGACAGCTCGGCCAAGCTCTTCCGCATCTTCGCCGACAAGTCGTTCACGCCCGCCGGTCTCGTGGCCCTCTTGGGCGCCCACAGCACGAGCCAGCAACGCTTCGTCGATCCCGCGCGCGCCGAGTCGCCCCAGGACAGCACGCCGGGAACTTGGGACATTGCCTTTTACCAGCAGACGCTCAACCCGAACGCGCCGCCCGCTGTCTTCAAGTTCCAAAGCGACATCAACGTGTCCCTGGACCCGCAGACTAACGATGTGTGGAGGCTCTTCTCGGCTGGACCGCGCGGCCAGGTCGTGTGGGGCAAGGTAAGCCCCCCCCCCTCGCGTGGCACGTTCGTCCCATGTTATAACCTTGTCTTGGCCTAACACGGTACACTCAGGCCTACGCTTCCGAGTACGTCCGCATGTCCCTCCTCGGCGTCAACAACATCAACGACTTGACCGAGTGCACAAAGGCCCTACCGCCCTTTCGTCCCGACTTCCAACAGCCTGATCAGGACCTCCTCGACAAGGTCATGGGCAGCGTGCTCAACTCCGACCTCGTCAAGCAGGCCCTCGAGAAGGGCGACAAGATACCCCCCTCCGCGTTGTTGACTCCTTAGTTGTTTGGTCCTTGATGGTTTAGAAAAGCAATATGTAATCTGCTCTGCCGATAATCAATTGCCCCCCCCCCTTCTTATCTGCTTCGTCTGTCACATGATTTATATAGGATAATGCATTACGTGTACCCCGGGAAAACCGAGGCGTTGAAGGCGTCTGTCGCCAGTAGAGTGTGTGAGTAGAGGAACAAGTTTGCGAGAAAGCTATGGGCCGAGGCAGGCCGGAGCCTGGCGGGAGAGAAAGAGAGAGTGTAAGCGGACGTGACTATTGTTTAGATTCTTCTTTTCTTCTTCAAACCTTTCCGAGTGCCAGTCACTTGTGTAATACTTTCCTTCTTGCCCCCCTTTCCCTCTTCCCCCTCTCTCTGATCCATGTTTTAAGTCAAGAAATCGGAAGAAAAGACAGCGAATCGAACCGGTTTGGTTTTAATTTTTTTTTAAAAAAAAAGAAAAAGAGAAATTTCCCAACATCATTCGTTCCATCCCGTCTCTGCTCGGCATCATGAGCGAAGAGCTCCAAAAATAAAAAGAGAAATAAAACGTCGTCGACTGTGGCAGATCCCCTTCGGCTTGGGGGGAAATACACACACACACACACACATAAACTCTGTCTCTACCGGCTGCCCGAAAATGAGACGCCAATGTCCGAGGGGTCACCTGGCGCCCCCTTCGCAAGCTTTGTCGCACGAGCCCCAGTCGGGGACACGCTCCGCCCTGCGACGAGAGCCAAGAGGTCGTAGACGAGGAACGAGATGCGAGACCAAGCACGCGGGAACGCAAGGTATGTGCGCTCGCGCTCACCCCCCTTCTTGCCTACTCTATATCTCGTCCGAAAATGGCACCGCCGACTCCTGACGGGCTGTCCAGGTCCGGCCTTCAGAAAAGAAAGCTCTCCCAGCAGCCTCATCCCAAACGCGCACTGACTCTGTCGACCAGACTCCGGCTGCCACCACCGCCAAGGAAATCCCGCAGCAGGTTCGCCCTCTCCGCGGGGCTCATTCCCAGGAGCCGCACGAGCGTGCCGACTCCTCCATCGTCCGGGTATGCACCCTTGACGACCGCGAGCGCGACCTGGGCGGCGTACATGTTGAACCCGGCCCGCCGGAGAAACACCTCCCACTCCGTCTCCTCGGCCATGATGGTCTGCTGCACGTCGGGAGCGGCTTCCCTGGCGTGCGTGGCGACGAGGGCGCACGCCCAGCGCGCCAGCGTCTGGTTCCCGCCGGCCACGTACATGACGCGGACGCTGCAGCCGCTGCTCCTGCCGAGGCAACAGCTGAAAGAGACAAAGGAGGCGTAGGCCTCGGTGTCGGCGCCGTTGATCGGCCCGGCCTGCTCCCCCGTGGGGTTTCCTTCCGAGACGAGGACGACGACTCGCTCGTAGAGAGTGGCGACTCGCGCCAGCCGCTGACGGGCTTGGGAGAGCCGGTCCCCTGATCCCGGTAGCGGCTTCTGTCGTATTTTGAGCATCGTGGTGATGATGATGCCCGTGACCGGGGAGGGGATGATGTCGGCCTCATAGGAGAGCGGGGACTGGAGCTCTGTGCGCGTCGCGCTCCCCGGAGACCGGGACCACGTGTCGTACCTTGCGAAGTCGCGGTCCACAAGGTCGATGTCCGGGAACGTGGCCTGAAGCGCCGAGATGATGCATCGAGGAAGGCTGACCGAGATGACGATGCGTAGAGCTTCTTTCGGCACGTCGATGGGTGGGTATGGGGCGTTGACGTAGACGGCTTGTCTTTCCTGTTGAGGGGTTCGTGGCTTGGGTACATTCTGCGTGGCCTTCTTTGATGCGGGCGAGTAAGAGACGGCGTTGGTGGTTGTCGTCGGTGCCGGCATCAAGGAGCCTGTCGAAGTTTTGCGTCTCTTTGCTCCACGCAGGTCCATGTAGCTGGCTAACAGCTTGCCAGCTGCGTCGGTCTCTTTCGCTCCTAGTAGCAAGCCCCCTCCTGAGAGATGCGTCGCGGTTCTGTGACTGACCTCCTGCAGCGACCTGGGCCCTCTCGTAGAAGACGTCGTGTCCGATGGCGTTTCTTTGGCGGTTTGCGCGAGTCTGTGCTTCCTGACCAGGTCCATGATATCATCTCCAGAGTTGGAGAGGGCGGGTTCTTGCATTTCGTCTTCGCAAGGACTTGATAGCTCTTTCTCGTCGGCTTGTCCGAGAATCTTGAGAGAAAATTCTTGACGCACGTAGTCGGCACTTGTTGGCAGCGGCTCTGGCCGACGAGTTCCAAATAACTGTTCCAACACGGAGCTGTCCCCGACTGGGTCACCTACGTTAACTACCTTGGCCAGTGACACCGGAAACGGGACCCATCTGAGGTCTCTCTGCTCTTGTGGATTCTTCGGCCACTGCGAAGACCAAAACTGGTGCTTGTGACTCTTGCGAATCCACGAGAACATGGCAGACGGGGTTTGCGTTATGCCCTGCCACTCTTCTGGGCACGTGCTGAAATCAAGAATTGGAGGCTGCATCCGGGCGATAGCGTCAACAGTCTCGATTTGCTCCTGCTCTAGCCGTCTTGTCATGCCATCTACTTTGTCCTTCATGAGGAGGATGAACTGTTCGTCGAAAATAGATTCGGTCTCATCGACCGGCATTCCCGATCGATCCCCCCATATCTTTTCAGCATTGAAGTCTGAAACACTCTCGATCAACGACCGGAAGGCCTTTTCCTCTTGGCTATCGGTCATTTCGTCGTCACACTTGGCGAATATCGGGGCTTCCAGATCGATATCTTGATGGTTTGGGGTGGATATCTCGATACTTGGTGTGTCGGATGGAACACCGACAATGTCAGACGTAGATGCATCAGGTAATTGTGGGCCGTCGTAGCTGTTGCCGAGTATCCCCCTGGCTCGCTCGAGGTCTTGGCTAAGGAGGCTTGCTGGGTCGGAAAGGCTATCGATCTCACAGACCTCGGCGTTTGGAATGAACACTTCATCCTCGTCGGATTCGCTGAACGGGGGTGCGACCAAAGGGGGGGTCATGGTCCCGACGCGTTGCTGGAGGAAAGTCAGCGTGGGTATTGGTGACACTACCACGAGAGGATACTTGCAATAGTGCAGCCGATTTCCTGATTTATCAGATGTTGAAGATCCCCGTCCATCCACTCGTCATGTAACGACTCGGCAAGGTACAACAAATCTTCATCGGAAAAGTCGAGGTCGTCGGGTTCGACACCCTGGGTAAGTTGAAGGTGGAAGTGCACGGCGGAAGCAGGCATCCCAAGTCCTTCGTCTTTCCTGTCATCGACGGGCTCCAGCGGCAAGGTGCTTGGCTTCAAAAAGAAGCTGTGGAGCCTTGCATCCCCTATAGTACGGGCCAGTGCTTTCAGGTCCTGTCTTAGATCACTCCTCAACGACGGGAGCTCAAGAGTGGGAGCGGCTTGCAGGAAGCGGGCGTTGGTAAAGGTTGATTCCAGCGCCAGCTTGAACGCTTCTTCCTGGTTATAGGCTTCAACGGCTCTCTCGACGACTTCTTCGGCACCGTCTGTCTGAACGACATGCTCGGAGGGAAACACAGGATCCGGAACGACGAACTGGTGTGAGTCTGCAGGGTCGGCAAGATCAAGCGTGGACCAAACACACGATGACTGCTGCAATGCTCTGGCAGTGTGCTGCAGACTCCCGGTATAGTGCGCATCTGGGTCGATGAACAAGGATTGTCGCAAGGCGTAGTCTGCTGGTCCGGGAGCTTCGGCGGCCATTATGAGTTGATTCGCTGGCGGGGATGGGCGTGGTGTATCAGCCAGCATCGGGTAGCGTGTTGACGGAGAGTGACGGTACAGATACAACAGCTCAAGAGACGAGAATAGACAATGCTGGTGGTTGGAGATGTGGCATCTCCATGGCTTCGTTGTGTCTTGAATGGAATCATCCAAGCTGGTACAATGCAAGATTCAAGGAAAGCACCTTCCGATTCGTGACGCTGTCGATGGATGGGCTCGCGCGGCAGGAACTAACCCCCTTCCAGCCCATGTAACCTTTGAGGCAAGAGCCTAATTGATAGTACGTACCTACAGTCTGTTACGTTAGCAGTATCAAAAACTACTTAGCCTGGTCGATTTCTCCCTTGACCATGACCGCCGAAGAGTTGACACAATCATGACAACTATGAACGAGCCTCGATGGAGAGGGTCGTCGTCAAACATATTTGAATTTGAGCCGGGAAAAGTTCTGAAAGTGCCGAGAGAGGTCTCTTTCACCAACGACGGTCACGATGCTCTCAATCGAGACAGGGCAAAAGGATTCAAAGTAGAACGAGGCATCTATGAAGCGCTCGGAGAGAACAAGCTAATACTTCCGTCTGTTTTCCTTCATAATACGCCTTGCTACCACTAACAGATCATGGGTTCTACGGATGCCACGAATTCAAGGGCCGCCAAGGATTGTTGCTAGCACAAGCCGACAGTAACCTACAGGAATGTCTTGAGGGGCTGGCAGCAGTCACCATGGCTGAACGAAAACGATGGTGCCGTCAAGCAGCAGAAGCCATAGAATACATTCACAATTGTGGCGTCATGCACTCCGACCTACGGCCCGAGAATTTTCTGGTCCATGGGCAGGATATTTGGCTCAGCGACTTCAACGGTTCGGTGAGCAAAGAACTTGGCCTGGATGGCGGGCAACTCCCTGATGCTGGCTTCTGGAATTTGGAGTTGGAAACAACGCCAGCTACGGACATGTTTGCCCTTGGCTCTGTGTTCTACGCCATAGTAGCCGGATGGTGGCCTTTTTGCAAGCCTGGTGTTGCAGACAGGCTGGACAGGAAAAGTATCGACCACTATGATGAACAGGTTACAAAAAGGTTCGAGACAGGAAACTTCCCGGATGTTTCTTCTTTATGGGGAGGACACATCATCATGGGCTGTTGGACTGGTCAATACAAGAGCGCTGCTGATGTGAAACGGGATATGGATTTCGCATGTAGCAGCAATGAGTGTGGATTGAATATGGGCTTCTATGAGTAACGACTGTAGTTTGTGGTGTAAACGAGCGTATAACCCAGCAACCAGTGGCACTCCCATGGCTTCGTTGTGTCTTGCATGGAATCACCCAAGCTGGTACAATACAAGCAAGATACGAGGAAGGCACCTTCCGATTCTTGACCCAGTTGATGGAGAGATTTGCACGGCAGGAACCAATCCCCTTCCGGCCCATGTAACTTTTGAGGCAAGAGCCCGATTGGTACGTACCTAGGTAGGTACTTAGGTATTCAGGCTTTTTGGAAGGTGCATTCAGAAATTCTTGGGGCAAGAGCAGAGCAACATCCGATAGCCCCGGGCGTGGGGCCGTAATTATTCCGGAATGCCGTTCCGCCCGGCCCGGATGACAAACGGTAACAGGTTCCGTGCATTGTGATGCGAAGAGGAAACTTCAACATGCAGGGGGCGGGCTCGGCTCCATCGTTGCGGAGAAGGTACGGAACACGCCTCTCTTCCCGCTTTCCATGTGGAAACTCTACTCAAAACACCCTCACTCTCACAACTCACATTCAACACACGAATCCTCCTCCACCAATCTTTTGTCACTCAACACCCGGGTTGTTTGAGAATCTGGGTGGGGCCAACACGATAATCTCTCACAATGGCAACTCTCGGCTCCAAAAAGTCCTTACGCATCGGCGTCATGCTCGAGGGCGCACAGCTCAGCGACATCATGGGCATCGACCTGCTGGGCAACCTCTCCCGCACGTACTACGACAAGGTCAAGGATCTCGATCCAGAATTCGCCCAGTGGGCCGCCCACCCCGTCGACATGGACTTCCTCTTCATCTCCTCGGCCCTCGCGCCCGCCGAGACGACGACCGGGCTCAAGTTCGTCCCCAACGTCACTTACGACGACTGCCCGCGCGACCTCGACCTCGTCTTCGTCGGCGGTTCCCTGCTCGATCACCGCCCTCCCACCGCCGACCGCTTCATCAAGGAGGCCTTTCCCCAGACCAGGGTGTGGCTGACGACCTGCATTGGCAGCTTTTGGCTGGCTGGCGCAGGGGTCCTGAAGGGCAAGAAGGCCACGACCAACAGAATGTTACTGAAGATGGCGACCGAGATCCACCACGAGACCGACTGGCTCGACCAGAGGTGGGTCGTGGAGGACAAGGAGTATGATGGCGAGGGCAAGGGCGAACTCTGGACTGCCGGCGGAGCAGGCCCCGGTAAGTTTCTCGCCTTGGGCTTCGCCACTCTCGACAGGATTGACGCTTACAACGTTAAAAAGCCCTTTCCATGATCATCACATACTTGAACAAAAACTTTGATCCCGGCTTCGTCCAGAAGATGGCAATCGACGCCACCGCGCTCGAGGAACTGGCCCTGAACCAGTCTTACAGGACATCAAGGTAGGCGTGACCGGAAAACAATCGATAGAGTTCTCGGTACTTGAAACGATCAATATTATATGGCGCCTGCTATAAAATCTGGCCATGGATTTTGATATGTGCATGTCTTGCATAACAAATGGCTGGCCGAGCATGGCTATATAGTCTAGCCCTTACACATATCGAAGGGCGAACTCGGGAGACTCGTTCCGGTCCCAGCTCTCCGGCAGCGCCCTGTCAGCCACCATCTTCAAAGCGAAAACGCTCAGTCGATACCGCCCGGCAGGCGCCCATGAAAAATCCGCCACTTTCCCGCTCCAGTTGCTGAGCCAGCCAACGGGCCTTACAAACGTCTTCGGGTACCTGTCGACATTGCCCAGTGTGGCGACGCCGAGCCCGTTGTCCTTCGCGGCCCGGTCGGACACGGACCCGGGAGAGGCGATTGGCACGGCCTCGAGACGGACCTCGGCGCTCCCCATAACCAGCCACACAAACTGGCGGGAAGGGCCCCCGCCGGGAGGACCAGACTCGACGCGTTGAGAAAGGGGGATTGCGCTCAGTCCGGGCGGTTGGCGGGTACGGGAACCGGAAAGGTCGACTTGCCGGGCACGGCCGCCTCGAGGGGATCGTCGCTGCGCGTCAGGAAGATACGGCCAGCGGCGAGGACAGTAGCGTTCTACATGGAGCCGGCGACGCCGACGACGCCGATGCGCAGGCCCGCGCCGGTGAAGCCGTCGGCGCGGAGCCTGTCGACCTGCGTCATGACGTGCGGCGGCCAGCCGGTCGAGTTCGCCTGGCGCTTGCGCAGCTTGGGGTCCTCGCCGGTCCAAGACACCTTGACATCGGGCACCCCGACAAGGGAGACGGGCCAGAGCCTCTTGCCTGAGGTAGGGCGGCGATCCTGCCGGCCGTCTGGTTGTCGTGGTCCCTGACGCTGAAGGACACGCCTCTGAAGACCTTGGAGTCCAGCGTGAGGCGCTGGGAGAGGCCGGTCTATTCCCCGACTCGGCTTATAAACCCGGTGGCATCCTACTCAGGGGGGAGCATTCTCAATCACCTGGCTGTCGGCGAACTCGACAATGAATGCGCCTGGGACGTTGGTTTGCTCGATCACAGGCACAGTGTCGTCCCGCCTGACGGTCGAGGCAACGGTGCAAGACGCGATGCTGGCGAGAGCCGCGGTAAGGTACTTCGCGGCAACCATTGCGAAACCCCCCAAGACAAGACTCTTCATGGAGTTTTTGGACTATATCATATACACGCATGCCCACGATCATATACCTACACACGGGATGAAAACGAAGAGAGGTGGGTGGGCGCCGGCGCACGACGTTGGAATGCACAGTCAACGTTGCACCGGATCCCTCGGTTTTGCGGCGTAAAGACCTCGATGCGGGGGCGACTTGAGGCTGATTTGAGCAAGATAAGCGTAGTATTGTAACAAACGCCCCCCACTGCAATGAGCTGTTTTCCTTTCTTCCCTTTTTTATTTGTTTTTCTAGTCCAAGACTGGTTCACCACGTCCGTTTGGAAAGGGGGGAAGGATACTCCCTCTCGCGCTGCCGCGTTGGGGAGGTGACAGTGTCACGTCGACTACTGGCATCAAGGAAAGGAAGCTCGTTAACGGATGTCAAGGCGAATATAGGAAGGTGGTATTTCGGATGTATCCTTGCTGTGCCTGCGCGCGACTCGGATGCCAACGACTTCTTGGCGCATGGCGTGGAATTGTTTGTTGGTCTGCGTGGGGGGGCGGCAGGATGCCCAGACGATACCCCGGCTCCGAGGCCTCTTCCTACAACCTTGAACTTTGTAGGGTGCGAAACATGGGCTACAGCTCGACTCCGAGTAAAGGGCCATCCGGAAAGCCAAAGGTCACAGCCCCCAGCAAACAGTGTGCTTCCGGTTCTGAATGTCCATGTTCTGCCTGTCAAGACGGCTTCCCCTTCTATCCGGTGGTTTCGGCGCTGCTTTCCTTCCTTTCTACTCATCTATACGTCCATATGGCAGACACGAGGTGGAAAACAAGGACTAGTTCAGGTGAGGAGGACGAAAAGGCGGATGAGTATGATATAAGAGGCAATCTTGCCGTTAATGAATGCAGCATGCTGCACCGATAGATTCAGGGCATCATACGACGACACCTACCAGTCCTCGGAAAAATTAAAAAAGGATATAAACAAACAAAAAGCCGAGCATCACATAAAGCCTGGGTCAAAATCTCAAAGCTTCGCGTGGGCGTTGCCCCCTTTTGCCTTGCAGGCCAGATCCACGCAACCCATGACCTCGACCAGCTTCCCGTCGCGCAGCCTCGGCACGACGACCTGGACGCTCAGCGGCGTGCCGAGGTACATCCTCCTGTCGACCTTGCCCTCGTCCCACAGCTCGCGGTTCCTCTCGTCCCAGCTGCCCAGGACCGCGCCGCCCTGCGGCCGGCCCAGCTGCAGGTCGCCCTCGCCGACGTCGCGGACGGGCACCGTCCCCGCCGGGTAGTCCAGCAGGACCCAGCCGCTGGTCATGCCGACCGCGTTGTAGCCGTCGACGGGCGGCACGGGGTGCGGCGCCACGGGGCAGACGACGGCGTCGAGCCGCTGCCGCCGCCGCCCGCGCGCGTCGTCCTCGACCCAGATGCCCAGCATCTCCCGCCCCAGCCGCGCCCGCTGCGCCTGCAGCTCGGCCACGCGCGCGAGCGGCTGCGGCCTGGCCCGTTTGAACCGCGTCGCCTGCCACGCCACCAGGGGCTCGTCCGTCGCGTCAATCATGTCGGCCATCGCGACGGTGCCGCCGGCCCCCATGAGCTTGTTCATGACGGACTGGGCCCTCGTCCACGCGGCGGGGCATCCCAGCTCGACGACCTTGACGTTGGGCGTCGTGGCGAGGAAGTACGCCACCTCGTCCATCATGTTGGCCACGGGCGGGTGCAGGCTGCAGTTCCCGTCGGAGCGCAGCACCCCGATGACCAGCTCGCCGTGCCTGCCGCTGCCCGAGACGGGCGAGCCGTACGGGCCGGGCGACCACGAGGCAGGCATGCAGTCCGCCCCCCACAGCGCGGCGCGGGGGACGAGGTCGCGCATGAGCGTGTCAATGTCCTCGACGCTCCGGCCTATCGGGCCGGCCACAGGCTGCACCGACGTGCGGCCCATCCCCTCGGCCCCGGTCAAGGCTATGCCCCCGTACGGCAGGCGTCCGTCGGGGGGCTTGAGGCTGTAGACGCCGTTGCACATGGCGGGCACGCGGATGCTGCCGCCGAGGTCGGTCCCGATGCCGATCATGGTGCCCCTCAGGGCGACGAGGGCGCCCTCCCCCCCGGAGGACCCGCCGGCCGTGCACATGCGGTTGATGGGGTTCATCGTGCGGCCAAAGACGTTGTTGACCGAGTCGAGACTCCCGAGCGTCTGCGGGACGTTGGTCTTGGCCACGACGACGCACCCGAGAGAGAGGAGGAGGTTGACCAGGGGCGCGTTCTGCGCCGCGGGCTTGTGGCACAGGTAGGCGAGGCCCATGGACGTGTCGACGCCGGCAACGTCGAAGGTGTCCTTGACCGAGACCGGGAGGCCATGCAAGGGCCCGAACGGGGTGCCGTGCTCCCGGAGGTGGTCGTCCAGGTGCCGCGCGCGCTCCAGGGCCGCGTCGAACAGAGGCTCCGTCAAGCAGTTGGTGAGCTGGTGGGCGATGGCTGCGCGGTGGCAGAAGGCCTCGGCGACCTCCGCGGCCGACAGCCTGCGCGACGAAACGGCCTGCACCAACAGCGGGATGCTGTACGACTCGGTGATGGATATTTCCGACTGCGCGAGGAACCGGCGGGGCGTATCAAGGACGTTTTGAGGTCCGTCCCGAAGCCTCGGCGGGTCTTTTGGGATGGCGTCGGGGGGTATGTGCCATTTCGAAGGGATACGCGCCGCCCGCTCATCTTGCTTACGGCGGGCAATGGCCTTCCACGGCGCTTCTCTCGGCCGAGACGACGACGACGACGACGACGACATTGGGTGAGAGAGAGTGGCGGTGGTCGGTGAAAGAAGCCTGGCTACCAGAACCGACTTTGCTTCTCAAGGTGAGATACAGCCTCGGAAACGACTTTCCTCAGCCAACGGTCCCTTGGAGAGAGGGGGGCGAAATGGATATGTCTCAGCTACCTCGGCATGCAGTCAACAGGGGGAAAAAGTAAATCATGGCGGGGACTTTTCCGAACTGTGCGTTGGGTTTAGCTCTGCGGCAAAGCTGTATGTTTCCGAACAGCACGAAGGTTCGCGCAGAAACCCAAGCCACGTGGAGAGTGTCGTCAGTGTGGGACAACTGCATCATCTCGATCCCTTGCCTGGTCCAATCTGGTCAAAATGCTGTCGCAGCCTTTGATGGTAATGCAATGAATGCATAGGCTGTGCAAGACACTTTGAAGTTTGGCCAGGGATGCTCGAGGCCTAATCAGTCGCTTTGCCTGCACTGTACGACTAGAACTAGGTATGCGATTGACTGTATGAACCAACTGGCTGGCCAACTGGCTTTCATGGCAGTAACTTGGAACGTCGATCGGGTGGTCAATGGTATTGCAACACCCCTCACGTAATTACAACATACCTTCAATGGCCATTGCCATATGCCGTCATCTGCAACTGTCAAAACCAGCGTCTTTATAGCATTGCAATGGCAGCAACAGAAGGGGAGGGGTTCAAGTGTAGGGTCATGTTTGAGTGATACCCGATCATCATCCCGCTTGCACGTCTCTCGAAGAGCACTGGTTCGGTACACGTCTAGATGGAATAAAAGACAAAGTCAGGAACCCCATTAGGATTATTTCACAGGGCGGGATACTATGGTAATCGAGGGGCCGTGATGAGATGAAGGGATCATCAGCATTGAGGTGATACTTGCTCCCACATGTTGACATTGACCATATAGGTGCACAGGAAATTGGAGGGCAAATCCCCGTAAGTATCACAACCTCTACTAGCAAACACACCGAGGGACTCAAGTCTGAAAACTGACATACCGAATCAAGTTTGAGACGTTGGCTTGGCCAGAATGTCCTTTGTCATCCGTTTCTCCCTCCGCCGTCCTGGTCACCGCCGCTCTCCTGGCCACCATCCCATCGAAACCCGAGGCATTGGGGCATACACAATCAAGCAAGGTTGAGAAGGCGAGCAGGGACAAAGAGGAGACAATAGAGAGAGCGACGCAGATCGGATACTCTAGGACAGTCTCGAGCAGGCTCAGGTCTGGTATTGCTGACGACGAAGGATCACGACTCACAAGGCGTACTCGATCCTTCTCTACGCGCCCAGCCTCCAGATGCAACGGCACATGATTCTGGACACGCCTGGGTTGAAGCAACCGCAGCGGGACGAGTTTTCCCGTGCCTCGGTCCCCGCGTCCATGTTTACGATGGCGGCAGGGGACAGTGGTTAGCGGCCCGTCTCTCTTCGACATCGTGTGCCAAGTGCTAAGACGGAACATTGGGAATCGCCCCCCCCCCGCCCCCCCTCTCCCCCATGTTGCTGTCATTCACGGCGCAGCGGCTGGAGAACGGCTGAGCGCCGAGTCACAATGCATTCTATAGAGGGATGGCGTGCGTCTTCGCGGCAGAGAAGACGCAGTGCCATCCAATCAACCACGCTCGGGGGAAATTGCCTCTTCCAACAGGGAGAAAACGAAGATGGCAAACAAACTATTTCGAGCCATCCAACACCCATGGATCCCAAGGGGAGTCCCACAAATCCGAATCGAATCCCTGACCGCACCTCGGGGGCTCCCTCAGATTGATGTTATGCCGCTTCGCGTCGTCAATCCGTGGCCACAAGGCAGGCTATCAATGGGCAGATGAAGTCAAGAAAGGACCCCCTCGTACGCAACCCGACTCGGATCACCTCGTTAGCAGGGCGACGCCATGTCAGCAATGATGTCACGGGTCTCTCGGGGTCGATACTTGTGCCTCCGCAGGCGTGCCACACTGTTTGCTGAAGGCTGCCGAATCGGGGCCTATGGGGCCGTATCGACGCAGGGTTGTATGCAGCTGCATTATCGGACTCTACACAACCAACACCAAAACGGCGTTTGCAAGTACAAGTACACGGCCAAGACGGCGAGTGTTTCTGCCCCCTCAATCCGTCGACCGAAATGAGGTATCTTTATCAAGAAACCAGTCAACGTTGATTGTGATTGTACGTGTCTCCCATGTGATTGTGGATCCCACATACACATAATACATACTTGAAGATGATGGCTCCCGTTTATGAAGCGGCTCAGAGACCTCTCTCCTTGGTTGTTCCCCCGGATAAGTGCTTCATAATTTGAGCAATGGGTGTGTTGTCCCTAGTTTCTGCCGTCCCTGACAACAGGGACTTCTTTAACCATGATCTTGCAACATGGGCTTGCAAACTTGCAGTCTTGAGTTTTCCATTCCTCCTCACTTATACCCTCACCTATGCTCGATTTGTGGTTCAAACACGCACTCTGAAGAACTCCAGGATCCATCCGTCTCCTGTTCCTCCATATCTCGTACCTGGACTGGGGCATGCGTACTCCGTTCTCTTCAACACTGAACAGTTTCTTCGTCCTCTCCAGTAAGAACCTATTCCCTCGCAACCGTCCAGCCGAGTTATTCTGCTAATCTAGTTCGTCAAAGGAAACTCCAGAATCAAGTACTTTCGCTGCCCTTGCCCCTGAGCAAAATCCTCTTCGTTCTCCCCGGAGAAGGGGTACGGTCACTGTTTAGGGCGTCCAAAGACTTTGTACCGGTTCCGGGGACATTCGACGCTCTGACAGTCTTCTTTGGGTTGACACAGGCGGACCACCACGTCTTCAATCATGACCATATCTCAGCTTTCGAAGCGAAGAAAGGCAAAGGGTGCTCGACTTCCCATGCCGACGAGTCGAGACGGATCATGGAGCTCCAGCGACATGACTTTCTAACGTTCCTGCACGGTGAAAACCTGAGGCTTGTCATGGATGAGTTCTCACTCAGACTCACGCAACTGTTTCGGTCCCACCATCCTCGCCGCCCTTCCCCGAAGCCGAAAGATCTTCCGGATCTGTACGTGTTTCTGCGTGATTCCATTTTCCGTGCCGAAGTCGAGGTGCTCTACGGCAAGCACATATTCACTGTCTGCCCCTCGTTGTGCGAGGACTTTTGGGCTTTCTACAAGGCGTTTCCTGTCATCTCGCGGGGCGGCCCTCGGTGGCTCTATCCCGCGCAATACAGGTCCAGGGACAAGATGCTTCGCAACCTCGACGAGTGGAGGAGGTGGTGCAACCTCAACTCCTACCAGGATGACGCAGAAGCTGGAAACGCACAGTACGACCCCATTTGGGGCACGCGTTACGTGAAGAACATGGTTCGGCGATACGAGGACTTGGAGTTCTCGGATGCAGGGGTTTCAAGTCTACTGCTTGGCTTCCTGTTCGTGTAAGCGCTTCCCACAACGTAGTAGTCGTGTTGCGTTCTAATCTTCCATACTGCAGTACAACGGCAAACTCGATACCAGCAGCGGCGTGGATGATGCTCCACATTCTCTTTGACCAATCGCTGGTTTCACGGCTGAGACAAGAGCTGCTGAACGAATCCGAGGCAAACGGTGCCTCGATAGACTACACTGCGCTGTTGTCGGCTCCGCTGCTTAACTCGGTCTACCGTGAAACTCTTCGGTTGCACGTCGCGGGACCCCTGGGCCGCAAGGCGTTTGGAGAGGGCGCTCGGCTCCATGGAGGCTCGCTGTCGGCTCTTCAGTCGGGGGCCACCACTTTGTCTGCCAGTTGGCTTGGCGGTCTGGACGAGTCTGTGTGGAATACTGGCCGAGAAATCCACGGGCGTACCGAGCATCCTGTCGAGTCTTTCTGGGCAGAGCGATTCTTGGAGTACCCGGACGACCCGAGAAGTGGTCCGCTCCGGAAGCCTCCGTCAACCAGCGCAGACACGACTGGTAATGCCAGTCCGGCAAAACCCGTTCGGGATGACTCGAAAGCCCGGTTGCCGAGCCCAGCGGCTCTTCGGGGCTACTTCTTCCCTTTCGGCGGAGGCGCATGGAGATGCCCAGGCGAGGCCTTGGCCAAGAATACCATTCTAGTAACGGCTCTCGTGCTGTTGAAAGAGTTGGATGTCGAGATTCTGGACCCTGTGGATGCAGCCAAGGCCAGTTCGAAGCATCGGACGATACCCTTTGGAACGCACGCCTTTGACAGGAAAGTTCCTATCCGATACTGGATGAGGTCACGGGATTGAACCAATCTACCCAAGTCTTGTTTTATTTTGTTAACTGGAGATTGCCGCAGCACATTTCGGCATCCCAAATCCTAGATTAGAATAGTATAGATTGGATATAAGTTGGGATCGATCGATATGGCCGCTTCCAACATATTGATGAATCCTCAGATATCATGTGGCTGTTTTGTTGACAGCTGACAACGCCCCTTCAACGTAGAGCCTGTCGAGAGCCGCAGCAGCAGTGACATTGTCCACTTTGAGGTTCAGCCAGAACTGGTTAGTGACGTTTCCGTCAAACACCCACTCGTTTGAACCGTTGGCGTAGACAAAGTTGTGGCCGTTTTCGTTGCCGTACTCGAAAACCTCGCCGAGGCCCTGCATCGCGTACAGGACCGTGAGAGGGTCCCACGACTCTCGGGGCCTGTAGAAGTTGTAGTAGATGTACGCCTGGCGGACCGGGTCCGATGCCGGACCCTCGGCGAGGAGCTTGCTGCCCGACATCACGACGCTCCCCACCTCGGTGCCGCAGAAGACCATTCGGCCCTTCCAGTTGTTGACCACATGCGCCGTGTGGAGCGGGTTGTCCCCGAAGAAGTTGAACTCTCTTCCCAACGGATACCCGCCTCCCATCACGACCAGTTCCGAGACCTTGCTCGCGATGAGCGCGGGTCCGGTGAGGTTCGAATACGCATCGGCGGTGGAGTTGAGCAGGCCAGAAAGGTTCTCGAAGAAGCCGATCGAGGCGATGGTGACGGGTTCCTCTGCCTCGGCCAGGAGCTTACGGTAGAGGGAAACCGCATCCCACGCGTCTTCCGCGGCCCCGAACGGAATGGAACCGCCGGAAAAGCGGTAAGAGATCTTGCTTGCGTACTCTCCCAAGTCGTATGCCCATGTGTCGAAGAAGCTCTCGTTGGTCAATGGCTTGCGGGCTCCGATGGGAACTGCGTCCAGGCCATAGTGAGCGAGGATAGCCGAAGTTGCCGTGACAGAGTAGGTTGACGGGTAGTTGACGTTGACGCCCAGCAAATTCACATTGGGAGAAGTCGCGGCGAGGAGCAGCGCTGCAGTGTCACTAGAAAAGTGTTGCAATGTCAGGGTTTCCGTGGCCTATATAGGGGGGGACTGTGGAAGTTTCAGACTGACTCGCAATCGCTGAAGATGTCGGTATCGATTATCATGTTCTTGCGGGCTGCCAATGCAGGCTGCAACGCCAGCGCGGCGACAGCAACTCTGACGATTGTTGGGGAGACCATCTTTACAGGAGTCGTGAGCCGAGGCTTGGATGAGTGACTTTGACGACCTGCCGAAGGAATCTCCGGAGCATCGGTGGCAGTCTTGCAATATTTATGGGGGGTTTTGCTCACTTATCGCTTCCTATCTCCGTCCCATGCTATTAGCTCTCCACAATGAACCTTGGCATTCGAGGATTCTAGTGCGAATTTTGGCTTCAAATGTCCCGCCCAAC
Source organism: Colletotrichum echinochloae (assembly GCA_016618095.1). Lineage (NCBI taxonomy): Eukaryota > Fungi > Ascomycota > Sordariomycetes > Glomerellales > Glomerellaceae > Colletotrichum > Colletotrichum echinochloae. The sequence continues at coordinate 1,752,136 of JADEZT010000008.1, forward strand.
CCCACACATCTCCTGATATCGGAGTCGAATCCCAGCATCTCCACGGCCTAGGCCCCTCTCCTCCGTCTTGCCGCGTCAAGATAAGACGAACACCAACTGCCGACGTTGGCATTAGTTCATCCACTCATCATCTCTCAGATTTACTTTTTTCCCGATTTCAACAGTCTTGGACTCTTCACCTTGTTCCGTTGCCTTACACATGTAATCTACCCTTGTTTGTGTCTGTAGAGCCGGTACAAGTTCGAGCCCGTTCTCAAACAACCTAGTACGAGTCATAGTACGGAAAGACGTGCGTCGAAATCTGCTTTCCCCGAGAGTCGAATCTCAGCGGAATGACGTTGAGCACACCATTGACATCCCTGGGCTCGAAATCCAGGCCCATTGTCGAGAGCGTGAAAACCTCCTCCCCGTAGTTCTCCCTGAGCCAGTGGGCCGTCATGTCCATGCCCGCAACTGCTCCTGCGGCCGTCCAGATGTTGCCGTCCACGACCCATTTGGTCTCGGCAGTCCAGTTGACCTTTGGGAAGTGTTTCTTGATCCATTCGAGTTCTGCGTTGTTCACGGTGGCCTTGCGGCCGTCCAGAACCCCGGTCAAGGCGGCCACGAATGCCCCGGTGCAGTTGGTGAAGAGGATTTTGCCAGCAGCAACGTGCTGACGAATGTAATCCGCGAACTCGGGTTGCAGCGTGAAATTCCCAACATCAGGGCCGCCAAGGATGAGAATGTCCATCTCCGGCGCCTTGTCGACGGTTGCTGTTGGCACGATGGAGACACCGCCGCTCAGCTGTACGGGGTCCAAAGTGACTCCAAGATGATGGAATTCGATCTTGGGTGCTGCGGCGATGAGATCGTCGCCCATAGGGCGGTAAGGGCTCAGTATACTGGCTACGGCATTGCTGCCAGAGCCAAGGACATCCAACGGCCCAATGACGTCGATCGTCTGGTACTGGTACGCCAGCGACGCGACCCGAATAGTAGGCATGGCTATCGGGTGGACGGTTTGAAGAACTGATAAATAACGATTTACGAGCTTTGGATACAGCTTGATATCTCTGTTGCGATGAAATCCTGCAGTAAGTAAAAACACACGTCGCTACGGGACAGACTTATATAGTTTTACGAATCCTTATGGATTCCGTTTTTGGCCTTCAATACTAGCGACAGTTGTAGAATCGGAGCGGGTGCAACGGCATTTATCATAAGCTCCGATACAGCCCGGAAGTTGTAAGCGAAGTAAGCCATGGCGCAGGCGAGTCTTTATCGTGCTCACTCTTCATACAAAGACACCTTTAGCATAGGTAGCACAAACCCACATAAAACTCCATAAAACATGGAACCTCCGACGCTAATCGGTAATAGCTCCCGGACGGTCGATGAGCACGATTGAACGGAGTACTCGAAGCAATCAACATATGAAATAAGCACAGGGAATAACGGCACGGGACTGCGGGCGGGCGGGCGACTAAACTGTCCTGGGAATTCAACTTCACTGCAAACCTGCTCCCTCGGCCCCTTTAGATCCCGGCGAAGTTAACCAGAAGATTATCCAGCCCGTAAGAAGGTATCGATTTGATAGAACAGTGACCAGAAAGAAGCCCTATCGTGTACCACTCAAGCCGTGCCAGATATATGCTCGGCGAGACTTTGCACCAAAGTCTCACCTCATCCTGGCCGCCAGCCAGGCACACCCTATAATGCGTGTGCCTGCAAAAAGTCGCCTTCAATGTTGGTTGAAGGACTTCACAAGGGCATCTGGTTGATCTCGGAACGACGTGAACATCATTGTTTATCACCGCGTTTCTCTAGCGGCTCAGGTCACATGGTCCTGCTTCATGAATGCTTCCTAGCCGACGAATGATGGGAGCAAAGCTTCGGAAGGATATATATGTTATGGAGTATTCTACACATCATGTGTCAACAGACAAGAGGTAATTCATGAATGGAGATTGAGTAGAAGACCCAGTAGAATGAACACCGAAACGACAGTACAGCGTAAAATATAGCAGATCGAGTCCACTACACGTCCTTGTAAAGCCCTCCGACAAGCAATGACCGGTCTTGGGCAGCGTACGACGCCTCGTACATGCTGTTCTTGCGGTCATACCAGTCCATCACGTTAACAAGGTGGCCACTCCCGTCAATAAACTCGACATCATCACTCGGTCGCAAGAAGTAGGTTACAGAGTAGCGGTCAACGTCTGGCAAAGGCAAAACCCGATGCACCGCCGATTTGAGCCGGTCCTTCGTCAAGAATCGGAGCACATCCGCCACATTGACAACAGCGCAACCAGGACGGGGCTCGACGTATTGCCACTCGAGGGGCTCTTCCGGCTTGGCCGTTTCACTTCTTCCGTTCGAGTTGGGGCCGCCCGGGTTCCCGTTCCGATTCCCGTTGTGGTCGTCGCCGACACTGCTTTCTCGGCCATGAGACGAAGTTGAAGAAGGCGGGGACGACCCAGATGGCGAAAGGACCTGTAGACCCCATTGCGGCGCAAACACAAGCGTTATGGTGCCGTAATCAGTGTGCACGTTGTGACCCGCATGGTTACCAGTAGGATCCATGGGAATGTAATGCAGGAACGCGAGAGCGCTCTTGGATGGGCAGTCGGTACGGTGGTACTGGTTCAGACTTTGAGAGCCACGATAGCCCAGCGTGTTCGAGATGCGGTCCAACAGAGTCCGTGTGATGTAGTGGCACTGGCTCTGGAATGCCGAGAAAGTCTGGTAGTTGTCCTCGACTACTGGCGGCAAACCCCATCGTCCTGCCAGCTCAAAACTGCCCGTCTATGAATGTTCAGAATAACGACTTCAACCATATGCAAACTTGGGTCATACCTTCAGGACCTCCCAACCATCTCGCCCTCCATGAGTCCCTGCCTGTGACCCAATGGGCTTGTACCTAGGACTTTGTGAGAATCGACGTTGAGAACATACAATGGAGCTTCATGTGCTCTTACCCGTGAGACGCCATGCTAATGGCCAGTTCCTTACGCTTGGCGGCAGTGGGTTGAGCAAACCAGTCTTTCATCACCGAGTTCAGTTTGTCGAGGTTTTTCAACATCGTTGCCGAGTACTGGTCGGAGATGTCCAAGTAGAAAAAGCCAACGTTCTCGCAAGCCGAGATGATAGTCTTCATCGTTTCTGGGTCGCGGTCCAACACTTTGGAGAAGGTGACCGTGTCAAGATCGGCTTTTGGGGTGAAAGGTGCCGAGGCCCCGGCCATCTCTTGGGCCTTTGGTGGAATCATTTTCTTGATTCGGAATAATCTTGGAAAGAAGCTCTGAATCTGCTGCTTGTTCGAATCCCAAAGCTGCAAGTCATCGACATACGCGTCTTCTGGAGACTTTATATTTTGATCAGAGGTAGTTCGCTGTGCATCTTCCGGGAACCCGTGTCTCATCTCCTCCCTGTCCCTCAGGTTGCAAGACTGTCCTCGAGAAACTAGTGAGCGCCTCTTAGACATGACGACGACTGCGTTCCTTCGAGTCGCTTGGCCTTGTACCTCATCGCCCGAGTCCGGTGGCCCCTCACCCCTGTAACGTGATCTAGGCATGTCTGGCTATTCTGCCTTGTGGCCCTGATAATCCTTCTGCCTGCATCTCCTCAGTATTGGAACGGAATCCTCCACGCTGACGACGGCCGTCACACAACTGCATGCTCAAGCAATCATCATGCGGTGGCTTTATGAATGGGACTTTTGCGGCCATTCCTTCCCGCTCGAACTGAATCGTCTTCTTAAGATATTATTGCACAGTATCCGCTGTCAATATGTCCGCGTTGGGTACCGTGCCTGTACTAATGTCCAAGACGGTAGTAGCGTCTTCAAAGAGTGTGGGGGAAGTCAAGCTGTTCGTGGTGGCCGGTTAGCCTTACGGCACAAGGCGTGGGATGAAGTAGCTCCCATGTATCACCTTGGCAGTCATTTTCCGAGGCGGCTGTCCCGAACGGCTACCGGAGCCCGATAGCCGTCACGGTAACAAGCGAATGGGCAACATATTATGCCCCGAATAGGAAGGCGTCAAGGGTCATTGGCGAGGCGTAAAGCGTACAGACAATCTCCTGGTCGGAGATCGATGTAAGCGCTACACCTGTCCGAGAAACCCGGCACCGAGTTATGAGGAGATTTACACAGAAAGTGATGGGCATTCAATGGAAGGATCGTGCTTACATCGGTGGCGATTGACGTGTCTTATCTCAACCTTTGACTTGAGGTCACAGGTGCTTCAAGGGAGAGATACTGGAGCCATCGTGACTGATATGCGGGCAAGCTCGAATGGGTGTGCGAGGTGATATCATGCCGAGGATACCTTGCTCTTTCTTAAATGCTGGAGGATCACTCGAATGGAGTAGATTTAAGTCACGGGGAACCCTGAAGAAATTTGTTTACCTTTGATAGAGGGAGAGGTACGAATAGCCGCGACTCGTTGCCGAGTTCCCCGCCAGCATCTATAATCATCCCTTGACGTTCGTCCAACTCAACCACCATGACTGAGTTTGAAGGGCTGGTCATAGCCTTGAGAAACGCACTTGGCTCTTCAGGTCTAACCTGTGAGAACGTCGACTTGGGTCTTCTCAAAAGCCTGATGAAGAATTACGACAGTAACGAAGAAGAATGGAGAGACCTTGCTCTCGCAGATCCAGATAGGGCTTATACCCGAAATCTGGTGGATGAAGGAAACGGCAAGAGTAACTTGGTACGTGATTCTAGCCCCGAGCAAATCGTCCAAGCTAATCGCATCTGACCATAGCTCATCCTCGTTTGGACACCCGGAAAAGGCAGCCCGATCCATAGCCACAGCAATGCCCACTGCCTGATGAAAATTCTCAAGGGCGAGCTGACCGAGACGCGCTACGACTTTCCGCAATCTCACAAGCATCTGAACGGTGCCGTTGGAAAAAGTGATGGGGATCATATGGACGTCGTAGCGGAGTCAACATACACGGCGAACGAGGTGGCTTATATGAGCGACGACTTGGGCGTGCACAAAGTATGGAACAAGAGCAATGATTTTGCTGTCTCGTTACATCTCTACACGCCTCCCAACATCGTCCGAGATGGCTGTTACATCTTTGACGCTGGAACAGGGAAGGGCACGCTTGTCAAAAGCTGTGAATTCTATTCGGTTCGAGGCAGCCTGGTGAAGCCGGCAGATGAGCAGAATGTTCGAAAAGCGGGTACTTGTTTGTAGTTTCTGACTGTTTGGATACCGCATAGAAGACTTCGTCCACCATTACATGTATAATCTGAGTTGTACAGTTCTTTTGATGTCGCATTGTCTGAAAGTGAAGATGTTTAAGGTTGCTGTGTCACGCCGTGATGCCAGCATTCGGACGCAGACGACATGATCACTCACTTGCGAGCGTGAAGCCTCACTCTGCCTCTGTATCAATTTCTCAATTGGGCCCTGTCAACTTCTGAAGATCTTGGTTAGGCAGTATGACTCTTCTCGATATCTGTGTCTTTACTGACTTTGGCTCGAAATACCACGAAGTGAACACCATAGAAAGTCTGTACGAGGTCGACCCGCTGGAGTTTTTGGAAGTATTCATGAGTAAATTACCAAGAAACAATGTATGTGCCATATCTATGCCTGTATATCAATCCGGTGATGCTGCATGTCTGATATGCAGTACGGTTCCCTATGTAGCAGAGCGCTTTTTGAGAAAGCCCACAGCACCCAACGTTGCCGCCGTCATTGTAGTGCCAACGAGAATGATGAATGGCCGCCACTTGCCAGCGCCGTACCCGGGCTGCACTCCGACGTGATCGCTCTGTTGCAATACAGCAGCTGCTATGTATCCCGAAGCAACACCGATGACGCCTCTCGTAAACAGTAGGATTCCCGACACAAAGGTCTCCTCGCTCGTGCGGCTGGGATCGTTGACGACGACGGCGGCCATGTGACTACGCAATACCATGAAACTGAATGCAAAAGCACCAAATAGCATGGAAGCAATCACCATATTCCAGTAGTACCTCCCCAAGCCCCAAACGACAAACACGGCAAAACTGCTGACCAGAGTGCTGAGTAGCATGGGTATCAAGGGCCCAATCGCGTCCCTGCAGGGGCTTCTGTTAGTTGGTAGATTAGCCGCGAGAGCAACATGAAGAACTTACGTGAGGGCACCGATGGAAATCTGGCCAATGATTCCGAACAAGGAAAGAAAGGTGACCAATAACGCGCCCCTTTCAGGAGAGACCCCCAAGTCAGTAGCGTAGCTGGGAAGATAGTTGGCTGGGAGGTTGTTTGCCAGGCTCTGGAGGGTCATCGAAGACACAAAGAGCCAAAAGACTGGCCGCTTCGATATCCTCTGGAGAGAGGAGGTCTCTCGTATTGACGCTATTGCCAGCTCCTCTTTGTTTGTGCGTCGGGACCGGATACAGACGATGCCAAGCGAGATGGCGACGGAGGTGAACACAGCCCATCCGATGAGGGTTGTGCGGGGCCCAAAGCTTTTCAGGAGGACGGAAAATATGGGCGAGAGGCCGGCAGCAGCGATGTTCGGGGCACCGAAGCTGCATCAATAAGTCAGCCGCCGTTCTAAGAAGTTTTGGGTTTCCTGTCACGACTCACAAAATGCCGTTGGCGAGGCCGCGCCTCTTGGAGAACCATTCGTCCACAAACGTGAGACACGGTGCAAACAAGAGCCCACTCGAAAGACCATACATGAGGCCCTGAGTCATGATGACTTGCACGGCCGTTGGGGGTGTAAGTAGGGGTCCTCTCAAGGGAATATTGGGAATACACACCGAAGTCGAAAAGGCTGCGCCGAGAGAGGAGGCTGCTACCAAGACCATGCCGGCCCACATCATATAGAATCTATATCTGGGATTGGCGCCGATGATCTTGAGTAAGAACGGAGGAAGAGTTTGCAAAAGGCCCTTCCGTCAGGTAAGCGTTGATCCGGGGTTCCAAAGTGCGCAAAACCACCTACAACGACAAGGAGGCCGGTGGACGCAACGAGCTGGTTGCCCTCGAGAGGCGGCGTCTTGAAATAATACTCACGAAAGACGCCCTGGGTGGCGCCAAAGCCTAGGATTAGACCGCGGGTATCAGCATCACGGGATCGGTGGGAGAGCGATCGGCAAATGTGTCTACTCACCCCAAGTGGCCATAGCAATCACCGATACAGAAACCAGGGTGATCCAAGCGGCTTTCCCACGGTCTTGGGGAGGCAGATGTTGTTCGTCATGGAGGGCGTGATCCTCGTCGTCGGACGGTAAGACGTTGCCCTGAACAGGCTTCGCATCCACCGTCTTTTCGTAGGGAGCCGAGCCCGAGGGCGCATTTTCGACTGTGCTCATTACGGTGGAAGCGAAATCGCCGAGGGGAGTGTAGAAGACGGAACAAAAAGAGAAGAGCGAACCGGTCAGGTTGATGCGGATTCAATGTCCCTAGGCGAAATGCACTTGTTTGCAATCGAAAAGTAGCCAGATAGGGATTTGCCCTTTCAATGCCATTGCTTCTCGGCCTAAAGGTGTCAGAAATGTCAGCACGACGGATTCGTTTAGCCCGACGGACCAAGGCTCCAAAGCCCAGCTGCTAAGCCCGGTGAGATCCGAGACTTGGCCTCCCACGCTCCCCCAAGCCCAAAATGCCACGCCTGGCCGGGCCGTTACGGCTACTAGTGAGGCTGCTAAGCCCATGCGGTCCGAAACATGCAGGGCGAACGAGCTCCAGCGCGACGAGTATGCAAGGGTTATGTGGCGAAGTACCCCAAGGTATCGCCAGCGGCGGGAGTCGGCCGGCGATTTCAGTTGAACGGATCTCGGTCGTCGGACAGGCTTCGGCGGGCGACGGCGGCCATGATAGGTGGAGTTTGCCCTGCCGCGGTCTTACAAAAGTCCTTCAGGAGTCACGGTCGCTTGAGCAATCTTTGGTCACCAATCCTGTGGTGAAATGTGTGGCCACCCCCTTGCGTCCGTTCTCTTATCTCGACCAACAAGCGAGCGCCCATCGCACGACGGGGTTCTGTGGCAGCGGCTACATCCGCTCCCGTCCGCCACCCACGGCCAGCCTGAAAGGAATGGCCTGGTTCTAGACAAAATCTCACGTCAGAACGGATATGGCTTTCATCCTTTAGTGTTGCCTTATATATGATCATAGTCACCTGCATATAGGCCTCAACACGGACATGGCGTTCCGTGGTTACATTGCACTTGAACAACTTACAGTATCAGAAGAATCAGGCTATCGCAAAAGGATCACACCAGGCTCGATGTGAAATCCTACACTTGCATCTGTTCAGCTCTTGTTCCTCAAGTGGGCTAGACAAAAACATGTCAGACTAGGCAACCGTAGGTCAACCCGTTAGGTATGAGGCAGGAATTCAGCTTGGCCTGGCAAATGAGAGTCCAGGAATCCGTATAGTGTGATAGGACGAGCCACTGGTTCGAAAAGCTATCGTTAGCACATCCACGAGCCACGGTGCGAAGCTCCTGGCTGAAGGAATAATGTAACGATCCCGTGGCGGTATAGGGGAAATATGCATCATCTTCAATATAGCCATTCGGGTCCGGCCTTTTCTGTTGAATAGGAATCAACGCTGACGTGTCGATAGTAAATAATAGTAGTCTCCAAAATGCCCCCGCTAGTCCTCCATTTCAGAAGATACAACCAAGCCGGGCAAGATGGTCAGGGAGGCGTGATGTACACGAGAGAGGAATCCAAGTGGAAACCTTACCTACAAAGGCCCAGGCCGTTCAGATCGTCGTCATCCACATCGTCATAGGTCTCTCCAGAGCTAGGCAGCCACGCAGCTCCTCCAAGACAACGACGGCCCGGCACCCGAAACGACACTATGCCCCCTAGGTTTTGTGGTTGAAAAAACAGGCCGCAAAGCCAATGATGGTCATGGCATAATCAGGTACGAGCTCTCGACACCCGGCATTTCCCCAGGTTCAACAGTCTTGCCAGTCTGAAAGGCCAACACGATCCCCAAAAGGCCCACGAGCCCTCGTTCTGGGGCGCCGTCGCGTTTCTGTCGACCCAAAGGGACCATCCACATGCCCCCTCCCCGGCCCATCGCCTTGCGCCCTCGTTTCTGGAAAGAAAGAACAGTACTGACTGATGCATAGTACTGCAGTCCGGTCGCTGTCCCGTGTAGCCACCGTGCCATACACCGACTTCCGCTTCATGCGCTGCACCAGCACGGTCCGGGGAGTCTGTCGGTCCCGGGGTCCTTCCGGCCGCGAAGGAAACCATGTTGGCTGGCGCCGTCGAGGAGCAGGAATCGGCGCCGGCGACGAACAAGACGGGGGTTTTTTACATAGGGAACAATGGGCTCGCCTGGATTTTAGGAACACTGGGGTGGCTGGTGTCGCAACCCGAGTCTATTACTTGGCTAATATGTGGGTTAGGGTTCTGTATCAACTATCAAGTCAAGTTACCAATAACAGGTTGGCATAAGTCATATTATAGAGCTGGATTGCGGGATGCTTTATTATACGTAGGTGGGTATCGATAGAGTTTACGAAGAGAAACGCATGAATGGCCCCTCTTCGATAAGCCAGCACCATACGTATCATATTATATCGCATCTTTATTGATCTTACTCTGATCTCCCTGAAACATCATAAAGAACGTCGTTATAGAAGGATATAGCGAGGTATCCGCCGTGATCTTCCTCTGATCTCCTGGAAACATCATAACGAACGTAGTTATAGAAGGACGTAGCGAGGTATCCGCCGTGGTCTTGGCACGCCTTCAAGACCAGAATGTATCGACGCCGGTCCTGAGCTCGATCTATACAGGTCTCTCCCTAGCCGACTGTTCTGCACGCTCAAGATATAGCCCCGGGTTACAACCGTATCGATAGTGGCTCTCTTTCGTCTTTTGATGCCATTCCGTTTGACTTGGTCCGCCTCGGCCCCTGACGTAAAAAAAAAAAAAAAAGGTCCTCCGCATCGAACCTATCCGGATGATCAAACCCCGGATCACCCACTCGTCGAACTAATTATGGGGTCAACGATCCGCAGCTCCGTGAAAAAGGAAACATCAGACGAAAGAGATGAAAAACAACCAAGCTGGCGTCAAGCCAATGAACTCTCTACTTCTTAGCCATGTTTCCGGAACCCGTCGCCCGTGGGTTGGTTATCTCCCTACGGCCCGCGTTCCTGGCCCGCGAGCCCGTGCCGGCCCCCCGGTTCACGCCGTCTATTTGCCTCCTGTGATACATTACGGCTTAACTGCACTCTGGCAGTATATGGTGATGTCGTTGTTGTCATATAAGTAAACGCTGCCCACGACTTAACTCGCCCGAGCCACGCCGCCCACCCGTACTTCACCGCCGTCAACCGCACGAATTGCAAATGAGTGTGGTCTTGTCATTACTCGCGTCGCCGAAGTAGCTAGAAATTATAACTATAGCGTGATGTGCTCTTGTTCTTCATCTTGTCGCATCGTATATTCATCCCCCTTGGCCCGCTCCCCTCCCCTATGTTCCAACGCTCCGTCGTAGGGCAAATCATCATGCCTTTTCACACCACGCATCACCACGTTATCGCCGTCTTTTCTTCTTCTTCTCCCCTCTCAGAAATGCGACCGAAAGCCGCTGGTATCTCAAAACAAAAGAAACTTCTGGACGAATGCCACCCTACACTCCTCTTCCTAGCCCGGATATTCCCCCCCTCCCCCAATGATGTCGCCAGGATCGGATTTCCTCAACCGTTTCAATCATTAACATAACAACTCAGCCTCCTCCCGTCGTGCATTTTTTATCCCCTCCCTAAAAAAAAAAACACAAAAGAACTCGTCCAATCCAACCCGCTCTAGTCCGTGTCGAAGAAGCTCCCCGTCCGCTTCAGCATGCTCAGGTCCACCAGCCCCATCACCCGCCCGTCCAGGCCCTTGACGTAGTCGTCGTACACCCACCAGGCGCCGCACATGACGGCGCCGAAGACGAGCTGCGTCGACCCGAGCCCGACCACGGTCGCCTTGAGCCCCGTCCACACGACGATGGCGTTGGGCACCGCCATGACGAAGAGGCCCGCGAGCAGGCTCCGCCAGCACGCCACCCCGGCGTCCATGTCGGCCACGTTGCGCAGGCACACGTTGAGGTTGGACGAGGTGAACTGCGTCGAGCGCCAGATGATGGGCCGGATCGACGCGTCGAGCACCCCGACGCCCGCCGCCATGAGCCCGAGCAGGAACGAGAGCAGCGGGAACGAGAGCGCCGCGCCCGCGCCGCCGGTCCGGAAAGAGCCCGTCTCGGCCGACGCCATCATGACGTCGTGGATGTTGAGGCCGAAGGCGAGGATGCCCACCGCGGCGAGCGTCGAGCCGCTGCCCAGGATGCAGACGGTGTCGAGGTTGGTGTAGTCGCTGTGCCGCTTGCGGTAGAGGGCGCACCCCGTGACGGTGACGACGAAGAAGGCAAAGGGCGCCGCCATGAAGGCGCCGACGCCGGCCGAGTCGAGCATCCACGGCATCGTGGAGAAGAGGAGGGCGAGGGACTCGCCCAGCCCCCACAGCGTGCAGTACGGCATGAAGGTCACCAGGACGAGCAGCAGCGTCGTCGGCGCGACGAAGGCGCGGGGCCCCTGGAGGAGCGTGGGCAGGTCCGGCGTGCCGGAGAACGAGACGGGCTTCATCGTGCCGAGGTAAGCCTTGATCTGCTCCACCCACGGCTTGCCGAGCAGTTTCGGCACCTGCTGCTTCGACATCCACGAGCCCGCGGTCGCAGGGGTAGGGGTGGGCTGCGCGCGGCCGTTGGGGAACCACCGTCCGTAGGCCGTCTCGGGCGCGCCCAAGACGAGCAGCGGGACGGCGACGAGCTGGAAGGCGTTGATGATTTCGAACTGCACGGTGAAGCGTCCGGCGTTGCGGGAGGCGAGGCCGCCGAGGAGCGGCCCGCCCCAGGTCGTTGCGACGGAAAGGACGTTGAAGATGGTGGTGCGGGCGTTGCGCTGGTGTTCCTTGGGTAAAGTCAGCGAATAGGGGCCCCAGTTGAGAAAAGCGACCGGGAACGGGGCCTCTTGAGAACGTACAAAGTAAGTATCGTGGATCGAGCCGAGAATGAGGCTGTCGAAGGCCCCCCAGCCCAGGCCCTGGAAGACGCGGGCTCCCATGCACGCGCCGAAACTGTCGCCGGCGCCCATGTTCCACATGGCGCCGATGAAGACGAGCACCATGGAGACGAGGTAGACTGGCCTCTTGCCCCAGACCTTGGCGGCCATGAGCCCGAAGAGGCCTGTGAAGGCCGAGATGACGAGCGGCACGGCCGTCAGGGACGCGACTGCGGTGTATGAGACGTTGAACCTCATCGCGACCACGCTGTTGACGCTCATGTAAGCCGTCTTCATCCCGCCAATCAGCCCAACAGTCATCATCAGTGCGACAAAGTTCAGCTCCTTCTTCCACTGCGGCCAGTTCTAGAAGGGATGCGGTCAGCAATCCGTTCGACCGAGAGTCGTCTTTTTGGGGGGGGGATTCAAACCCACCAGGGGGTCGTCGGGGTCATCAGTCGGCTGGGGACTCAGTTCCGTCTGCAAGTGCTTTCCTGTCCCGTACTTGATCTTCCGCTGTGTTGACGTCGTCCAGCCTGTCGAGCTTGTCGCATCTGTCGCGCTTGTCGTGGGTCGCGACGACGGCGGATAGTCTTTCGGCGGCGGCGTCGGCGGTCTCGAGAACGAAATCCTCCTGATTTTCCTCTCCGGCGCGACGTGGTTCTCGACGGGCTTAGCCAACTCGACCTCTCCCTTTTCCAAATCCTTCTCCATCTCGTCGATATTACACGGTTTGCCGTCTCTCTCGTTTCCGGTCGCTCTTCTTTTGGTTCCGCACGAATGGAGCCCAGCTCCGATGGAGAGAAGAAAAAGAAGCACAAAAATAAAATAAAATAAAAACACCCTATAAAATCAACCGAACCAGCAGTGATGAAAGAACGGAAGAAACAAACATGAAAAGCCCAAGATACCAAACCCAGGCGGTAGGGAATGAAGGAAGAATATCCAACGGAATGAGGGTCAAGAGAGGAGAAGGGTTAAGATTAACTGGGATGATTAGGTATTAGACAACTCGTTGCTTACACACCCTGACACTCGGTAACTAACAGGCCCGCCCGCTAATGAATGAAATGAGGGAAGAGGGAATTCCAATCGGCTGTCTGGCCACCTTCCATAAAGGCGGTTTGCATGTCAAACATGGCCTCGCGTTGTTCCAACCGTAGCCACCGACCCGATGTAACCTCGTGGGGGCCGCCCTTGCGCATGACAGGCCCCCTTGAGAGCATGAGAGGCCACCTGCTGGTCCGAAGCACGCAGGTGAAGACCATGAATGGCTTCGGCTCTCTCCGTGTCCCCAGGGTCTCCAACGTTGGTAGGGGGTTTCATTGGACAAGATGTGTTCTGCAGGGGTTAACGGGCCCTGTCAAACGGGGTTTCTTTGTGATGGCATGGACAATGGGATGGCGGGTTGCTTGGGCCACCATCGGCCAAGATGATGAAACAGTCCTGATGCCAGGGCCGGCTCCTCGTGGCTATTGCCGTCGAGGCGGCCTTGATTATGGGCGGCTCCGAACAAGAACACCATGTGGCCCTCAACGGAGGCCGATGTCATCATCAGGCTCAAAAAGCGTCAGCCTTAAAAGATGCATGGATGGGCTGTCCATGGATAGCTGTTGATCTTGCTTGATGCGCAATGCGGAGGAGGCTGGCCTGAACGCATCACGCCATCCAAAGGTTGATGTCGGATGCAGACCATCAACGCAACAAAACATGGTCGAAACAGATTACGACCGGCCACCTCATCTGGTGACATTGGGATGGAGATTGAAGGGAGGGAAGCATCGGTTGACTCGCGCAGGTACCGACCGCTGCGACGCCCCGTTGCATGTTCGAATCAGTATCGTCAACGCGACGAGACTTTGGAATTTTTCATCAAGAACCTGCTCATCTTTGCATCGATTGGTGAGTTAGCAGCGTGGCAATCGGCGCATCAACAGAAACCATCTCTGTCTAAGGGAGGCATCCACGCATCCTTCTGCATCTTCGAGTTCGTCGCGAGCCATGCGATGTCTGCCGTCACCTGAGAAGGAAAGAGAAAACACAGTATTGTAAACTGACCCGGTCCCGACTCTGTGGCCTTCGGCACCAATACATTGTATACTATGTACTTACCATTACTAGCCTTCCCGCTGTGGGTTGCGTGGCCCCCCCTCCCTTCGTTTTGCAGGTCATTTCGTGGCCCCCTCCGCAGTGGATTGAGGTTGCCGTAGGTCCCGAAATGTCTTTCAAGGGGGAGCATAGTAGTATATGCTGATTGTCGGTGAGATGATTCGTGCATCGCAGAAGAGCATGCGCTCCACTTGGAGCTGGATCACGTCATGTAAGTTTCCCTCGAATAACTGTGGTTGCCAGCCTTCGGGTGTCCCTAGATGAAAACAACGTCCAACAGCGTTGTCTCTCTCTGACACACAGAACAGACTTGTTCCGGACGATCCATTGACACAAAAGAAAGGCATCATGACAGGTAACCCCTCTCGGCCCTGAATTCGCGCAAAATTGTACCACAGTCGACAGCGCAGACGGCACGGTGATGAGCTAATGTCATGCAGGGAGGTACCCACATCGTCGATCACACAACGAGCGGTCGGAAGTGTGACAGCGTGAAGACTGGCCTTCTCGGAGGGAATGGACATTGGGAGGATTGGAAAAATCATGACATATTATCTGCGTCGAAGGCCTTGGCGCTTGCATATTGCCCAAGTCGTCGAAAGCGTCAAAGCTTGTGTACGTTACCCTCCCTGTAAATGCGGTTGTCGGTCGTATATCCGTAACGTTCGCCGGATCGTCGGCGACTTTCCCGAGTTGTAACCAAATCTCTATCCAACGTGGCCCAAGCGCCATATCCGATGCCGCGGTGTATGTGTATAACCTGTCCCATCCTGGGCCGGCAAAATTGAAAGCTGGCCCTCTCTTCTATCGTCCTAATTCCATGATGAAGACTCAAAAACACCGAAACGCCCATGCTTTGCCGTGTAATGGCCATTCTCGTCCCGTCACAGAGGCACCATGGGACATCATGCGTTGGGTGATATCCACAGGTAGCCCATGCCGATTCGGTAGCTGACGAACTCGGACTCTTCATGCAAAACGCGCAGGGTTTGCCCCAGAGCGGCCTGTCATTCACATAACAGTCACTGGTTCGGGAAGGAAAGGACCCAGCAGCCAAGGTGTCACCAACACGGTCTCGACTGCGCGAACATTCTTTGCGTCGGGCTGCATGACGAAACCTACAACCGAGAAGAACCGTTAGTGATGTAGCCTTGGCACTGAACGAACTGGCTGGTGTTATGATTGGTGTGATGCGGGGTGATGGACACCAAGATGGCCACGACTAAGTGGTCGCATAGTGTGATAACCGTTCCAGCCCACGGGGCCCCGTCGGCGGCGGCCAGAACCGAGCGGATCAACGTGGCCCGGCCCATGCTTGATCAAGGACATGCACCCAGTCTTCAGATATATTCGGTTCAAGTCCCGTGGGTGAAAGTTCTTGGTCGTGGGTCGCCCAGTGTGCTACTACTGGTTTATGTGTTGTGGCTGTGTGCAGGCCCGTGTATCGGCCGAACGGACGGAGCGTTCTTGACAGAAAGTAATAATAGTGTATTAACCTTACCTGAGTCGACGACTTTTTGCACTGCTGCCTTCTCCATGGCTAGCAAGACATGGCTTGTACGAACCAGCAACTCTTGATGCATTTGTCAGCTGTTTTGCTTCGAGGTAAAGAATCGCAAAAGACAGAAGCAACTTTACCTTGGTAGTACAGAGAGTATGCAACGGGAGGGTCTTCGTCCAAGCCACGATATGGCGGCAGACGCTTCCGGGTGACCTCGGTGACGCGGAAGCGAATCCCAACGGTCTTGGCGGCATCAAACCAGAGAATCGTGCTCTCGTCGGTGCACCCTTCGGCCGGGGAGATGGGGCCAACGGCAGCCGCTTTGGCCAGCCAGTGCCTCCAGACGCGGACCACGCCGTGTGTAATGTTGCTGTGACTTGCGAAGAGACGCGGGTTCGGGCCAGACTTTACCAAGCTCGTCGACGTGCAAAGCTGGGAGAAAGGCTCGCCTTCGTCCAATATGAGTTCTTGGGTGACGGGTTCGTCGCCAATCTCCTGCTCGAGGGGGACGCCTGGCACACGTCGACCAAAGACTCTCCAGATGCGCCGCGTCTCTTGAGAAACAACGGGGAGGAAGCGGGAATAGAGCTGAGACAGGTCCCGCAGGTCCATGTCTTGTGCAACGGACCGGGTGTGGTCCAGGAAGCCGAGTCCCACGAAGCGACAGGCCATGGAGGGGGTTGATTGCTTGGCAATGGGGTGATAGCTCTCTAGCGTCATCTCGTGTCCTTCCATCTTGGCAGTGTGAAGAAGGCGGTGTTGCAGGATAGTTGTCGCGGTGGCATTGAGTCGGCGGTCGACGAGGGTCAATGGACGCAGTTCACGAGACTCCAAGGTCGACAGGATAGCGAGAAGAAGCTAGTTGAGCAGAGAGTTGTCAGTGAAAGCTGGGAGAGAGAGGGGATTGGAGCATGAAAGGGGCCTACCTCGTTAGGTAGCGAGTCTATTGGGGATTGGGTTGCTTTCATGATGTTGGTGTCGTTGATACGATCTTAGCCGAGATGTTGTCTATGACAATGGGTCATGCCGAAATAGAAGGGCAGGAAGAAGCCCTCGAGTGCACGGCGAGGACGAACATATTAAAAAGCATATGAATGATGGACGCAGAATCAATAACCACAGGATAGTGTGTGATTGGAGATAAGAAAAGCCGAAAAACGGGAACGCAATGCTGGGCATCCGGACCGTTTGTCGACCTTGGACTATCGGATGAAGATGCCGAAATGCCAGAGGGCCAATCGACTGTGCCCGCTGCAGAAGCGAAAACCCTGCTCCCAAGTAGACGGGATGGGATGATGAGGTGTGTCTGCTGTTTGAAACTTATTGGTGGCACGACCAGACTGGGCTGGGCTGATGTTATCCTCGTAATCTTTGGGCTGAGGTGGCTGTCGAAGGGTGGCAGGGCGAGTAGCGTACCTATCTTAGCTGACAAAGAAGCAGTAGATGCGGTCACATGTAGACAGCAAAGCGGATACGTACCGACTGAACCCGGCTTATTCTTTCCCTCTTGCACTCAACCATCGTCGCTTCAACACCAAAGTCGTCTTCAACACCAAACATGCTCAGGTATTATTCACTTGCCTTTCCACCATGTCTTGGATATTCACAGACTGGGCAGCCAAAACATGCCCGTATGAACTTGGCCATCCCAGGCAAACGTCTTCCTGGCACTGCTTCCTCCGGCATCGACCCGCGACCCGCCGGTTTCGTCCGATTTCCGACCGATAGCATCACCATCACCCCATCTCCATCATCTTCCGACAAGAATCCACCCGACCCCCCCTTTAGGGCCGAGTAAAACCGGCGGTGGAAGCCTCAATCTCGGCATTCGTCCCAAGGCCCGCTATTCGAGCCAGCCTTTTTGGCTCTACAACGTCGGCAATCAGTTTCCATTGTTTGTGTCTTTGTTGTCCTCTCCGAGCTTGGAGCGAAGCTTCGCCAGCACATGCGCCCATCTCAACCCCCCTGCTCCTCGTCGCACCCGTTCCCGCCCTTCCCTGTCCGGCCCGCGCGATAACGGCCGCCGTGGCGTGACGTGCCGTTGCCCACTGCACCACCGTGACGCGGATTCGGGCCTGCTTCGGCCACTATCCACATTATTTTGCATATATGACCTGAGTAACCTAGTCTGGATTGCGGTTCCTGTTTGCAGGAAACATTCGGAATGCATCTTCTGTTTTCTTGTTTCTTTTTTTGTGATCGTACCGCAGCGTAACAACAGAGACTCACCATAGGAAAGCATCGGATGAAGGAACCCTCTTCCGCCCAAGCTCTCGTTGTCGCTTTTCATAAATTGCACGCCCACCTCCAGCTCGCCGGGTCCCAACCCTTGGCGGCATTCATCTCGGCCTCCATCGCAGCGCCCTGCGCCCCATCATGGATCCTCTCGACCTTGGAAAGACGCCACATTGAAATTGCAGAACATGAACATGGGCTCTTCAGCTTGTGCTCTGCGATGACGCTCTATGGGCGCCAGAACTTGCGGAATTGTTGTGTCTCGCAAGCGCCACAGTGTACTGACCCACGTCCTGCCTACCCAGACCAACGTCACCAGGGTTATCATGGAGGATGAGACGGGCGTCAGGCTGGTCACTAATACAAAATCAGTACGATTCAAAGACGTGGAAAGATATCGGCGATGAACTTACTAGCTGTTCACGAAGGAGTCTTCGCCCATGTCTTGACATCCCGGGACCCTGAGAAATCGTGCGGGTTCCACTTTGGAAATGCTCCTTCTGCATCAAGATGGCACGGAGTGCAACAAGCGATGCGACGCTGTTTAACCGAAGGATCAGGTCCCGTGGTAGCGATTAAATTGAAACCAAATTAGACAAGGAAAAAAGAAGAAAGAAAAAAGAAACCGGAAAACCCACGCTGGCTAGACAGTAGACGCCGGGTTTATAGCCAAGCTGCACTTGCTCGCTTCAGGTATCACTCAACAGACCGTTTGAGTATCGAGAGGTCGTAGATATCCTCGACCGCCCTCGTACTGCCATTTGGTGACAACCTGGAAGAGGGTGGCTTCCTATTAGAGGGTTGGATCTATATCAGTGCTCCCCTATGGCCAATTTGGGCATTCGTAAAAGCAAAGTGAGACGACAGCCCTGTCGTCGTACTATGTAGGGATGTTGAGAGTGGGGATACATGACCGTCCAAAACACAAAGTATCGGCGAAAGCTATGTTGCTGCCAAGAGCAGTTGCAAGCCTGTCGTTCAACGGAGCCAAGCTTGTTGGCGCTGTCGATCTCCTGTGAATCCTCGCGGCTGGCATAGATAGTCTAATGGAATGGAGTACCGCCCCAGGCAGCTAAATTGCGAAGCCGATCCTCCAGCATAGGCGCCACCAACTGAGAACCCACCCGTCCTTTGCAGCGAAACCTCCGTATGGCCGACGAACGAGTAGGCCCATGTAAGCCTTGTTCAGGCGGAGCATCTCCCCGCTTCGGTTCTTCCACTTGTCATTAAAGTATTCGACTACGCAGTACGCACGACGGAGTAGACGCCGTTTTACCCCGGCTCACGCCTCAAGGTTTGGGTGGGTCTTGTGCGCCATTCCATTTTCAGCGCCAAGACGGTACATCCTGCAGGACCCTTAGTATATACTAGTAACTTGTGAATGTCATTGTCTTGTCTACCTAGGTATTATGACTTGTTTCGCTTGCTTGTCTACTCATCACCAGAGCAAGACGATGTGACTAGCACCTAGCCGCAGATAATTTTACCCTGCACAATCTACTCAGTACCTTGTCACCAGCCTTGTCAAAAGAAGAAGAGGGGAAAAAGGTGCAGGCTATAACATACCAGAGCAAGGAACTGACAACATACTAATGTAGACTCGGTACCTATACATACTAAATACAAAAGAAAAACAAGAATTAGGGGCTTAAGATGCCGTTAGTAAACTTGGATTAGTTGGTATAACGATGTCTATGAACTTGGTTCTGGTATGCTTGCTGCAAAGCAGGTGAGCTGATGCCCTCTATGATAGTAGGCTCTAAAGTATGTGTGCATTCTTTTGTGCAAGGTAGGTAGATGCTTGATTACCCCTCACTGGGTATTCCAACTACCTTGGGTAAATTAACCCATTACAGGTATTAGCTGTAGTTTGTAACTCCTCTTGTCATGAAGAAAGGTCCTGCCTGCTTACGGCTCAGCTTCTCTGCAAGGATGGGATACCGCGTATAATTTCCTGCACAAGAGAAGGCGGAAGGGAAAGCACATAACAAATCATCGAAAGGGGAACCATTTCTATCCTCTACACTGCAACCATGATCATTCAGCAGAGAAGCAAAAGTTCCCAACCCGCGAAGCCACCCAGATTCTTTCTTCCCCAGTCACTCGTGCCGCGCGGTCATGGCAACGGCTTTTACTCGGCCGCTCGAATTTGTCTGGCCGTGTGCCAAATCTGAGTCGGCCTGGAGCAGTTCAAAAGAGCGGGAGCCTGCATATGGACCGGGCCAGAGATGCCAGGGTTGCGGAGACTATGCTCAATGGTCAGCTTCTTCGATACCAAGCCCCCTCGTGTCTCAAAACTCCTACTAACTATAGGAGGGTGACGGTAATATCTCACCTGGGCGGAAGAGAGCAGAGCTGCAACGCAGCGTCGCCCCTTGTATTGGAAGCCGGGGTAGACATCGACTCCACCAGTACCATAAGCACTAGGCCAACTTTCACACAAAGTTGCATATGGCTGGATGGAAAAGCTGGGCGGAGGGGGCGGAGGAGGTGGGCGGGACCAGCCGCGATCCTCTCTGTTACTGTAGGCTGTGCGTACTACTACACCTACAATGGAACTGATCAACACTAGATTCAATCTTGTATACATCGTAATACGACGAAGGAAGCTCTTCGAGAAACTATAAAAGGCTCCTTTCATCCCGTCAAAATATCTCTTCAGCACAGATTCAAAACCTCAATAATTCCACTCTCTGACACCAACATACCTACCTAATTACCTCCGCTACCCTCCAATCTCGCAAATCATGAAGTCTTTCGTTGTCATGGCCGTCGCCCTTCTGGGCCTCACCAACGCTGTCGTCATCCAGATCTGTAGGCACCAGACTCAGGGAGACTGTCAGGCCATCGATGTCGTCGGATGCAGTAAGTTGAAAGCGTCAATGGCTTCGTCTGCTCGTCCTCTGGGCTCTGACAGTAATTACCCAGCCAACTTTCCCGGCAACATGAACGACCAAGTCAGTTCGGTCAACACAGGCAACACCGAGTGCACCTTCTTCGAGTATGTTACCGCACGCTGTTTTTCGGGCTTGTTTCGCCGAATACTGTCGTCTCTCTACCCCTTCCCTGCGCGCGTTTGCGAAGCCGTCTCTGATTGTGTGTGTGTGTGTAATATCTAGGCACGGAAGCTGCGAAGGTGGTTCCTGGACCACCAGGGGACAGCAGAACACTGTTCCCTCTGAGTGGAATGACCGTTTCAGCTCTGTCCGCTGTTAGATGATGTCGTGACGGAAAGTTTCAGCGAGATGGTCGGGTGTAAGCACTAAACTGAGTATATCGGGGCTTTGATATCATGGGGAGGCTCAATTTAACATCTAATCCATCGCATATGCTGACTGATTGTCGGTCTGTCTTGTCGTAAGGTTTCCAATGCATGTGGGATCCTGAGTGAACTTTTAGGAAGACAACCTAGTCGCATACCGCTTCATGCCGACTCACGTGTTTCTTGACCCAAACCGTACTGGAAGACATCCTAAATGTCCATAATGCCGGCCTCTAATGTTGACATGCGTGAAAGTCCGAGGCTTTGACTCCGAAAACACTCATCGGATTCAGAGCGAAATCAGCATGAATTCAGACGGAGATGGTTCTCAGCTGACCTTCCAAGCCTGGAGTGTAGCGAATACGTATGAGGTTGTTCTGCCAGACTGTAATTCTACCAGCCCAAAGTGGTTTAGAGGCAGCCACCACGTGATAATACAAGTCAGCTGCTGCGAGGTAGAGGCCACGAGTAGCCAGCTAATGAATCCAGGCCAAACTAAACCTCCTGCCTCGACAAATGCGGATATCAATATTTGGTCATCAGTGTTGTCGTAACATCTGTCAACCACCTCATCGCAATCCGGCATTCGTAGCAGAAGCTCAACATCAGTGAGCTCATCAAAATCACGCCCTGGGTCACCCCTTCACCCATGGCCGCTCTCAGTTCCCCCCCAGGCTTTTGGAGGCCCGCGGCCCTGCCGCTCTTCACCGGCCTCCTCGCCCTCCTCGCCGCCGCCGATGGGGCCCTCAACCTCGTCAAGCCCGAAAGCGGGGCCGCGACCTTCGGCTTCGTCCCGCCGCGGCGCGAGTCGCTGACGCCCGGCCAGTTCGACGCCTTCCACCACGCGCTCGTCAAGGTCAAGGGCGCCCGGAACCTGCACATGTCCTCGTGCGTCGTGGCCCTGGTGCTCTACGGCCAGTTCTCGGACGTCTGCCGCGCATCGCGGACGGCTGCCGCGGCGGTGCGGCGGTGCGGCGGTGCGTGGGCGTCGTGCTGACGCTGGGCGCGGCGGTCGGGTTCGGCGGAGCCGCCGTCGTCGCGGAGTATCTGAGGAGCCCGGGCGCGTCGGCGGAGGCCGTAGAAGTTGGGAGGGCGAAGACGAAGGCGCATTTGATTACGAATGTGCCCTTGATTGCATTTGGCATGGTCTATCTATTTTATTGAAATGTCTCTTGTATATCCATTATTGTTGCTGTTCAAATCGAGCGGGAGTCTGGGCGGGAGGGGGGGGGGTTAAAGCGGTCTGCAATCGGTGACTTCTCTAAGGCATGGCCATGTTTTGTTTTGAGCTAGGAAGACTACTGAGATGGCAACTTAGTTGGACACCCTACCTGCAGATATCATATATGTAATAATTCTTGACTCTTTGCCATTAGCGAGTATCATAACGCAACTATGTGGTGAACTCGTGAACTGTAGAGATACTACTACGCTACCAACACTATCACGAATTGTAATGTATAACCATAGTTTATGAATTGGGGCGCTCGCTATGGCTAGGAAACGAAGACATGCAGGCTAGAACCATGGGGTAATTTGAATTGCATCTCTCGTCAGTTTCGTAAACAACCACATTTGTTGGCCGCGCTGATCAACCTTCCACCAGCTTGCGTGTTGCAATTCTCATTCTCTTACCATACATCCATAGAGGAACGGTCAATAGAGAGAAGATACCCATGAGCATTCCAAAAATGCCAAACGGCTCCGCTGTTCCCTTCTCCTCGACCCAGTGGGCAACAAAAAAGGTCCAGGCAAAGGCGACGATGGCCCGCATAATGGTGACCATGACGAAACAGTCGGCGGCTTGTTGTTTGTAGGCATCGATGAGCTGTTGAGAGCTCTGGTCAGCATCCGGGATACCAGTCAGAAAAAGACCTTGATGGACTTACGTAGTTGAAACCGGCAGAGGGGAGCTGCATCAGGCCGAAAGAAACCATGGCATAGCCGGCACAGAGGCCGACCCAGCCGTTCTTGGAGGGGTACTGGCCCGAAAATCCGAAAACGAGGAAACCGCCGGTCGCGACGAAGAGAGCCGGGAACATGATCGGGAGCCTGCTTTCTGCTTCCGCGAGGCCGCTGCCAGAAGTCTTGACTTTCCTCTTGAGCTGGGCGTCCGACAGGAGGTAGGTGTATAAAGCGCCCAAGAGTGTGCCCACCAGGCCCCCAATATTGATCAGCCCGACGTTGGGTCCCCAAAGGTAAGGCGGTACGGCGACCAGCTGGGGACCAACGACGGAGATTGTGACGATCCCACCGACAAGGCCGGCGTAATGAAACATAACAACCCAAGTGCCAGGCAGCCGGAGCGTCTTCCATGGTGCCACGAAGCTGCCGACCACATTGCCGCGGTAGTGGGTAAACCCAAGGGACCTCCCGTAAGTGTATGGGCGATAGTCCTGTGGTTGGACTCTGGAATCCTCAACGTGACTCTCGGTCCCCTTCTCGTCGCTAGCAGAGTCGGGTGTTGGAACCACGGGCGAGACCACTCGATCGTATAGTGTCTCTGGTACAAACAGGATGGTGCCGACAAAGCACACGGCGGAAATAGCGACTCCGACCCAGAAGATGTACGCCCAACCTTGCGAGAAGGCGATGTAGCCGCCAGCAATGCCGCCAACAAGTGAGCCTCCGCACAGGAACGCTGTGTAGATGGCCTTTGATTTCAAGTTAGAACTCTGAAAACCTCCAGCGGCTTCGTCGTCGTCCCCTTTCACTCACCATTGCACGGCCACGTTCATCCACGAAGAAGACTTCGCCAATCAGGGCGGGGGCCACGGACTCGGAGGCACCAGCCCCCATGCCCTGCACCACTCTTGCCACCAGTACCGAGTTGTAGGAAGTCGAGACAGCGCACCATATGGTGGCCACTGTCATCAGCAGCGTCGCGACTATCAAAACTGGCCTCCGGCCAAATATGTTTGAGCACGGCACCCACAAGATGTTGGACGCCCCAAGGAACAGGACGTTGACCTGCAGGAGAGGCGCGGGTTAGCCATTCGGACCCCATGGCGGGAGAGGGCACGGGGTGGCGTACGGCGAGGAAGTATGTCAGGTCGCTATAAGGCCGCACTTCGGTAGGGAACGTCTGAAACCACACTTGGAGTGCCGGTGCGATGCTCGCAGATAAGAAGTTGCCGCCGAACGAATAGAGCGAGACAACCAGTAAGAGCGCGAATTTGCGCCATTGTGCCCAGTTCAGAGGGTCGCTTGGGTCTTCGGACGGCCGTGGAAACCGGGTGAGAGAGTTGGTTGACCAGCCGGTAGATTCGTCTTCGACTATAGAGTCTTTGCCTCGTCAGTGGGTAAGCTGAAGCCGAGGGGGGAGGCGAAAGCGAGCCACGATCGCCCTCTGGCACCCGTTCGCAAGTAGGCGGGTGTAAGAACTGTGCGTCGGTGCGGCTTACCCAACAATTTCGCTGTTCCTGGCGGTGTGGCAGCTGCAACTTCTTGTTTGCTTAGAGCAAACGCATATCTCCAGCCCGACATCGCATGCAAGTCCTGCTCAACGACGTGGAAGTGGCTGGGTGAGGTCAACGATGTTGCCAGAAGGAAACTGGTGGAAGGACGGTTTGGGCACAGCTGTGGTCTGATGGTCGAGCCATTGACTGTGCTGGATTCTGCCTCGTTCTTATCAACTCCTCGTCAGCTTCTGCAACAGCGATGAGGGTATGTCTGGACCGGTTAAGGTTGCATTGGCACTACCCCGGATTCCTGGGGCTAGTTAATATCCACTTCATGTATCCGTAGCTACCCAAACTTGATACCCCAAACTTGATACTCCTAGTTGCCGAAGCGGGGGGCGAGGGGTTTCCGAGGTGGGGGAACCTGACAGCGGTTGGCTCTGGAGGGATTGCTGGCGACCCAACCCGGTTGGGAGAGTAAAAGTAGGATAAAAGAACTCCCGAGCGCCCTCTCCTCAGCCCTCGACAGAACTTTGACAGCAACAAGTCAACGTAGCGTAGGTAAAGCCTTGAACCGTTACTGCCTCAGTTCTATCATCTTGCCGATATCGGCCGCTGGATTTCCAGACATCATCACTCAAGGCGACGCACTTTTGGCCCATGATGTTCAGACGACCCCTGAGCGAGTGCAATGGCCAAAGAGAAATGACCACCTATGTGCCCCTGTGCAGCTTACGTGGCCAAGGAGGAACGTCGAAACTACATGTAACCAGGGCCTCCACCGATTTTGGTTGGGGGCCGGCCCCGCTGTCTGAATCTGGAGAGGTGGAGTGCCGAGATCTGCACGAAGAGGATGGCATCCTTGTTGGGTGAGATGGCAGTCCTGTCATCTTTGTTTTTGAAACCACTAGGCGTTCGGGATAGCCAGTATTCGAGAAAGAAATCGTTCATCATCTATGAAGAGCCCATACGCAGACATGTATGTATCGGTGTATCGCATCGTGCCAGGGCCGAACGTTGAGCCAACTCAGACACAGTCCGTAAGGCAAGCCCTCTGCCACGGTCTTGTGCACCAGGGTGATGAAAGACTGCCGATAGGGACATCACGACATATCAACAAATGATTGAACGGAAGTGTTCCCATCCCGCATTACATGCGCCCACCCCGGATTCTCATCACGGGACGCCATGCTTGCGGGGTCGATGGCAATACTAAGCTCCGGTAGCGTATCAGGTAACGGGGCTGTGAAAGGGTCTTGAACTGACTAACCACAAGAAGGCAGTAATCTGTACTTCTAATCACAACCTCATATTATAGGTAGGATATAACGCTAGCATGCAGTCAGTACTAAAAGAGCCGGTATACACTGATCAAGGGTACTCGGAGGGTTGCATTTCCCCTCACCCCTTCTTCAGGTGGCTGGCCAGGAAACAAAACGTGCTCAGCTCAAACACCATGCCCGGAAATAACGGATCTTCGTGACCAATGAATGCCTAAGCAATCATGATTCCTTCAATGGTTGGATGGCACCTCCCCCCTACCTCCTCAGTTCTGGACTAGGCCGCTTCTTGCTCAAGGGCATGGTTTGGCAGTGGCCAAGACAAGTAGACGCGGGTTCACCGGGACAGAAGTGCCGGAGGGAGTTCGACTTTTCCGTCCTAACTAGATTTAGTTGGTCATGGCGAGTCAGGATTCCTTCTTTCGGACTTGCTTTACAGAGACAGTGCAATTCCATTTGTTCTTTATCAGTGCGACGAACTTTGGAGCGAACAGGGCAGCACCCCTTGGTGTCTCTGCGACTCAAAAGGCCGGCGTGAGAGGCAAGAGCTTTACATTCTATCTATGTAGTTTTAACGTTCTCAACTGCCATAGGCAGCCTAGACCAGTTCACCTAATATTATAAAATCACAGTATATTTAGCCCTTTAGAAGTACCTCTAACCTATACTATATCTTAATAATCTAATATATCATAGATACTCTATAAGTTAGAATAACTACTAACTTAGACCTTACTTTAACTATGGTATAAATTACCTTGTAATACTTATTTATTAGTATAGCTTAGTAATAGTAATTACCTATAGCTTAGTAATTATAGTACTATTAAACCTACCCTTAAGGTTATGATAGGTTTAGAACTATAGTAAAGTAACTAACTTACTAGCTATATAATAACTCTCTTAAAGTCTACTAAGGTTTTTAAAAACCTTAAGCCTTTAAGTTATAGTAACTAATATACTAGAGATAGCTTTCTCTAGTAACCTTACTAGCTATAGCTAGATATATAAAAGATAGCTAGAGTAAGGTTTTAGTCTTATTTCTTTCTATTATCTTTATATTATCTTTCTTTACTATAGAATTGTCAGAAAAGACAACGCTGTCAATTGCTGTGACAATTGATACTATTATATACCCTTGTGACACACCCCCCTAGGATGGGCCTGGTTAACCAGGGTAGCATCCTAGAGCAGTTCCTAACTCATGCAGGGTTGTTATACTGGCTAGCTCTAGCTCTAGCTCTGGCTCTAGTGGTTCTAGCTCTGGCTCTGGCTCTTCCATGCTGGTGTGTGTGATATGGGTTGTGTATGGGAATTGAATCTATAGGGTCCATGATACCTAGCACCTCTTAGAGCTATGTTATTATAGCATAGTAAGAGCAAACTAGGCTTATAACTATTATAAAAAATAACACTATTAATTACTATAACAATTAATACTATTGTATAGCCTTATAATAAGAATATATATAACTAATATTATATTTCTTATTATAAAAAACCTATAGAGTATTCTCTAAGATATTAACTTCTTAGTAATTACTATTACTTATAGAAATATTATAAAAACTAGTTAATAAGCTAAAAACCTAAGCTAATAAGCCCTTAAAAAGAGAGGAGATTTTTTGTTTTTTTTCCTTACTTAAGAGAATAGGTAGTAAAATTATTACAGGCTAGAAGAGGTATATAGCCTAAGATCACTAGAATTCTAAAGTTATATACCTATAGTTGTTTAATAGCCTTCTTAAGGTTCTTTACCTTAAGAAAGAATATTAACTAAGAATAAAATAAGATATATTACTTCTAGTTCTACTTATAATGTATTACTTATATTTACTTTATTATTATATTTTACTACTTTATTATTTACTTTTATATCATTGCTTTATACTTTATAATACTAACTACTACTTTATATTATTAGTATATTATAGCTTATTTACTTTATTAGATCTAAAATAGTTATTAAAAAAGCTATATTAAGTAGTAATATAACTACTTTAAATCTAAACCTTAGAAAATTTTCTTTTTTATAGCTTAGCTATAAAAAAACTTAATTACCTTAAGAAGATCTTTAAAAATAAGTATAAGTATTATATAACCTAGGTATATTAAAAACTTATAATATATATTAATATAGTTATATATTTACTTAGATTATTCTCTTATTAAATAAGTTTCTTATAATATTTATAAAAATATTAACTAGCTCTATTAAGTTAAGTTTATTAGTAATAAACCTTCTTTAACCTAGTTGATTAATATAAATAGTTCTAACTTCTAACTTGAACTAAGTATTAAAAATAATATATTTTAGATTTACTCAAGGATCTTTTTTATAAAATAAATTATCTAAAAGGCTAAGAAATACCTAAAACTAGCTATTAAACTTAGTATATTAGTACTACTTATTATCTTTTTTAAAATAAACTTCTAGGTATCTCTATTAAACTACCTATTTATACTAAAAAAGTAATAAAAATATAAAGAAAGCCTAGCTTATCTTAAAAAGCTTAAGATTCTAAACTATTAAAATCTAATATAATAAGTGAAGAAAACTTTAGAAATACTATACTAATAACTTTTATTAGTTAATAAGAAGAAACTAAAATAAAAGCTATTTATCTATTCTTATTAAAAAGTAAAGATATTAAATACCTATTAATAAAGCTCTATCTAACCTATAAGAGGTCTAATATAATTACTAAGAAGCCTTATACCTAGATATATAAAGAAACCTATTACTAAATATAAAGTATATCCAGCTAATTATATTTTAATATTATACTATGATAATTTTCTAAAGTAATAAAATATAAAGCTTATATAAACCTCTAAATAATATTTTAACTTACTTTAATAGGACTTTTACCTTATAGGTAATTTCTACTATAATTAAAATAGATAATATACTTACTACTAATAATAATACTCTTATAAATAAGATAAAATACCTTATTAAATAAGATAATAAGATATATTTATATCTAACTTATAAAATAGCTATAAGCTTTAGTATTATAATAAGGTTAATCACTTTTTAAACTACTAATACTTGACTTAAAATAATAAGAATAATAACTATTAATTATTTTACTAGTAGTAATATCTAACTTAGCTTAATAAAGATTGTAGGTATAAAGTCTCTTACCTATTTTATTACTAGCTATAATACTTTAGTAATAACTAATTAAGACTCTAGTAAGAGCTTTAATATAGGTATTATTAGTATAGATATTTAACTATATACCTCTAATATTAATAGCCTTACTAGTACTAATATACTTCTAAGTAAACCTACTATAGGTTAGAATTTACTAACCTAATATAAATATTAGAAAATAGTCTATAGAAGTAATCTTCTATAACTTCTAAATAACTTATTATAAAGATATAAAATTATAGGTATATACTATAGATATACTCAAGCCTAACTAAGAGGCTTTAAATACTATTTATTATAATCTTAGCTAATACGTTAAAAAAGAAGCTTAAAACTAGTAGAAATACTAACTATTAAAAGGTAAAAAGATATACCTCTAAACCTAAGGTTAGTAAGCTATTACAAAGTATATTATAAGATACTTTAGATTAAGACTAATAGAAGCTTAAAAGTAATTTTATAAGAATTACCTTATAATAAATAAGGTAAATAATAATAATAATATTTATATATTTACTTATGATTACTTCAAGTATACTAAGATATAAAGAGACTATATAGTTAAGTAATAGCTTAACTATCTATATTATAACCTAGTTTTATAACTTTATTAGTTTCTTTATAAGCTAAGAGATAATAATTTAATAAATACCTATATTACTTTTATTAAGAAAGACTATAGAGTTATAAAAAGTACTTTAATAGGTTTAGAATATAACTTAGTATATATTAATGATATATACCTCTATAGGTTTACCTATATTACTTTAATAAGTAAAGTAGTTTATTAATAAAGTAATAGCTAAATAACTCTATTAGTAATAAGAAACCTAGTAACTAGCTTAGCCTCTTAGAATTACTACTTCTAAGGTATGAAGCTAATAATAACTACTTAGAATAAAGATAACAAGATAGCTTACTAAGATTCTAATAGATACTTCTATTAGTATTATAGGGGTAATAATATAGTATACTATATATATTAATAAGTAAATGATAAATAATAGAGTAAGGACTATAGTATATATTATATATAAAGAAAAAAGATGCTATTATAAGCTACTTAGTTAAAGTAAGTAGATTATAACTAGCCTACTTGTAGTAGAGACTATGGTAAAAACTGTAGGTAGGGTTGCAGTAGAATTATAGTTCTTCTACTACTATGTTATTAAAGTTAAGCTTAATAATATTAATTAGTTCTATAATAATAGTTATTATAATACTAGTAACTTTTCTTTTATAATAAAAGTACCTAATAAATATAGTAGCTTAAAGAGCTTAAAAAATATAATAAAATAAAAGAGATAAAAGTATCTAATAACTTATTATTATATAACTTATTATATATATAATACCTATTTATTTATTTATATATCTACTAATTTATTACTAATAAAGCTAGTTAGTATAGTATTTAGTAATAACTTTATAAATCTATTAGCTAGGTTATTATTACTATAGATCTATTATATCTTATAGATCTCTTATTACTTATATAATTATTAAAGGTCTATAATATTTATTATAAAGTATTTCTCTTTTATAGTACTAAGCTTTATAAAATACTTATATAATAAGTATAAGTTAATATAGATAACTATAGAGATCTATAGTACTTTTAGTTAATTAGTTACTATTATAAGTATTATACTAATTATATAGGCTATATTAGTACTAGTAACTATTATATATATCTTAGAGGTAAGTATACTATAAGTAACTCTCTTATACTTTATTAAGCTAAAATAGATAATATTACTATAAATCTAAAAGTAATTACTATTACTTAGTAGTTATACTATTATTTTATTAATATCTTACTTATTAGTAATAATAATAATAACGCCTAATTATAATATTAGGTTATTATTATTAGTAAAGAATCTATTAATAAAGATAAAAAGCTTTATAGTTATTAAGTTAATAGGTAAAAACTATAGTCTATAGTAAAGGTTATTTATCTATTACTTAACTTAATAATTAAGATCTTTAATCTTATTTACTATAAGTAATTAGTATTATATAGTAATAGAGTAATTAAAGTAAGCCTTAAGCTAGTAAATTAAAGTAATATAAGCTTTATAAACCTATTACTTAATTTATTATTACTAGGCCTCTAGTAATAAGTAGTTAATAAGCTATAGCTTCTTACCTTAACCCTTTTTTAGTAAAGCTAGATCTTACTATTAATAGTAAGTAATAAGATACTACTATTAAAGGTAATAAGGTTATTAATAGTAAGTTATTACTTAAGCTTTATTATAAAAGTAGCTTTTGTAAGCTTAACCTTTTTATAGTTAGTAAAAACCTAATCTAATAATTTAATAGTATTGTTAGTTTATATACTAATAATACTAAAGTTGGTATTTTCTTAAGTAGATATTAATAAATAAGAGTTAAAGATTAATATATCTATCTAAAGATTCTGTCTATAATAATTATTATATATTACTTATTAGTAAGTACTTACCTTAGAGATACTATAAAGTAGCTTTATAATAACTATAATAGTATTTATAAAATAAAGGTAATATATTTTAATGAGTAAATATATAAGTATTATATAATTAAGGTTAGTAATAAACTAAGTATAAGCTTAGATAATATTTTAAAGCTATAGTTATAAGCTTTAGTATAATAAAGTTAAAGTAATAATAAAGATAATCTATTATAATATATATTATATTATTAGTAACTATATAAGAATAGTACTTTTACTATTATTAGTATATCTCTAAATAATAAGATAGTTCTTCTTATAGAGCTTCTTAGTTTTATTTTTAACTTTATAAACTAATTATAACTCAAAGATCTATATATTACTATACTTTTATTTATTAAAGAGAATAACATAAAAGATACTATAAGTAGTAAAGCTATTAATTTTAGCCTTTTTGGATACTTTAAAGAGCTTATTAGGTATAATAATAATACTTTTTTTATATAAGTTAATATTAAGTATATGATTAGCTTCTTTCTTAGTAATTAAAAAGATATATATAGTAAATTAGATTTATAGAAAAATCTCTATAAAGAAGGTTAGAAGGGGATACTTCCTTAATTAGTTATATAGTCTATATATAGAAGTCTCCTTTAGTAAGTCTAGGTTAATAATAATAGAGTTATAAACCTTGTTATCTAGTAGTTATAAGAGAGTCTCTATAGTATTCTATACTTATAAAGTAGCTATCTCTATAGGCTTATTATTATCTAAGGTATAAAAGAGCTTAATAATAGTAGTATAAAAGTTATATAAGCTATAAGATATCTTTATAATATAAGTAGTAAAAGTATATAAGGTATAGTTTAAGACTTAGGTTATAGTAGAGCTATATAAAAGGATATAATAATACTATATTACTTTAAGTAACTTAGGTTCTATATCTAATTTAGTATAAGAAGATATAACCTATTTAGAGCTTTTAAGGTTTAAATGGATATATTATTCTTAGATTACATATAGTAAAGATTTCCTTATTACTTAAGTTACTACATTAAACTATATTAATAAGGGTATAAGGCTTTAGTTTAAAATATAATTTTAAAAGATAAATAAGTATAAAAAGAAGTCCTTAATTATATACTAATCTAAAGTATACTATCTCTATCTAAATATATTCTTCTAGTAGATACCTAAGTAAGTATCTATAACTTATAAATACTTTAAAAAAAATAAAAAAAGAAATTACTAATTATTATCTTTTAAACTATAAATACTATAACCCTAGCTCTACTTTAATTATCTCTTAGTTCTTTTATAACTTTAAATTATAAAAAGACTATTAAGTATTTACCTATTTAGATCTTATACTACTTATATCTATATCTATTAATTATTCTATTTATTCTTATTATCTTCTATATCTCTATTATTTACCTTATTCTATCTTACTCTTATATCTTATTATTTCTATTTCTTTTATTCTTTAAGCTAAGCTAATAAAAGCTAAGGTATATATACCTAAGTAATAAATACTAATTTACTAATAGAGTTATTAAAATAATTTACTTGCTTATGATATTTATGATTAAAAATACTTTTCTTTTAATTATAAATAGTATTACTTTATTACTTTAGAATATTCTTATAGTATTTAATATATTCTATATAGTAGTATTCTTAAAGTTCTTAGATATACTATTTAGATATAAAAAGAAAATCTTAAACCTCTATCTAGCCTTTTAATATACTTAATATAGGTAGCTTAGATAAGGTATACTTATTTACTTTAATATATCCAATTTTCTTTAAGCTTTAGTATTATAATAATATATCTTTAGAAATTAATAGTTTAAATAGTAAATAAGTAAGCTTAGAACTTAATATAGTAAGAGATTTAGCTAGAGAGCTAAGCTATACTATAGAGTTTCCCTGGATAAGATGTTATCTCTATCTTTTAGATAGAGATATTTAAGGTAGTAATTTATTAGCTATATTTCTATTTAGCTAAGTAACCTCTAAATATAAGTATAGTATTTTAAAGTTATTTTTATAGTTTTAAAAGTACTTATCTAAATATCTATATTTCTAGAGGTTATATAATTAGAAAGTAAAGATATAGTTCTTTAAATATTACTTAAGGGTATAATTAGATCCTTTAAGGTTTATAATTTTATAACTTATATTTATAAGAGACTAGCTTTAGGTCTAGGTATACTTATATTAATTATATTAATAGTATATATTCTCTAAGGTTTCTTTTAAGATTAGTTTTATAGCTTTATATTAATATTTACTAGAAATATAGAACTTAGTATTAATCTACCTAATTTACTATGATTAGACTCTTTGACTATAGTTTAAGCTCTAGGGCTTCTTAATATCTCACTTATTTATATTAGTTAGGTATAATAATCTAGACCTAAGTACTAATTTAAATTACTTAAAAATATAAAGTTTATATTTCTAACTATTAATTTACTAAACCATATCTACTATATATATATTAAAATTAATTAATTAGGTAATATATATCAGTATATGAAGTTTATAATAGAACTTTCTTAAGGTTTTAATATTTTTAATAAAGAATACTTCTAAATAGCCTCCAGACTATATAGGGTTATATTAATAGACTATACTATCTCTTTAATTTATAATTATTTCTATAAAATAATAATACTAAGTAAAGGATAAGAGAAATATAACTAAATCTATTTGTTATTTATATTACTTTATAAATCTTAGTAATTAGTATTACTCACTTAAGCTCTTAATTATTATTTAAATAGCTTTCTTAGTATAAGAAGATAATAATAATCTATTCTTTTTATTTTTAAACCTTAAATTTTAATAATAATTATAGCTATAATCTTATCTTTAGTAATCTATTACTTAGATTATATATACCTCTATAAGTTATAGTAATTACCAAGTACTATTTAAGCTTATTTATACCTTATACATTTTTATTATTTATACTTATTTAATCTTTAAAATACTAAATTAAATCAGCTTAAAAATTAATAAGTATTATCTTATATAAGCTAGTCCAAAAACTAAGTATTAAAAGGTATTAGAAATAGGTCTTATTTTAAAATCTAAGAGAGATATACTAGTATCTTACTAGTAAAGTAAATATAAGCTTATAGGTTATAAAACTATAACTCTTAAAGCCTAAGTTCTTTAGTAAGAGGTATATATCTAAATAAGATAACTTGGCTTTTATCTTAGGTACTATAGTAGAACTAATTATTATTTTAAAGGTTTTAATAAGTATAGACTTCTTAGATCTATAGTTAGCTTATTATATAAGTAAAAGAGAAAGAAGTTAACTAAGATATAATTATTATCTATTTAAAAGTATTATTAATATATATATCTAAGAAAAAGGATAAAGATATTATTACTTAAGTAAGTAAATAGAATAAAAGAAGAGGTCCTACTAGGTTTAAATAAAGAACTTAATATATATATATATATATTATTAATAAAGAAAAGAAAATTTATAGAAAGAAAGAAAAAGCTTTTAAATAGACTTCTAAAAGAAAGAGTTATAAATTATAGAATAATAGCTATAATAAAACCTTCTAATTTAAGAGAGAAAGAAGTAAGTATAGAAGTATAAGAATAATAAAATATTTATAAGGTAGAGAAATAGATAGATAGTTAGAAAAGTAAATAAAGAAAGCTAAGAATTAAATAAGGTTAAGTCATAAGATAAATAAAGCTTATAGCTTCAGAAAGATTTCTCTTTTTAATTACTTCTAAAAGGAGCTATCTTTTTAGCTTTAAAAGAAGATCCTAAGGGTAAGAAGGTAAAGACTTTTAAGGCTTTATTTAAAGCTTTAAAAACTTTATTTTATAGATAAATTATAGTAAAGATTATTAGAAAGTTATAGTATTACTTAGTATTAAAAGTGATAAAGTTAAAAATTTATATTGAAGTCTTATCTCTAAATAATAAATATTCTTTAGCTAGTTTACTTCTTTTACTTTTAAGTTATTATATCTTTTATTATAGTAACTATTTAAACATTTCTTTTATTATTATAGAAGTAACTTTCTTTTTTACCTATAAGACTTTTTTCTTTTCTATTTTTTACTTATTATATTAAGAACTAATATTACTATTACCTTAGCTTTTTTAGATCTATACTCTTAACTGTTATACCTTTAGCTTTCAAGCTTTTATAATGTCTTCTTTTATTAATAAATACTAATTTAACAACTATTTATAATAATTAGTTAAACCCTAGTTTTTTTTAACCTCTATTTCTTTATAATAAGAGGCTAAAGCTTTTAGAAGTACTAAGTTATACTTGGTAATACTCTTTTATCTTAATATAAGTTTTTTTAATAATATCTTTAAGGTTTTTCTCTTTTTAATACTTAAGATTTAAACAGTTTCTTAAGACTATTATATAGGTTAATTATCTCTTTTCTTTTAACTAGTTATACTTTAAATTTTAAATTTATAACTCTTACTTTAATTAATCTCTTAAAAAAGCTACTACTTTCTTCTAGCTAATACCTTTTAATTAAGCTATTATTTAAAGAGCTCTTAATAAGTTTAAAAATAATAGTTATAAGTTCTAATACGCTATCTATATTAGTAAAAAGATAGAATCCTACTTTAGGTCTTTTTCTTAATACCTTATATAGTATACTCTAACTATAAACTCTCTATTAATATAGGTATTTAGTATTTAAAATAAGATTCTATATAAGTATTATACTTAGAACTTTTAAAGGTTTATTGGTATAAAGTCTAATTAGACTTAAAATATAATACTATATTATATTTATATTTCTTTACTAGAGTTATTTGATAATTGTTATAAAAACTATATATTTTCAAAGGCTAAAAATAATAAGTATAGCTTTAAAGAGAATATAAGTTATTAAAGTTTAGTTAATCTAACTAGTAGTACTAATTAGTACTCTCTTAGTAATCTAGCTTATTATTAGTAACTAAGTAGTAGAGAATTAGTATTACTAGTACTTTCAAATAACCTATTATTAGAGGATATAAACTACTATCTTCTTTTTTACTTTTAGTATAATACTAACTTCTAGCTTATTATACCTAGCTTATTTAATTAAACTAATAGTACTATATCTATTTTAAAAGTATCTA
The DNA here is from genome assembly GCA_016618095.1 of Colletotrichum echinochloae. Taxonomy (NCBI): domain Eukaryota; kingdom Fungi; phylum Ascomycota; class Sordariomycetes; order Glomerellales; family Glomerellaceae; genus Colletotrichum; species Colletotrichum echinochloae. Next base: position 1,788,674 of record JADEZT010000008.1, read on the forward strand.
ACTAGTTAGATATTAAGTATTAAAAAATAAAGACTATAGCTATATCTTTTTAAAATAAGATTCTAGTTTCTCTTTTGACTATTAAGACCTTTAAATGCCTATTAAATATATCTAAAGCTTTATTAGTTATTACTAAGTTTATTAAGTAAGGTATCTTTTTATAAGCTTTAGTAGAATTATTAAGCTAGAATAGTTTTAATAATAAAAAAGAAAGTAAGGATAGTTATAGCTTTAAGCTTTAGTTGTAATTAGTAGTTTTTTAGTAATATTATATACTTAGCTAGTTTATAGTAGTTTAAAGCTTTTTAATCTAAGTTATTCTTTTTATATAATATAATTTTCTTATATATTTTTAATCACTTATTCTTTATCTCTTATTTTTTTTTATATAGAAAAATATACTTTATTAAAAGAAAGCAAAAATATAAATTAGCTAAATTTAAATAAAAGAAATATTAATAATAGAAAACCTAAATATAGTAAAAGTATTTGAGTAAGGTATAAGTATAAAGATAAAGTAAATTAAAATAAAATTAAAAAACTAATAAGAGTTAATTAGTAAAAGAAGTTCTTAATATCTATAGAAATATTACCTTAGATAGTATCTTTATCTATTAAGTAAAGAATACTATTAGTACCTATACAATACTTCTTTAACCTATTAGCTTTATATATTACCTCTATAATAAGGTTTTCTATAAGGGTTTCTAAGATATATAATAAGCCAATTAGTAAAACTAAGGAAACTTTAAATAGTCATTTTTAATGGTAATTAGTCTTCTAAGCTAAAGATATATTAGTCTAATATAAAATATTAAAGATAAATACTAAGTTCTCTATATATAGCTTTTCTAAGTAATACTTTATTATATATTACTCATGATAGTATTTTATAACCTTCTAGTAATACTTTCTAATTATATTAATAGCTTTTTCTCTATTCTCTATAAGCTATTGGAAGGCTTTAATCTAAAGCTAAAGTTTCTTTTTTACTATTTAGATATTTTTCTAATTAAGGACTTACTATATTATAAGTTTCTTTTTAATTAATATAACTATATTATACCTTATAATAATATAAAAGGGTATTATACTATAGCTTAAATAGATAGTAGTATAATTAATAAATAAGATAATAAGTAATATATATTTAATTTCCTTTTTCTCTTAATCCAACTATATTTATAAGATATATACTATAGTTTAATAGCCTTTCTTAAGAATGCTATCTACTCTTAATTTATATATAGATATAACCTTTTTATATTTTCTCATTCTATTATTTAGAGCTTTAATATAACCTCTATTTTCTTATCTTTTATCTATAATTAAAATCCTTTAGACTTTATAGTAATAAATAATATCTTTTTAAAAGAACTTTATAATATTAGCTAAAGTTATATAATAGAAAATCTATACTTTAAGCTATCTAAATAGGTTATAATATACTTTTATAACCTTTTACTTACTAATATATTAGATGTCTAGGTAAATATATTCAAATAGTTAGGCATAGGATATAGTTAAGATATAAGGGTTATCTAAGTAAGTTAAGTAAGCTTTTTAATAAGTATTATAACTTTAAACTCCTATTCTAATATCTATATATATTTCTAACTAGTAGTATTTATTTTAGAGGTAGAAGTAAGTTACCTTATATTTTTAGTATCTAGTCTTATTATATATTATATTAATTAAAGCCTATTACTAGAATAGGCTATTAATAACTTTAAGAAGGTTAGAGGTTCCATAACTACCTCTCTAAAAGAGAATTCTATCTCTTATAATAAAGTGTAATACTATTTTCTTAAATTAAAGAAACTTAGGTATTAGAATTCTAAGTAGTTATTTATGTATAAAAAGGAAGCAAGTAATTTACTTTAAATATATTAACTAATTTTTATAGTATTTAAAAGGTTTAAGAGAATATTTAAAAGTAGATTAAAGTTTTTAAGTTTAAGGTTTTAATTTAAATAGCTATATACTTTAAAAAAACAGTTTTATACTACTATTATATAGTAAAGCTTAGTATTAATAAAGTTTTTAGTATTTTCTTTATTCTTTACTTCTTTTAAATTCAATAGCTTTAAAGGTTTTCTTAATAAGCTATTAATTATAGAATTATTCTCTCTTAGAATATATTTGATCTTAAAATCAAAAAGTTTAATTTATATTAGCTAATAAATTATTATTACTAAAAAGATATTATTTACTATATTATTAATCTAAGCTATTAAAACTTTTATATCTATATTTAAGAGAAAATAAACTTTAAAGAGATAGTTATAGAGATATTTTAAACTTATAAGGACTATATATATGTTAAGCCTTTTTATATTATACTTAAGCTTTAGTCTATATTAAATATTACTCTTATATTATATAACTATAAGCTTACTATTAAATATTTAACTAAGAGTATATCTTTATATTTCTCTACTTATATCTATAGTAAGAATAATTTAACTAATATCTAGCTTATAATTAAGGATAACTAAAACTAAGTTAGAAGTTAGATTAATCTTAAGGGTATTTATTACTAGCTTTTAATTTATTTTCTAAGAGAACTTCTTAGTCTTTTATAGTAAATATATAAGTAAGAGAGCTACTTTAGTAAAATAGAGAACCTAAAACCTATAGAATATTACTAAGCTTAAAAATAATTAGATATCTTTAATATCTCTATAAAGTTTCTATTTTAAAATCTTTAGAACTTAAGCTTAATCTAGATATCTTTTTAACATCTTATAAAGATATCTAGTAATTACTACTAACTCTTAATACTATTATAACTTTTCTCTTAAGATTATATACTTTAAGAGCTTTATATTTTTAAGGGTTTAATCAATATTATAGAGGTATTTATATATAAATTATTAAATACCTAAGTATTCTAGGATTAACTTATTATTATAATATAAATAGAAGCTCTTAACACCTATATTATCTATAAAAGCTTTATAGTAGTCTAGAACTAGATTATAAAGAATCTAGGTAATAATATAATAGAATTAAGTAATAGAGTTAGTAATACTTATAGAGAGATAGTAGTATTTAAATAAACCTAATAGTATAATAAATATTATAAGATTATAGCTTTTCTTATTTAAAAAGACCTAATTATATCTTAAGAAAAAGTCTAAGAATAAGATAAGCTAGTTTATATTAAAATCTTTGGAGAATTTATCTATTCTAGAAGGTAACTATATATTATAAAGAGTAACCTTATTATATCTTATTATTAAATTAATAAGTTATAGGTTGCTATTTCTCTTTAAAATTAAAAATTAAGGGTTTTTATATATATTATAGCCTTTTCTAATAATACTTTTAACTACTTATTTATAAAGAACGTTTCTAGCCTTAAAAACCAAGGCTTTTAAGATTGAAATTCTTTTTACTTATTATACTTTATATAGGACTATTTTAATAACCTAAAGTAGTATAATTATTAAATTAAGAGACTTTTATTTCTTAAACTTCTAAGCTAATATAGCCTTATAGTTAACTCAGATTTATTTTAGTAACTTAAGCTTTTTTAACTAGAAATAGAGATATTAATTAGTAATCCATTTTAGCTTTTCTAGCTTAAGTTAAAAATACTTTTTAAGATTAAAGAATTTTAATATAATTAGATTTCTATAGAATCTAGTAGAAGTAATAAACTTTTCTTTAAGAGCTTTAACTTTCTTAACCTTTTAGTATAAGTTACTATCTAAGACTAATCTATTAGAGAGGTAGTTATTTATAGAGTAGAGTTTTACTCTCTTTTTCTTATATATTACAAAGACTTTAGTAGTAATAGTCTTTTTTATAGTATAAGTAATTTTTTTCTTAGTCTCTTTTATTTATATAACTACTTTTTGTTAGAGGCTATGAGGGGTAATAAGGTTAGAGATAAAAGATAAGAGATAAATAAGATATATATTGTTTTTAATATAATAGAAGAGCTTTCTGTTCACCTTGCTGTCTAGCTAGATATAAGGGATATAAGGGGTTTATTTATACTTATTTTCTGTATATTCTAAGGATTTCTTAGATATTCTAGGTTGTTATCTAAAACACCTGGGTTATATAGTTTAGAACTATATTCTTATACTTTGTTTTCCAAAACATCTCGGGTATATAGTTTATAACTATATTCTTATATGTTGTTTTCTAAAACATCTTGCTTATATAGTTTATAACTATATTCTTATACGTTGTTTTCTAAAGCATCTCGGTTATATAGTTTATAACTGGATTCTTATTTCCTAGATTTCTCCTTAGATAGTTCTTGCTTAAAGAAACTATTCTTTGTATATAGATATCCTATGTATTTATAATATATAGGCGTTTTCTAAGTAAACATATAGTTATGTAGTATACACAGTATATACAGTACTATTAATACTGTGTTATATAATTCACTTTATTATTATATATACTATCTTTTTTATATAGATATAAGGTATTTAAACCTTAATATCTAACACTTTTTAAATTCCTTTTTAAAACTTCCAAGTCTTTAATTATTATTATTATCTAAGTAATATAGCTCTAAGTAATAGTAGTTTAAATACTACTATTATATAAAAGTAACAATAATTACTATTTTAATAATTATTATTATATAAGGTTTTAAAAGATCTTTTATTATATAAATTACTAAGACTTTTATTCTTCAATTATTTAGAATTGCTAGAACTATATCTCTATTCTTATAGTCTAAGTTTAAGTAATATAGAGAGCTAATAATAGTCTTAAAGTAGCTACTAATACTTAGTTTTTTAACTCTTTATCTTTAGAGATTATCCATATATAACTTCCTAGGTTAAGTAATATATAATTAAGCTTTACTTTAATATTTCTCCAAATTACTTTAATGAGATTTATATTAGAGTTTTACTAGCAGGAAAGTTTATATTAATTAATCTTTAGATTAACTCAGAGTTATCTAGCTATTTATAATAAATAAAAGACCTAGTAATAGTAGTTCTAAAATATAATCTTTATTAGTAATAAAGAAGTATAACTATACCTTATACTTATTAATATAGATATCTATATAATAAAACCTCTTAAAGTAAGAATCTATTTAATTAGTCTTATAAGTCTTTATTATAAATATTATATAAGTAAAGAGAATATTAGCCTTCTTAATATATTATCTTATTAGAATATTAACCTATACTTCTATATTTAAAATACTACTAATTATTAAAATAGTAATCTTTTTATTAAGCTATATAATTCTTATATTAAGCTAAAAGTAAGCTCTTAATATAACTATCTTTAATAGCTTTAAGAGAAGTATAGTATAGATTACTCTTATTATTCTAGTTACTAAGGGTTTTCTTACTTTAAAAGCTTAATTATATTTTTTAATTAAGCTTTTAATATCTAACTTTTAACTAAGCTTAGTTTTAAGGTTAATAAGAAAGGCTAATAGTAAAAAGAAAAGCCCTTCTAGCTTAAGTACTTTATATTTATAGTTCTTTAAAGTATTTATTATAGCTTTATTAAACTTAAATTATATTTAATATAGAACTTTAATTAATAGAAAGACTAAGGTATTAAGCTTTTTCTCTATAGGATAGTAAGCTTTCTAAGTAAAATCTAGCTTTTAGAACTATTTAGAAGAAAGGTTTAATATATCTTTTAGCTTTTTAAAAAAAGAGGTAAAGACTTTAGTAGCTATATTCTTTAGAGGTAAAGATTACTAAAGAATTATATATATAGAAATAGGCTTTATTAGTTTAAAAAATAAAGTTGGATTGTCTTAATTAGTAATATTTATAATTTTAAGCTTTTTAAAGGTAACTTTCTTCTTACTTAGGATCTTAATTATAATATTTATTATAGGTTTTTCTATATTTATTATATATGAACCCTATATATACTTCTAACTTATACTCCTAGGTACTTTTAAAAGGTTACTTTTTATAATTATAAAGATATAAGAGGTATTAGACTATTTAAAGAGAGAAATAACTACTTAAAGGTATTTAATAGCTTAAGTAGTAAGTTCTAACTTAAAAAATATTACTTCTAAGAAATTAGCTTATAATTACTAAAGTAATTCTATTTAAGACTTAAGAATCTCTTTAGTAATTTATTTAAGAATTAGGTTATTACTAAAGTTTAGAATATAGTTAAGTAATATAGTCTAATTAGTATATCTTTAGTTATAGCTTTTATTAAGAATACTATAAAGAATAGTAAATATTAATAAACTACTTATTTATTGTTTATATTTTTATAAACCTTAGATTAATAAAAGAAGCTAAGTATCTTTATCTATTATATACTACTTATATTCTTAGATCTAGGTATAAGAAGTAAAATAATAGTACTAATATTAGTTCTTTAGCTTATTAACTTATTTATATATATCTAATCTATTTGTATTAATTAAGAAGACTTATATACTTAGGTAAGAATAAGTTAATTAATAATAGATCTTTAATTTAGTAAAGTTCTTAGCTAGATTAAGCTTAGTATTAGAAGGCTTAGAGATTTTAATATTAATTAGGGTATAGTATTATAACTAAAGCTATTAGTTATATCTAATTATCTATTTAGACTATTCTAAGGTAGGCTTTAATATAGATATCTAAGAATTAGAGGTAAAGAAAGGGAAGTACTTTTTTTTATAGGTAATTATATTTAATAGAGCTAAGTTAGAAACTAGATAACTAATTTATTAAATAAAAGTATTAAGAGTAATACTTAGCTTATCTATAATATCTTTAATAGTATCTTATTTAAATTACTTATATATAGTCGTAATTAAAGTTTAATTTATTATAGTATAAAGACTTTAGTACTTTTCTTATATAATAATATTATTAGTCTTAATAGAAAGACTCTAAGTAGTAATAAGGTCTTAATTAGAGATTATAAGTTTTTTAATTATTTTTTTAATTTACTTTTCTTTATCTAACAATTAATTAATATTTTATTATTCAAACTTAGTAAGAAAATAGGCTTTTTTATTAGTCTAAAAGAGAGATCTAATTATATCTTTAATAGAGGTTAAATAGTCTTTACCTATAGAATAAATAACTAAGGTATTTATATAATAATAAAAAACTTTAGTAATTTTATATTAATTCTTAAACTTCTTTAAGAACTTAATAATATTATTACTTTTAAAGGCAAAAGCTCTATCTTAACTAAGTATAAAAAGCTTATAAAGGTTATAAATATTACTTTAATTAATATATAAAGCTAACTAAGTAATAGAGGTAGTTAAAAGCTATTTTATAATAGCTTTTTGAAATCCTTTTATAGAGAGAGAGGCCAAATAAGTAGTTATTAGAGTAGATTACCAAGGTATAGTAGTAACTAAAGCTCAAGTTTTAAATCTAGTATCTTACTAAGATATACTTTTGATATTATTAGTTTTAGCTACTAGGTTACTATTATTATCTAAGTTAGAAGTAATAAATAGATTATAATAAACTATAAAGTTAGTATTAAAGAGCTTATATTATTTAGTTTCTTTATTAAGAGAAGTATCAACTAAAGGTAAAGAAAAAGATCTCTTAATTCTAAAAGATATATACTAATTACTTATAATTAATATTAAAGTAATATTAAATAATTCTAAAGAGTCTATAATTCTTATAATAGTTTTATAATTATTATATTTTAAGTATCTATAAGTAAGGCTAGCTAAAGACTACTTTATAAGCTAGATCCAAAGTACTAAGATAGTTTTTATAGTCTAAGTAAAAGATTTTTTATAGAAGATAACTTTAATCTAATTTTTTATAGAGATTACTATTAATCTCTAGTATAGAACTTTGTATTCTTAGGTAATATTATGTAGCCTTTTATATTATAAAGCTTATTAAGAGTTATAAGTATCTTAAGTATTACTTATTACTAAAATTAATATAAGAAGCTAGAGTAATCTAATTAGATAATACTTATATCTATTAAGTAATCTTTTCTTTAAGGTATAATCCTTATTTTATATACTAAGAATTACTTAAAGAACCTATAGGTTATTTCCTACTAAGATTATTTTATTAGTATTATTTTATTAGTATTATTTTATTAGTATTATTTTATTAGTATTATTTTATTAGTATTATTTTATTAGTATTATTTTATTAGTACTATTATTAAATCTAAGCTTTTCATATCTCTAAGTATTTATTATTTACTATTATATCTATTTTAATGGATACTCTAGAGGTATTAGTAAAGAGAAAGAGAGAAAGAAGTTATAAGAGACTTAATTAGTAATCCATATATTATTTATTTAAATATATCTTTACTATTAATACTCTTTTCCAAAAAAGAAGACTATTAAAAGTATATAAGGTATAGTTTAAGACTTAGGTTATAGTAAAGCTATATAAAAGGATATAATAATATTATATTACTCTAAGTAACTTAGGTTTTATATCTAATCTAATATAAAAAGATATAATTTAAATAGAGCTTTTAAGGTTTAAATAGATATATTATTCTTAGATTAGATATAGTAAAGGTCTCTCTATTACTTAAGTTACTATACTAAACTATATTAATAAGGGTATAAAGCTCTAGTTTAAAGTATAATTTTAAAAGATAAATAAGTATATAAAGAAGTACTTAATTATATACTGATCTAAGATATACTATTTCTATCTAAATATACTCTTCTAATAGATACTTAAGTAAGTATTTATAACTTATAAATACTTTAAAAGAAAAATAAGAAAAGAAATTACTAACTACTATCTTTTAAATTATAAATACTATAACTCTAACTCTACTTTAGTAGTACTGTTAAGAGTAATAAGGTAGTATAAGCTCTACTAGTTATATTTCTCTTATTATATGTAAATAAGAGATTATAATAGTAATAATATAATAGAGGTAGTATTAGAACTATTATAAGCTATAAGTACCTTATTTACCTATCTTTTAATATAGAGTTATTATATCTCATCTATTATCTTATAAATAGCTTTAATATATTACTAAGTAATAACTAAAGGTAGTAAGGTATTAAAAATCTATAGGTATATATTAAAGATAAGTAATATAAGTATAAAACTATCTAAGCTAGTAATATTATTAAATATCTTTACTATATATTATAGTATAACTTTAAGCTTAATATCTATTTTAGCTTAAATAATGGTATATATATATTATAGTATTATATAGTATTATTTAACCTTACTAATACTATTATAAGCTTTAATAGAGACCTTTTGAACTTTAACATATAATATATATATAGTATATTTAAAGTCTACTATATAAAAGTTAAGACTAGTAATAGTAATAATCTAGTCTAGTAGTCTAAGGTATATATTAATCTAATATATATAAAGAGCTTCTTATATATATTTAGTAGTAATAAACTATAGAAAATAAGCTATATTAAATATAGTAGTACTATTAATAATATTAAGAGCTAGTTTATTACTATTAAGGTAAATAATATAAACAAAGACCTTATAGTTAAACTTATAGTTATTATAAAGAGTAAACTAAAACCTTCTAGAAACCTTTAGATTTAGCTAGTAATAATAGTAAAACTTATTAATCTCTTTAAGTAATAAGATTACTACTTTATAGCTAGTATAATAAAGTACCTTATAAAGCCTTTTAATAAATATATAACTAAATTACTAATATATCAACTATAACTCTATATTAGTTCAATAGTAGTCTATTAGACTTTACTTTAGTAGTTCTAAAAGTATCTATATATAACACTATTTATAAATAATAGGTATAATAGTATTACTCTTAATAAGTTAGTTAGTAAGGTTATTAAGCTATATTCTATAGGTATCTATACTCTTTAAGTAGAGAAAGAAGGGAGTATTTAAAGTTATTATATAAAAGGTAAAAGTACTTAGTAAAGTAAGTATAATAATAGTATTAAGAGATTTAAAGCTTTTATTATTACTAAAATAAAAACTTACCTTATTAGTATATAATATATCTATTAGTAATTTATAATAAGATAGTTATAGAAGGCCTTATATTATTACTAGCTAGTAGTTAATATATAAGCTACTTTAGTATTAAGTATAATACCTTAAAAGGTAGTAGTAAAGTATTAGCCTTTAAAAGTAAAGATATTATTACTCTTATTATTAGTTTTATTAGGTCTAAAAGTAATAAGGTCTTAATAAATAAATATATAAAGAGTAACTTAGTTATATAAATAAGTATAAAGCTCTAGACTATTTACTATCTTTTTATTATAAAAGGCTATTAATATAAAGAAACTAGTATTATTAAAAGAACTATCTTTATTATTTAATTAGTGCTTATTATTATTACTCTTATTAGCCTTATTAAGCTTATTACCTTTATAATTAATAAGAAATTAGGTAAAGTTTTATAGTACTTCTATAAAGTACTAAGACTTAAAGTATTTAAATAACTACCTATAATTATTATTACTATATTTTATTAACTAATAGCTAGGCTTACTATAGATAAAGTACTTTTTATTTAAAAAGTTACTTCTACTATAAAGTAGGTATATATATAGATTACTATATAGCTATTACTACTAGTAATAGTTATTATAGCTATTATACTTCTAATTAACTTAGTATTACTTATAGTCTTATAAGAGACTTTTAGTAGTAAACTAAGCCTTAAATTTATGGATAGCTATAGTATTACCTATAATATTATATAACTATATATAAAGGGTATTATAGCTTACTAATAGGTTAATAAGAGCTAATATATACTTAGTAATACTCTAGTAATATACAATAAGAGTATTATAATATTTCTTATTATTGAAGAGTCTGTATCTTTTTATTACCTTAATAAGTAATATAACTTTATTAATAAGTAAGTTAAGGACCTCTGGTTTACTCTTAATATAGTTTTTATTAGTAACTAATATAAAAGTTATCTAATAAAGCTTTATAATATAAATATAATAGACCTCCTTACTTTTAAAGTATATCTTAAGTTTTATGATTAATATATTAAAATTACTTTTAAACTTATAAAAAGTAAAGTTATAATACTTCTATAGTTTAGCTATAAGTATAATCTTAATAGTAATAAAATACTAGTTATTATAAATACCTATAGTTATATACAAGTTAAAGAAGGTAAATAACTAAGTATTAATTATCTCATACTAGCTATTATTATACTTTATAAAGACATGATTAAAGTATAGCTTTATAAGGTCTATTACTTATTATAAGGTAAAGCAATTACTTATTAGTAAGTCTAATTAATATATAACTAGGTATTAAGTAATAGATATCTTGACTATAAATTAATATAATATATTATATTAGTAACTTTTCTCCACTAATAGTAACCTAAAATCTAGGTTATTAATAGATATCTACTATAAAAGCTAACTTATAAGTTAATCCTACTCTTACAGTATCTTCTATAGTATTAAAGATAGAGACTACTACTTAGTAGTTAGAATTACTACTAGTATTAAACTATTACTACAGTTATTAGTAATACTTCTTATAAAGTTATATTCTTATAACTATAGAATAATACTTTTATAAAACTTATAAGCTATTATAATTATCTTCTTATTTTATATTTTATACTTCTTCTATTAAATAAGATTATAAAGCTTTATTATAATATAAGTTAGGTACTTATATAAGATCTAGATACCTTACTTAATAATAAGCTTTTAGAATAGGTTAATAAGAGTAATATTAATAGCCTTAAAGTTATAAAAAGATTACTTTTTAAAGTAGTTCTATAAGTAGTCTTAGAACTCTTACTTATAGTTATTATCTTTTTTATACTAGTATATAAAAAAGACTATAATAGGTTAAAAGCCTTTCTTTTATAATATGTTATTATTAATATTTAGAATGAAGTATATATCTTATATATAAGCTTTAATAAATAGTAGGTATTACTTAAGTAGGTTTATATTAAAGATAGTTAATACTTCTCTTTATGTATTAATTATAGTAGTTAAATTATATCTCATAGTATCTATAGTATTATTACTACTTAACTTAAGTAAAGCTATTATGACTACTCTTTATTAGCTTAATAACCTTTAAAATATAAGTATTTTCTCTAGTAAATTAAAGTATGTATATATTTATTGGAGAAATTACTACTAATAATATAGATAGTCTAATAAAAAAGAGAAAAAAGTATATATATATAATTAACTAAGTATTCTTTAGGTATTCTTAGTATTAAAAGAAAGATAAAGTAGTATAATTAATTAGATATACTTTAGTATTTAAAAGTAAGTATTTAGAAGTAATTATATAAGTAGCTAGGTACTTCTCCAGCTTATTATTATAAAAAGAAGGTTATTATAAAGAAATAAAAAGCTCTATATAGTTATCTTGGTACTCTCTAGTTATTATAAAGTATAAAGAACTAAAAAAAGAATCTATATAATACCTAAGTACTTCTTTAATATATTATCTTACTTATTATTTTAATACTAGTAATAGTAATAAAAGCCTACTTAAAAGGTAGTATATAAAGTAAGGTATTTTTTATAGTTAAGAGTTAACTTTTTATAATATAATAAAGTTATAAAGTAGTATAAGATAGCTATGCCTTTCTATTACCTTACTTATTAATATTAAGGTAATACCCTTAAGGTTTAGAAAATAATTAATAGTAACTAATAATTAGTATTATAAATAACTTTAACTAAAGAGCCTCTTAGCTAAAGATTAATCTATACTTCTAGGTTAAAAAGAGCTATTTATAGCCTCTTCTAAGAACCTTATTAATCTATAGCTGTTTATAGTAATAGTAACTATAAAGTTAATTACTAATTAGTATTAATATTATAAAGGTTATGGTATAGTTAACTATATATATTAATAGGTAAAGTAATAAAATAATAGAGGTAAATATTAGATCTCTATTATATATAAAGAAAGTATAACTATTATAAGCTACTTAGTTAAAGTAAGTAAGTTATAACTAGCTTACCTATAATAGAGACTATAGTAAAACCTATAGGTAGGGTTATAGTAAAATTATAATTCTTCTACTGCTATATTATTAATGTTAAGCCTAATAATACTAATTAGTTTTATAATAATAGGTATTATAATACTATTAATATAACTTTATCTAAAAGCTATTTAGAAGTATTCTGTATTAATAATATTAAAGCCTTAAGAAAGATTTATTATAAACTTAATATATTAATATATATTACCTAATTAATTAACTTTAGTATGTATATAGTAAATATAGTTTAACAAACTAGTAGTTAGAAGTATAAACTTTATATTTCTAAGTAGTTTAGATTAATACTTAGGTTTAAATTATTATACCTAACTAATATAAATAAGTAAGATTATACCCATCGCCAAGGCTATGAAGCCCAGGACCGAGGGTGCCCAGTGGACCCCCAAGTTGGCGTTATTAAGAAGTCCTGGGGCTTAGAATATAGTAAAAGAGTTTAATAATAGTAAATTAAGTAGATTAATACTAAGTTTTATATTTCTAATAAATATTAGTATAAAGCTATAAGACTAGTCCTAAAAGAAACCTTGGAGAATATAAATTACTAATGTAACTAATATAAGTATACTTAGATCTAAAGCTAGTCTCTTATAAATATAAGTATTAAAATTATAAACCTTAAAGAATTAGATTATACTTCCAAGTAATATTTAGCGAAGTATATCTTTACTTCCTAGCTATATAACCCTTAGAGATATATATATTTAGATAAGTACCCTTAAGATTATAAAAATAACTCTAGAATACTATACTTATATTTAAAGGTTACCTAACTAAATAGAAATATAGCTAACAAATTATTATCTTAAATACCTCTAACTAGAAAATAAAGATAACTCTTATTTAAAGCGACTTTATAGTATAACTTAGCTCTTTAGCTAAAGCTTTTATTATACTAAGCTTTAAGCTTACTTATTTACTATCTAAACTATTAATTTCTAAAGATATGCTATTATAAGACTAAAGCTTAAAAAAGATTATATATATTAAAGTAAATAAGTATACCTTATTTAAGCTACTTATACTAAGTATATAAAAAGACTAGATAAAGGTTTAAAGTTCTCTCTTTATATTTCAATACTATACCTAAGAAGTTTAAGAATACTATCATATAAAATATACTAAATACTATAAGAATATTTTAAAATAATAAAATAATACTATTTATAATTAAAAGAAGAATATTCTTAAGTATAGATATTTCAAGTAAGTAAATTACTTTAATAACTTTATTTTTAAAGTAGTATTTATTAATTAGGTATATATATCTTAGTTTTTACTAGCTTAGCTTAAAGAATAAGAGAAATAGAAATAATAAGATATAGAACTAAAATAAGATAGAATAAATAATAGAGATATAGAAAATAATAAGTATAAAGAGAATAATTAATAGATATAAATATAAGTAGTACAAGGTTTAAATAGGTAAATACTTAATATTTCTTTTATAATCTAAAGTTATAAAAGAACTAGAAGATAGTTAAAGTAAAGCTAGAGTTATAGTATTTACTATTTGAAAGATAATAGTTAATAATTTCTTTTCTTATTTTCTTTTTAGAGTATTAATAAATTATAAATACTTATTTAAGTATCTATTAAAAGAGTATATTTAGATAGAGATAGTATAACTTAAATTAGTAAATAGTTAAGTATTTCTTTATATACTTATTTTATCTTTCAAAAATTATACTTTAAACTAAAGCTTTATACTCTTATTAATATAGTTTAGTATAGTAACTTAGGTAATAGAGAGACCTTTACTATATCTAATCCAAGGATAATATATCTATTTAAACCTTAAAAGCTTTGAATAGGTTATATCTTCTTATATAAGATTAGATATAAAACCTAAGTTACTTAGAGTAATATAGTATTATTATATCCTTTTATATAGCTCTACTATAACCTAAGTCTTAAACTATACTCTATATACTTTTATTGTATATATCTAAGCTAACTTAAATAGCCTCTTATATCTCTAGTAAGATAAAGCTATTACTTATTAGTATACTAATATATAAAGGTTATTACTATAAAAAAGATAGCCTCTATTATACCTCTAGCTACTTCTAATTATAATTAAAAAGAGAAATATATTCTAACCTCTATAAAGATACTTATTTATTTTAAGAAGGAGTTTAAGAACTACTTAAATATTATTTTAAAGAAAGAAATAGAGTATTAAGTAATTAGCTTTTATAATACTTAGAAGTCTTTTACCTAGAAATAAGTATTACTTATATCTAACCTTTACTTTTATTATTTTATTAACTTTATAAATAAAACTATAGAAGCCTTTAAGAATAACTACTTATAGAATAAGTATCTCCTATCTAGAGCTTACTTTATTGGATGTATATTTCTTTATTACTTAGGTAACTATAGTATCAAAGTCTTAAAAATACTTTTAGCTATTTAATACTTAGATCTTATATCTATTCTAGAGATAAGTTATATTCAATTAATAAAAAGAAAGTCCAAGTAAGTATAAGGCCTTATAGATAAACTTATAGATATCTAAGCTAATATAAGTAATATTAAGAAATAGATCTAGAATATTAAAGCTAGTATATAAAATATTAAGAATATTATCTAAAAGGTAAAAGAAATTATCAATAATAGAGTGAATGTAATTACTGAGTATAATATTAAAATTTATAGTATTATTAAAAATATTAAAATTAAGTATTGAAAGATAAATATAATAAATACTAATATTAAAGAGATTTACCTTATAAATACATAGCTTATAGCTTAGGTTTTACTCTTAAAGAAAAAAGCTAATAACCTTAATACTTTTTCTTAGTTTAAAACTAATAAGTTTATTATACTTAAAAAGTTTACAAATATAATTATTAACTATGTTAATATTTTATTTACTATAAGCTTTACTATAGTTATTTTATATAATACTAGTAATAAAAATACCGTATATCTATCTATAACTAAAAATAAATATTTTAATAATATATCTATAAAGAGTATTAATAAGTATTATATTTACTTTATTATTATAAGCTTATATTATAATAATAGTAACTAAGTTATACCTATTATATTATTTAACTAAATATATAAACCTACTTTATATATATATATATATATATATAACTATATAACTAGTATATATAACTTATAAAAAACCTATTTCTCTTCTTAGCTTTAGATAAATAAGGTTAAGCTACTATTTACTTATAATAATAGTACTAGCTTTATATATATCTAAATCTTATTTTACTTACTATTTATTAATTATACTACAAAAATAAATACCTATATAATAGACAATATACCTATATAAGGTATATAAGCTTCATAAGTATTATAGTTAATAATTACTTTCTTAGTAATTAATACTTATATAGTATACCTAGAGAGGCTACTAAAAGAGCTTCTCTTATAAGTATTACTAACTAACTAAAATATTAGTACTTAGCTTAGTACTATAATATCTATACCTAGTATCTCCAATATAGATAATATACTATATATAATATTAGTATATTAAAAGCTACTCCAGAACCTCTTAAACCTTTCTAGGTAATACTATAATTATATTCTCTAGTAAAAGTAAATAGTTAATAAACTAGAGATTAACTATAATCTTTTTTTCTTATTTAGAGCTATATAATACTGTTATAATATCTATTATTATAGGACTAATTAGTATTATTAGGCTTAACTCTGATAATGCAGTAGCAGAAGAACTATAATTCTACTATAACCCCACCTACAGGTTTTACTACAGTCTCTACTATAAGTAAGCTAGTTATAACCTACTTACTTTAACTAGGCAGCCTATAATAGCCTCTCTTTTCTTTATATACAATATATACTATAGTCCTCACTCTATTATTTATTATTTACCTATTAATATATATATTATACTATATTATAACCCCTATAATACTAATAGATACTTTATTAACTCTTATTTATATATAAGCTTTTAATATACTATCTTTATATTTTATAAGATAAGTAAAGAGAAGTATTAATATAAGTTAATATATTTTCTTAAGTACCTTAATTATACTTATAGTAACCTAAATATATAGCTTAAGGCTATAGTAAAGCTCTTTAAACTAAAGATAAAAAAGAATAATATTTTTAATATCTTTCTATTATAATTTAAGTACTATCTAGTTATAATAGGTAGTAATATATAAGCTTTTAATACCTAGGCTATATTTCTATTAAATATATTAGACCTCTATATGTAAATAGCTTTAGTTAATATATTATTATTTAATAACTTTAACACTATTATATACTAGATTTTAGAGGTAGCTTAAAAGGTAAAAGACTTAGTTACTAGGAGAGAATAAATACATAAATTATACCTCTTAAATTACTATAGGATAATAAATAGTAATAGAGATGTTACTATATCTAGATCTATTAAAGCTATCTAAAAGATAAAAGTATATAAAGAATACATTAAAATATATAGGTACTATAAGTATAATAAATTTAGATATCTTATTTATAACTACTTTATAAAATAGAATAAGAATAAGTTATAAATAGTATCTCTATATATTACTAAGATTAGTAGCTTATAAGTTAAAGAGCTTTTTAATAGTAATAAAGGGAATAAGTATAATACTACTAAGAATAGTAAAAGTTTGGAAAAAGAGTAGCTTTAAGATAAAATTGAGCTTTAAAGCTTATAAGTAAAAAATATATAAGATAGAAGTTATTTAAATATAGTTAATTTATAAGTAATCTTATTATACTAATAAAAGCTTATATAAATAAATTATCTCTTATATAAGCTTTTATTAATACTAACTATAATATCTTTATAATAGTAAATAGAAAATACATATTTTGAATAGTACTTATTATATATAAAATAGTATCTTTAATTACTAAAGAGGTTTACTAGTAATATCTCTTAAATTAAGTAAATAAGAATAGTTCTTATAAGTTTAAAACTTAGTAAATATATCTAATATACCTATATATATATAGTACCTAACCTGTATATTAATATCTTTCTAGGAAAACTATAGTTAAAGTATAATAATATAGTATATTATATTATAAACTAGACTATTTACTATAGTAAAGTAAGGCTTATCTTAAGACTAATAAGCTAAGAAGAATTAAAAAAGATGTATAAGATTTAAGTAATATATATCTTAAATATTATATCATTTATAGCTACCTACTAATAGGCCACTTATTAAAACTATAAAAAGAGATATTACTTAGAAGCCTCTCTTAATACTTATAAAACCTTTAGCTAAATTATAACTATAAGTCTTAAAGATAGTAAGAAAGTCTTATAGCTTAAGAATAAGAAATATATATAATAAGTAATAAAACTTACTACCTTACTATAATAGGTATATAATAAGTTTAATAAGTTATTTAATCTAGATAAGAGTATAAAGCCTTTATTATATTACCTTAGTATAGATTATAAAATTAAACTTAAAAAAGATATATTACTAGTTTAGAGCTCTCTCCATGGTATATTATGTAAAGTATTACTAGTATTAAAAAAGACTTTTAAAGACCTATTAAATAAGAGCTTTATTTATATAAGTAGCTTTAAGGTAGGTACCTCTATGTTATTTATTTATAAACTAAGTAAAATCTTATATTTCTATTATAACTACTATATACTTAATACTAATATAAAGAAGAACTTTTACTTCCTTTTTCTTATTACTAAAACTCTTTAATAAGTAAGATCTATAAAGTAATATACTAAGGTTAATATTATTACTACTTTTTATAAGTTATAAATAATAGAAGATAATAAATATAAGACTATGTTTTATATATAATATAGCTTCTTTATATAATTATTAACTCTATTTAATCTTATAAATATACTAGCTAGTTTTTAATATTATATTAATAGTATTTTAAAAGAGTTTCTTAATAATTTTATAATTATATACCTAGATAATACATTAATATATTTAAATAGTTTAAAAAAGAATTATAAGGAGATGGTATAGTATATACTTAGTACTTTATAAGCTATAGGCTTTGTTCTTAATATAGATAAAAGTAAGTTTAGTATTAAAAAAGTAAAGTATATAAGCTTTATCTTAGAGGCTAGAAAAAAAGTCTTTACTAACCTTAAAAGGGTATATATTATTTATAAATAATTAAAGCTTTGGATAATAAAAAAAGTATAAAGTTTTCTTAGATTTATAAACTATTACTAGATATTTATCTTAAAATATATTATTATAGTTAGCTTATTAATAGTTCTAACTAAGAAAAGTATAACCTTTATATAGTTATAAGAGTATATTTATATATTTTAATAGTTAAAGAAGCTCTTTTTCTTTATACTATTTTTATATAACTTTAATATAAAAGTACTAACCTTTTTAAAGCTAGACTACCTAGGTTATATACTAAGTAATATACTTATATAAGAAGATAAGAATAGTATTTACTACTCTATAGTATTTTATTTATAAAAGCTAATCCTAGCTTAGTATAACTACCTTATGTATAATAGAAAGTTACTAGCTATTATAAAATATATATATACTTAATATACTAAGTTATATAGTATAAGTATTACTTTTAATATTATTACTACCTATAAGGCTCTTAAGTACTTTATAAAAAAATAAAAGTTAATTAAGAAATAAAGTTACTAAGTAAAGAAATTAGCTAAGTATAACTTTAA
Organism: Colletotrichum echinochloae; assembly: GCA_016618095.1. Lineage (NCBI taxonomy): Eukaryota > Fungi > Ascomycota > Sordariomycetes > Glomerellales > Glomerellaceae > Colletotrichum > Colletotrichum echinochloae. The sequence goes on from JADEZT010000008.1 coordinate 1,808,307, forward strand.
GATTAAGTACTAGTTAGGTAAAAAAGCTAGTATATTTAATATACTTTCTCAGTATAAATAAGATACCCCTATAAATAGCCTAGATAATTGAAGGTAAGAGTAGATTATCTAAGTAATTTTAGATAGTATCTAACTATTTTTAGCTAGGTATAATAATAATAATAATATAATAGAAGCTCTATATACTATTATCTTTATTAATAATAATAACCTTTAGTACTTATAAGAATGAATATAAGATTAAAGGACTAACTTCTAAAAGATATATATTATAGTAATATATAATAACTATATATTACTAATAAATCTCAAGATTTATATATAAATTATAAATTATATTATTAATATTATAAAATACCTTACTTAATAAGGTTAACTATAAGTACTAAAGTATTCTAACTCTAATATATTTAAGAATAAGCTATATATATAACTTATCTAGAGAAACTATAACTTATTAGTAACTAGTTACTTAAGATAAAATAATACTCTCTTAATACTATTATAAAAGTTTTTCTAACTAAGCTAATTCTAAGTAATATAATACTTTATATATAACTATAATACTTATAGTAGTAAAAAGATCCAATATAAAGTAAAAAAGAGGTATTTGTAACTATTAAGTATACCTAAGTACTTAAGATATAAACTTTTAATAAACTTTATTACTAACCTTTCTAAGTTAAGTTTAGATAAAGCTAAATATATATAGATTATTATAGACTATCTTAAATAATTAGTAATAGTTAAACCTATACTAATAATAAATGCTTAAGTATATATTAAGTACTTTTTATAAGTATACTTTTACTTTTATATTATACCTAGAAGTATTATTAATAACTAAGAAAGTAATTAAACTAATAAGTTTCAAACTTACTTTTACATACTTCCTAAGATTAAATAGTACTTAGGTACTATATACTATCTCTAAAGTAATGGAACTACTAAGAGATTTAATTAAAACATATAAGTAATATTAAGAGTATATATTAGCTACTTATAAAAAGATTAAATATATTAAACCTCTATAATAACACTAATAATTAATAATTATAAGGCTATAAGTATAAAGGTAAGCCTATTCTTTTAAGTATAATTATTATATAAAACTAGTAATAGTTATAAAAGATATAATACTTATAATAAACTTATATAAAAGGCTTACTAAAAAGCTTATTTAAAGAATATCTAATACAATAGTAATAGCCTAAGTAGCTATTACTACTATATAATAAACTATAAAAGATTTAACTAATAAATAAAGAGAAGTAAAAGAATAATTTAAAGTAGATAATAAGGTCTAGCTAACTATATATAATTACTATTGACTACATCTAAATTAAAAGCTTAACTAATCATATTATATATACTAAGTAACCAAAGCTCTTAGCTTTCTTACCATTAAACTTAATATACTAGACTATATATATAACTACTTTTATATAGATTTACTCTAAAGGGCTATAGATAATTCTCTTTTTAAATAACTAATAACTAATTACTAATTACTTATAATTATTAAAAATGGTAAGAAAAAGTAATATATAGTGGAAATACTATATATTAAATAAAGAGTATATAAGAGATAAAAGAAAGGTACTTAATATATACTTATATAATAAAAAAGGTTTAGTAAGCTAATATAAAACCTATTAAGTTACTAGAAAAAATAATAGCTTAAGATATATATAAGTAGAAATATAGCTTTATATTTACTAATAATAAGGATATTATATATATATATATATAAAGGTATATAAAATAATACGAAATAGGGTAAAGTAATAAATCTCTTATTAAAAAGCTATAGCTTAGAATAAAACTAATCTTATAGAGTAGCTAAGAGTAGTAGTAATATATAAGATATATATATATAAAATAAGGATTAAGAGCCCTCTTATTACTAAAAGACTCTAGGGTTTAATAAAGGTAGTAAATATAAAATTATATTATTAATGTAAATAAAGTTAATAAATTAAAAGAAAGAGTTAGTAAAAAAAGGCTATATAAAAGATTTATAAGAGATAACTTATTATAACTAAAGAGGTAGTAATACTCTCTTAAGCTACTACTAAGTATTTTACCTAAGTAAGTATAAGCTTATTTATAATAAGAGCTAAATAAGTAAATGTAATACTAGTAATAATAGATATAGAGAATATAGCTAATAGAGCTAGAAAGAGAGAAGCTAGTATAAAAGTAGTAAAGACCTTATAAGTAGTTTTATAAGTATTCTATAAGATATACTATTATATAAACTAACTATCTTACTTATATAAATACTACTAACTAATACTACTTTCTATACTAATATTATACTAGATTCTAGAATAACCCTGTATTTAGTAATAAGGTTAGTCTAGATTTACTTAAATAGAAATAAGCTACTTTGAACTATATAAATTATTCCTTAAAAGATCTTACCTTATAATAGTTATAAGTCTAGCTTTAACTTAATTATAAGTATAACTAACTTCTATTATTATAAAGTAAATCTTTAAGAATATTTCCTTCTTAAAATAACTCTTTCTTATTTATTAATTAGTTATAACCTATAATAACTTTTAATATAAATATTAGTCTTCTAACTAACTAAAAGCTATATAGTCTAGCTACTATATATAAGAACTAGTACTTATAGTTTATATTACTTTGGTTTCTTGTTATATCCTAAGATATCTAGTAATATATTAATCTAGATAGATATATTAAGCTAGTAAAGTATCTTAATAACTAACCTATAAAGAATATATTCAAGAGTAAAATAAATTATAAAATAATATATACTACCTAGCTTAAATTATATAGAAAGTACTTTTAAAAGCTAATTATAATAAATTAAGCAAACTAAGTAAACTAATACTACTAATAATACATAATATATTAATAAAGAATAAGTAAATTATTATTATAAGAAATATAATATTAAAGAAACTCTATAAATATAAGTAGTAAAAGTTAAATAAGCTTCTTATATCATAAATTAATATTACTATTTCTAAGAATATTATAAGTAGTATTTAAATGTAATTACTTAATAATAGTAATAAACTTACTTTTTAAGTAATAATTAAGATACTTTAGAAATAATATACCTTATTATATAATAGTATAACTAACTATATCTAAGAAATATATAATAAGACTCTCTTATAAGCCTTATTAACTAAAGATTTAACTACTTAGCTTATTAAGTAGTATAATACCCTTATAAGAACTAAAGCCTTTAAGATATTAGAGATCTAAGGTATACTTATAATTAAGATATTTCTATATATAGTTAAGTAATGAATTACCTTATTCTAGGTAGCTAATAAGCTTAATAACCTTATAAAAACTAAATAATATAGGAGAGGCTATTTAACCTTAAGATAATATAGAGATCTACTTGGTAATCGACTATACTTAGACTTATTAAAGTCTTATAAAGTAACTAAGGTATATATATTACTTAGAGAATAACTAAAGCTTAAAGCTAATAAGAAATACTATTATAAATACCCTTATAAATAATCTAACTACTTTGAGAGTATAATAAACTATAGTTTTCTTAAATATATAGTTAGAGAAAAGATAAGACTATTAAAATACTCTCTAAGTACTTTAATTATTAAGTTAATTTAGACTAAACTTATAAAGCTAAAGTAAACTAATCTTTACTCTGAGATTAAGAAGAAAGACTAGAAATATAGGACTAATAAATTAGATTTATAAAAGATATTAAATACTTGAGAATATCTACTTATAACCTTTATTATAGTTATAATAGACCTTAATATACTTTATAATAATACTCTATCTTTAGTATACTTCTTACTTAGTATCTTCATATCTCTAGTTATAGGCTTATATATAATTAGTAAGAGTACTATACTAAATAACTATAGAGAAATCTATATTATTAATAATAAAGACCTCTTTAAGCATAGCCTATACTAATATAATAATAAGAAGAGCTATATTAAGTCTAATATAATATTATATATAGTTAAGAATTATAAAATATATATTATAAAAAAATACCTAATAGTACTACAGAACTTAAGATAAGTAACCTTATATTAAAAAATATAGCTTATATTTTTAGGTTCTATATTAATATTATTTTTAAAAGCCTAATCAGAAAGAAGGTAGACTTATAGTACTTAGAACTAAACTAAACTATTTATTATAGTATATATAAAAAAGTATTATAATAAAGACTCTTAGATATAAGAATAACCTAGTCTTTCTTTAATATATACCTATCTTCTCTTATTCAGCCTGACTATATAATAATATTTATTATAGCCTTACCTCTCTTATTAATACTTAGGTATTTATAATAATAACCTTTTATCTAATAAGAAATATACTAGTTAACTATAATAATAAGGCCTATCTTTAGTACTTCTAGATTAGTTATCTTAGTACTAAGGCTCTTATATATCTCTTATATAATACTTAAGAGATAGAGATTAAAGAACTAACTTATATAGAATATAAGTATTTTATAGTTATATATATAAGCTAAGTTACTTTAAAATAAATATCTAAGAATAGATCTATATACCTATATTATTATATATTATAAGATCTCTTTAACTTTCTTATTAGATTTAATTACTTTAAATAGCTTATAGTCTTAAAAGATAAGTTTATAACTAAACTATTTCATATTATACTACCTAGAAAGATATCTAATAATATATTTTCTATAGCAAGATACTTTATATTATAAGTAAAATAGTAATATAGTATTTATATATATAAGATATATCGAGATAAGAATACTTTAGTTATTGGTATTAAGTGTAAAACTAAGTATAAGAGGTAGGCTGAGTATTAAAAAGATATACAATACAAAAATATTAATATATATATTTATATTTTTATATTTTAAGGGAAAGATATATTACATATACTTATACTAATATTTCTCCTGAATAGAAATATATTATAAATATGAATATATGTATTTATATTTTTATTTTCATATTTAAATATATAGAATATATATAATTATATAAAATATATAAATTATAATTAGTATAAGTATGTCGTATTCTATTTTAATATAATACAATTAGACTTATATTATTAATATAGCTTTTAGAAACTAATATTTTATATATATTAAATATAAGAGATAACATAGAAAAATAATAAATATGATATTATAATAAGAATAATAATTATAATAAGTAAAATATACTTATTTCCTTATCTTATCTATATATTAAAAGGATATTTAAGCTCAGAATATTTCTATTTTCTAACCCTTAAGATATCTAACCCTAACTCTATGGATTTTAAAAGTTTAACTAAGAAAAAACTAATAAAGAACTATAAATATAGAAAGAAATATATAATATATATAAGTCTATAGGGTTAATTTACTTAAAAGTATTTTTATTATATTTAATATAGAAACCTAGAATATAATATAATGAATTACAAAAATACAAATATAAATATATATATTTATATTCTAAGATATAAATATATTATAAATATATATATTTATATTCTAAAATATAAATATATTATAAATATATATATTTATATTCTAAAATATAAATATATTATAAATATATATAATATATCTGTATTTGTATTTTATATTTGTATTTGTATATTATATTTATAATATATTTTATATTTTCTCTTGATACTTTAGAGGTAGGTAATAAAATGAGAGATTAATATTAAGCTATTTCCATTAAATACTAAAAAGCTAGTAGGTAGTAATAAATAAGTAAGCTAAGGGATTATTATAAGGATTATAAAGATACTTTCTTTATCAGAACTCCTATATAAGCTCTAGCCTAAAGTAATACTTATAGTAATATATATATATAATATAAGCTTACTTTAGTACTATGGATAAATAATACCTATTAAGAAAGAAGAGGTATGGTTTAGATAATACTTTTACTAGTAAGTACTAATATATATAGTAATACTTTAATATAACCTCTATTCTTATTAGAATTAGATATATATATATAGATATTCCACCTATCTATTAATGGGTAACTATAAAAAAGAAATATAATGAAAATAATTTGAAATTAGACCTAGAGGGTATATTAGATACCCTATAAGGTATATTTAAAATATATATAACTTCTATAGGATTTAGTTTCTCTTTTTATAATATATTATTACTATATATAATATATACTTTGCTAAGATAAAGTTTTTCTAAAGATAAAGAAAAATAGAAAAGTAATTACTAAACTAAAAATATAAAGGATTATTAATATTATTAAGAATAAAGACTATAAGTAAGATTTAATTATAAATATACTTAAATTAATAAATAAGGTAATAGAAATATAAAATATAATAATAATAAACTCCCTTAGATATTAATACTAAGAAGAATACCTAAGATATTAGATAACTTAATTAAGGTATTACTATATAAGGTAAGAAAGAGGTTTAGACTTCTAAGATAATACTAGTACTAGGTAAAGTATATACTATAGCTATATTTAATAAAAGTAACTTAATAAGTAAGATACTTAGTTCTAACTATGTAATAAGATCTTATAATAAGAGTAATAGTATAAATATAAACTTAGAATTATAACTTATTATTAGTAAGCAAGGTATTAGGTTTCTAGTAATAAATAAGAGGTCTTAAAAAGGGTTAATTATATATAAAGAAGTATAACTATTAAGAGGGCTACTAGGTTGAGCTGGCGGTGAAAGGGGCTCCTGTGAGTGGGCCTATAGATGAGCTCAGACCAGTCTCACGTAACCAGTAAGATCGGAGTTAGTAAGTAACTCCAATAGATCCTAACAATAGGCTAGTATCGTAACACTAGTAACTCTCTATTTTAGCTAAATAGTAGCTAGCTAGCCCATAGTCCAAAAAGCTTAAAAATACAATAAAAGTCTAAATTACAAAGTATTTAACTTCTTACTACTAATATAATATCTATATATCCTATATATAAAACCTATTTATTTATTTATATCTTTATTTACCTAGTACTAATAAGCTTCTTTAGTACCTTATTTAGTAATAACTTTATAAAGCTATTAGCTAGGTTATCTATACTATAGATCTATTATACCTTATAAATCTTATAGTATTGATATAACTACTAAAGAGCTATAATATTAATTATGAGTTACTTTTTCTTTATAGTACTAAGCTTTATTAAATACGTATATAGTAAGTATAAATTAGTATATATAGTTATAGGGATCTAAGAAACCTTAAGTTAGTTAGAGACTATTACTAGCACAGTCCTAATTATGTAGGCTATATTAGCTCTAGTAACTATTATATATATCTTAGAGGTAAGTACGCTATAAGTAACTCTTTTATACTTTATAGAGCTAAAATAGATAATATTACCTATAAGGTTAAAAGTAGTATCTCTACTAGTAAATAGGTACTCTTTATTATTACTAGACTTATTAGTAAATATAATAATAAAGCTAAGTTATAATATTAAATTACTATTATTTATAAAAGAGCTATTAATAAATATAAAGAGTTTAGTACTAATAAGATCTAGTAATTAAAATCATAGCCCATAGTTAAGGTTATCTATTTACTACTTAACCTACTAGTTAAGGTCTTTAATTTTAGCTAGGCTAAGTAACTAATACTAAGTAGTAATTTAATAGTTAAAGCATGCCTTAGGTTAGTAAATAGAGGTAATATATATACCTTAGGTATGCTACTTAATATACTATTGCTTTATATTAGGTATACTAGGGTTAACTAATTATAGCTTCTTACCTTAGTTCTTTTAGTAAAGGGTTATCTTACTATTATTACTAAGGGTTAACATACTACTATTAAAAGTAATAGGCTTATTAACTTTTAGAAATTACTTGAGTTTAGCTATAAAAGTAGCTTCTTTTCGTACGCAGTTTTTATAGTTGGAGAATAATTTATTTATAAGGCTAATAGTATTATCTATTTATATACTTATTATTATAAAATTGTTATTTTTAAGTACTAAAATAAGTAAGTAAGGGTTGAAAGTAGATAAATCTATCTAAAGGCTCTTTTTATAGTAGTTATTATATATAGCTTACTAATAAGTACCTACCGTAGACATACTATAGAGTAGCTATTTAACCTCTATAATTATATCTATTATATAGAGATAGTAAATTTTAAAGGGAAGTTAGGTAAAGATAGTATATACTAATTTAGTTACTAACTAGGTATATACTTATATTATATTATATAACTAGAGAATATAACCTTATTATCAAAGTAATAGTATAATAGAGAGTATTACTTATTAAGATATTTATTAAATAGTTAGTAACTAGATTAAAATTGTAGCTTTACTATTATCTATATAACCTTGAATAACTAGTTATAATTTTTTATAGGGTTACTTACTTTTACTCTTAACCTTATATACTAACCATAACTTAAAAATCTATATACTACTATACTTTTTCTTATTATATTTAATACTAAAAAATATACTATAGTCTATAAGTCCTTGGATTTTACTAGTATCTAACTATTTAAATGGCTCACTAAGCATAGTTATTATACCCTTCTTATATAGCTTAATTACTAGTATATAGTTAGTATTCTCTTTTATAGTAAAAATGCAGTTAATTATAGAGACTATAGGTATAACTTCCATAGTAAAAATTCAAGCTAGATTCTTCTTTAGTTAGCCTAGGCCTCTTCTTACTAGTAGCGGTTATATAGTAACTATAATAGAGTTATATTTAATTAGAGTATTTGCAGGTACCTCTACTGTAGTAGTTACTAGCAGTCTAGGTTATATAGGATTAATAGGGTCCTCTACTCTAGAGGGGTTATACTATAGCTTAATAGTAGTACTAGGGAATTAATACAGTCCCTATAGGGTCTTAATAGTACTGCTAGTACTATTATTAGTAGTTAATTAGAAGGGTCCTTTTTAGCCTTTACTCTCATAGTATACCTTAATAAGTAATTATAGAGAGAGGGCTGCGCTTGCTCTAGTATTAAGTCTATTATATACTATAAGTGCCTTATTAACCTACCTTTTTATGTAAATATTATAAATCTCCTCTATTACTTTTTATATAGCTTCTATATACTATAGGGTTAAGTGTAATAAGGCTAAGTTATTATTAATATAAGGTTATATACTAAAGACTAATAGCATAAGAATAAGGCTATTAGGGCCTATAGTGTTATTAATTACTTTTATAGTAAGTTATAGGATAACTTTAGGTTTAGCCTCTAACTCTATATAGACTATTTTATATACTTAGTATAGTATTATATAGTACTATTTAACCTTACTAATACTACGATAAGCCTTAATAGAGACCTCTTTTACTTTAATAGATAGTATATATGTAGTATACTTAAATTTAGCTATATAAAAATTTATCTTAGTATCTATAATAATCTAGTCTAAAGGGCTAAGATATATATCAACCTAGTATATCTATAGTATTTCCTATATATACTCTATAGTAATAGAGTATAAAAATTATACTATATTAAAGCAGGTTATACTATTAATAACATAGAGTATTAGTTTATTACTATCTAAGTATATCACATTAATAAAAACCTCATAGTTAAAGTTATAGTTATTATAAAGGGTAAACTTAAACCTTCCTAGAGCTTTTAAATTTAGCTAGTAGTACTAGTAAAATTTGTTAATCTCTTTGATATTTAAGATTGCTATTATATAGCTAGCTTGCTAGAGCACTTTATATAGCTAATAGACTGAGAGGTAACTAAATTAGTAATATATTTACTATAGCTTTATATTAATAAGATAGTATTATACTATACTATACTCTAGCTACTTTAAAAGTATCTATAGGTAGCCCTATTTATATACTACTAGTACTATGGTTATACCCTTAATAATTATATTAGTAAGTTTATTAAATTATATACTATTAGAGTCTATATCTTTTAAATATAAAAGAAATAAAGTACTAGAGGTTATTATATAGAAAGTAAGCTTACTAATAGAGGTAGGTATAGTAATAGCTCTAAGTAAATTAAATAAATTACTACTATTAAATTTAATACTTAATTTACTAGTATAGCTTATATCTAGTAGTAACTCTATTCTAAGGTACTTATAGAGGGCTATATACTATTAGTAGCCTATAATTAATTCTTAGGCTATCTTAGTATCTGGTATAATACCCTAAAAAGTTGTAGTAGAGTATTAATTATTAAGTATAAAGACTTTGCCTAACCCTTGTTCTTAGCTAGGGTCTTATATAAAACGGTCTTCTTTTGTTAAAGTATGTAAAGTAGCTTGGTTATGTAGTTATATATAGACCTTCTAGCTATTAATACTCTCTTTACTAAAAAACACTATAGATATAAAGAAAGTCACATCCTTAAAGAGCTCTTTACTATTATTTAGTATATACTTATTATTAGTTATATTACTAAGAGAGTTAGGCTTTTTACCCTTGTACTTAAGAAGGTATTGTTTAAATCTTTTAGTAAAGTAGCTCCTTAAGAGCTACTTATAAGAGGTATCTCTTTTCTCTTTTAAGTATATTATTAACTAATATTCTTCCTTGCTATAAATAAAGTACTTTTTTACTTAAAATATATTACTTTATAGGTAGTTATTTTAGGGCCTTAGATTATACCCTTGTTATAGTAAGTAACTACTATATTAGCTATTATAGTAGTAGTTAGTAAAGTACTACTAGTCTAGCTTAGGTAGTCCTTCTATAAGGTACTGTACCTTTTACTTATATATTACTGCTATGTTACTTATGCTATTTCTTAACTATATATAAAGTATGTTATAAGTTATAGGTAGATTAAGTAGGGTGGCTACGTAATTAGGTATACCTTAGTAATAAGTAAGTAAAGTATTATAATAGTTACTATTAGTAGGTATGCTTTATTATATTATAGCGCTAACTAGCTTTATAACTTTCTTAATAAGTAAGTCTAGTACTTTAACTCTTGTTTTACTAGGTAATTTATAGGTAACTTATTTATAGCTGAGCCTTTATAACTCTATATTATATATATAAAAAACTTTATCTCTTTCAAACTATGATTTAATATTTACTATAAGTATATTGAAACTAATTAAATAGTTATAGAGGTCACTAGTATAATAATCCTATACATTACCTATAAGCATAAATAAGATAGTAAACCTATAGTAGTTACTAGAGATACTAACCCTTATATAGAGGTTATAAAAAATCAAAAGCTTTAAATTAAGGGTCTTATAGTTACTACTACTATACTTTAATATTAAATTATTTAAATATAACTTAATAAGGTTAGTTAATTAACAAGCAGTTAGCCTATTAGTTAGGGGAGTAGTTATACTTAGTAACTACCTCTTAACTATTATAATAGTTATAAGCAAACTTAGCATAAGGGAAGCTTTATTAGTTTACCTTTTAAATAGAAGAGGTTTAAACAATAGGTTACTATATGAGGTATATTATTCATAATCCAACTTATTATATAACTTCCACAAAAAGTCTATACTTTTATAGCTATTATATACCTTATTAATTAATAGTAGAGGAGTAACCTATAGTATCTATTTAATATTTCTTATAAAGTCTAAGTTATTAAGGTAGTTATAAAAGACCTTATAACTAGTCTCTATTTTACTTATTATCTTATTATCCTACCTTAAAAAGTACTTATTATTAACTAGCTTTTTTAACCTTATACTAATAGTACTTTTAATAGGTTCTTTTATTACCTATATACTATAGCTAATAATAAAGTTACAGAAGGTAGTCATAACTACCCTTAAAGTAGTATTAAAATCTATATTAAACTAATCTTTGAATTTATTATAGACTTATTACTATAAATCTCTATTATAGTAGCCTTACTTCTTATAGGTAGTTAAGTAATATAAAATAATTATATCTAACAACTTAATAAAGTTAGAGAGTAGGCTACTCTCTAAGATTTAATCTAAGTACTTAATATTCTAAATTAATAGGTTAACATACTTATAGTATCTATTAGGTATAGATTTATAATATCTATATACTGTGCTAACTGCGCGCTTGCTTGCGCGCTTGTTCGCAGTCTCTTTAGCAACCTCAGAGGTACACTCTATAGCAGTTACTTCTTCTTATATTATTATAGTTACCCTCTATTAGAATAATAACCTCTTAAATATAGGTATTTCTTCTAGTAGGCTAGAAGGTATATATATATATTAGAGAGATTACTACTAGTAATATAGATAACTACTTAGTTAATAGAGTCTTACTTACTTTCTCTACTAAAGGCTTGGTAGTAGTATTACCTATTAATATAAGCCTTCCTCCTTTATACTAAACTTATTACTTATTAAAAAGAGCCTTTTATATAGTCTTATAACTCTTATTACTTATGAAAAAGAGCCTTCCTTGTGTGGCACTTACTGCTTATTAAAAAGAGCCTTTTTTATATAGGCTTCCTTAGTATTAGTTACTTCAGGGTAATTAGAGGTATGTTTTAAGTAAGAAAAAGAGTATAAAAAGAAGGTAAGAAAGAAAGAAGGAGTAAAAAAATTATAGAAGTTAGAGAAGGGGAAGGGGGTTTATTATACTCCTATAAGCCTATTAGACTATTAAGTTATTTAATAGCTTAGTAGAGTTACTTTTTAAGTAACTATAATAATAGTTATAAGTCTAAAGTTAAAGTAATAGAAAAGTAAAGTTAATAAGGTTATATTAAGTTAGTTAATAGTAGGTTATTAATAGTTGTTTTTAGTATATAAAGTATAGGACTTTATAGTCTTATAGTCTAATAATCTTTTAATAAAAAGTTATTATTCTATAGGTTATAGCTTTTTATAATATAATAAAGTTAGCTTATATAAATTAAGCTTAAATACTTATTATACTCTTTATAGGGGTACTATAAGTCTACTATAATAGTATTTTAAGCTAATTATTTATATAAAAGAAAGTATAGAACTATCTTACTACTACTATAGAGTTTAAAGTAGTTCTATCTCTTCTTAAAAAACCTTACTAATCTATAATATTTTTTAGTAGGTAATTACTTTATTTAATTACTAATTACTATTAGTAAGTAAGGTATTAGGTTTTCAATAATAAATAAGAGGTCTTAAAAAGGGTTAATTATATGTAAAGAAGTATAACTATTAAGAGAGCTGCTAGGTTAAGGTAGTAGTAAAAGGGGCTCCCGCGGGTAGGCCTGTAGACAAGCTTAGACTGGTCTCATGTGACCAGTGGGATCAGAGTTAGTAGGTAACTCCAATAGATCCTAACAATAGGCTAGTATTATAATACTTATTTTACTAAAAGGTTAATTAATTATTTAGTACTTAGGTAATACTTAGTATTCTAATATAACTTTAGAAGCTTAAAATAATATATAGCTATATAATTAAATTACTAATTTACTTTATATAAAATAAAGCTAAATAATAAAAATAAGCTAATAGTAATAATACTCTCTAAAGAGGCTAAGTATAGTTATATATATACTAACTTACTAACTTAAAGCTAGGTATTATCTTATAGCCTTAGAAAATAATTTTATATTTATAAGATAAGTACTTTTTTTAGTTTCTTATTAGAGTAATAAATAAGACCTAAATAACTTTCTTAATACTTTCTTTTATAATAAAGAGAAAACTATTAATAGGGTAAATAATAAGAATTATATACTATACTTAATTATTTAAATAGCTATATATTAAATAACCTTATATTATATAATTAAAATACTAAATAATCATAGATATTATTATAATATCTATTGTATACTTCTTAGTTATAATAAGAGTTACTTTAGATATTAAATAATATCTAATAGCTACTTAGAAAAGTAATAAACTAAGAAATTAATAAACTCTAATATCTTAAAGCTCTTAAAATAATTAATAGATCTTCTATCTTACTAGGAATAAAGCTAGTACTACTGAAGTAGGTTTAGGTATATAAATAAGATCTAAAAGGTTTTCTTAATTACTATAAGGCCTAAGTTATTATATAAGAGAATCTCTAAGTAAATAACTCCCTTTTAAAGATATATATAATAATACTTATAATATGAGCCTTTTATATTATAATAGCTATTACTACTTAATGTAATTTTAATATTAAGCAATTTAATATTATAAATATATTTTTTAATATTAAATAAAATCTTTTGGGTAAACTAATACACTATAGCTTATTAAAAGAATACCAATAAGGAGGTAAATATATAATAATAGTATATATACTTTATAGCTTAAGAGATATACTACTTCTTTAGTTTAAGAGATTCCCTAAGACTCTTAAATATCTTAGCTTTTAACTATATAAAAAAGACCTTTACCTCTTTATTTCTAAAGATAATAATATATATATCCTCTTCTATATTAATAATATCCTTATTATATACTTATTATCAAGAGCTAAAAAGGGAGTAAAGGTTATTCTAAGCTTTAGGAAAATACATAAAATAAAGGATATAAATAATATAGAATAATATCCAAGTATTAGAATAGTCTATAACTATACTAATTAAAAGATATACCTCAATTATAAATAGTATATCTATAATATAGTTATTAGGTTTAAATATAATAATATAATATAACTAGTAATACCTTTACCTATAACTAACTTTTTCTTAAATAAGGGTATTACTTTACTAAATAAGATAAAGACCTTTTAAGAGATAGTTAATTTAATATTATATATAGTAATAATAATCTAACTTAATATTATATTTACTTACTTATCATTATTAAAGTTCTTTATCACTCTAAGCTTATAATATATATAAGTAATAAGGTAGTATATTAGATATCTTTTTTATATAGTCTACTTATTAATTTACTTTAGTATATAAGAGAGAATTTAGCTTCTTATTATAAGTAATACCTTATTTAGAGATAATATTATAACCTATAGATCCTTATAAAGATATATTATATTTCTATTTAAAGGACTAATCTAATAAAAGGCTATATAATAAATAATTATAACTATATTAATAATCAAGGTAGAGTTTCTTACCCTTAGGTATATAATAAAGAAGCTAATAATACTTTAATATCTCTTTTAAGAGATTTTACTAGATCTCAAAGATAATATCTAAAAGATTTACTATAATAATTAGTAAATAATATACTTTATTATAGAGAAAGAGGAAAGGATTATTATATAACTCTATTATATTAATATTTAAAATGTATAATTATAAGAAGTATATATAGATAGTAAAGTTAATATTATCTATCTTCTTATAAATAAAATACCTACCAATATATTAATAAAGCATCTCTTATAAGCTAAGTTTAAGTACTTTAAAGCTATACTTGACCCTTAGAATATAGAATATATAGTTAGATAGAAAGAGAAAATAGTAAATAAGAGGTTAAAATAAGTTTAAAAATTAAAAATAGTTTGAAAACTAAAAAGCTTAAAAAATGAATAAAATAAGTAATAACTTATTAGTTAAAAAAGCTTAGTTACCTCTATAAAAGAGAGTAACTATATATATATTAAAAAAAGTATAAAATATAGTATAAGTTTTTTAATTAAAAATAACGTTGCTAATAAAGGTATTAATATTAAAATATACTATATATGCTTAAAAGCTAATAATACCAATTAAGTATAACATAGAAGTTCTATAAGGTATACCTCTATAAGATAAGCTTACTTTATTACTTACTTTATTATACTTCTCTTTCTTATTCTCTCTCTTATCCTTTTTACCTTCTTCTCTTTCTTAAGCTAAGAAGGTATAGTAACTCTTCTTACCTATAATAATAAAGGTAGAACTACTTATATTATATATTAAAATATAATAAGTCTTTATATTATAATAATATTAGTATAAGATAAGATAAGAATATAATATAATAAATATATAGCTTTTTTAATATTACGAGTATTAACTAAGTAACTAAAAGGGTATTAGTTAAACCTATAAGAGATAGTATAAGTAATATATAATAATACTATAGTAATATATCCAATTAGTATTTACCTTTTATTTTTAAGAGATATATACTATTTATTTTTTTTATAAGAGTACAATTGAAATAGTAGTTATAAAGATTAATAATAGGTACCTTAGTTACTAATACCTCTTACTTTAGATACTTAGAAGCTATAATAAAAATATTATTATTACTAATACTCTCTTTTATAATATTCTTAAGATTAAGAAAAAAGAGAGCTTCTTTTAAAGTATATTATATAAAGAGATTAACTCTATATCTCTAGATCTATTCTTTATAAAATATAATAAGTTAGTATATAGCAATAAGAATACTAATTAATATATAATATACTAAATATTAATAAAGAAGAAATATTACTTTTTTTTATATACTACTATAATAAGAAGAGAAATAAAGATAGTACTACTAATAGAAGAGATAATAACTTACTTACTTCTTATTATAATATATAGTATTAAGTATTTTATCTTATACTCTTATATAATAATATATATTATTCTCTTTAGCTTTATTAGTTAGTTAAATAGATAATAAGGCTATCTATTTGATTAGTATAATATCTATAATAACTAATAGATACATAACTTATAAGATCTTAAGGGTAAGAGTCTTTAATTCTCTACTTTAAGTAAGAGGATCTCCTCTACCTCTCTATTACCTATAATAAGTAATAGTAATAGTAGTAATAGTAGTAGTAATAGTAATACTAACTATAACCTCTAGTTATTAAATATAGGACCTAAGTAACTATAGTACCTATAGGTAGTTATAATACACTTATAAGCCTTACTAATAGTAATTATTTTATAAGGTATCTAAAATAAAAAAGAATATTAGTAATTACTTATAATTATAAGTAATAAGAAAATAACAGAAATATATATAAAAATATAGTATATTTTATTAACTTATAGTTATAACTATTATTGATAAAGAAAGAAAGAGGGAAAGAAAAAGCTAATACAAAGTAATATAGAAAATATTTATAATTATAATTAACCTATATAGCTATTATTTTACTAACTAACTATAGAAATAGTCTTATTAATGATAAGCTAAGAAGAATAAGGTAGCTAGTTACTATATAATAATAAACTATGTATATAATATTTTCTTTTTATAATTAGTTATTCTAAGTAATATAGTATAGATAATATTAATTCTAGCTACTACTACCTAAAAAGCTATATTATATAAACTAACTATCCTACTTATATAAATACTACTAACTAATACTACTTTCTATACTAATATTATACTAGATTCTAGAATAACCTTATATTTAGTAATAAGATTAGTTTAGATTTACTTAGATAGAAAGAAGCTACTTTTAAGTATATAAATTACCCTCTAAAAGATTATACTTTATAATATATAGATATATAAAGCTTATATTAAGAAAGTACTTCTAATTACTTTAAATATAATAGAAGTACTAAGTATTATAAAAAGATAGATCCTCTTAATAGAGATTAGTTTTTTTATTAAGTATAAGATAATAAATATATAAAACGTAAGATAGAGAGTAAAGCTTACTTAAGATAAAGAATAACTTATACTACTAGAACTTAGTAAAATAAGTCATAAACTAAGGTTTTAACTTGGCCTTTACTATAAATAAGTTAAGAAATACTAGAGATATTAAAAAAGAAGTATATTATTTTATATTAAAGAGTTAACTTATAAGTATAGTATTTATAAAGAATAATAAACTTATTAAGAGAATCAAGTTAAGAAAAAGACAATTACTAAAGTTCTTATTTTTAGAGTTAGAAATTATAAAGAATTATAATCCTTATTAGTAACTGAATTAATTGAAATAATATATATACCTATATATGGATTATAATAATAAGAAAAGAAGTAACTTATAAGTATCTTAAATTAATTTTTTATAAAAAGATAATAGTTAGTAAGTAATTTATAAGAAATATAGGTATTATATAATTCAAAAGACTTATAGTTTTATAACAAGAATTAATAAAAAGTAAAAAAGAGAAAAGAAAAACTATAAAGTAGCTAAAAGCTTATTATTTTCTTGTAAGCTAGTAAAGGGAGTAAGGTATATATTATAAGCCTATACTATAATAGTAGTAAGCTATTAGGTTTTTAAAAGTAGTACTGGCTTTAGGGCTAGCGGGGTACCGGGTGGGGCCTGGGGGATACTATGGAATAGAATAATGTTATACTAAAGGGTATATAAAAGGGGTTTTTATAATAGTATCAAGGTTTAAAGAGGAGATGAATTAAAATAATAGTTACTAGTAACCTCTAACTGCCCTCCTACTAACTCCTTAACTAAGTACTATATAGCCTCTAATATGTTTTAATCTCTCCCTATTTAGAGGTATACTAACTATTAGAGTAGTAATAGTACTAGTATAATTAACCTAATTCTAATCTATTGCCTAGTAGGGTAGCCTAGTGATATAGTAGCTTATACTAGATATTAGTAGGACTATGGTGGAGAAGTAGTATATAACTAACCTTAATAGGTTAATAGAGGAGTAGCTAAGGGCCTTTTTTAATAATAAAGTAGCTAAGGTAAGAAAGAGAAAGATAATTAAATAGATTATGGCCCTTAGAAATAGGGAGTCTATTAATAATATATATATAGCTAGTAAAGAACCTATAGCTACCTAGCTAAAGCTTAAGAACTTATATACTAATACCCTTATTAAGTAGTTAGCTTCTATTTAATATAAGAGAGGTAATTAGAATAACTTTAAAGACTTCTTTTTTAAGTTATAAAGCTGATTCTCTATTACTAAGGAAGAATTTATAGCTAATAAGAGTGAAGTCTAGTTTATAGGGGCCTACTTAGAGGGTAACCTATTATATAGCTAGAGGAGCTATGTTAACCTCTAGTATAGTAGTAATATTAGCTTAATTACTTAGAAATAGATAGAGGCCTAGCTCTATAATAGTATTACTAATAATAATATATAAGCCTTTAGTATAGCTATAAAGTTAGATAAGATATAGTAAAAACCTAGATAGATATACTAGTAATTTATTAACTAGTATAAAATAGTTAAGGTAGAGATTCTAGACCTCTAACTAAAGAGGTAGTAAGTAGTCTATATTTTAAACTAACTACTCCTAGACTTATAAAGCTATATCCTAGTATATATGCTACTAGCTACTTATTAAGAGCTAAATAATATGGTAAAGGGAGTAGAGATACTTTTAAAAATATATAGTAAGATAATAATAGAAGACTAGTAAAGACTATGAAAGAGAAGGAACTAGTAAACCCTAGCTATTACCCTAGTACTAGTATTAGCTACCCCCTTGGATAAATTAGAAAGGCAATAGTTAGCCATAATACCTGGAGTAGCTATATATATACCTATACCTAAGCTATAGGTTAAGTAGGAATAAGAAGGGTATAGATAACTTCTAAGGTACTCCTAAGGCTTTCCTATATACTTTAACTATAGCAAGCTAGGATATATATTAATAGAGTATATAGAGGAGAAGTACTATAAGTATAACTAGCCTTATTATATAGGTAGGTACTATATACTAGTAGCCTAGCTAGTAGCTATAAGGGTTAATAGTATATAGATCCCCTAGAGAGAGGAACTATATTACTACTTTAAGGTAGACTTTTATATTAGAGTAGCTAGTATATAGAGAAAAGGAAGGGCGTTAATTAACCCTAGGGTAGATAAGAATATTATATATTAGAGAATATTATATAAGGAGGTACCACCAGAGGTTTATAGAGAGGAAGTGGGGTTACTAGGGATATAAGAAAGTAAGGTACTTAACTATAGAGTAGTAGTATTAGTAATAGAAGTAATAGATAATATAAAGGTAAGAAAGGTATAGTCTTATACCTACTAGGTAAGTAATATAGGTATATATAATACTATCTTATAGATCCCCTAGAGGTAAAAGGCATAGCTAAATCTTAAGTAGGTAATAATTAGGTAGACTTACCTACTAGGGGAAGGCTACCTATAACTTATCTAGAGAAGAAAGGTATTAATGAGGATATAAAGAGAGGTAGTAGTAATACTAATATATAACCTATTAGTTTACTACCTATATATAGAGGGAGTTAAGAAGGTACTAGAGCTACTACCTTATATAGTAGAGTGAGAAAAGGGGTAGGAGATAAAGAGATTTAAGCTACTAGAAGAATATTAAGAATAGGTATATATAATTAATATAAACCTAGTAGCTAAACTAGCTAGAGATAAAGGTTACTTCTATACTATTAACCTTAAGCTAGAAGTAGAACTACTATTTAGCTCTATCTACCCTCTTATAGGGAAGGACTTAGAAGAGCTAGGGAAGTATATTAATAATATACTAGGTAAGGGGTAGATCTAGCCCTTATAGAGCTCTATAGGGGTACTAATTCTATTTATACTAAAGAAGGGGGGTAGGTTATGCTTCCATATAGCCTATTGTAGCCTTAATAAGGTTATAATTAAGAACTATATATTACCTTTACTAATTAGAGAGATCCTTAACTACTTAGGAGAGGTAAAGTATTTTACTACGCTTGATCTTATGGATATATACTACTAGGTAAGGATCTATACTAGTAATAAGTAGAAAATAGTATTCTAGATATAGTATAGGTACTTTAAGTACTATATTATACCTTTTAGGCTAGTTAATATACTAGTAACCTTCTAAGTATATATAAATAATACCTCAGCTAGGCTAGTAAATATTACTTATATTATATACCTTAATAATATCTTAACTTTCACTAAGAATAAGGCTAGTTATATAGAGGTAGTAAAAGAGGTACTATACTAGTTAGCTACTACTAGCCTATATACTAACTTAGAGAAGTATATTTTTTATACTAAGATAATTAGGTTTCTAGGGTCTATAGTATTTCTAGAAGGTATTACTATAGAGTAGGACTATATAGAGGTAATTACTTGATAGCTACTCTCTACTAGTATTAAAGATATATAGGTCTTTTTTAGGTTTATAGGGTTCTATTCATACTTTATTAAAAACTACTTTAAGGTATATACCTCTCTTATAGACTAACTAATAGCTAAGGTAGTAAGGGAGAAGGTAATAACTAAAGAGGTAATTAAAGCCTTTTATAAGCTCTAGGTTATATTTACTCAAGCCTTTATCCTATAGTACTTTAACCTAGTACTATTAATATAGGTAGGATAGATATATTAAACTTTATAATTAGAGCTATCCTATTATAGTTAATAGAGAACTAGTAGTATTTTATTACCTTCTTATCTCGAAAGCTAAAGAGTATTTAACTATAGTATAGAATACTAGAGGCTAAGCTACTTATAATCCAAGAAGTAGCTATATACTAGAAGCACTACCTCTTATATACCTAGAATAGGATTATATTCTTAATAGACTACCTAGGGTACTACTACCTTACTAGTAAGCCCTAGCTTAATAGTTAGTAAGTAAGGTTACTCTAGGACCAATCTTTCTTTTACTTTAAGATTAACTACTAACTAGAAAAGGAGAATATAGCTAATAAGCTATTGTAATAGCTAGACTATTAGCCCTTAGGTATAGAAGACTAAGAGGTTTAGGGTATATTCCTAGAAAGCTTTCTAAGTAGGTTTACCTAGAGGGTAGTAGTAATTATTAGTAATATGTTAATAGAGGTATACCTATTACTACTAGAAGAACTTACTCTAGGCCTAGAGAAGGAAATTATAGTAGTATAGTAAGCTAATAAGGTAATTACCTCTAAGAAGTAGTAAAAGCTGGAGGATAACTAGTTAGAGAGAGAGAATAGAGTTCTTAGGTATAAGGGTAAGGTAGTTATCTTAGAAGGGTATATACCAAGAATAAAGATTATAGTAGCGTTTTATAATAAGCTAGTTAGGAGGTACCTAGCGGTAACCTATATATTTAAAAGGATTAAATAGATATTCTTCTAGAGATTCATAAAGAAAGATGTAATAGAGTATGTTAAGATATATATAACTTATTAATAGATAAAGCTATACCACTACCTACCTTATAGAGAATTAGTACCCCTACTGCTACCTAGCTAACTATAGGAATAGGTTACCTTAGATTTTATTACTAAGCTACTTAAGTTAAAAGGATTTACTAGAGAGAGCTATAATAGTATCCTAGTTATAGTAGACTAACTTATAAAGTATATACTATATATACCTATATAGGAGACCCTAATAGTAGACTAGTTAGTATCTCTCTTAATTAAAAGGGTATTCTTATAATTTAGTATTCTAGTAGTAATAGTATTTAACTAACGATCTCTCTTTACTAGCTGTTTTTAGTTAGTAGTATACTACTTACTAGCTATTAAGTAGAGGCTAAGTATAGCTTACTACTTATAGATAGATAGCTAAATAGAGTAATAAAACTAGAATATTAAGTACTTTCTTTAGGCTTTTTATAGCCTAGAATAAGATAATTAAGTAAAGTAACTACTAATAGCTAAGTTTGTTTATAATAGTACTTACTATAGTATAATCTAGATACTACTAGTAGAGGCCTTAATAGGCTATATACTATATAATATAAATAATATAAAGCTGGAAGGGGCCTTACTAATAGAGATACTATTAGTAAGAGACTAGGTATAGCAGCTATAGAGCTAGTGGGCTGTAATCCTTTAGATACTAGACATAACCAATAACAACTATAAGAGGTAGTATAATATAAAGCGATCTATAGTAGTATTCAAGGTAGGGGAGAAGGTCTTACTATTAGTAAGGTTTATATAATAAAAGTACTTTATAAAGAAGCTCTTAAATAAGTATTTAGAACTATTTATAGTTATATAAGTAGTTAGTAGAGGAAAAGTATATAAGCTTGACTTAGAGATATAATACTATATCTATAATATATTTTTATTATTATAGTTAGAGAAGTTCTATAGAGTAGTAATAAAGCTATAAGTAGTCTCTATTAAAGAGAAAGAGAAGGATATATACTAGGTAAAGAGAATAGTTATATATAAGAGCTTTTAGAGAAACTAATAGTATCTAATAAAGTAGTAAGGGTATAGAGAAGAGAAGAACTCTTAGGAACTGTAGTGAAATATAGTAAAGGAATTATAGTAGGATTATAAATAGGGGATTACTAGGGGCCTATGAGAGGGGAACTAAGTTAATAATCATATAGCTATAAGGTAGCTAGGTTTTATTATCTCTTTAGTACTAGAGCTAGGAAGTAAAGAAGCTTAAGGGCTAGGTATTCTAAGCTTAGGAATAAGTAACTAACTAAATAAATAGTAGAGAGGTATTAGTGGGGTACTAGAGAGGTATATAGAGGGTACTAGAGCTTATTAAGTAAACTCCTTCTTATTATTATTAGTAGTACTTTTTTTAGAATTTAATTTACTAGCTTAAGAGTTAATCTTACTAGTATACTAGAGGCTATTATTAGTACTATAAGAAAGTACTAAAGAGGTACTAGAGTAGGGAAAGAATATATAATATAGGTATAGGACTTAGTCTAGTTAGAGAGGAGAGTACTCTAAGCTTTAATAGCCTTAGTTTACTTATAAAGTATAATAACTTAGTTCTAAGTGGTGGTAGTAGTAATCTTAGTCCTCTTAGCTAATAACTTAGCTTACTCAGCCTACTATTTTATAGTAGAATAGATACCTTTAAGGGTAAGAACCTTATACTAGTAGAGAAGCTACTCCTTCTTCTCTTATACTACCTTATACTTAGTATTAGAGACTAATATATTAGAAGCCTTTATCTAAAGGGCCTTTAGGCTTATAAACTAAGCCTTCTTAATCTCCTCCTAGAAAGAGTTAGGCTAAGGGGTACTAAAGGAATATAGAGGTATATATATACTTATAAGGTAGTAATAGAAATAGAGGTTAGTTTTTTTATAGAGGTTCTTAAAAACTACTTTAAGAATAAGGGTAGTAGTAGTAGTATATAAGACTTATTATAGGTTAGTGGTAAACTAATAGCTATAAGAGTAATAATAGTAAAGAGAGGGATAAGCTTATAGAGATATAAGGCTTACTATACTAGCTAGTATAGTAAGAGTATTTATTACTAATAGCTAAAATAGTTAGAATAATAAAGAGGTAGTAGAGAAGTACTAGAGAGATAAGTATATACTCTAGGTCTTAGTATAATAAGAAAGATAGGTCATAGTATTTTTTATATTAGGCTATTACTTTACTATAGCTTAAAGGTAGTAATAGTAAAGAACCTTATATATAATAGTAAGGTTAATAATACTAGAAGTATTAAAGTAGTTATTATTAGTAAGAGAGGCTACTAGAGGGGGATTAGGGGAAGCGCTAGAGCTACCTAGGATAGTAGGATTAGTAGAGAGTATAGAGAATATAACAGCAGTAGTAGAGGAGTAGCTAGTACTAGTATTACTGCTAGTATTACTATTACTAGTACTATTATTACTACTATAGTAGTAAAGGTATAATAAAAAATAAAAAAATAATAATAATATAAGAATATTATAAAGAAAAAAGAAAAAAAAGAAAATAAGTAAAAAGTAAAAAAAGAGAAGGTAGGTCTAGCTATTTTATTAAGTAGTATATATATAAGTAAGTAATAATAATAACTTTAGTTTATAAAGAAATAATAATACCTCTAGAAGGAAAGAGAGATAGAAGGTACTAAAGAGGTACTAATACCTCTTTTACTACTATAAAGTATACCCTTACTATTATACTAAGAATAATATAACTTAGAGCTTAGCTACTAAAGAAATAAAAGTATAAGTAATAAAAGCTAATTATATTACTTTATAGATAATAGAATACTAAGCTATAAAAGAGAGAAAGAAGTAAGTAACTAAAGTAGTACTATAGGTAGGTAAGGTACTCCTATAGGAGAGTAGGTAGCCCCTTACTAATAGTAGTAAGAGCCTAAGACTTATATCTTAAGTATAGGATAGCTAGGCCTAGTAAGGTACTAGAGGAGCTATTAGCTATACTAAGCTACTATAAAATAAGAGTAAGGCTAAGAGTAAGTAGTTAGCTAGAGAGATAACTACCTATTTAATAGTTTACTAAGCTTAGTAGAGTTCTTAAACTCTACTAAAGTATAAGTAGTATTATAGGTAGAGTACTAAGGTACTAATAGAGAGGCTAACTAATTAACTACTAGGTCTTAAGGATAGAACCTTAGAGAGAGAGGGATTGTATTAGGTTTCTAAAAGTAGTACTAGCTTTAGGGCTAGCAGGGTACTGGGTAGGGCCTAGGGGATACTATAGAATAGAATAATATTATACTAAAGGGTATATAAAAGGGGTTTTTACAATAGTATTAAGGTTTAGAGAGGAGATAGATTAGAATAATAGTTACTAGTAACCTCTAACTACCCTCTTACTAACTTCTTTACTTAGTACTATATAGCTTCTAATATAAGTAAGCTATACTTATTATATTATTTAACTAAATATATAAACCTACTTTATATATATGTATATATAATTATATAATTAATATATATAACTTATAAGAAACCTACTTCTTTTCTTAGCTTTAGATAAATAGAATTAAGCTACTATTTATTTATAATAGTAGTACTAGCCCTTTATATTTATTAATAATAACTATTAAGCTATAAAAATAATATTATACTAAAAAGAATATATAATAAATAAGAGAATATAAAGTAATAGATATAGTTTTTTATATATCTAAAATAGCTTTTATACTTATAATAAGTATCTTCTTAAAGAGGGGAGTTTTATTATAAGCTGAAAGAGGTATATAGCTTAGAATTACTAGGATCTTAAAGTTATATACTTATAGTTATTTAATAACCTTCTTGAGGTTTTTTACCTTAAGGAAAGATATTAATTAAAAATAATATAAGATATATTACTTTTAGTTCTACTTATAATATATTACTTATATTTACTTTATTATTATATTTTACTGCTTTACTATTTACTTTTATGTTATTACTCTTTATACTTTGTGATACTAACTACTGCTCTGTATTATTAATATATTTGTTGTGATACTAGCCTATTGTTAGGATCTATTGGAGTTACCCGCTAACTCTGATCCTACTGGTCATGTGAGACCAGTCCGAGCTCGTCCGCGGGCCCACCCGCAGTAGCTACTTTTACCGCTAGCTTAACCTAGCGGCCCTCTTAATAGTTATACTTCTTTATATATAATTAACCCTTTTTGAGACCCCTTATTTATTGCCTGCTGGTTATTACCAGACCCCTTTTGCCTTACTTACTAATACTAATTAGTAGTTAAACTACTATTATAAATACTATAGATTAGTAAGGCTAGTTAAGAAGAGGTAGAACTACTCTAAACCCTATAGTGGCAGTAGGATAGTTCTATACTTTCTTCTATATAGATAACTAGCTTAGAATACTGTTATAGTAGACTTATAGTACCCCCAAAAAGGGTACCATAAGTGCGCAAGCTTGATTTACATAAGTTGACTTTGTCGCATTACAAGAAGCTATAACCTATAAGATACTGATTCTTTACTGAAAAATCGTTAGATTGCAAGACTACAAAGTCCTATACTTTGCGCGCTAAATAACTATTAATAACCTACTATTAACCACCTTAATATAACCTTATTAACTTTACCTTTTTATCACTTTGACTTCAGACTTATAACTATTGTCATAGTTACTTAAAAAGTGACTCTACTAAGCTATTAAATAACCTAATGGTCTAACAGGCCTATAGGAGTATAATAGACCCCCCTTTCCCTCCTCTAACTTCTATAATTTTTTTTACTCCTTCCCTCTTTCTAACTCTCATTTTTATACTCTTTTTCTTGCTTAAAATATACCTCTAATTACCCTTAAGCGACTAATGCTAAGGAAGCCCGCGCAAAGAAGGCTCTTTTTAACAAGCAGTAAGTACTGCATGAGGAAGGCTCTTTTTAACAAGCAATAAGAGTTACAACAAGACTGCGTAAAAGGCTCTTTTTAACAAGCAGTAAGTTCGGCGCAAAGGAGGAAGGCCTATATTGATAGGCAATACCGCTACTAAGTTATTAGCAAAGAAAGCAAGCAAGACCCTGTTAACCAAGCAGTTGCCTGTACTACTGGTAGTAATCCCTCTAATGTATGTATATGCCTTTTGGTCTGCTAGAAGAAACGCCTGTGTTTGAGAGGTCGTCAGGCTAATAGAGAGCAACTGTAATAATGCAAGAAGAAGCAACTGCCGCGGAGCGCGCCTCCAAGGCTGCTGAAGAGCACGCAAGCAAGCGCGCAAACAAGCGCGCAACCAGCGCAGCGCATAGGTATTACAAACCTATACCTAAGGGATACCACAAGTTTATTAACCTATGAATTTAGGGTATTAAGTACTTAGATAAAATCTTAGAGAGTAGCCTGCTCTCTAACTATATTAAATTACTAGATATAATTATCCTATATTACTTAACTAAGTATAAAGAATAAGGCTACTATAGTAAAGACTTATAATAATAAGTCTATAATAAATTTAAAGATTGGTCTAATGTGGATTTTAATACTGCTTTAAGAGCAGTTATAACCACCTTTTATAACTTTATTATCAGCTATAGTATATAGGTTATGAAAGAGCCTATTAAAAGCACTATTAGTATAAGGTTAAAGAAGCTGGTTAATAACAAGAACTTCCCAAGGTAGGATGATAAGATAATATATAAAATAGAGGCTAAGTATAAGGTCTTTTGCAACTACTTTAATAACCTAGACTTTATATAAAATATTAAATAAATCCTATAAGCTACTCTCTTACTATTAATTAATAAGGTGTGCAATAGCTGCAAAAGTACAGACTTTTCGCATAAGTCACGCAATAAGTTAGATTATTAATAATGTACCTTATATAGTAACCCCTTATTTAAACCTCTTTTATTTAAAAGGTAAACTAATAAAACCTCCCTTATACTAAGTTTACCTATAACTACTACTATAGTCAAGAGGCAGTCACCAAGCACAACTGCTCTTCTAACCGATAGGCCAACTGCTTATTAATTAACTAACCTTATTAAGCTGTATTTAGATAATTTAACATTAAAATACAGCGGTAGTAACTATAAGACCCTTAACTTAAAGCTTCTAATTTTTTATAACCTCTGCGCAAGGGTTAGTATCTCTAGCAACTACTATAGGTCTACTATCTTATTTATACTTATAGGTAGCGTGTAGGAGTATTATACTAATAACTTTTATAACTATACTATTAGTTTTAATATACTTATAGTAAATATTAAATCATAGTTTAAAGGGGATAAAGTCTACTATGTGTATAATATAGAGTTATAAAGGCTTAGTTATAAGTAAGTTACCTATAAATTACCTAGTAAAATAAGAGTTCAAGTATTAGACTTACTTATTAAGAAAGTTATAAAGCTAGTTAGGGCTATAATACAGCAAGGCACGCTTGCTAATAGTAACTATTGTAACACTCTACTTACTTGTTACTAGGGTATACCTAAGTGTATAGCTGCTCTACTTAATCTATTTATAACTTATAATATACTTTGTGTGTAGTTAAGAAACAGCATAAGTAATATAATAGCTATATGTAAGTAAAAGGTATAGTACCTTATAGAAGGACTGCCTGAGCTAGACTAGTAGTACTTCACTAACTGCTACTATAATGGCTGATGTAGCAGTTACCTACTGCAATGAGGGTACGGTCCAAGGCCCCAAAGCAACCGCCTGCAAAGCAGCGTATTTTAAGCAAAAAAGTGCTTTATTTATAACAAGGAAGGATGTTAGTTAATAACGTACTTAAAAGAGGAAAGAGATACCTCTTGTAAGCAGCTCTAAAGGAGCTACTTCACCAAAAGATTTAAACAATACCTTCTTAACTACAAGGGCAAAGAGCCTAACTCTCTTAGTAATACAACCAATAACAAGTACATACTAGATAATGGTAAAGAGCTCTTTAAGGATGTAACTTTCTTTATATCTATAGCGTTTTTCAGCAAAGAAAGTATTAATAGCTAGAAGGTCTATATGCAACTATATAACTAGGCCACTTTACATACTTTAACAAAAGAAGACCCTTTTACATAAGACCCCAGCTAAGAGCAAGGGTTAGGCAAAGTCTTTATGCTTAATAACCAATACTTCGCTATAATCTTTTAGGGTATCATACTAGATACTAAGGCAGCCTAAGTATTAACTGTAGGCCACTAATAATATACAGCCCTTTATAAGTACCTTAGCGCAGAATTACTGCTAAATATAAGCCATGCTAGCAAAGTAAGTATCAAATTCAGCAGCGGCAATTTATTTAACTCTCTTAGAGCTATTGTTATACCTACCCCTATTAGTAAGCTCACTTTCTATATAATAACCTCTAGCACCCCGTTTCTTTTATACCTTAAAGATATAAACTCTAACAGCATACAATTTAATAACCTTACTAACATACTTATTAAGGGTATAACCATAGTACTAATAGTATATAAATAGGGCTACCTATAGATACTTTTAGAGCAGCTAGAGTGTAGCATAGTGCAATACTATCTTACTAATGCAGAGCTATAGCAAATATATTACTAATTTGGTTAACCCTTAGTCTATTGACTATACAAAGTGCTCTAGTAAGCTAGCTATATAATAGCAATCCTAAATATTAAAGAGATTAATAAATTTTACTAGCATTACCAGCTAAATTCAAAGGCTCCCAGAAGGTTTAAGTTCACCCTCTATAATAACCATGACTTTAACTATGAGGTCTTTGTTAATATGATATACTTAAATAGTAATAAACCAATACTCTACGTTATCAATAGCGCAACCTCCTTTAACATAGCGCAATTTTTGTACTCTATTACCGCAGAGCATATGTGAGAAGCACTACGTATATGCTAGATTGATATATATCTTGGCCCTCTAGACTGGATCATTATAGATACTAGGCTGAATTTTCACATAGCTAAATTTAAGCACACCGCCCGCGTACTATCTATTAAGGTAAAAGAGGTCCCTATTAAGGCCTATTATAGTATTAGTAAGGTTAAATAGTACTATGCAATACTATACTAAGTATATGAGATAGTCTGTGCGGAGTTAGAGGCTAAACCCAAAGTCACCCTGTAACTTACTATGAAAGTAATTAATAATACTGCGGGCCCTGATGGCCTTGTCCCCATGCTGTTAGTCTTTGGTACATACCCTCGCATCAACAATAACTCAGCCCTATTACCCTTAACCCTGCAGCGCGCAGAAGCTATATAAAAGGCAATAGAGGAGATTTGTAATATCTATGTAAAAAGGTAGGTTAACAAGGCGCTTACAACGTGTAACGGACCTGATACTACAACAAGCGCGGCCCTCCCTTTATAATTACTTGTTAGGGTATACTGCTAAGGCAAAGGTTAGAGAGGACCCTATTAATTGACCGCTAATGATGGCACTAGCAGTACTATTAAGACCCTGCAGAGACTATGCTGATTCTCTATTACTGCTGTCAAGCTGTGGCACAACCTATCCAAGGTAGAGGACCCCGTTAACTACGCATAACCTAGACTGCTAGTAACTACTGCAGCAAAGGCACCTATAAATGCTCTAATTAAATGTAACTTTGTTGTGGTTGCTGTGTAGCTACTACTGGCAAGAAGAGGCCTAGGCTGACTAAGGAAGAATCTAGCTTGAATTTTTGCTATAGAAGTCACGCCTGTAGTCCCTGCGATTGACTGCGTTTTTACTGCAAAAGAGGATACTAACTACGCGCTAGTAATTAAGCTATATAAGAAGGGTGTAATAACCACGCCTAGTAAGCTGTTCAAACAGTTAGATGCTAGCAAAATCTAAGGACTTATGGACTGCGGTGTGTTTTTTATTATTAAATATAATAAGCAAAAGCACGGTAGGATATGGATTTTTAAGTTGCGATTAGTATGCGAGGTTAAGGGTAAAAATAAGCAGCCCTATAAGAAATTGTAACTAGTTATCTAAGGTTATGTAGATAACAGTAAAGCTGTGATTTTGACCTAGTCACTGACTATCTAATGAATAGCCAAGTAAGTGATACTCTCTATTGTACTGTCACTTTTG
Organism: Colletotrichum echinochloae; assembly: GCA_016618095.1. Classification (NCBI taxonomy): domain Eukaryota; kingdom Fungi; phylum Ascomycota; class Sordariomycetes; order Glomerellales; family Glomerellaceae; genus Colletotrichum; species Colletotrichum echinochloae. The sequence goes on from JADEZT010000008.1 coordinate 1,839,213, forward strand.
TAACAGGGTTACGTCCTTTGGTTATACGATATAATGCAAGCGTATACCTAGTCAGTAACCGAATTGGTACGCACTATCCTCACCTAACTTCCCCTTGAAATTCGCCATCTCTACGTAACAGATGCGATTATGGAGGTTAAATAGCTACTCTATAGCATACTAGAGGCAGGTACTTATTAGTAAGCTATGTATAACAAAACTTTGCAATAATAGGTATGCAAATAGACAATACCATCAGACTTACAGATAAATCGTTCTCTGACCGCGAAAACCGCGCGCTGAAAGAAGCCACTTTTATAGCCAAACCCAAGCAACTTCTTGAAGTTAACAAGCCTATCACTTTTAATGGCGGTGTGTTGACCCTTGGTAATGATGGTGAGATAACCCTTTGCTAAAAGGACTAAGGTAAGAAGCTACGATTGGTTAACCCTAGTGTGCCTGATGCGAAGTAGTAGTACGTCAAGTAGTGTGCCTGAGGCGCGTACATTGCCTCTATTTGCTAACTAGAAGTAGCCTTTAACTATTTAATCGCTACCTAGTACTAGTTACCTAGCCTAGTTGAAATTAAGGACCTTAACTAGTAGGTTAAGTAGTAGATAGATAACCTTGACTGCAGGCTGTGATTTTAACTACTAGATCTTACTAGTACTAAACTCTTTATATTTATTAATAGCTTTTTTATAAATAACAGTAATTTAATATCATAACTTAGCTTTATTATTATACTTGCTAATAAGTCTAGTAACAATAAAGAGTGCCTATCTACTAGTAGAGATACTGCTTTTGACCTCATAGGTAATATTATCTATTTTAGCTTTATGAAGTATAAAAGAGTTACCTGTAGCATACTTGCCTCTAAGATATATGCAATAGTAGCTAGAGCTGATATAGCCCATGTAATCAGGACCACGCTGGTAATGGTTTCTGACCGCCTTAAGGTTTCTTAGATCCCTATAACTATATACACTGATTCATACTTACTATATAAGTGTTTAGTGAAACTTAGTACCACAAAGGAAAAGTAACTTATAATAGATATTATGGCTCTTTGACAGTTGTATGAATGCCGTGAGATTTATGAGGTATGATGGATCCATGGCATGGATAACCCGGCTGATGGCTTTACGAAGTCATCGCCAAACAAGGCACTGGAGGAGCTCGTCAGCACTGGGCGGATGAAGATATGGATAAATAGATGGGTTTTACACATGTGATGTATGGATATTACGTTAGCAGCGAGAAGTTGAATACTTTGCGATTTGGATTTTTATTGCGTTTTTGAGCTTTTAGACCAAGGGCTGGCTGGCGACTATTTGGCTACAATAAAGAGTTGCCAGTGTTGCGATGCCAGCCCATCGTCAGGATCCATCGGAGTTACCCGCTAACTCCGATCCCACCGGTCACGTGAGACCGGTCCAAGCTCGTCCGCGGGCCCACCCGCGGCAGCCACTTTCACCGCTAGCTCAACCTGGCGGCCCTCTTGATAGTTACACTTCTTCACGCATAATTGACCCTTTTTGAGACCCCTTATTCGTCGCCCGCTGGTTATCACCAGACCCCTTTCGCCTTGCTTACCAACAATATTATAGGCTATTTACCCTATTAGATCTAGAACAGCTACTAGAAGGGCTATGTTAAAAATTTACTCTAGAGCTTCTAGTAAAGAACTAAGCTAGAGCTAAGGTATTATAAATTAAAAGCTCCTAGACCTCTTTAGAATAGCTTAACCTTATTATTAACTCTAGTATATACTAGTTCTTAGTAGATATAATAGATACTACTATTAATATTATTATAGCTAGTAAGAAGATACCTTAGAGTACTAAGCTAGGCTAATAGAGATAGGTAAGTTATACTAGGAAACTATATTAACTTAATTAATTTTATTAATAATAGAGGTAAGGTAACAACAGTTAGGCCAGGTCTGGGGTAATGCAGAGGATAGTAGCAAGAAAGTGCAAGGGATGGCAGCGGGGCAGACATATTAAAATCTAGAGTATTTTTCTATGATAGTGGCATATGGCATACCTAAGGGTAGGTTATCTAGTTTACTAGGAGTTAGGAGTTAAAAAAAGGCAAATCTTCACCCGCAGTGCAATTCAATCTATCTAATAATATGAAAATCACGTGCTGAAAATGCCCCCTTGTCTGCTGGTGAAGTCGGCCAGCCAAAGCGAAAGTCGCCGACGGCAGAAGCTCTGGAAGTCACGGTAAAAGGCCATAGGCCCGCTTTACATTCTATATCTGGAGTTTGGTACTTCAAATGGAGTTCCATTCCGCTTTCCACCGCGGCATGAGTTCTACCGAATGCTATAGTACTTGTGGTAACATAGACTAGTCTGGTAAACCCATGGACCCGTCAAAGGGTATTTGTCCTAGTCCAGGCCCGTCCAGCATCATCGCCTCCCAAAACCCTTGATCCATTGAGAGTCCCGCCAACCACGACATGTTCGGTTCGTTCAGTGCTGTACCGGAGTCCATTTGCGCTAGGTTCGCCGCTTGCTCTTCCGCAGGCTGCGCCACCTTGGACAGGTACCACTTCCGTATCCATCTGGCCCGGTAGGCGTAGTTGGACCATCTCGAGCTGTCATCTTCAAACAGCCGCCGCTTCTGGCCGACGATGAGAGCCACGTTATCCGCCTCCTCGAGCTTGTCTGCCAGCCGACGGGCCAGCTCCGGCAGGTCGAGTCTCTGCCGCGCCAGGACCACGTCCCAGTCGCTGACCGGTTCTTCCGTCAAAAGTCGATGCGCTAACGACAGTGTGTACGATACGTCTGCGAGAAAGTTGAAAGGCAGATATGCAAATGCGTCTACCGGTATCTCTAAAAGAGCATTCGTGGCATTCTCGGCTGCTTGCAAACAACACCAAAGCGCTTCGGTCCTGCTGTATGGCTCTGTGGGAGACGCCGCCTTCAAGGGGCTGGCGGCACGCATGTCTAGGCAAGGTCCGTACAGCTTGACCATCAACGTTTGATAGTGAGCCCATATCATTGCTGGTTTTCATAAAGATCAGCATTCCGCGTCTCATACTAGCAGGATAACACCGCACGCACGTTGGTCCTTGTTTATGATAGACTCCTCGGATTCCAAGGCGAGAATCTCCTTGCGAATAGCCGACAGGACCGCAGAAGAATGTTCTCGAAAAATTGGCACAATACCCCCCTCTTCTTTGTCGGGATTTGGAAATACAGAACGAATGCGGCTTCCGATGTTTTGCAGCTGGATGAGCGCAATCAGTTGCGCATCAGAGGGCAGCTCGGAGGCCTCCCGGATGGCTTTGAAGCATCGTGCAATCTGTGGCGTATATTGTATCTGGGAGTACCTTCGCATTGCCACGGGGTTGCTAGACAGGGATCAGTCTTGGTGCCCCGATTCAGACGAACAAGTGGACGTACCTGGATGCGACGAAGTAGCCGCCCAGAATTGCCCTTTGCTCTTCGAGACTATGTTTCGGTGATTCGATCTGTTTACCTCGACCAAAGAGAGCCCCTGCGTCGGCTCGCAAAGATTTCGGCATCCAGCTCACTAAGCCTCCAAAAGAGGCTATGGTCATCTCCATTACCAAGCCAATTGCCATCTGCATCAGTGAGTTGGCATTGATCCCCATCTGTACATGAACATCCCCCCTGGTTCCGAGTCCCGTGTTAGACGAATTTGCGCCAACTATGGTTATTGCCATGATAATTTGGACATGGCTCGATCCCAACTTGCAAAGCTTCAGATGGACTTACCAAGCAACGTAAACCAAAAGGCCCTGGAGGAGTTCGATCGACTGTTCACCCAAGACTATGACATGCATGGCGGCATATCGGCGGACCCAATCATCGACGGCCTTCTGGACAGCCGCCGTCTGGGGCACCACAGCTTGCATTATGCACCAGAAAAGGAATCGCTTCGTATCGTGAAGTTCCGTGGCTGTCACGTCATGTCGGACAGGTACGAAGGGGAAATTGGGAACCAATCGCGTTCGGTAGATGTCCAAGTATCCTTCTGCTTTTGTAACGGAAAGGCTGAGGCCAGGGACAAGATAAAAGGAGGTGTTCGAGTTTCCTTCATCTGGCCCTGGAGTCACATCCGGTTTTGTGGTGCTAGGGGACATCTCGCTTGACGCTGTACGGCAAGCCGGGGGTTGGTGCAGGCCAGGTAATGCCGCTGCAGCGCCTGGAACCGGGTCATATTCTGGGCCTGTCGTACTTGGATTCGAGCCTTGGACTCCTCGGACCTGCTGCTGGGATTGAACAAGATTTACTAGGCCATCTATCTTTTTCTCCAGTTCCGTTACACGACTGCTCGACCGTTCAGTTGCACGTCGATTTGTGGGGAGGCATCAATCTCTCTCGGACAAGATAGTCCCATTTATGCCAAAGATTGACGCACATGCAGCTATGGGGGTTGTGTTAACTCACGTAGACTTCCCGCGTTTCTTCCGCGGGACCGGGTCTGGGACGCGGCATCGTATGCCCATCCGAGAGCATCTAGGGATGACGCCCGTCAGCCCATGCCAATTTACAGGTAGAGTGGAAAGGGGTAGCAAATCAAGACCGTAGAATACCTCAAGCAATCGGTAGATTCTCTATTTTCCGATTCCGACGGCCATTTACACCTGATTTTCTGACGAGCACAATTGGTGCAAGCTCGGGATCTCCGTTTGCTCGCAAAGTCATGGCTTCCGCCGTCGGACATGTCGAATGGTGACGACAGGAACAAGGTACGAGGTACACGGTCCGAACTCGATTCAATACTCGAGTCTCGGTAGATTGAAGATGCTCTGACAAAGCCAAGGCGAAGGATCTTTGGTCTTGGCCTATGGCAGGCGATGCGTCAAGTTTAGGTGAGGAGCGGGACATTTGGAAAAGTCCGGAGACCGCGACATTCTTAAGTTCCGGGAGATCAAGGTCGGGAGTCGACAGTACAATGTGATTGGCTGTTCCTAGGTGGGGATCACGGACACGGAGGTTATTCAACCCCCGACAACCGATCCTCCATGACAGATGGCTGACACCGCTTAATCCTGGGTAAGGGGTGTGGGAGAGGGTGCTATCGTCTGGTGTATGCACCAGTAAGGAGCTTGAATCAACGTCACGACTCTTGAAGTCCGTCAAATCGTGTTCGTCACCGTCCAGCTGGCCAAGTCCAAGCCGTGCCCCGTACTTTGGGCACTTGCAGATGAAGCTGCAAGTGACCCTTGGTGATTATCGTTTGCAAACCATGCTTCGTATGTGCCGATGTGACGGAGAGATCAACGCCAAAGGTTCAGACGACGGAGCTCTATGTCAAAACCAAAGACCGGCGGAGACCCCCACCCGGAGTTGTGGCAGTTTGGGGTTTCTTGTATGGATCATGCTAGGAGGCCTTCTCTCAGTCTAGCCAAAAAGTAACTGCCTGGGCTTAATCAGCAACTCATTGTACATTGTCAAAGTATAGCTGGGGATAAATCGCCAAGAAAACGAAAACAATACATCTCCTGAGATCTGTTCTACATGCAGTGGCATCGGCCTGATCGTAATTACTCCGGAAAATGTCTTGCCGTGTTGTACTTCGGACTCACGTGTCCTTTGGATTGCATCGCCGTGATTTGCGTTCAAATGCGGACCTTGTTAATAAAGCTTATTGTCTGAGTGTCGTGTTCCGCACTCAGGGCCGCTGGATGGTGAACGTTGCATCGGAGTCAGCTCCATATGGTACGGTCCAGTGTAGTTCTTTATCGTGTTTTCCTCCCCATTCCGGTAACTGGGTCTTTTTGATTGTGCTATTGATATACGAATTTGGTCCCGAGCTCCCTTGTCCTGCACTTTTAGACTGGGTCATGATACATAGTGTAGATCTACTAGATATCATTCGTGAACTTACCTGTTCACGAACTTCCTCAGTTTGTGTCAGGTTCCTAAGAGTAGTACCGGCTTCGGGGCCGGCGGGGCACCAGGTAGGGCCTGGGGGATACCGCGGAACGGAATAACATTATGCCAAAGGGCATACAAAAGGGGTTTTTATGATAGCATCAAGGTTTAGAGAGGAGATAGATTAGAATAACAGTTACTAGTAATCTCTAACTGCCCTCCTACTGATTTCTTTACTTAGTATTATATAGTCTCTAATATATTTTAATCTCTCTCTATTTATAAGTATACTAACTATTAGAGTAGTAATAGTACTAGTATAATTAACCTAATCTTAATCTATTACCTAGTAAGGTAGCTTAGTAATATAGTAGTTTATATTAGATACTAGTAGGACTGTAGTAGAGGAGTAGTATATAACTAACCTTAATAGGTTAATAGAGAAGTAATTAAGAGCCCTTCTTAATAATAAAGTAGCTAAGGTAAGAAAGAGAAAGATAATTAAATAGATTATAGCCCTTATAAATAGGGTATCTATTAATAATATATAAATAGCTAGTAGAGAACCTATAGTTACCTAGCTAGAGCTTAAGTATCTATATACTAATACCCTTATTAAGTAGTTAGCTTCTATTTAATATAAGAGAGGTAACTAGAATAACCTTAAAGACTTTTTTTTTAAGTTATAAGGCTAATTCTCTATGACTAAGAAAGAATTTATAGCTAATAAGAGTGAAGTCTAGTTTATAGGGGCCTACTTAGAGGGTAACCTATTATATAGCTAGAGAAGCTATATTAACCTTTAGTATAGTGGTAATATTAGTCTAATTACCTAGAAATAGATAGAGGCCTAGCTTTATAATAGTATTACTAATAATAATATATAGGCCTTTAGTATAGCTGTAGAGCTAGATAAGATATAATAGAAACCTAGGTAGATATACTAGTAATTTATTAACTAGTATAAAATAGTTAAGGTAGAGATTCTAGACCTCTAACTAGAGAGGTAGTAGGTAGTCTATATCTTAAACTAACTACTTTTAGACTTATAAAGCTATATCCTAGTATATAAGCTACTAGCTACTTATTAAGAGCTAAATAATATAGTAAAGAGAGTAAAGATACTTATAAAGATATATACTAAGATAATAATAAAAGACTAGTAAAGATTATAAGAGAGGAGGAACTAGTAGACCCTAGCTATTACCCTAGTGCTAGTATTAGCTATCCCCTTGGATAAAGTAGAAAGGTAATAGTTAGTCTTAATGCCTAGGGTAGCTATATATATGCCTATGCCTAAGCTATAGGTTAAGTAAGAATAAGAAGGGTATAGATAACCCCTAAGGTACTCCTAGAGCTCTTTTATATACTTTAACTATAGTAAGCTAAAATATATATTAACAGAGTATATAGAAGAGAAGTACTATAAGTATAACTAGCCTTATTATATAGGTAGATACTATATACTAGTAGCCTAGCTAGTAGCTATAAGGGTTAATAGTATATAGATCCCCTAGAGAGACAAACCACATCACTACTTTAAGGTAGACTTCTATATCAGAGTAGCTAGTATATAGAGAAAAGGAAGGGCGTTAATTAACCCTGGGGTAGATAAGAATGTTATATATTAGAGGATATTATATACGGAGGTACCACTAGAGGTTTATAGAGAGGAAGTGGGGTTACTAGGGATATAGAGAGGTAAGGTACCTAACTATAGGGTAGTAATATTAGTAATAGAAGTAATAGATAATATAGAAATAAGAAAGGTATAGTCTTATACCTATTAGGTAAGTAATATAGGTATATATAATACTATCCTAGAGATCCTCTAGAGGTAAAAGGTATAGCTAAATCTTAAGTAGGTAATAATTAGGTAGACTTACCTGCTAGAGAAAGGCTACCTATAACTTATCTGGAGAAAAAAGGCATTAAAGAGGGTATAAAGAGAGGCAGTAGTAATACTAGTATGTAACTTATTAGTCTACTACCTATATATAGGAGGAGCTAAGAAAGTACTAGAGTTACTACCTTATATAATAGAAAGAGAAAAGAAAGAGAAGATAAAGAGATTTAAGCTATTAGAAGAATATTAAGAATAGGTAGATATATTTAATATAAACCTAGTTACTAAACTAGCTAGAGATAAAGGTTACTTCTATACTATTAACTTTAAGCTAGTAATAGAACTGCTATTTAGCCCTATCTACTCTCTTATAGAGAAGGAGTTAGAAGAGCTAGGGAAGTATATTAATAATATACTAGGCAAGAGATAGATCTAGCCCTTATAGAGCCCCATAGAAACGCTAATCCTATTTATACTAAAGAAAGGGGGTAAGTTATATCTCTATATAGACTATTATAGCCTTAATAAGGTTATAGTTAAGAACTATATACTACTACTACTAATTAGAGAGATTCTTAATTACTTAGAAGAGGTAAAGTATTTTACTAAGCTTAACCTTAAGGATATATACTACTGGGTAAGGATCCGCACTAGTAATAAGTAGAAAATAGCATTCTGGATATAGTATAGGTACTTTAAGTACTATATTATACCTTTTAAGCTAGTTAACATACTTATAACCTTCTAAGTATATATAAATAATACTCTAGCTAGGCTAGTAGATATTACCTATATTATATATCTTAATAATATCTTAATCTTTACTAAGAATAAGGCTAGTTATATAGAGGTAGTAAAAGAGGTACTGCACTAGTTAGATACTGCTAGCTTATACACTAACCTAGAGAAGTATATTTTCTATACTAAGATAATTAGGTTCTTAAGGTTTGTAGTATCCCCTGAGGGTATTACTATAGAGTAGGACTATATAGAAGTAATTACTTAGTAGCTACTTCTTACTAGTATTAAAGATATATAGGTCTTTCTTAGGTTTATAGGGTTCTATTAGTACTTTATTAAGAACTACTTTAAGGTATATACCCCTCTTATAGACTAACTAATAGCTAAAGTAATAAAAAAGAAAGTAATAACTAGAGAGGTAATTCTATAAGCTCTAAGTTATATTTACTTAAGCCTCTATTCTATAGTACTTTAACCTAGTACTACTAATATAAGTAGAAAAAGATATATTAAACTTTATAATTAGAGCTATTTTATTATAGCTAGTAGAGAACTAGTAATACTCTATTACCTTTTTATCTAAGAAGCTAAAGAGTACTAAACTATAGTATAGTATACTAAAGGCTAAGCTACTTATAATTTAAGAGGTAGCTATATACTAGAAGCACTACCTCTTATATACCTAGAATAGGATTATATTCTTAATAGACTACCTAAGATACTACTACCTCACTAGTAAGCCCTAGCTTAATAGTTAGTAAGTAAGGTTACTCTAGGACCTATCTCTCTTTAACTTTAAGATTAACTACTAGCTAGGAAAGGAGAATATAGCTAATAAGCTATTATAGTAACTAGACTATTAGCCCTTAGGTATAAAAGACTAAGAGATATAGAGTATATTCTTAGAAAGCTTCTTAAGTAGGTTTACCTAGAGAGTAGTAATAATTATTAGTAGTAAGTTAATAGGGGTATACCTATTACTACTAGAAGAACTTACTCTAAGCTTAAAAGAGGAAACTATAGTAGTATAGTAAGCTAATAAGGTAATTACCTCTAAGAAGTAGCAAAAGCTAGAGAATAACTAGTTAGAGATAGAGAACAGGGTCCTTAGGTATAAGAGTAAGGTAGTTATTCTAGAAGGGTATATACTAAGGATAAAGATTATAGCAGCGTTCTATAATAAGTTAGCTAGAGAGTACCTAGAGATAACCGATATACTCAAAAGGATTAAATAGATATTCTTCTAGAGATTAGTAAAAAAGGATATAATAAAGTATATTTAGATATATATAACTTATTAATAGATAAAGCTATACTACTACCTACCCTATGGGAACTAGTACCCTTACTACTACCTAGCTAACTATAGAAATAGGTTACTCTAGATTTTATTACTAAGCTACCTAAGTTAAAAGGATTTACTAGAGAGAGCTATAATAGTATCCTAGTTGTAGTAGACTAACTTATAAAGTATATACTATATGTACCTATATAGGAGACTCTAATAGTAAACTAGTTAGTATCTCTTCTAGTTAAAAGGGTATTTTTATAATTTAGTATCCTAGTAGTAATAGTATCTAACTAAGAATCTCTCCCTACTAGCTATTTCTAGTTAGTAGTATACTACTTACTAGCTATTAAGTAGAGGCTAAGTATAGCCTACTACCTATAGATAGATAGCTAGATAGAGTAATAAAACTAGAATATTAAATACTTCCTTTAAGCTTTCTATAGCCTAGAGTAAGATAATTAAGTAAAGTAACTACTAATAGCTAAGTTTGTTTATAATAGTACTTAGTATAGTATAATCTAGATAGCACCAGCAGAGGCTCTAATAGGCTACATACTATATAGCACAAATAATATAAAGCTAGAAGGGGCCTTACTAATAGAGATACTATTAGTAAGAGACTAGGTATAGCAGCTATAAAGCTAGCAGGCCGTAATCCTCTAGACACTAGCGATAGCTAATAAGAACTACAAGAGGTAGTATAATATAAAGCAATCTATAGTAGTATTTAAGGTAAGAGAGAAGGTCTTACTATTAGTAAGCTTTATATAGTAAAAGTACTTTATAAAAAAGCTCTTAGATAAGTATTTAAAGCTATTTATAGTTATATAGGTAGTTAGTAAAGGAAAAATATATAAGCTTAACTTAGAGATATAATATTATATCTATAATATATTCTTATTATTATAGTTAGAGAAGTTTTATAAGGTAGTAATAGAGCTATAGGTAGTTTCTATTAAGGAGGAAGAGAAGGATATATACTAAGTAGAGAGAATAGTTATATATAAGAGCCCCTAGAGAAACTAATAGTATCTAACAAAGTAGTAAAAATATAAAGAGGAGGAGAACTCTTAAGAACTATAGTAAAATATAGTAAAGAAACTATAGTAGGATTATAAATAGGGGATCACTAGAGGCTTATTAAGGGGAAACTAAGTTAATAATTATATAGCTATAAGGTAGCTAGGTTTTATTATCCCTTTAGTACTAGGGCTAGAGAGTAGAGAGGCTTAAGGGCTAGGTATTTTAAGCCTAGAGATAAGTAACTAATTAAATAAATAGTAGAGAGATATTAGTAAGGTACTAAAGAGGTATATAGAGAGTACTAAAGCTTACTAATTAGACTTCTCTTTATTATTATTAGTAGTACCTTTTCTAGGATTTAATCTACTAGCTTAGGAGTTAATTTTATTAGTATACTAAAGGCTATTATTAGTACTATAAAGAAGTACTAGAGAGGTACTAGAGTAAGAGAAAGATATATAATATAGGTATAAGACTTAGTCTAGTTAGAGAAGAGAGCGCTCTAGGCCTTAATAGCCTTAGTTTAATTATAGAGTATAATAACTTAGTTCTAGGTAGTAGTAGTAGTAATCTTAGTACTCTTAGCTAATAACTTAGCTTACTTAGCCTACTATTTTATAGTAGAGTAGGTACTCTTAAGGGTAAAGACCTTATACTAGTAGAGAAGCTACTCCTCCTTCTCCTATACTACCTTATACTTAGTATTAGAGACTAATATATTTAAGGTCTTTATTTAAAGGGCCTTTAGGCCTATAAGCTAGCCTTTCTTAATCTCCTCCTAAAAAGGGTTAGGCTAAAAGATACTAAAGAAGTATAAGATTATATATATACTTATAAGGTAGTAGTAAAAGTAGGGGTTGGCTTCTTTATAAAGGTCCTTAAAAACTACCTTAAGAGTAAGGGTAGTAGTAGTAGTAATATATAAGGCCTACTATAGGTTAGTAATAGATTAATAGCTATAGGAGTAGTAATAGTAGGGGGGGGATAAGCTTATAGAGATATAAGGCTTATTATACTAACTAGTATAGTAGAAGTACTTATTACTAATAGCTAGAATAGTTAGGATAGTAGAGAGGTAGTAGAGAAGTACTAGAAGGATAAGTATATACTCTAGGTCTTAATATAATAGAGAAGATAGGTAATAGTATTTTTTATATTAAGCTATTACTTTACTATAGCCTAAAGGTAGTAATAGTAAGAGACCTTATATATAATAATAGAGTTAATAATACTAGAAGTATTAGAATAGGTATTATTAATAAGGGGGGCTACTAGAGGGAGACTAGAGGGGGTACTAGAGCTACCCAGGATAGCAGGATTAGTAGGAGGTATAGAGAATATAATAGTAGTAATAGAGAAGTAACTAGTACTAGTACTACTACTAGTATTACTATTACTAGTACTATCATTACTACTATAGTAGTAGAGATATAATAAAAAATAAAAAGATAATAATAATATAAAGATATTATAAAGAAAAAAAGAAAAAGAAGGAAAATAAGTAAAAAGTAAAAAAAGGGAAAGTAAGCCTAGCTGTTTTACTAAGTAGTATATATATAAGTAAGTAATAATAATAACTCTAGCCTATAAAGAAATAATAATACCTCTAGAAAGAACGAGAGATAAGAGGTACTAGGAAAGTACTAATACCCCTTTTACTACTATAAAGTATACTCTTACTATTATACTAAGAATAATATAACTTAGAGCTTAGCTACTAGAGAAATAAAGGTATAAGTAATAAAAGCCAACTATACTACTTTATAGATAATAGAATACTAAGTTATAAGAGAGTGAAGGAAATAAGTAACTAAAGTAATACTATAAGTAAGTAAGGTACTATAAGTAAGTAAGGTATTTCTATAGTAAAATAGGTAGCCTCTTACTAATAGTAATAAGAACCTAAGACTTATACTCTAAGTATAGGATAGCTAGGCCTAGTAAGCTACTAAGAGGGCTATTAACTATACTAAGCTACTATAAAATAAGACTAAGACTAAAAGTAAGTAATTAATTAAAGAGATAACTACCTATTTAGTAATCTACTAAGCCAAGTAAAATTCTTAGACTTTACTAAAGTATAAGTAGTATTATAAATAAGGTATTAAGATATTAATAGAGAGGCTAACTAATTAACTACTAGGTCCTAAGGATAGAACCTTAGAGAGAGGGGATTATATTAGGTTTCTAAGAGTAGTACTAGCTTTAGGGCTAGCGGGGTACTAGGTAGGGCCTAGGGGATACTGTAGAATGGAATAATGTTATACTAAAGGGCATATAAAAGGGGTTTTTACAATAGTATTAAGGTTTAGAGAGGAGATAGATTAGAATAATAGTTACCAGTAACCCCTAACTACTCTCCTACTAACTCCTTTACTTGTATCAGGTTCCTAAAAGTAGTACCAGCTTTGGGGCTGGCGGGGCACTAGGTGGGGCCCGGGGGGCACCGCGGAACGGAATAACGTTATGCTAAAGGGCATATAAAAGAGGTTTTTACAATAGCATTAAGGTTTAGAGAGAAGATAGATTGGAATAATAGTTACCAGTAACCCCTAACTGCCCTCCTACTAACTCCTTTACTTAGTACTATACAGCCTCTGATATATTCTAATCTCTCCCTATTTATAGGTGTACTGACCATTGGAGCATTAATAGCATTAGTATAATTAACCCAATCCCAATCTGTTACCTACTAGGGTAGCCTAGCGATACAGTAGCTTATACCAGACACCAGCGGGACCGCAGCAGAGAAGCAGCACATAACCAACCTTAATAGGTTAATAGAGAAGTAGATAAGGGCTCTTCTTAATAATAAAGCAGCTAAGGTAAGAAAGAGAAAGATAATTAAATAGATTATAGCCCTTAGAAACAGAGAGTCTATTAACAATATATATACAGCTAGCAGAGGACCTGCAGCTACCTAGCTAGAGCCCAAGCGCCTATATACCAACGCCCTTATTAAGTAGTTAGCCCCTATCTAATACAAGAGGGGTAACTAAAACAACCTTAAAGACTTCCTTTTTAAGTTATAAGGCTAATTCTCTATTACTAAGGAAGAATTTGTAGCTAATAAGAGCAAAGTCTGGTTTATAGGGGCCTGCCTAGAGGGTAACCTATTGCGTAGCTAGAGGAGCCACGTTAACCTCTAGTACAGTGGTAATATCAGCCTGATCACCTGGAAACAGATAGAGGCCTGGCTCTGCAATAGCGTTACTAACGACAATACGCAGGCCTTTAGCGTAGCTGTGGAGCTAGATAAGATGCAGCAGAAACCCAGGTAGATATACTAGCAATTCATTAACTAGTATAAAACGGTTAAGGCAGAGATTCCAGACCCTTAACCAGAGAGGCAGTAGGTAGTCTATATCTTAAACCAACTGCTCCTAGACTTGCAAAGCTATATCCTAGCACATAGGCTACTAGCTACTCATCAAGAGCTAAATAACATAGCAAAGAGAGTAGAGACACTTACAAAGACATATGCTAAGATAATAATAGAAGACTAGCAAAGGCTATAAGAGAGGAGGAATTAGTAGACCCTAGCTATTACCCTAGTGCTAGCATTAGCCACCCCCTCAGATAAATTAGAAGGGTAATAGTTAGTCTTAATACTTAGGGTAGCTATGTATATACCTATGCCTAAGCTATAGGTTAAGTAGGAATAAGGAGGGCATAGATAACCCCTAAGGCGCTCCTAGGGCTCTCTTATATACTTTAACTATAGCAAGCTAGGATATATATTAATAGAGTATATAGAGGAGAAGTACTATAAGTATAACCAGCCTTATTATATAGGTAGGTACTATATACTAGTAGCCTAGCTAGTAGCTATAGGGGTTAATAGTATATAGATCCCCTAGAGAGAGGAACTACGTTATTACTTTAAGGCAGACTTTTGTATTAAAGTAGCTAGTATATAAAGGAAAGGAAGGGTGTTAATTAACCCTAGGGTAGATAAGAATATTATATATTAGAGGATATTATATAAGGAGGTACTACTAGAGGTTTATAAGAAGAGAGCGGGGTTACTAGAGATATGGGGAGGTAAGATAACTAACTATAGAGTAGTAGTATTAGTAATAGAAGTAATAGATAATATAGAGGTAAGAAAGGTATAGTCCTATACTTACTAGGTAAGTAATATAGGTATATACAATACTATCCTAAGGATCCCCTAGAGGTAAAAGGTATAGCTAAATCTTAAGTAGGTAATAATTAAGTAGACTTACTTACTAAGAGAAGGCTACCTATAACTTGTCTAGAGAAGAAAGGTATTAAAGAGAGTATAAAGAGAGGTAGTAGTAATACTAGTATATAACCCTTTAGTTTACTACCTATACATAGAGGGAGCTAAGAGAGCGCTAGAGCTACTACCTTATGTAGTAGAAAGGAAAAAGGGAGAGGAGATAAAGGGATTTAAGCTACTAAAAGAATATTAAGAATGGGTACGCGTATTTGATGTGAACCTAGTAGCTAAACTAGCTAGAGACAAAGGTTGCTCCTACGCTATTAACCTCAAGCTAGGGGTAGAACTACTGTTTAGCTCTATCTACCCTCTTATAGAGAAGGAGTTAGAAGAGCTAAGGAAGTATATTAATAATACACTAGGTAAGGGGGAGATCTAGCTCTTACAGAGCCCCATAGAAGCACTAATCCTATTTATACCAAAGAAGGGAAGCAAGTTATACCTCTATATAAACTATTACAGCCTTAACAAGGTTTTAGTTAAGAACTGTATACCACTACTACTAATTAGGGAGATCCTTAACTGCTTAGGAGAGACAAAGTATTTTACTAAGCTTAACCTTAAGGACATATACCACCAGGTAAGGATCTGCACTAGTAATAAGTAGAAAACAGCATTCTAGATATAGTATAAGTACTTTAAGTACTGTATTATACCTTTTAGGCTAGTTAATGTACTAGCAACCTTCTAAGTATATATAAATAATACCCTAGCTAGGCTAGTAGACGTTCCCTATATTATATACCTTAATAATATCTTAATCTTTACTAAGAATAAGGCTAGTTATGTAGAGGTAGTAAAAGAGGTACTATACTAGTTAGATACCGCTAGTCTATATACTAACCTAGAGAAGTATATTTTCTATACTAAGATAATTAGGTTTTTAGGGTTTGTAGTATTTCTAGAGGGTATTACTATAAAGTAGGACTATATAGAAGTAATTACTTAGTAGCTACTCTCTACTAGTATTAAAGATATATAGGTCTTTCTTAGGTTTATAGGGTTTTATTAGTACTTTATTAAGAACTACTCTAAGGTATATATCCCCCTTATAAACTAACTAATAGCTAAGGTAGTAGAGAAGAAGGTAATAACTAGAGAGGTAATTAAAGCCTTCTACAAGCTCTAAGTTATGTTTACCTAAGCTCCTATCCTATAGTACTTTAACCTAGTACTACTAATATAGGTAGAGATAGATATATTAAACTTTGTAATTAGAGCTATCTTATTATAGCTAGTAGAGAACTAGTAGTACCCTGTTACCTTCTTATCTAGGAAGCTAAAGGGTACTAAACTATAATATAGTGCACTAGAGGCTAAGCTGCTTATAATCCAAGAGGCAGCTATATACTAGAGGCACTACCTCCTATATACCTAGAGCAAGATTATATTCTTAATAGACTACCTAGAGTACCGCTACCTTACTAGTAAGCCCTAGCTTAATAGTCAGTAGACAAGGTTGCTCTAAGACCTATCCCTCTTTAACTTTAAGATTAACTACTAGCTAGAAAAGGAGAATATAGCTAATGGGCTATCGCAGCGGCTGGACTATCAGCCCTCGGGCACAGAAGACGAAGAGGTATGGAGTGTATTTCTAAAAAGCTTCCTAAGCAGGTTTACCTAGAGGCTAGTAGTAATTATTAGTAGTAGGTTAATAGAGGTATACCTATTACTACTAGAAGAACTTACTCTAAGCCTAGAGGAGGAAACCATAGCAGTACAGTAAGCTAACAAGGTAATTACCTCTAAGAAGTAGCAAAAGCTAGAAGATAACTAGTTAGAGAGAGAGAACAGGGTCCTCAGGTATAAGAGTAAGGTAGTTATTCTAGAAGGGTATATACTAAGGATAAAGATCATAGTAGTATTCTATAATAAGCCAGCTAGGGGGCACCTAGGGGTAACCTATACGCTTAAAAGGATTAGATAGACATTCTTCTAGAGATTAATAAAGAAGGATATAATAGAGTACGTTTAGATATATGTAACTTATTAATAGACAAAGCCGCGCTACTACCTACTCTATAGAGAACTAGCACCCCTACTGCTACCTAGCTAACTATAGAAATAGGTTACCCTAGATTTTATTACTAAGCTACCTAAGTTAAAAGGATTTACTAGAGGGAGCTATAACAGTATCCTAGTTATAGTAGACTAACTTATGAAGTATGTGCTATATATACCTATGTAGGAGACCCTGATAGCGGACTAGTTGGTATCCCTTTTGGTTAAAAGGGTGTTCTTGTGATTCAGTATCTTAGCGGTAATAGTATCTAACTAAGGATCTCTCTTCACCAGCTATTTCTAGTCAGCAGTATGCCACCTACTAGCTATTAAGCAGAGGCTGAGTATAGCCTACTACCTACAGATAGATAGCTAGATAGAGCAATAAAACTAGAACGTTAAGTACTTTCTTTAGGCTTTCTATAGCCTAGAGTAAGATGATTAAGTAAAGTAGCTACTAATAGCTAAGTTTATCTATAATAGTACTTAGTATAGTACAATCTGGATAGTACTAGCAGATGCCCTAATAGGCTATATACTATGTAATGTAAATAATATAAAGTTAGAAGGGGCCTTACTAATAGAGGTCCTATTAGCAAGAGACTAGGTATAGTAGCTATAGAGCTAGTACGCTACAATCCTCTAGATACTAGAGATAGCTAATAAGAACTACAAGAGGTAGTATAACATAAAACAATCTATAGTAGTGTTACGGCCAGATTCCTGACAGTGGGTTTTCTGCTAAAGTATAGCTGAGGCTGCGATAGTAATTAACAGTGTCGGTGCTTGCTGGTGTCTTTGCTGGCGTATCAATCACTCGGTGATCAGTCGGGCAGTCGATAGTCTGAGTAGCTCGTATAGCTCGCGGTGGAGTATCACAAAGATAAGCAGATGAAAGGAGTCTGAAAGTTATCCGAAGATGTTTCACAAGTTGATTGCTGAAGAGCTATGGAAGTCTGTCCTTGAGCCGGGCTCAAGTCCATCCTATATACAGGTCCTGAACAGTCCCTTTGATGTGGCTATATTGGATAGCAAGAATATCCAACATATCCATGGATAGCTGGGATAGCAAACATATCTAACATATCCTTCTTTGTCCTGTGTCCGTACTGTTCCCGAGGTCACGTGACCTGTACCATAGTTCTTCCTTTCCGAGGATTCCTGGTTACACCTGTGTCACTGCTTACATATGTCCTGCGTTAGCCGCCGTGATCCCAAGCGGGGTCGTTCTGACGCGTTGTGCCTAACGGGTCGTAACAAGTAGTATTTAAGGTAAAAGAGAAGGTCTTACTATTAGAAAGGTTTATATAGTAAAAGTACCCCACAAAGAAGCTCTTGGATAAGTATCTAGAGCTATTTATAGTTATATAGGTAGTTAGTAGAGGAAAAGTATATAAGCTTAACTAAGGGATATAATATTATATCTATAATATATTCTTATTATTATAGTTAGAGAAGTTCTATAGGGTAGTAGTAGAGCTATAGGTAGTCTCTATTAAGGAGGAAGAGAAGGATATATACTAGGTAGAGAGAATAGTTATATATAAGAGCCCCTAGAGAAACTAATAGTATCTAATAAAGTAGTAAGGGTATAGAGAGAAGGAGAACTCTTAAGAACTATAGTAAAATATAGTAAAGAAACTGTAGTAGGATTATAAATAGGAGATTACTAGGGGCCTATTAGAGAGGAACTAAGTTAATAATCATATAGCTATAAGGTAGCTAGGTTTTATTATTCTCTTAGTACTAAGGCTAAGAAGTAGAGAGGCTTAAGGGCTAGGTATTCTAAGCTTAGGGATAAGTAACTAACTAAGTAAATAGTAGAGAGGTATTAGTAAGGTACCAGAGAGGTGTGCAGGGGGTGCTAGGGCCTACTAGTTAGACTTCTCCTTATTATTATTAGTAGTACTTTTTCTAAAATCTAATCTACTAGCCTAGAAGTTAATCTTACTAGTATACTAGAGGCTATTATTAGTACTATAAGGGAGTACTAGAGAAGTACTAGAGTAGGGAAAGGATATATAACATAGGTATAGGACTTAGTCTAGTTGGAAAAGAGAGCACTCTAAGCCTTAATAGCCTTAGTCTACTTATAGAGTATAATAACCTAGTCTTAGGTATTAGTAGTAGTAATCTTAGCGCTCTTAGCTAGTAACTTAGCCTACTTAGCTTACTATTTTATAGTGGAGTGGGTATTCTTAAGGGTGAGGACCTTATACTAGTAGAGGAGCTACTTCTCCTCCTCTTATACTGCCTTATACTTAGTATTAGAGACTAATATATTAGAAGCCTTTATCTAAAGGGCCTTTAGGCTTATAAGCTAGGCCTTCTTAATCTCCTCCTAGAAAGGGTTAAGCTAAGGGGTACTAGGGGAGTATAGAGGTATATATATACTTATAAGGCAGTAGTAGGAGTAGGGATCAGTCTCTTTATAGAGGTCCTTAAAAACTACCTTAAGGGTAAGGGTAGCAATAGTAGTAGTATATAAGGCTTACTATAGGTTAGTAGCAAACTAATAGCTACAGGAGTAGCAATAGCGGGGGTGGGGATAAGCTTATAGAGATACAAGGCTTACTATACTAGCTAGCATAGTAGAAGTACTTATTACTAGTAGCTAGAATAGTTAGGACAGTAGAGAGGTAGTAGAGAGGCACTAGAGGGACAAGTATATACTCTAGATCTTAATGCAGTAGGGAAGATAGGCAATAGCATCTTTTATATTAGGCTACTACTTTACTATAGCCTAAAGGCAGTGATAGTAAGAGACCTTATGTATAATAGTGGGGTTAATAATACTAGAAGCATTAGAATAGTTATTATCAGCAGGGGGGGCTACTGGGGGGGGATTGAGGGGGTACTAGAGCTACCTAGGATAGTAGGATTAGTAGGAGGTATAGAGAATATAATAGTAGTAATAGAGAAGTAACTAGTACTAGTACTACTACTAGTATTACTATTACTAGTACTATTATTACTACTATAGTAGTAGAAGTATAATAGAAAAATAAAAAATAATAATAATATAAGAATATTATAAAAAAAAGAAGGAAAAGAAGGAAAATAGGTAAAAAGTAAAAAAGAGAAGGTAGGCCTAGCTATTCCACTAGGTAGCATATATATAAGTAAGTAATAATAATAACTCTAGCTTATAAAGAAATAATAATACCTCTAGAAGGAAAGAGAAGTAGGAGGTACTAGAGAGATACCAGTACCTCTTTTACTACTATAAAGCATACTCTCACTATCATACTAAGAATAATATAACTTAGGGCTTAGCTACTAGAGAAACAAAGACATAAGCAATAAAAGCTAACTATACTACTTTATAGATAATAGGATACTAGGCTATAAGAGAGAGAAGGGAGTAAGTAGCTAAAGTAGTACTATAGGTAGGCAAGGTACCCCTATAGCAGAGTAGGTAGCCCCTTACTAATAGTAGCAAGGGCCCAAGACTTATGCCCTAAGTATAGGATAGCTAGGCCTGGTAAGGTACTGGGGGGGCTATTAGCTATACCAAGCCACTATAGAACAAGAGCAAGGCTAAGGGTAGGCAGTTAGCTAGGGAGATAACTACCTATCTAGTAGTCTACTAAGCCCAGTAGAGTTCCTAGACTCTGCTAAAGTATAAGTAGTATCATAGGCAGGGTATCAGAGTACTAATAGAGGGGCTAACTAACTAACCACTAACCCACCCACCCCACTTCCGCAAAGCCCCCACCTCCGCAAATGCCGAAAATGCCGCATCTATCCTCTTCCATCAACATCACCACCTTTTTCAAACTATCACAACAATTGCCATATATCGCCAAACAACGCCATTTTTTGAGGATATTTTCTTCAACACATCATGAAGCAATACTCCGAATTTGAGCTCCAACGGGCGCTGGCAGATGCGCGAGATGGGCGCCCTATCAGTAGGGCTGCCCAGCAATGGGGCATCCCATACCATACCCTTTATTATTGGCTGAAAAGGGGTAGGCAAAGTAGGAATGCTGCTTTTGCCGATATGTAGCGTTTAACCTAGTCCTAGGAGGATAATCTGGTTGCCTATATATTAACCTAGGAAGCTCTGGGCTGCCCTATTTCCCATGGGTAATTGAAGGGCCTGGCAGAGCGTATGCTGGGCGATGGGCAGCAACCTCTAGGGAGGAAGTGGATGCGGCGATTTCTGTGGCGAAATCCATTAATCCGGACCAAGCGATCCAGGGCGATAGATGCCAGGCGCTGGCGAGCCTATTTGCTAGAAATCATCCAGTAATTCCTCGATCGTCTGGATATCCTAGAGATTAAGGGTATCCATCCATCTAACTGATGGAATATGGATGAGACAGGTATCATGGAGGGCAAAGGGACTAATGGGCTGGTGCTGGGCTCTGCCGTATTGCGATATATCTAGAAAAAACAGCCTGGATCTAGGGCCTGGATATCCCTTATTGAATGTGTTTCTGCTGATGGGTGGCGTATACCCCTATTGGTTATATATAAGGGTAAGTCCCTCTAGACCTAGTGGTTCCTATCTAACCTATCTAGATATGAAGGGTGGTACTTTATATATACTGATAATGGCTGGACGACTGACTAGACTGCCCTTAGATGGCTGGAGAAGGTCTTTATCCTATATACCTAACCTAGCTAACCAGGGGCATATAGACTGCTGGTTCTAGATGGGCATCACAGCCATATAACTACTGACTTCATGTGGAAATGCTGGTAGCATCGCATCTGGCTGTTATATCTGCCGCCGCACTCCTCTGCAGTCCTCCAGCCTCTAGATGTGGCTGTCTTCAGCCCATTAAAGCACGCCTATAGGAAGGGGTTGAATCGATGGATGATATAGTGACGGATTTAACAGTGGCTAGCAAAGGGCATTTCTAGCCTGTTATTTAGAGGCTAGGGATGTGGTAATAACCAGCCAGAATATAAGGGCTGGCTGGAAAGGGGCTGGGTTATGGCCAGTCTCTTCAAGGCGCCCCCTATCCAACCCCCTGGTATCCAAGGCATCCAACCAGCCCATCCAGGCCAGCCAGCCCATCCAGGCTGGCAGCCAGCAGTGGGATAAATCCGTATCTGTTATCCCATGGGTAACACCTCGCCGGTCTGCTGAATTCCGGCATCAATTACGTCAACTTCAACAGCTAGGCAAGGATAGGCTAGATATCTATACTCTTCGCCACCTATCTAGAAAAATGCAGAAGGGCTGGGATAAGCAGGCATTCAGACTATCCAGTATAGAGCAACAGGCCTGCCAACAGCAGGAACAACTAGATATCCTGCAGCAGCGTAGGAGGAAAAAAGCCCCATCATCACCCAACAGTCGATTTGCAGCCATACGGCAGAGCCAGCTATCAGAAAATACGGATATCGGCAATATAGATAGTCCGGATGAATCCAGCGCATCCGAATTATCCAGCGAGGCCGAAAGTTGCATATGGGTGGGCGGCAGACCTGAGGAATAAAGTGGTGATAGTGGTGGTGTTGGTGGTTATGGGGATTTGCGGAGGTGGGGGCTTTGCGGAAGTAGGGTGGGTGGGTTAGGTCCTAAGGATAGGACCTTAGAGGGGGATTATATTAGGTTCCTAAAAGTAGTACCAGCTTCAGGGCTGGCGGGGCACTGGGTAGGCTTAGGGGGCACCGCAGAACAGAATAACGTTATGCTAAAGGGCATACAAAAGGGGTTTTTACAATAGCATCAAGGTTTAGAGAGGAGATAGATTGGAATAATAGTCACTAGTGACCCCTAACTGCCCTCCCACTGACTCCTTTACTCGGTACTACACAGCCTCTGACAGTTTGCTGCCGTAGTTAGTTCTGGCTGCGAGCGGAATGTTACAACCCAATTGCGCCTGTGACAAGCAATTAGCATGTTAATTAACATATCTCCGCCTAATGCTTCTATCATCACTAATTCACATGTGCACTTGTCTCAAGATCGCCAGTGGTATGCTAATGTTCTATACTGATCTGAGAGGCGTTACCGTTTCTGCACGGTATACTCTTCTTGCTGAAGCCTCTATGATAGGCAAAGATTGAAACGAAAAGTCTGTGCCCCTGATACCCCTTGTTGAGAAATTCGACTTGCTCGTTAATTCTTTCTCATCCCTGAGTAATATTTCCGTTTCTGTCATTGCGATGAAGCGTGGCTGGGTTTCTTTAATTTAAGTTGAATGCCACATCACCCCGCACGTCCTGGAGTGTCATTGCGACATGCTTGGTCCCATGAAGACTTGTTCCACTCCGAAAAAGAATAGACACAATGCGACGGTCTCATTCCGCACCTTCTGTCAAGAGATTGACGGCGTGTTTAACTTGGCTGACGCATAAATGTGTCTCGTCAATCGTTACTACATTGCATGCTCATTGGGTTTCAAGATGTCAAATACCACCGCTTCGAGGGGTGCGTAGGTCTGGCGGGCTTCCTTCTCGTACACTAGCAGAGTTTGTGCCGTAGGATCTTTCTGGCTGTTCCTCGGATCATTCTCAATCGCGGCTCAACTCTGAGCTGCTGAAAAGGTTGTCAACCTATATTCAGCATCTGCTTCAACAGTACGGGTGCATGAGGCGGTGGAATCCATTCCAAGACTCTATTCGAAGTCTGTCGGTCACGTGATCAGAGCTTATGTTAAAGCCCTTCAATATGTTTACTTGAATCGACATTTATCTATCGAAGGGAAGAAAACTGAGAAAAGAAAATCGAAAAATGAGATGCGTGCCGTACCAAAACACCTGGTCAAGTAGAAGAATATGCCGGCTCTTCGGACGACGGACTCAAAACTCCTTACCTTCATCGCGAAGCCTTTATAGTGTGATAGAAGGTTCCGTAACCGTATTTGTTGAAGGAATACGTATCCTTCCATAGGGTGATTGGACCGTCTAGTTTCCAGCACGGCCATCAAGCGCGCGCGCTCCTTTCAGCATCAACACTACTTCTATCAGTCAGTCCGAAAACGCAAGTGTGAACAGTATCCAGAACGTCTGGCATTTGCAACGTAGACACGGCCTTCACCAATCGAGACCCTGTCACTTTGCTAATCGATTGACACAAACGATCAATGACGGTCATGCGGATCTCCCGTTGGCTCTACAGGGATCTCTCCGTTCGGAGATCCCCCACAAGCAGCAATGTTCAGAGTGCCACGCAGTGAACCACACCTCTTTCACTCGTTGAAACGGCGTTTCACCCAATGCCTTGGTAGGGTATATCTTGGTTTAGCCGGCTACCGAGTCCATCTTGTAGGTGCGGCTGGCATTTCCAACAGCTGTCTCTCAGTTAGTTTGTCGTCCCAATGCACAAATACGACGCGGCGAGACGGACTTTTGAACAACCAGCCATGCCGTCTTCGTCCTGCCTTTTCGAAAGGGCAAGATGTCCACCTAACCCTTAACACTGGCGTTTCCGAATGTTTCTCCCTCGCCTCTTCTTCTTCCGTCATTTCTAAGCACAATTCGGTGTGCCATGCGGCCGAAGAAATGAAACATGTCACGTTTGAGCCGTCCGATGGCTCTAATTGGGCAGCGCGGTCATCCCATCTCTCCAGGTGTCTAAGCTTCACGAGTCTTGTACATGGTGGCCACTCGCCGAGCCTACGTCTGTTTTCTGAGCTGCTTCAGTCCCATGATCAGGAAAAGCTTACCCAGTGCGGAAATGCATGAGAGAAGGTTGGCTCTAGGGGCCGGGTGGATTTGCGTGATTCCTGTCCCGAGTGCACTGCCGTCCTGAGATCCTGCAGGTTGAAGCTGTTTGCATAAATATTGCAGCGCCCTCCCCAATTCTCATCAGTTTTAGTCTTTCCAGTAGAGTCACTGCAATACCCATTCAACGTCTTCATTTACTCTTTCCCCCACCAGCACTCGTATAAAGGTTTATTGTATAGGCCTTCGAAAATGAAGTTCAACGCTATTGTTGTTTGCTTCTCTGCAATGGTCGGAGGCTCCTTTGCCGCCGCCATCAATGGTATGTGTTACACCCACTAAGGAGGGAACACCCTGGTTTAATATTGACTTACCCCCGTGTAGAACGTCAAACCACTTCCCCAGCTCCGGGCCAAGCACCCCCGACACCCAAGGTCATCCCTGTTCTAGTCGGCAGCCCGACCCGTGAGAAATCACTCTTGTTCTATCCCGAAATCGTTAGGGCCAATCCCGGCGACATCGTCCAGTTCCAGTTCTGGCCCAACAACCATACCGTCACCCAGGCCGCCAGCACCCAGGCGCCATGCATGCCTCTCCAAGATCAGAATCCGAATGCTGTTCACTCAGGGTTCATTCCCGGCGTCACTGATGGATCTCCCGTCGGTACTTTCAATATGCAGGTTGAGGACACTGAGCCGATGCTCTTGTACTGCGCCAACGGAATGCATTGCCAGTTGGGAATGGTTATGATCATCAACCCGTAAGAGAGCCTCAACCTCCCCACACTGTGTGAGCTGCGCTAATAACTAAGCAGTAAGGCGGACGGGGATGTGCAGGCCTACAAACAGGCTGCCGCACAGTCGCAGGCTAACGTACCGGCCAAGAATGTTGCGGGTGGTTCTGCAGGCAGGATTCCTGCGAACTTGGCCGTCCCTCCTGTTGTCTAAGTAAAAGATAGCGCGTCCCAGTGAACTGCGCGTAAAGTTTGTACAAATTCAAGGTTGTTCTATTCCTGCCCGACATGACATTGCATACACGAGCTCTTTGACCCTGGGTGAAAGTGAGATTCAACGAACAGACATCAAAGAGGTGGGCGGACTCGCTTCTGCGGGTATTCTGTAAAATTTGAGTTTATTTGCTCGGATCCTCGGCTGGCTATCCTTTCGGGGTGTGAGCGTCGAGCTTCGCTACCTATTCGCTGATGTGTCTCCCCTTACGCCGGAATGCACTTAAACCCGAAATCTTTCAAACTTGTTCATCCAACATTCCAGTCCCCTTCCTCATTAGGGGCGTAGTATAAGGGAAGAAACCATCCACCCGTGTGCAACTCCGCAGCCAATAGGCTTTCAAGTGATACTCATCAGTATAGCAATGGGGCAAATACACACTCGTTATATTCACGCTGAATGGCTGAATCACGATCTGCCTCGATTCTACACTGTGGTTCCTTCATACCTAGCTTAGACACGACCAGCCACAGCATTGCGCACACTTGGTAGCGTTAGAGGATCGTATCATTTCTGCTCGTTACGCGCCAATATTATATCTAATATTAATTTCTAGCTGGTCATTTGTGATAGACAAGAGTAGAGGTTCTTGTCAGGTTCCTAAAAGTAGTACTGGCTTTGGGGCCGGCGGGGCACTAGGTGGGGCCTGGGGGACACCGCAGAACGGAATAACGTTATACCAAAGGGTATATAAAAGAGGTTTTTATAATAGTATTAAGGTTTAGAGAGGAGATAGATTAGAATATTAGTTACTAGTAACCTCTAATTACTCTCTTACTAACTCCTTTACTTAATACTATATAGCCTCTAATATATTTTAATCTTTCTCTATTTATAAGTATGCTAAGTATTAAAGTAGTAATAGTATTAGTATAATTAACCTAATTCTAATCTATTACCTAGTAGGGTAGCTTAGTAATAAAGTAGCTTATATTAGATACTAGTAAGACTATAGTAAAGAAGTAGTATATAACTAACCTTAATAGGTTAATAAAGAAATAGCTAAGGGCCTTTCTTAATAATAAAGTAGCTAAGGTAAGAAAGAGAAAGATAATTAAATAGATTATGGCCCTTAGAAATAGGGAGTCTATTAATAATATATATATAGCTAGTAAAGAACCTATAGCTACCTAGCTAAAGCTTAAGAACTTATATACTAATACCCTTATTAAGTAGTTAGCTTCTATTTAATATAAGAGAGGTAATTAGAATAACTTTAAAGACTTCTTTTTTAAGTTATAAAGCTGATTCTCTATTACTAAGGAAGAATTTATAGCTAATAAGAGTGAAGTCTAGTTTATAGGGGCCTACTTAGAGGGTAACCTATTATATAGCTAGAGGAGCTATGTTAACCACTAGTATAGTAGTAATATTAGCTTAATTACTTAGAAATAGATAGAGGCCTAGCTCTATAATAGTATTACTAATAATAATATATAAGCCTTTAGTATAGCTATAAAGTTAGATAAGATATAGTAAAAACCTAGATAGATATACTAGTAATTTATTAACTAGTATAAAATAGTTAAGGTAGAGATTCTAGACCTCTAACTAAAGAGGTAGTAAGTAGTCTATATTTTAAACTAACTACTCCTAGACTTATAAAGCTATATCCTAGTATATATGCTACTAGCTACTTATTAAGAGCTAAATAATATAGTAAAGGGAGTAGAGATACTTTTAAAAATATATAGTAAGATAATAATAGAAGACTAGTAAAGGCTATAAAAGATAAGAAACTAGTAGACCCTAGCTATTACTCTAGTACTAGTATTAGCTACCCGCTTAGATAAATTAGAAGGGTAATAACTAGTCTTAATACTTAGAGTAGCTATATATATACCTATACCTAAGCTATAGGTTAAGTAGGAATAAGAAGGGTATAGATAACTTCTAAGGTACTCCTAAGGCTTTCCTATATACTTTAACTATAGCAAGCTAGGATATATATCAATAGAGTATATAGAGGAGAAGTACTATAAGTATAACTAGCCTTATTATATAGGTAGGTACTATATACTAGTAGCCTAGCTAGTAGCTATAAGGGTTAATAGTATATAGATCCCCTAGAGAGAGGAACTATATTACTACTTTAAGGTAGACTTTTATATTAGAGTAGCTAGTATATAGAGAAAAGGAAGGGTATTAATTAACCCTAGGGTAAATAAGAATATTATATAAGGAGGTACCACTAGAGGTGTATAGAGAGGAAGTGGGGTTACTAGGGATATAAGAAAGTAAGGTACTTAACTATAGAGTAGTAGTATTAGTAATAGAAGTAATAGATAATATAAAGGTAAGAAAGGTATAGTCTTATACTTACTAAGTAAGTAATATAAGTATATATAATACTATTCTAGAGATCCCTTAGAAATAAAAGGTATAACTAAATCTTAAGTAAGTAATAATTAAGTAGACTTACCTACTAGAGAAAGGCTGCCTATAACTTATCTAAAGAAGAAAAGTATTAAAGAGAGTATAAAGAGAGGTAGCAGTAATACTAGTATATAACCTATTAGTCTACTACTTATATATAGAAGGAGCTAAGAGAGTACTAGAGCTACTACCTTATATAGTAGAGAGAGAAAAAGGGGAGAAGATAAAGAGATTTAAGCTACCAAAAGAATATTAAGAATAAGTATATATATCTAATATAAACCTACTAATTAAACTAGCTAGAGATAAAGGTTACTTCTATACTATTAACCTTAAGCTAGAGGTAGAATAACTATTTAGCTCTATCTACTTCCTTATAGGGAAGGAGTTAGAAGAGCTAAGAAAGTATATTAATAATATACTAGGTAAGGGGTAGATCTAGCCCTTATAGAGCCCTATAGAGGTACTAATTCTATTTATACTAAAGGAAGAGAGTAAGTTATATCTCTATATAGACTATTATAGCCTTAATAAGGTTATAATTAAGAACTATATACTATTACTACTAATTAAAGAGATCCTTAATTACTTATGAGAGGTAAAGTATTTTACTAAGCTTAACCTTAAGGATATATACTACTAGGTAAGGATCTACGCTATTAATAAGTAGAAAATAGCATTCTAGATATAGTATAAGTACTTTAAGTACTATATTATACCTTTTAAGCTAGTTAATATACGGGTAACCTTCTAAGTACATATAAATAATACCCTAGCTAGGCTAGTAGATATTACCTATATTATATATCTTAATAATATCCTAATCTTTACTAAGAATAAGGCTAGTTATATAGAGGTAGTAAAAGAGATACTACACTAGTTAGATACTACTAGCTTATATACTAACCTAGAGAAGTATATTTTCTATACTAAGATAATTAGGTTTCTAGGGTTTATAGTATTTTTAGAGGGTATTACTATAGAGCAGGACTATATAAAAGTAATTACCTAGTAACTACTTTCTACTAGTATTAAAGATATATAGGTCTTTCTTAGGTTTATAGGGTTTTATTAGTACTTTATTAAGAACTACTTTAAGGTATATACCCCTCTTATAGACTAACTAATAGCTAAAGTAGTAGAAGAGAAGGTAATAACTAGAGAGGTAATTAAAGCCTTCTATAAGCTCTAAGTTATATTTACCTAAGCCCCTATCTTATAGTACTTTAACCTAGTATTACTAATATAGGTAGAGATAGATATATTAAACTTTATAATTAGAGCTATCTTATTATAGCTAGTAAAGAACAAATAGTACCTTATTACTTTCTTATCTAGAAAGCTAAAGGGCACTGAACTATAGTATAGTATATTAGAAGCTAAGCTATTTATAATTTAAGAGGTAGCTATATACTAGAGGTACTACCTTTTATATACCTAGAGTAAGATTATATTCTTAATAGACTACCTAGAGTACTACTATCTTACTAATAAGCCCTAGCTTAATAGTTAGTAAGTAAGGTTACTTTAAGACCTATCTCTCTTTAACTTTGACATTAATTACTAGCTAGGAAAGGAAAATATAGCTAATAGGCTATTATAGTAACTAGACTATTAGCTCTTAGGTATAGAAGACTAAGAGATATAAGGTATATTTCTAAAAAGCTTTCTAGGTAGGTTTACTTACAGAGTAGAAGTAATTATTAGTAGTAGGTTAATAGAGGTATATCTATTACTACTAGAAGAACTTACTCTAAGTCTAGAGGAGGAATCTATAGTAGTATAGTAAGCTAATAAGGCAATTACCTCTAAGAAGTAGTAAAAGCTAGAAGGTAACTAGTTAGAGAGAGAGAATAGGGTTCTTAGGTATAAGGTTAAGGTAGTTATCTTAGAAGGGTATATACTAAGGATAAAGATTATAGTAGTATTTCATAATAAGCTAGCTAGGGGGTACCTAGGGGTAACTTATATACTTAAAAGAATGAAATAGATATTCTTTTAGAGATTAATAAAAAAGGATATAATAGAATATATTTAGATATATATAACTTATTAATAAATAAAGCTATATTACTACTTACTCTATAGAAAACTAATACTGCTACTGCTACCTAGCTAACTATAGAAATAGGTTACCTTAGATCTTATTACTAAGCTACCTAAGTAAAAAGGATTTATTAAAGAGAGCTATAATAATATCTTAGTTATAGTAGACTAACTTATAAAGTATATACTATATATACCTATATAGAAGATTTTAATAGTAGACTAGTTAGTATCTCTCTTAGTTAAAAGAGTATTCTTATAATTTAGTATCCTAGTAGTAATAGTATCTAACTAAGAATCTCTCTTTACTAACTATTTCTAGTTAGTAGTATACTACCTACTAGCTATTAACTAAAGGCTAAGTATAGCCTATTACTTATAGATAGAGAGCTAGATAGAGTAATAAAACTAGAATATTAAGTACTTTCTTTAGGCTTTCTATAGCCTAAAGTAAGATAATTAGGTAAAGTAACTACTAATAGTTAAGTTTATCTATAAGAGTACTTAGTATAGTACAATTTAGATAGCACTAGTAGAAGCTTTAATAGGCTATATACTATATAATATAAACAATATAAAGCTAGAAGGGGCCTTACTAATAGAGGTCCTATTAGTAAGTGACTAGGTATAGTAGCTATAGAGCTAGTAAGCTATAATCCTCTAGATACTAGAGATAGCTAATAAGAACTATAAGAGGTAGTATAATATAAAGCAATCTATAGTAGTATTTAAGGTAGAAAAGAAAGTCCTACTATTAGTAAGGTTTATATAGTAAAAGCACTCTATAAAAAAGTGTTACGGCCAGATTCCTGACAGTGGGTTTTCTGCTAAAGTATAGCTGAGGCTGCGAGGGTAATTAACAGTAGTCGTCTAGATCCGTTGGCTTGCTGGTCTGTCGATCACTCGGTGATCAGTCGGGTGGTCGATGGGGTAGGGGTAGCTCGTATAGCTCAAGAGTTCACAAAGATAAGCAGGTGTCGGGAAAGTGAAAGTTAGCGAGGCTGAGTCACAAGTTGATTGCTGAAGAGCTATGGGAGTCTGTCCTTGAGTGCGTCCAAGTCCATCCTATATACAAGTCCGTCGTGATGCTCCTTGTTATGATTCTTTTGATCCTGTTGGTCCTGATCACTTTGCATACTCCAGTGATCGATCAGTGGATACTGGTGATCGCTCGGTGGATCCTACAGAGTGATCACCTTATGTAATCATCACGTGACCTGTACCATAGTTCTTCCGTGTCCGGGGGAGTCATCCGTCTGACTATCCTTTTGTCCAAAAAAACTTTCGCGAACTTTCTCTTCACAAGGTATCCACTGTTAGTAATTGTTAAGATCATAGAGGGCTCCGGCCCACCGCACTATCATTTCTCATCATCAGCCCACGCGAGCTGAATCTCACCAGCATGGCCGTCTCTCTAGACGCAGGGCCATCGATCACGGTTCACGGGGACGCCAGTACATCTCGACGGTCTGGACGTGTCCGGAAACCGACCGCAAAGGTCAGAGTGGTTGAGCAAGTCAGCTACCAAGACAATGCGGAGCTTAAAGACGAGATCAACAAGCTCTCAAACCTCGTCCAGGATCTCCTACGACGGGACGCCGAAAGAGAACAGTTCCTGAAAGACTGTTTGATGAAGATCGAATCCTTGGAGAAGGAGCTTCAGGAAGAGAAGCAGCGGTCAGACCGGCACCAACGTGGTCTAGCAGGGTCCATGCATGCTAACCAGCCGCCCCAAGTTCGGTCCTACGCGACGGTGGCGAGCCAGCCGCTTAACAGAAAACTGCATGAACCAACGCCAGCAAAACAAGCCGCTAACCGGGCGGCCTCAAAAGACCTACGCATCTTCGCGCGTCTGCCACCTGAAAGCCCGCTCCGCAACGAGAGAGCCTACGACATATACATCTTCGTTCGAGAAAGGCTAAGTCCCCAAGCTCGAGAAGCCCTCAAGGGGATCGACCATGTCAAGACAGGATTAGCACTCTTACCATCGTCAGCAGATGGTGCAAAAGTCCTGCTGGAGAACAGAGAACAGATTGCTGCCCTTCTCCAGGCACAGGCGGTCGAGCAGCGCGACACCTGGATCCGGGCCTATATCGCAAACGTCCCTTACACCAGACACTGCCTGCTCACCAACACTGAGCTGGAAATCACGACCGAGGAGCTCCTTGAAGAGATCCAGGCCACGACGAAACTGAAGCCCGAGAAAGCATACTTCTCCAGAAAAGATGAAGCCGAAAGGCTAGGCACGGTGACAGCCTGGTTCAAGGCGGAAGCCGTGAGGCAACTACCAAGGCGCCTCCGTTTGATGGGGGCCAGCGTTTTCGTGAACCTGCAGTTTCCGAAGGAGAAGAGGTCTCCTCAATGCCACCGCTGCGGCGGTTTTCACAACGAACGAACGTGTACCAGAAGGAAGAGATGCCTTAAATGCAGTTCGCCTTCCCACACGGCCGACCAACACCGGGCACCTTGTGGAGGCACCGAAGGCCACGAAGGCTGCGATTGCCCCTTTAAGTGTCCGTCGTGCAACGGGCCCCATGCCGCCTTTGATGTGACTTGCCCTATCAAGCCAAAGGTGGTGAAGGGCGTAGTCCAGAGGAGGAACAAGGCACAGCTACGGGCCATCCGAGCCGAGGGAGAGAGATCGTGGAGATTTGCGACCCAGCAGTCGCACCAACAATCCCGAGAAGGAGGAGAAGAGATGGACTGCAACCAAGCTAATGAAGGACATCAGGAGTATGCGGCCCTATAGAGTCCTGCAGATCATGCAGGCGAACGTGGCCAGACGACCACTTGCACATGAAACGGCACTGAATCTGGCCTACGCGGCCCATGTCGACATACTGCTACTACAAGAGCCCGCTATCCGCTCGGAAGAGAGAAGGCTCACAAGACGCCACCCGGGTTTCGAGATTTTCACCCCAGTGGACAACTGGGTAGAAGACAGACCCAGGGTGCTCACTTACCTCCGCAGAGGAACGGGACTACGGGGCGTACAAACACGCCCACTGCCCAGCCCATCCACAGACCTGCTCTTCCTACAACTCCTGGCGGGAACGCGGAAAGTCCTCACAGTCGTCAACGTGTACAACGCCCCTTGTGGCTCGCTCGCTGCGACCAGGCCAAGCGATTAGGGATATCATAACAGCCTGGCAACCCGGACTCCAGGAACGTGTGTTGGTCGCGGGGATTTCAACCTCCATCATTGGACCTGGCAACCCGAGGCGACCAGCTCCCCTGACGCTGATGCCCTGGTAGAATGGGCAGAAGCCGCCGGCCTTGTCCTCCTGTCGCCGATAGGTGAAGCCACACATAAGGGCGGCAACACGTTAGACCTAGCCTGGGCGTCCGGCAGCCTCTATGGGGCATCTAACAGTATAGAAACATCCCTACACACAACGTCAGACCACGAAAGCCTGCTGACCCGGGTCCCCTTGGCCCTAACCGATCCGGTCGACCCAACTCCGGGAGGTTCCGGCTCGACACGATGGACGAGAAGCTCTTCCTCGACATCCTCAAGCGAAACGTACACCCCATGCGCCATACTGCAAGCAACGCAAGAGATCCACAGGCTTTAGACATGCTAGCACAGCAGCTTACAGATTGCCTCAGAGAAGCGCTTACGGCCTCTACTAGGCGCGCGTTTGGCAGAGGACCTGGGAGGCCATACTGGGACGAGAACTGCAGGCGGAAACACCGAGCCTACACGACCATGAGAGCAACTGTGGCAAGACTCTGCGCTTTGGGAATAGATTGTCAATGGGAGCGAAACGAGGAGGACGCTCTTAAACAGGACTTTCTCCATCAGCTGCGGCGCTCTAAGGACACGTACTGGAGAGGAAAGATCGGCGCAGCCTCTACTGGCAAAGACGTATTTGAAATGGTCGGGTGGCATAAGGCCAAGGGATCCTTCCAGACCCCTCCACTCCGAGATGGGAGCAATCCAACCATGCTCGTATCACAACCGAAGGAGAAGCGGGATCTGTTCGCCCGCGTCCTCCTCAGAAATGCCGCCATCTCCACAGACATATCAGCAGAGAGCCCAGGACCTCGCCTGGAGGCCAATCTTCCTTTCCCGCATGTTACAAAAGACGAGGTACAAACGTCAATCTTCTCTGCGGGAAGCACCACTCCCGGGTCCGACGGAATCACTACCGCCGTTCTTAAGACAGCGTGGCCCGTTATCGAGGACACCGTCTTCTGGCTCTACAGCGGATGCATACGCGAGGGCTGGCATCCTACCTGTTTCAAAGAAGCTATCCTAGTCATCCTGCCTAAGCCGGGCAAGAGAGACAGGGCGCTCCCGCGCTCGTATAGACCAATCGCGCTGTTGTCTGTACTCGGAAAAGGCTTGGAGAGACTTGTCGCAAGAAGGCTTGCCTGGATCACAGTCAAGTTCCGGGTACTGCACGACCAACAGTTCGGGGCCCTCCCCCTCCGCTCGTGTAGCGACCTCATCGCCGCTGCCATCCACGATATCGAGTGTGCCTGGCAAAGAGGTCTTGTCACCTCTATGCTTACGCTCGACATCAAAGGGGCCTTTGACGCTGTGCTGCCAGGGAGGCTGATCCGACGCCTCCGATGCCAAGGATGGCCGGAGAACCTCGTGCAGTGGGTCTCGAGTTTCGTCCTCGGGAGAAGAGCAAGAATAAGGCTAGACGGAGAGATGGGAGACGTCTTCGACCTTGAGTGTGGTCTACCACAGGGCTCGCCCGTGTCTCCCATCCTCTTCATGCTTTACATCGAACCCTTATTCAAGCTGGGCACTGTTCATCCAGGCAGGGTGCGATCTCGATTTGGCTATGCCGACGACATTGCCATCATGGCAAGCTCAACGTCACTAGAGGACAATTGTGCCCTGCTAGCGAAAGAATGGGAAGAAGCCCAAGCATGGGGGACGTTAGAGGGAATTACTTTCGACACAGATAAATCCGAGCTCATCCACTTCACCAAGAGACCAAAAGATGGAAACCCGCCAATCACCGTCAGACTGTTAGACGGGAGGCAACACACAGTTCAGGCCGTCAATCGAGGGGCCTCCCTACGGTGGCTTGGGGTCCACTTCGACCGAAGACTCACATTCAAGAACCATGTGAAAGGCCTCTGCGCCAAAGCCTGCCAAGTGATCAGCGGACTACGGGGACTAGGGAACACCGTCTGGGGCGCGCCGGCCCACCTGCTTTGCCGCACCATGACCTCCTGCGTACTACCCATCCAGTACTATGCATCAGAGGCATGGTGGCCGGGCAGGAATCGGATCAGGAATGGGCACATCGCCTCGAACGGGGTCAACGGTCTACTCCGCCAACTTGACATCACGCAAGCCAAAGCCGTTAGAGCTGCACTTCCCGTATATAAAACGACGCCTCTATCGATCCTTCAGCGCGAAGCAGCCCTGCCCCCGGCAGAGGTGACGCTAGACGCGAAGCTCCACAAAGCCTCCGTAAGGATCCATCGCCTTGACGAACGACACCCCCTCCGAACGAGGCTCGGCGACAGGCCCGGGCTGGACTCAAGACTGCGGCGAATGGCAAGCCTCACCGATATAAATGCTGAACACATCGACCCGCTAGACCTACCACCTTGGGAGCGCCTAGCTGACTGGCACACGGCCCTTAGCATGGTCGGCTATGAACCTAGGAAGACCAAAGAAGAACTGGCCATCGCCTTTACAGACAGATTGGGAACATTCTCAAAGCGGGACATTGTTATCTACACCGACGGCTCCCAGATGTTGGACGGTAGCAGAACCGCCGCCGGAGCAGGCTGGGTTGGGTACCAGGCCACACGGCAGATCTTTCGAGGATCGGAGCCGCTCGGTCATCAGACGGAGGTCTTTGACGCAGAAGCGCAAGCCGCTTTTCGGGGCCTACTGGAAGCCATGAGGTCTCCCACGGCGCGGATGGCAGACAATGTTCACGTCTGCCTCGATAACCTCGCAGTCGCAGCTAGGCTCGTCACCCGGAGCCCAGGAAGCAGCCAGGCTAGGTTTAGGGCCTTTAGTGAGCTCTCCGCCTCTTGGGCACAGAGAGGACGGACAAGCTGGACGATGCCTGGCAGGGTATACATTTGGTGGTGCCCTGGACACACGGGAATAGCAGGAAACGAGGGAAGCAGACGCTCTTGCCAAGGAGGCCTGCAAACAAATCCCAGAATCACAACCACAGCCTACATTGGCACACTTGAAGCGGGAGTCTAGAGCAGCCGATCTCCAGGCTTTCGCTAGGAGATGGCCGTCAATCTGCCCTCGGCAGTATGCTGACCTTGGGATAAGTCCTCATCCCAAGCCCCCCGAACTTCGCCTTCCTCGGCATTTGCTAGGAAGGCTATATGCGGCAAGATCGCATCATGGAGACTTCGCAGCATACCACGAGAGGTTTGCTCATCAGGATGCACTGCTCGACTGCAGTTGTGGAAGACGCAAAACCCCAGTACACTTCTACTTCTGCAAGCGTGGCCGTAAGGCTACTCCGCGGCATCTCCGCCGACATATGGCGAAGGCAAGCATAGATTTTCTGCTAGGTACTTCGCAGGGAGCCTCTCTTCTGTGCGAATGGATGGAGGCAACCAATTTCTTTTCCGAAATCTGCCCGATTCATTGATCAGGAACGTTAGGTGAAGACGGTAGCCTGTAGAATAGTATAGATTAGCATAGACCATGTCGGCATTGCCCGGCACGTCCCTTTTACTCTGGACGTTAAATACATCATCATCATCATCATATCCTTTTGTCCACCAAAGAAGAACTGGCCATCGCCTTTACAGACAGATTGGGAACATTCTCAAAGCGGGACATTGTTATCTACACCGACGGCTCCCAGATGTTGGACGGTAGCAGAACCGCCGCCGGAGCAGGCTGGGTTGGGTACCAGGCCACACGGCAGATCTTTCGAGGATCAGAGCCGCTCGGTCATCAGACGGAGGTCTTTGACGCAGAAGCGCAAGCCGCTTTTCGGGGCCTACTGGAAGCCATGAGGTCTCCCACGGCGCGGATGGCAGACAATGTTCACGTCTGCCTCGATAACCTCGCAGTCGCAGCCAGGCTCGTCACCCGGAGCCCAGGAAGCAGCCAGGCTAGGTTTAGGGCCTTTAGTGAGCTCTCCGCCTCTTGGGCACAGAGAGGACGGACAAGCTGGACGATGCCTGGCAGGGTATACATTTGGTGGTGCCCTGGACACACGGGAATAGCAGGAAACGAGGAAGCAGACGCTCTTGCCAAGGAGGCCTGCAAACAAATCCCAGAATCACAACCACAGCCTACATTGGCACACTTGAAGCGGGAGTCTAGAGCAGCCGATCTCCAGGCTTTCGCTAGGAGATGGCCGTCAATCTGCCCTCGGCAGTATGCTGACCTTGGGATAAGTCCTCATCCCAAGCCCCCCGAACTTCGCCTTCCTCGGCATTTGCTAGGAAGGCTATATGCGGCAAGATCGCATCATGGAGACTTCGCAGCATACCACGAGAGGTTTGCTCATCAGGATGCACTGCTCGACTGCAGTTGTGGAAGACGCAAAACCCCAGTACACTTCTACTTCTGCAAGCGTGGCCGTAAGGCTACTCCGCGGCATCTCCGCCGACATATGGCGAAGGCAAGCATAGATTTTCTGCTAGGTACTTCGCAGGGAGCCTCTCTTCTGTGCGAATGGATGGAGGCAACCAATTTCTTTTCCGAAATCTGCCCGATTCATTGATCAGGAACGTTAGGTGAAGACGGTAGCCTGTAGAATAGTATAGATTAGCATAGACCATGTCGGCATTGCCCGGCACGTCCCTTTTACTCTGGACGTTAAATACATCATCATCATCATTATCCTTTTGTCCATACAAAGGCTGTGCCGCCCGCGCTTCCCGCTGGTCGGTGGGGCTGTTATCGCCTGTAACTTGTTGGGTCGTAACAAAAAGCTCTTAGATAAGTATCTAAAGCTATTTATAGTTATATAG
Organism: Colletotrichum echinochloae; assembly: GCA_016618095.1. Classification (NCBI taxonomy): domain Eukaryota; kingdom Fungi; phylum Ascomycota; class Sordariomycetes; order Glomerellales; family Glomerellaceae; genus Colletotrichum; species Colletotrichum echinochloae. The sequence goes on from JADEZT010000008.1 coordinate 1,877,194, forward strand.
GTAGTTAGTACAGAAAAAGTATATAAGCTTAACTTAGAGATACAATACTATATCTATAATATATTCTTACTATTATAGTTAGAGAAGTTCTATAGAGTAGTAGTAGAGCTATAGGTAGTCTCTATTAAGAAGGAAGAGAAGGATATATATTAGGTAGAGACAATAGTTATATATAAGGGCCCCTAGAGAAACTAATAATATCTAATAAAGTAATGAAAGCATAAAGAGGAAAAGAAGTCTTAGAAACTATAGTAAAATATAGTAAAGAAACTATAGTATGATTATAAATAGAGGATTACTAGAGGCTTATTAGAGAGGAACTAAGTTAATAATTATATAGCTATAAGATAGCTAGGTTTTATTATCTCTTTAGTACTAGGGCTAAGGAGTAGAGAGGCCTAAGAGCTAGGTATTCTAAGCCTAGAGATAAGTAACTAATTAAATAAATAGTAGAGAGGTATTAGTAAAGTACTAAAAAGGTATATAAGGGGTACTAGGGCTTACTAGTTAGACTTCCTTTTATTATTATTAGTAATACCTTTTCTAAGATCTAATCTACTAGCTTAAGAGTTAATCTTACTAGTATGCTAGAGGCTATTATTAGTACTATAAGGGAGTACTAGAGAGGTACTAGAGTAGGAGAAGGATATATAATATAGGTATAAGACTTAGTCTAGTTAGAGAAGAGAGTACTCTAAGCTTTAATAGCCTTAGTTTACTTATAGAGTATAATAACCTAGTTCTAAGTAGTAGTAGTAGTAATCTTAGTATTCTTAGCTAATAACTTAGCTTACTTAGCCTACTATTTTATAGTAAAGTAAGTACTCTTAAAGGTAAGAACCTTATACTAGTAGAGGAGCTACTTCTTCTCTTCTTATACTACCTTATACTTAGTATTAGAGATTAATATATTAAAAGCCTTTATCTAAAGGGCCTTTAAGCCTATAAGCTAGGCCTTCTTAATCTCCTTCTAGAAAGAGTTAAGCTAAGGGGTACTAGGAGAGTATAGAAGTATATATATACTTATAAGGTAGTAATAAGAATAGGGGTTAGTCTCTTTATAGAGGTCCTTAAAAACAATTTTGAAGGTAAGAGTATTAATAGTAGTAATATATAAGGCTTACTATAGGTTAGTAGTAAACTAATAGCTATAGAAGTAGTAACAGTAAGGGGTAGGATAAACTTATAGAGATATAAGGCTTACTATACTAGCTAGTATAGTAGAAGTACTTATTACTAGTAGCTAGAATAGTTAGGATAGTAGAGAGGTAGTAGAGAAGTACTAGAGAGATAAGTATATACTCTAGGTCTTAATATAATAGAAAAGATAGATAATAGTATCTTTCTATTAAGCTACTACTTTATTATAGCTTAAAGATAGTAATAGTAAGAGACCTTATATATAATAATAAGGTTAATAATACTAGAAGTATTAGAATAGGTATTATTAGTAGGGGGAGCTACTAGAGGGGGACTAGGGGAGGTACTAAAGCTACCTAAGATAGTAAGATTAGTAAAAGATATAGAAGATATAATAGTAGTAATAGAAGAATAGCTAGTACTAGTACTACTACTAGTATTACTATTACTAGTACTATTGTTATTACTATTACTAGTACTATTGTTATTACTATAGTAGTAGAGATATAATAAAAAATAAAAAAATAATAATAATATAAAGATATTATAAAGAAAAGAAGAAAAAGAAGAAAAATAGGTAAAAAATAAAAAAAGATAAGATAGGTCTAGCTATTTTACTAAGTAATATATATATAAGTAAGTAATAATAATAACTCTAGCTTATAAAGAAATAATAATACCTCTAAAACAAAAAAGAGGTAAGAGGTATTAGAGAGGTACTAGTACCCCTTTTATTACTATAAAGTATACTCTTATTATTATACTAAGAATAATATAACTTAAAGCTTAGCTATTAGAGAAATAAAGATATAAGTAATAAAGGCTAATTATATTGCTTTATAGATAATAAAATACTAAGCTATAAGAGAGAGAAAAGAGTAAGTAGCTAAAGTAGTATTATAAGTAGGTAAAGTACCGTTATAGTAAAGTAGGTAGCCCCTTATTAATAGTAATAAGGGCTTAAGACTTATACCCTAAGTATAAAATAGCTAGGCTTAGTAAGGTACTAGAGAGGCTATTAACTATACTAAGCTACTATAAAATAAGAGTAAGGCTAAGGGTAAGTAATTAGCTAAGAAGATAACTACCTATCTAATAGTTTACTAAGCTTAGTAAAGTTTTTAGACTTTACTAAAGTATAAGTAATATTATAAGTAGAGTACTAAGGTATTAATAAAAGGGCTAACTAATTAACTACTAGGTCTTAAGGATAGAACCTTAGAGAGAGGGGATTATATTAGGTTTCTAAAAGTAATACTAGCTTTAGGGCTAGTGGGGTACTAGGTAGGGCCTAGGGGATACTATAGAACAGAATAACGTTATACTAAAGGGTATATAAAAGGGGTTTTTATAATAGTATCAAGGTTTAGAGAGGAGACAGATTAAAATAACAGTTACTAGTGACCCCTAACTGCCCTCTTACTGACTCCTTTACTTGGTACTACACAGCCTCTGACATTCTGCAAACACCTAGGGATCATAAGATGTGTAGTTTACATCTGTAATAAGACATGTGTTTGGAAATCTCAAAGGAGGGCGCAGAAACATTCGACCTCGGAGAATTTCTGAGCTCTCGCACACAATGGGAGGAATTGGTGAGATTCGAAAGGAGCAGAGACTATAGTGGCTTCAAGCGTGTATTTAAACTCGATGCATCACTTCCAGTTCGTCGATGACGGACGGCATGATCTGTCTCCTGTTTCCGAGAAGCATTTTAGTTTATTTGACTCTTGTTTTCTGTTTCCCTCTTGGTTAATTCTTCACCCGTGCTGACGAGTGTTGACTTCTCATTTATCGCCGACTTCAGTATCAGTTCTCGAAGGCTGGAGCTACAACTTGTTCTTTTTCCATCTTAACTTGGTTCCACAATTATATTTCTTCAAAGCTGGACAGGCCTTGTTGTCGGATCGGCAGGGAGACGAGGATACTCATCTTCACCTTCACATTAAACACGCTCAAGGATGAAATTACGTCTGTGAAGAAGGTAATGATAATCAAAGATAGAGATGACGATGGTAATCGTTTTGTAAGATTGATTCAGACCGGGATATCCCCGAAAAGGGCAAAGAACGCCTGGAGCAACTAGCTAAGTGCATGTTTTCCACCATTCTTTCTGCCACCAAAACGCTCCAAATACACATATATATAATGTTAACATTCGCCTTGTCCAGAATTCAACCTGGATAATCCCGTGTTGTCAACTGCTCAACGGCTTTTCAACATTCAGGCGCCGTACATGGGCACGCGGCTTACAAGAAGAAAAAACGAACACTATACACCCAGGACCACTAATCAAATTCTTATCAAGTCAGTGCTTTCTGTATCAAGCACATCTCCACAAATAACACTCCAGACTAATGTTTAATGATTATTTTATTGTTCAAGACACTTTTTTTACATTTCTAGTATACTTTTTCAGGTGAGAAGCTAGGTCTAGCTCTGACAGCACTGTTTGGCGTTGGCTTCTTTCTGCAACCAGCGTGACCGGGCTCCTCGTCGATGTCTGAGCCGTAACAACAGTGCTCGCCACAAAGTCTAAACGTCTTGACAATGGGTTCGCTGGTCAGGTGGAGAGCCGCGCGTACCCTGGCCTGGTGCAGAAATTTTGCAGTAAGTCGTTTACCTGAGATGCTTGCATGTGGCTGGCCTTCCGGTTGTGGTCTAACAGATGCAGCAAGGAACGTACAGACCGCGTCTTATCGGAGACTTCCACCTGCTCCGGAGGGCCAAGGGCCCTGGTATTCCTTTTGGTCGTAAGATCGCCTGTTGCATGTAGACCGCCAAGTACAGGGGGGGAGGCACTGATTTGATTTGGCACGTCTTGCTGCTGCTCATTGAGAGTCCGCTCCGTGCCACCCCTCCCCCCCTCTCGGAGCCTCCGGATGAGGTGGCATGCTCAGAACTGGGCCACCAGCGGTGTACGCGGAATGCGTCGCATTAGGAGATCTAGAGCTGTGTAACACAGATAGATTCCTATGCTGTTCAGACCGCTCAAAGATCTTTCTCGTTGAACAACGCTAGCGCGCCTCGGGCAGGTATTCCACCCCAAAGGGGCTGGCTTCAGCGCAAACAGGATTTGGCATCATTGGAACCTAATTTCAACGGCCATGAAGACGAGCCTAAATCTGTGGCTTGAAAGGCTATCTTGCGCCAACCACGGAGCCCTTTTGCGGGGGCTGATCTGTTGTCTCAAGCGTCAGATTCTCATGGTCTCCCCAGTCCAAATAGAGAATTGGGGCTCGGGCAGGTTGGGATCGAAGGATCCACTTCCGCCTCAACGATGATGATGATGATGATGATGATGACACCTACTTTTCAGTAGTAGCACAAGATGCAAACCCCATTGTCGCGTGGCGAAGTGCGTTGATTCACTTTTTCCAGCGTGCCAGACCACGAGGTCAAGTGGCACTAGCACAGGAGCACCTTTCTTTTTGTGTAAGCCATGACTCTGGATAAACCCAATGTCTCATGGTCGCGTACGCGATTGGTCGTGACAACGGCGGAAAGTAGCTTGCCTTGCGTTTGCGCGTGGCCATCAGACCAAGACACTTGCACCAAGCCATGGCGGGCCTGATAAATCAAAGACATCAAGGCCAGTCAGAAGAGGAAAGACAACATCGAGTATTTGTTCAATTCGTCGATGTGGCTGATTAATAACCCTTTGGCGCCCAATGGAATCACCGGATCGCAGCCTCCCTTTTCTTCCTGCGTTCCTCCCAACAAGTGCTAACATTTTTTGTGCCTCCCTCCACCCTTTTTTTTTTCTTTTTCTTTTTTCAGGATTGTATCCATGACGGAAAGACGATGAGGGCTTCGGTATCTGACCGGGAATAATAACAGAAACCACTTCAAACTACTATAAGTAGGTGGAGCATAAGGTGTCTTTGCACAGACGGCATAGTCTTTGCCTCTGTTGAAGACGAAACTCTTGACAAGCTCACACTTATGGGATTTACATCTCCCTTGGTAACATCCACGGTCCTATTTTGCTCTCCCACACCGTCGGGATATCTGAATCAATCGATTTGCTAACCAAGTCAGATGAGCCAGGATTCGCTTCCCGGGACGACGCCCAGCAAATTAGATTGCACAATCTGAACTTGTTTGCTTCTGGTGTCCAACGTCGTGGAACATTGCCTTTGTCCGCTTTGGTACTTGTGCCTGGTTCCAGGCTGTTCTACACTGCGACGCTCGAGGTGTGTTCCAGGGCTCGGACGTTCGAGGCTCACCCGGCGTCCCATCTACCGACGCGTACAGAGGCGCCCGATTGAGCCTGCGGCGGAAAGTGTTACTCTGGAGGGTTCTTTTTTGGCGCAGTGCCCCGTTGCGATTTGCGTTTCAAGAGAGCGGCTTGGTCGGAAGCGTTGCCACCTACCTAGCAGAAAGGCATTCGCATTTTCGTTCCCGTGTCTCTCTTTCCTCCATAGGCCTCTGAGACATCTCATTCCTCCTGTGCGACAGCGCACTCTTTGGCAGGTTCTTCAAGATCTTATTAGGGCGGCAAACCTCTCATCGTCGGATCTGAGGTGCCCTTCTTTGTTGATCCTTATTCACGTGCCACGATGGTTCGTGTAAACACTCAAGACCCTACGGCCGAGGCTGCGGCCTCGACTCGTGCCGCGTTGCCGGACTATGTCACCACTCCCAACGCTGTCTTCGGCGACGAAGGGGTCCAATGGAGGTATGGGAGAGCGCCGGACTACACAAAGACACGCAAGGTTTGGAGGGAGGGTATGTCACATCTGGGGCTCGACTGGGGTTGTCCTCTTTTCCCATGCTAACGACGGTTCCAGGCAAAAAGATGAGCCATAAGGCTGGCAGTCTTGAGGAGATTGTGGAGAACCTGGTCAAAAACTGGGAAGTAGAGGCTTCTTTCAAGACAAAGCTTGATGACTGGCGGACCGTCGACCACGCCAATTACACGTTCTCCGTCAACGGTGGACCGCCACAAACGGGCGAACACATGCTCAAGGTCGGCACTTACAATGCTGTCATCACGCCCAATGAGTACTACAGCCCCGATTACTCGGACTTTGCATCAAGTCACAAGACTTTCAAAAGAATGATGCCCAATTTCGCCTGGGAGGTTCTCGAAGTCTACAGTGGCCCTCCCTGTGTCGCATTCAGATGGCGCCACTGGGGAGTCATGAAGAATGACTACGTTGGATTCAACGAGTAAGTCTTGAGTGTCTCGTGCCTCTTCTCTTCCATTGAGATGACTCCTCAAAGCTTGAAACTGACCAGAGGATACCTGCTTGTAGCAAAGGCGACAGAGTCACAGCTACAGCCCACGGAGGGCCCATTGACATTGAAGGTGTGACAATCGCGAGGGTAGACAGCCAACTTCGATTGCAGGCTGTGGACACGTGGTTCGATTCGCTGCAGATGTTCCGGCAAATCGCCCCTGACGGAGTGGTCAAAAAAGAGGCGAAAGTCGACAACCGCGGGCCAGAAGCCAGGTTTGACGAGGCAGTGGCGCAAGCCGTTAAGTTATCGCCCGATGAGATAAGTAAGCTGCATAGCGACGTTGCGAATGGAATGAGGTCTGGGGGGTGTCCTGTAATGATGAATAGGGAGTAGGTATATATGAAGTATGAGAAAAGTCAGAGCAGTTTGGAACCATCCTCTGGTGTATCTGGATTTCTCTCGGGATAGTACAATTGCCAGAAGCGGGTCAAGAATAATGGGTGACTGGACACAAATAGTGACGTAGATTAAGTAGCTTGTTTTGTTGAGTTTTCTTTATTGAATGGATGCAAAAATAGGCACATTACTTTGTTTTCTACTTCAACATTATGGCCGGATGTTGTCAACTCTCGGCTACTTACCGGGTTTTAGTTTTCTAAACTCTTTGCATACGAGTAGCTTTTCAAGTGGCTGCATTTTAATGAGACAATTCATAGCACTTTAGGTGAGAAAACTCGAGGTGTACACGCTAAGAGGCTGACAGACATTTCGATTCGCGCAAGATACGTAGTTTCCATGTAAAGATGGCTCTTACAGCCAACAGCATTAAAAGTCAAGACTCATATGACTGATGAGAGCCAAATGTCGCGCTCAAGCTCCTTTCTTTCACAGCAGTCTTTACATCGATCAATAAAAGCTACAATCGTATTAGTACGATGGTGTCATAGTCCAGTCCTAAGGCCGACTTCATTGAAGTCATACAAGCCAAATTACAAGAGCCAAGCTCGGATGGTTTGGGTTCTCAAGTAAGGATTGACGTAAACGGGACGCATATTTATAGGGATGACATTTAGTCAACCATAACGAGGCGGTTTCTTCCACTTGACAGATTTCACAAGAAAACAAGCCAGCCACCTTTCGATGTACTCAATGCCGCTTTGAGTCTTTGCAATTTCCGCAATGGGAATATTACGACGAGCTACCCGTTAGATCAGAAGCTCGTTGACGAGCAGCCTGCAGTATTCGTCCGACAACGACGTTGTTCTTGTTAACTTTGCTAATTAAGTTTCTCGATGTGTTAATTTCTCCAACAACACTAATGACCACGCTACTATATCCTCCAACGATCTTTGGTATGCTTCTCGATTGCCCTATCATCATAACCGGTTGCAAATGAGACAATAGGTATAGAATGTTAACCTTGCTATAGTATCAATGTAAACATGGTCAAAAGTCAGCAATGATATTTCACTTTTTAGTTTTGTTACTTTGGTGTAGCGACTGTGTCTCTCTCCAAAATGGCATATCCCAGGCCACGTTAGTGTCCTTCATGAAGGCCAACGCCGAAAAAAAAAACGGCAAAAGCCTCCCCCCAAGGGAAATCCGTACCTCTTTTTGGGTTGAGCTAGCGGCTTACACGAGTAGAAGCACGCCCGCCAACCATGAAACGCCAATCATTGTACGCGAAGCACCACTCGTCGGGGAGGGGGACGCAGTCGTCGCCGTAGAAGGCTCGGTGATTGGCGAAGAGTTTGTCTCCAGAGTGGCGGCTTCAATTTTGAGGTTGGTGGAGTTGAAGCAGTTGTCATCCGTCACCGGCGTAACCTTGGACTGGTCTCCCGTGAAAATAACGTCGACGCACTACCTCTCGGTCAGTCCCACTTTGGATCCGGGGGGGTACGAAGATGCAGTTGCACATACACTGAAAAGGGTAGCACCGTGCTGTGCGGCCTGGACGACCTGGATCGACGCCATGTCGCCCTCTCTCAGGGCCACGCCTTCCGGGATGGGGACCTTTGTGTCAGAGGCTGTGTGGTACCAAGTAAAGGAGTCAGTGGGAGAGCAGTTAGGGGTTACTGGTGACTGTTATTCCAATCTATTTCCTCTCTAAACCTTGATGCTATTGTGAAAACCCCTTTTGTGTGCCCTTTAGTATAACATTATTCCATTCTGCAGTATCCTCTAGGCCCAACCTGGTACTCTACTAACCCTAAAGCTAGTACTACTTTTAAGAACCTAATATAATCCCCTCCCTCTAAGGTTCTATTCTTAAGACCTAGTAGTTAATTAGTTAGCCCCTTTATTAGTATCTTAGTACCTTACTTATAATACTACTTATACTTTAGTAGAGTTTAGAAACTCTACTAGGTTTAATAAACTATTAGATAGGTAGTTATCTCTCTAGCTAATTACTTACTCTTAGCCTTACTTTTATTTTATATTAGCTTAGTATAGTTAATAGCTTTTTTTAGTACTTTACTAAGCTTAGCTATCTTATACTTAGGGTATAAGTCTTAAGCTCTTATTACTATTAATAAGAGGCTACCTATTTTACTATAGAGGTACCTTACTTACTTATAGTACTACTTTAGTTATTTATTTCTTTCTCTTTCTTATAGCTTAGTATTTTATTATTTATAAAATAGTATAGTTAGCTTTTATTACTTATACTTTTATTTTTCTAATAGCTGAGCTCTAAGTTATATTATTCTTAATATAATAGTAAGGGTATAATTTATAGTAATAAAAAAGGTACTAGTACTTTCTTAATACCTCCTATCTCTCTTTTCTTTTAAAGGTATTATTATTTCTTTATAGGCTAGAGTTATTATTATTACTTACTTATATATATACTACCTAGTAGAATAGCTAAGCCTACTTTCTCTTTTTTACTTTTTACTTATTTTTCTTTTTTTCTTTCTTTTCTTTATAATATTCTTACATTATTTTTATTTTTTATTTTTTACTATACCTCTACTACTATAATAGTAATAATAATATTAGTAATAATAATACTAGTAGTAATACTAGTACTAGTTACTTCTTTACTACTACTATTATATCCTCTATACTCTCTACTAATCCTATTATCCTAGGTAGCTCTAGTACCCCCCCTAGTCTCTCTCTAGTAGCCCCCCCTACTAATAATAACTACTCTAATACTTCTAGTATTATTATCCTTATTATTATATATAACGTCTCTTACTATTACTACCTTTAGGTTATAATAAAGTAATAGCTTAATATAAAAAATACTATTACCTATCTTTCTTATTATATTAGACCTAGAGTATATACTTATCTCTCTAGTACCCTCTTACTATCTCTTTACTATTCTAACTATTTTAGCTATTAGTAATAAGTACTTCTACTATACTAGTTAATATAATAAGCTTTATATCTCTATAAGCCTATCTCTCTTCTTACTATTACTACTCTTATAGCTATTAGTTTATTACTAACCTATAAAAAGCCTTGTATACTACTACTATTACCCCCCTTACCCTTAAGGTAGTTTTTAAGGACTTCTATAAAGAGGCTAACCCTTGCTTCTACTACTATCTTATAAGTATATATATACCCCTATACTTCTTTAGTACCTCTTAGCTTAACCCTTTTTAAAAGGAAATTAAGAAGGCCTAGCTTATAAGCTTAAAGGCCCTTTAAATAAAGGCCTCTAATATATTAATTTTTAATACTAAGTAAAAGGTAGTATAAGAGAAGGAGGAGTAGTATTTCTACTAGTATAAGGTTCTTACTCTTAAGGGTACTTATTCTATTATAAAATAGTAAGCTAAGTAGGCTAAGTTATTAGCTAAGAGTACTAAGATTACTACTATTACTACCTAGGACTAGGTTATTATACTCTATAAGTAGACTAAGGCTATTAAAGCTTAGAGTACGTTTTTCTTAAATTAGACTAAGTTCTATAGCTATATTATATATCTTTCTCTTACTTTAGTACCTCTCTAGTACTCTCTTATAATACTAATAATAGCTTTTAATATATTAATAAGATTAACTTCTAAGCTAGTAAATTAGATTCTAGAAAAGGTACTACTAATAATAATAAAGAGAAGTCTAACTAGTAGGCTCTAATACTTCTTATATACCTCTCTAGTATCTTATTAATACCTCTTTACTATTTATTTAGTTAGTTACTTATTTCTAAGCTTAGAATACCTAGCCCTTAAGCTTCTCTACTCCCTAGCCTTAGTACTAAAGAGATAATAAAACCTAGCTACCTTATAGCTATATAATTATTAACTTAGTTTCCCTCTAATAGGCCCCTAGTGATCCCCTATTTATAATCTTACTGTAGTTTCTTTACTATATTTTACTATAGTTCCTAAGAGTTCTCCTCCTCTCTATACCCTTACTACTTTATTAGATACTATTAGTTTCTCTAGGGGCTCTTATATATAACTATTCTTTCTACCTAGTATATATTCTTTTCTTCATTTTTAATAGAGATTACCTATAGCTTTACTACTACCTTATAGAACTTCTCTAACCATAATAATAAGAATATATTATAAATTTAGTATTATATTTCTAAGTTGAGCTTATATTCTTTTTCTCTATTAACTACTTATATAATCATAAATAGCTCTAGATACTTATCTAAGAGCTTTTTTATAAAGTACTTTTATTATATAAACCTTACTAATAGTAAGACCTTCTTCTCTACCTTAAATACTACTATAGATTACTTTATATTATACTACCTCTTATAGTTCTTATTAGCCATCTCTAGTATCTAGAGGACTATAGCCTACTAGCTTTATAGCTAATATACCTAGTCTCTTACTAATAGAACCTCTATTAGTAAGGCCCCTTCTAACTTTATATTATTTATATTATATAGTATATAGCCTATTAGGGCTTCTACTAATACTATCTAGGTTATGCTATACTAAGTATTATTATAGATAAACTTAGCTATTAGTAGTTACTTTACTTAATTATCTTACTCTAGGCTATAGAAAGCCTAAAGAAAGTACTCAATATTTTAGTTTTATTACTCTATCTAGCTATCTATTTATAGGTAGTAAGCTATAATTAGCTTTTACTTAATAGCTAGTAAGTAGTATATTACTAACTAGAAATAGCTAGTAAAGAGGGATCCTTAGTTAGATACTATTACAACTAGAATACTAAATTATAAGAATACCCTTTTAACTAAAAGGGATACCAACTAGTCTACTATTAGGGTCTCTTATATAGGTATATACAGTATATACTTTATAAGTTAGTTTACTATAACTATGATACTATTATAGCTCTCTCTAGTAAATCCTTTTAACTTAAGTAGCTTAGTAATAAAATCTAGAGTAACCTATTCTTATAGTTAGCTAGATAGTAGTAGAGATACTAGTTCTTTATGAGGTAGGTAGTAGTATAGCTTTATCTATTAGTAAGTTATATATATCTAAATATACTCTATTATATCCTTCTTTATTAATCTCTAGAAAAATATCCATTTAATCCTTTTAAGTATATAGGTTACCTCTAGGTACCTCCTAACTAGCTTATTATAAAACGCTACTAAATTTTTTATCCTTAGTATATACCCTTTTAAGATAACTACCTTACCTTTATACCTAAGAACCCTATCCTCTCTCTCTAACTAATTATTCTCTAGCTTTTACTATTCCTTAGAGGTAATTACCTTATTAGCTTGTTATATTACTATAGTTTCTTTCTCTAGACTTAAAGTAAGTTCTTTTAATAGTAATAGGTATACCTTTATTAACTTACTACTAATAATTACTACTACTCTTTAGGTAAACCTACTTAGAAAGCTTTTTAGAAATATACCTTATACCTCTTGGTTTTCTATACCTAAGGGCTAATAGTCTAGCTACTATAATAGCCTATTAGCTATATTCTCCTTTCCTAGCTAGTAGTTAATTTTAAATTTAAAGAGAGATAGGTCTTAGAGTAACCTTACTTACTAACTATTAAGCTAGAGCTTACCAGTAAGGTAGTAGTACCTTAGGTAGTCTATTAAGAATATAATCTTACTTTAGGTATACAGGAGGTAGTACCTTTAGTATATAGCTACCTCTTAGATTATAAGTAGCTTAGCCTCTAGTATACTATACTATAGTTTAATACTCTTTAGCTTCTTAGATAAGAAAGTAATAAGGTACTATTTGTTCTTTACTAGCTATAATAAGATAGCTCTAATTATAAAGTTTAATATATCTATCTCTACCTATATTAGTAATACTAGGCTAAAGTACTATAGGATAGGGGCTTAGGTAAATATAACTTGGAGCTTATAGAAGGCTTTAATTACTTCTCTAGTTATTCCCTTTTCCCCTACTACCTTAACTATTAGTTAGTCTATAAGGGAGGTATATACCTTAAAGTAGTTCTTAATAAAGTACTAATAAAACCCTATAAACCTAAGAAAGACCTATATATCTTTAATACTAATAGGGAGTAGCTATTAGGTAATTACTTCTATATAGTTCTACTCTATAGTAATACTCTCTAGGGATACTACAAACCCTAGAAAATTAATTATCTTAGTAAAGAAAATATACTTCTCTAGGTTAGTATATAGGCTAGTAATATCTAACTAGTATAATACCTCTTTTACTACCTCTATATAACTAGCCTTATCCTTAGTAAAGATTAAAGTATTATTAAGGTATATAATATGGGTAATATCTACTAGTTTAGCTAAGGTATTATTTATATATACTTAGAAGGTTACTAGTATATTAACTAGCTTAAAAGGTATAATACAGTACTTAAAGTACTTATACTATATCTAGAATACCATTTTTTACTTATTACTAATATAGATCCTTACTTAGTAATATATATTCTTAAGGTGAAGCTTAGTAAAATACTTTACCTCTCTTAAGTAGTTAAGGATCTCCCTAATTAGTAGTAGTAATATATAGTTCTTAATTATAACCTTATTAAGGCTATAATAGTTTATATAAAGATATAACTTACCCCCTTTCTTTAGTATAAATAGAATTAGTACCCCTATAGGGCTCTATAAGGGCTAGATCTACCCCTTACCTAGTATATTATTAATATACTTCCTTAGCTCTTCTAACTCCTTTTCTATAAGGGGGTAAATAGAGCTAAATAGTAGTTCTACCTCTAGCTTAAGGTTAATAGTATAGAAGTTATCTTTATCTCTAGCTAGTTTAGCTACTAGGTTTATATTAAATATACATACCTATTTTTAATATTCTTTTAGTAGCTTAAATCTCTTTATCTTCTCTCTCTTTTCTCTCTTTACTATATAAGGTAGTAGCTCTAGTACCCCCTTAGCTCCTTCTATATATAAGTAGTAGACTAATAGGTTATATACTAGTAATACTACTACCTCTCTTTATACTCTCTTTAATATCTTTTTTCTCTAGATAACTTATAAGTAGCTTTTCTTTAGTAGATAAGTTTACCTAATTATTACTTACCTAAGATTTATCTATATCTTTTACTTCTAGAAGATCTCTAAGATAGTATTATATATACTTATATTACTTACCTAGTAAGTATAAGACTATACCTTTCTTATCTCTATATTATTTATTACTTCTATTACTAATACTACTACCTTATAGTTAGGTACCTTACTTCTTTATATCTCTAGTAACCCTACTCTCTCTCTATAAACCTCTAGTAATACCTTCTTATATAATATCTTCTAATATATAATATTCTTATCTATTCTAGAGTTAATTAATACCCTTCTTTTTTTCTATATACTAGCTACTTTAATATAGAAGTCTGCTTTAAAGTAGTAATATAGTTTCTCTCTCTAAGAGATCTATATACTATTAACCTCTATAGCTATTAGCTAGGTTACTAATATATAGTACCTACCTATATAATAAGGCTAGTTATACTTATAGTACTTCTTCTTTATATACTCTATTAATATATATTTTAGCTTACTATAGTTAAAGTATATAAGAGAGCCTTAGAAGTACCTTAGAGGTTATCTATATTCTCTTTATTTCTACTTAATCTATAGCTTAGGTATAGGTATATATATAGCTACTCTAGGTATTAAAACTAATTATTACCTTTTTGATTTATCAAAGGGGGTAGCTAATACTAGTACTAGGGTAATAGCTAGGGTCTACTAGTTCCTTCTCTCTTATAGCTTTTATTAGTCTTCTATTATTATCTTAGTATATATCTTTATAAGTATCTCTACTCTCTTTACTATATTATTTAGCTCTTAATAAGTAGCTAGTAACTTATATACTAGAATATAGCTTTATAAGTATAGGAGTAATTAGTTTAAGATATAGACTACTCATTACTTCTTTAGTTAGGGGTTTAGAATCTCTACTTTAACTATTTTATACTAGTTAATAAATTATTAGTATATCTACCTAGGTTTCTACTATATCTTATCTAGCTCTATAGCTATACTAAAGGCTTATATATTATTATTAGTAATACTGTTATAAAGCTAGGTCTCTATCTATTTCTAGGTAATTAAGCTAATATTACTACTATACTAGAGGTTAATATAGTTCCTCTAGCTATGTAATAAGTTACTCTCTAGGTAAGCCCTTATAAACTAAACTTTACTCTTATTAACTATAAATTCTTTCTATAATAGAGAATTAGCTTTATAACTTAAAAAAAAGTCTTTAAGGTTATTTTAGTTACCTCTTTTATATTAGATAGAGGCTAAATACTTAATAAAGGTATTAGTATATAAGTACTTAAGCTCTAGCTAGGTAGCTATAGGTTCTCTACTAGCTATATATATATTATTAATAGACTTCTTATTTTTAAGAACTATAATCTATTTAATTATCTTTCTCTTTTTTATCTTAGTTACTTTATTATTGAGAAGGGCTCTTAACTATTTCTCTATTAACTTATTAAGGTTAGTTATATACTATTTCTTTACTATAGTCTTATTAGTATCTAGTATAAGCTACTATATTACTAAGCTACTCCACTCTGTAATAGATTAGGATTAAGTTAATTATACTAGTACTATTATTACTCTAATAATTAGTATACCTATAAATAGAGAGAGATTAGAATATATTAGAAGCTATATAGTACTAAGTAAAAGAGTTAGTAGGAGGGTAGTTAGGGGTTATTAGTAACTGTTATTCTAATCTATTTCCTCCCTAAACCTTGATGTTATTATAAAAACCCCTTTTATGTGCCCTTTAGTATAATGTTATTCCGTTCTGCAGTGTCCCCCTGGCCCCACCCGGTGCCCCGCCGGCCCCGAAGCCGGTACTACTTTTAGGAACCTGACACTTTGGGAGACAGAACGTGCCCTCGTACTCGTCGTTCGTCGGCCCCGTGAGGTGAAACCTGGGGACCATCACCGTCGTGTAGCTTCTGGGCTCCTCGCCGAGGCCAAGGTTGATTTACATTAGCGCCGTCTTGTGGCCCGCGTTCCAGCCTGGTTGCACGGCGATGGCGCCGCCGTCGATGGGCCAGTGGGTCCGGTTCTGGGTCACGCCGAGCCCGCCGCCTTCGTGGTCATGTCAGCACGGCGATCGTTTTCAAACAAGACGAGCTGCCGCATCTGGTGCCCTCGTATGATGAGGGGAGACGAAAGCATACATGGATAAGTCCACTGCATCCCAAAGGGGTAAGTCGCATTCGTGATGAAGGTGTTGCCTCTCCATCCTGGATAGCTGATGATCGTGTGGCCCTGCACTAAGGCCGCAAGGAGCCAGCCAGTGACAAGCGTAATACTAGAACTGCTCATCATATTGGAGACGGCTTGGCGCAGAATGGCATGTCCGATATCACGAGTTACTCTTTCTGGGATACCAGCCCATTTTAAAAAGCAGCGTCAGAGCCGCACGCGGGATAACGCGGGGCACACAGACGTGTCGCCGCCGCTGAAGCGAACGTCAGCAGAAGGGGCGCTGAGTATCGTGCCGCCGAACTACGGCAGTCCGGTCAAATGATATATCAGTATCTCGACGCATGTCAGCCCTACCGGAAGACAGGCCGTCAAATAGCTGAACGGCCAGACATGTAGCTCACGCCTGTCGGACGATCACTAGCTGACAGCGCAGCACTCGGCAGTCCGAAGGATGTTACTTTGCCAAAAGCCTATTCAACTGCAGTAGCGGCCTGTACCTAAAAGAAGGGTTATTGTATGTATCTTTGCTAGCAAAGTTTCTGGGTTCGGCTGAGTCCGAGTGGACTGCTTTCACGGGAGCACGGGAGTACCCAGTCTGATTACCTTGAGACCTCATGTTGCGATTGATAATGAGCTGGTGCATTCCTTGAACAGCACCATCATGCCCACGCAAACGCTTGGTCATCACTTGGAAGCCTCGTTCGGTGAACCGGTCTGTCCCTCACAGACCGAAGACGAAAAAATTGACGTCAATGCCCTCTGGGCGAATCCTTTTTCCTGATGATCGTCCCAAATGGCACGCAAAATTGTCCCCCAAGAGTCATGTAGAATGGCGGACGGCTCAGATCGGAGGCAGCCTAGCCGGAAAACCATACAGATGTTCCTCCCGGTCAGCACTAGCAACGCGTCCATGAGACGTGGCGCGGCGGTGTTGCTCGACACCTTGGCCACCAAGAAAAACACCAATAGTCCTTTCTAGCAATGATATCAGTTTCTCCCGGTGAAAATTGCTGCTGGCCTTGCCATCTGAGAATCTCCGATTACAACACCAGTAATGAGATGGTCTGAGCAGTGACACGGTCACAACTTTCATCTAGGTATCTCGTGGTGGTGTCTCGCTCAGCTCGCACGCCTACAAGCCATTGGGTACCAGCGGGGGGGAGGCGGCATTGAAGACATCCTTGGCTGTGGACAGCGGTTGGTTAATTCCACTCCACTCTCGCTGTCATCTGCTGAATCAATCCCCATGATTCAACGCCCTGGGACGCCCTGGGCAATATTGGGCGTGGGGACTTCTGGCCCCAACGAGGACAGCACGAGACCGGGGACCACTCAACCTGGAGCATCCTTGCCGCCACAAAAAGCAATGAGAAGGTGAGAAGGGGTTCTGCAAGGGGATAGTAGGATTCGGAGCTAATCCCTGCCGAGGTCCCAAGGCAGCCCGTTATGGGAAGATGAAATAAATCAATAAACAAAAGACGCAATAACACTCTCGAGATCCGAGCATCCGAGCTCCATTTGAACTGAGTACACTACAGTAGACCCGGACCGCTTCCGGGTAAAGAAGGCCCTGTGGAGGAGCGGGGAAGATCTTCCTCCTCGCCGTTCCGCCAGCATGACGAACAGTGGAATGGTTTCCGCCCAGACGTCGCATCCTACAGGACGCGTCTAGTCTGGGCGACAAGAGTCTCACATCAGCCAGTAGAGAATGCTTTGCCAGCCCGGGCAATTCGTAACATGCTGTTCATCTGCCGGGCGTCCCTCTGAAAGTCCCGCAGCCTCGTTGAGCAGCGCGCCCAGCTGCGGCCCAGTGTCGACATCCGAACCCCAATACCCATCGAAGTTCCAGCGGGCGAGCGGCTGAAATAGCTGTCGATCATTACATCACCGCCAACTAGGCAGCAGCAGCAGCAGGTAACGCTGGGCCCTGGGAACCAGCGCAGCAATCTCCTTTCCCCCTCTTACGGATCAGGGGGGGGAGGCTGCTGACATGGCCAAACGAGATTGAAAGTGTGGTCACTAGCAGCGTCTCGGCGGCTCGGCTTCACATACCGATACGCTAGGAAGCGGTTCCTGGGGGGGAGGGGGGTGTAGGGGGCGCAGACGCTGGGCAACAAACAGGAGCAGGGGTTGTAGCGAGATGCAAGAAGATGGAGGGATTGTGTAAAACGACTTAAAAAGACATGCTTCTCTCTTCGCCACCCCTCTGAGAGTTGGACGTTTGGTATCTTCAGTTCTCATCTTCACCTTGACGACTCATCTCACATCCCAAAGCTACACCACCACCACCACCGCCGCCAAAGCCAAGATGCAGTCCAAGATCCTCCTCGTCGCCGCCGCCGCCGCCACCGGCGCCCTGGCCGTCCGGGACCTCTCCGGCTCCTTCCCCGCCAACTTCCGCCGCGGCGTCGACGCCCTCGAGGCCCGCGACGAGGCGGCCTGCACCGCCGCCGTCGCGGAGCACTCCACGGTGGCCGCCGACTTCCCCGCCGTCCCCTCGGCCCTCCTCACCGCCACCGGCGTCGACGTCCCCCAGATCACCGACCCGTGCCAGTTCCCCTCCGTCACCGGCTCCTACGGCCAGGCCCTCACCTCCTACTCCGCCGACCTGCAGTCCTGGCAGGACGCCCACATCACCGAGATCCGCGCCATCTGGTCCGCCTGCACCGACGTCCCCGAGATCTCCTCCCTCCTCGACCAGTTCGGCGACGCCATCTGCTCTACCGCCCTCGCCCCCTTCACCGGCACGGCCACGGCCACCGGCACGGCCACCGTCACCACGACCGCCACCCCCACTGGCGCCCAGACCTCCGCCGCCGCCGAGAGCACGGGTTCCGACGCGGCTTCCGGCTCGGCTTCCGGCACGGCCGCGTCCTCGACGGCCGTCCCCGCCGCCGCGCCCCGCGAGACCGGCATGCTCGTCGCCGCTGCCGCCGCCGCCGCCGGCTTCGTCGGTGCTGTCATGCTCTAAGCACATGATGTTTATGATTGACGCAGAAACAAACGCCATGGTTAGCGCGATGATAAGGGGCGAAATCAAGTGCTGGAAGGATATGAATGTATTGTCCATGTCAAGACCACTCGATCCATTAAAACAGCTCGGCGTCACCTGTATACGTTTGTCCATCGCAATTGTATAATACCCATTTGATAATGCACAACTGGCTTCCTCGTGAAATTTCCCCACGCAAGCATCAGCTTTTCTACACTCTGGAAAAGCGTCCAGCCAAGTCTTCGCTTCCACTCCACGGGCTACTACACATGGTGCAGATTTCGCAGTGGACACGAATCGGCAGCCCAATGTGGACCATGACTTCAACTTGGAAGTCGGCAAGCACCGGGAAAGCCGTGGGACTTGGGTCGCACTTCGTAAGCAGCTAGATGACTCGGAGGATTGGGTTTAGCATGGGTTCCTCCGTCATTTGACTCGCAGAACTGAAGATGCCTTACCTGGCCTGCTTAATGAAAGAACATCGAGCATCGGTTCCTACGGTTATATAATGGCCATAGATTGGTATCTTCATACACGATAACTGAACAAGGCCCTCAAGATATGTTGCCAGGCGCTCTACTCCAAGAAAACGGACATTCCCCGTCGCCCATTTTGACGCGATGACAAAGCCAACCACCCAGCTGAACCCTCAAGCCTGAGAGCAAGCCGAATCGTGCCCGTCCTACTGCAGTGGCCCACGCCCCGTCTACGCACGACCAACCCATCCCGCATTAATAAAGAAGTCGAATATGCGACCGCCCTTCTGAGAATCGAGTCTGCATATCTCCTTGGCTTGCTTCTTCTTTAAAGTGCCGTTGCTCTTGAGGGCCTCCTTGAGGATCTGTTCCTTGATCATCAGGTACGGCTTCGGCTGCAACCGCACCACTTCGCAGAGCTTGGCCTCCTCCGGCGTCAGCAGGTGCAGGTCCGGCGCGCCGTCCTGGGTGAGCTGGAGTGGCGTGACGCCCGGCAGGGCCGAGGCCATGTACCTCTGCCGTGTGATGGGACCGGACGGGCCTGTGCCGTTGGCAACAACGACCGTGCCGTTTGTGGTGGATCCATTGGTGTTGCCGTTGGTCTGAGGTTTGCCATCTCCGTCCGGTTCCCTGGGTTCCCTGGGCGGAATGGTACCGTTCGTGCCGTCGGGGGCTGGTGCCGCCCGGATGGGCAGCTCGGGCGCCACGAGAAGGGCGGCACCGCTCGGGGGGTCCGGCACAGCGGCTGCCTTAGACCGCTGTGCCGAGGCCAGGCGGTCCCTGTCCATGGATCCCATGGGTACGGCCTTCTGTGCCCGTTGCGCCTTTTCCGTCTCATACTTTTCTCCGCTGCGCAAGTCGCCAATGCGCACGCTTCGCCACTCCTGGAGCTGCTGAATGGCCTGCCGTAGGTTGAGCTCGTCAATCAGGCCTTGGCACAAGCTCTCAAAGTCATCGTGGTTCATCATCCGAGCAAAAGGTTTGGCCTTGTTCAAAAGGTCCCTTTCTTCCTTGCTCCTCTTCTTCTCCACTTTGGTATTCTCGCGGTATTCCAACAGATTGTGCTCGAATATGACCTTTTTCCTATCCACACGTTGCGTGAGGCGACAGTTGTAGATATCCATGACGGTCAGCTTCAGCTCCATTTCGGGCTCCAGTTCGCCTGTTCGGGGGTTGAGGCCGTCGCCTGGGTCGAACTGCATAAGCTGTACTGCTTCTTCTGCCTCGTTGGCATATTCCGTCTCGAATTCCAAACGACCAGGCATGTAGCCTTGAATCTCGTGACATGACGGTACCGAGGCAGTCGGTTTGGTCTTGGGCTGTAATGTGGGCGCGTTCTTGGCGGCTTCCTTCCGCTCCTCTATTCTGCGCTTCTTCTTTGCTTGGAAATCCTCTCTAGAGATTTCGTTCGCAAGATCCATGTCGTGCGGACTGCATCGCTTCGGTAGCGGGAAGCGCGGCGAGTCGACGTAGACTTTGAGGTAGTGATCCCTCACTTCGTCCTTGTGGCGGAAGCCGCCGATATGATCTGCGATATCGGCCCATGATCCCAAGCCATAGATCTCTGCGCCCTCGAGCAGCAGTAGTTCCTCGTCGGCGCCCCAATCACGGTCGAAGATGGGAAATGAGTTTTGTTCAATGACTCGATATGGATGTGTTTCGGGCTTGTGATTCGAGCTGGACTTTCCATGAGAAAAGCATTGAACGCAAAGATCGTATTCGTTGCAGGCAGAGTGCGCGCATCTGATGCGTACCTAGACGTACGAAAAGGCGATCGGTTAGTGTTGCGCGCAACATGCGATACGCGACAACCCTACGACCTTGTTGCGCCGGAAGACAACCGCGGGGCAAACCCCAACCGGCCAAGAGAAGACAACAAAGGACTTACAGTGGATGTGATATCTACAGAACAAATGTCGCAATGATACTTGACACCGCCCTCACCCCCCCGGGTGACGGTCTTTTTCCTGATGACGCCCATCTCGTCCAGGGCTGCGGTGGAGACGTGGAGGCCAGTCCCTGGTTAGGCTAATCCGACAGCGACCGACTCAATGCGCTGCGGGAGAATGCATACGGTAGCCTAACGGCGTGGGCTCGGTCGTTTAGTGTAGGCGGTTGATGGTAGTTGATGCGGATGTGAAGTTCGTCGATGGTATTGATGGATTTCGGATGACGAGGCGCGTTGCGATGGATTGACTGTTTTCCCAAGGTTGACCGTCGGAAACATCGACACAGCCCCAACCAGGAGTTACTCCCGATCCGGGGATCGATGGCGGAACTTGGAGAGAAGGTTATCCCGAAGTCTTTCCGTGGTCATTCTTACGTAACAGTCACAACGTGGCTTGTGGCCGTACTTACCTACGCCACAGACAGTTTGGCGCGACATCTATGACGGCTTTCTCCGGCTCCGCCATCCCCGCCCCTTCCTCTCGAGTACCTAGGTCGGTATGGACCAATCCCTGTCTTCTCCCTCTTGGATAATCACTCACCAGCGTTTCGTTACGTACCTAGGTATTGAACAGAGCACGAATATTGGGAATTGCTGAGGCCAAGACACTTGTGAGACGTATTGAGATACTACGACGAAGGGCCCCCCTACCAAATTCTTTCTTTTGACCCTTTAACTACTGCTGGACTGTTCTGTTCCAATCTCATGTATACCTACCGCAATGACGTCCTTCCAAGGTTCAAGCTTTTCCGCCTGTTTCCCGCCGCTGCCAATTAAAGCTGCGCGCGCAGCAATGGCGCGCTTCTCGGATGGTGGGGTTCGCGGGGCATTTCTTCATCTGTCCCTCCATCCTCTCTCCAATCTCTCCAGCAACCCCCCCGCATGCCGTGGCACGAAACCCTTCAAACAGGGATTAGACGTCACTTTGGATGAGCTGTTTTGTGCCAGCTTCCATCGGTCCTTCTGTTCCTCGGCAAGACGCGGCCGACAACTGGAGTCACGTCTAGAGGCTCGTCCATTCTAAGTTAGCCTCGCAAGAGAACCAACGACGTGACTTGTTTATAATAATATCCCGCCTCGGTTGATCGCATTCCCATTTCAGCTCTCAAGTTGTAGATTCCAGTCCGCTAGAGCTAGCTGTGCCAGGCACGAATCTAGTCCCCCTTCGTCGCAAAGTCTACCCCGCCACCACCACTGTGAAGAGCCATCTCACGCAGCCGCAATGCCTGAAAAGATCCTCGACGACATCTCCCACCGGCGGTACAACCCGTTGAAGGACACTTGGTTGCTGGTCTCCCCCCACCGGACCAAGCGCCCCTGGCAGTAAGAATGCGCCGATCAAAAAAAAAAAAACATAACGCGACATGCACTGAGACGGACAGAGGCCAGCAGGAGGGACCGTCCACCACGACGCTTCCCGAATATGACCCTAAGGCAAGCTGTTCTTGGCCGCGCACAGCCTCAGACCAGATGCTGACTTGGACAAGTGCTACCTCTGCCCCCGGAACTCCAGGGCCGTGGGCGACTCGAACCCCGACTACAAGAACACCTTTGTCTTCGTCAATGACTACAGCGCTGTCAAGGAAGAGCAGGCCGAGTACAAGCCCGAGGTCGAAACCAACGGCATGTCGTCCCGCGACACCCACCCGAACAAGCCATATCTGACAGTTCATTAGACCTCGCATCGTCGCTGCTTCGCGCCGAAGCGGCCACGGGCAAATGCTACGTCCTCACCTTTTCCGAGAAGCACCATGTCACCCTTGCCGACATGACGACCCAAGAGATAGCTCCCGTCATCGACGTATGGACGCAAATCTACGCTTCCCACCTCTCCCCCTCGAACCCGCTTTCCAAGATCGCCGCCGCCCTCGAAATCCCCGCCCCGGCCCCCGAAAGCACAGTGCCGCCGCCCAAGAACAGCCTGCGATACATGCAGATCTTTGAGAACAAGGGCGCCGCCATGGGATGCTCGAACCCGCACCCGCACTGCCAGATCTGGACGACGTCCACAATGCCCGAGGAGCCCGGCACCGAGCTGAAGCAGATGGCCAAGTACCGCGACCAGCACGCCGGACGACATCTGCTGGGCGACTACGTCAAGGTTGAGATGGAGAAGAAGGAGCGCACCGTCTTTGAGAACGAGCACTTCCTCGTCGTTGTCCCCTGGTGGGGTGTGTGGCCGTTCGAGGTCTTGGTTCTGCCCAAGAGGCACGTTCGCGCTCTGGTCGACTTGTCCGCCGAGGAGCGCCTGCAGTTTGCCGAAGCCATCCAGGAGGTCGCAAGGAGATATGACAATCTCTTCGAGACGCACTTCCCCTACAGTAAGTTGGCCCTAGATCTGCCGCGCTGCCAAGTAACTTACATTTCGACAGGTTCCGGTATCCACCAAGCACCACTCGATGCCACCGAGGACGAGGTCGAGAACAGCTACCTCCATATGCACTTCTACCCGCCTCTGCTGCGTTCCGCCACCGTCCGCAAGTTCATCGTCGGCTACGAGATGATGGCGGAGCCCCAGCGCGACATCACCCCCGAGCAGGCCGCCGCTCGGCTCCGGGCCACCGGCGGCGAGCTATACCGCAAGGTTATCCAGTAGATTAGGATTGCATACAACTGCGACATTCACGTGCGTTTCCCGATCGATAATAATGGTGTTTCTTGTGTTATTATTCTATCTCCCAGTAGCTGAGTGGTCGGTATTAGCGGCCTTGTTCACGCACTCTATCTATGTCCATACGCCGTCGCTGCAGTTTTATTTATAGAGTATATACTCTGGGTGTTGTATTTTGTCCATTTTTGGTCGCATCCCCGATTTCCTGTCAACAGCTCAAGGACTGTCAACGTAAAAGCTGCGAGCCAACGGCATCCAAATCAGAGCAGTAGTGGCCAGGGTAAAGGGGAATATCTGCGGCAGGCCGAAAGACATGCTCTTGAAGATGAACAGCTCGCTGGCAAAGTGGCCCAGCGCAACAACGTATGTCCAGATGGCGAGGTCGTACATGTGCGCATGACGGAGGTGGTAGGCAGCGTAGAGACGGACGATGCTCGTGAGGAACGTCCAGGTGCCGAAGCAGCGGGCGGCAAGGGGCGTCGCCTGATCAACGATGTCGGTCGCGCCCGCGGGTGCGGGAACGTACTTGTTCACCGAATCCTCCGGGTTGAACGTGTCGGATCGGGCAGGAAGCTTCTTGTTGCGGACGTATTTGCCATCGTACAGACGGCGCGAGTAGTGCAGGGTCACGAGATTCTGCACCGAGTTGCCGATAGAGATCAGGGAAAGCTGTGCGGCGGCCTAGTCAGTAACATTGATCACGGTCGTTATAGCTTGATTCCTTACGAGGAGCATGTAGTAGGGCAGAATACCCCCCTTTGCTGAAGGAAGAAAATCTGCGTAGGACGGCATTGCGACTGATTTTGGGGTTTCGGAAGCTTGGTCAAGATCAATTGGCGTGAGCGTCGGGAACAGAGTCGCGGCGCATCTATCGAGGAGATTACAAAATCGTACAGCTTTGCAAGAAAGTAATAGGCTTCCTGTTGTGTCTGTGGCTCGACCTTTGGTAGCTGTGGCTAACCAGACCCACTTTGCGACCGATTGGCCAGAGCCCCCTATCCAAAAGGACCTAAGCAGCCATGCACCCATGCAACCGAGGTACCTCTGTACCGGTGTACATAATACCTAGAAAGTTCAACAATTGAGGCAGGTGCCGAGGTGTGGCTGGTGAGATTTCTGCAATGCATTTTCTCACATTTGCGCATCTCAACATTTTGTCCGTGCTGATTCTTAATTAGTTAGGTATCCCCCGGACGAGCCGCGAATTCGAGGTCGCCTGCACCGCCCTCCACTCTTCGTCCTGTTTCACTCCGCAACCTCATAACGTTGACCGAAGAACCAGCGGCGGTAGTAAAACATGGCGGGATTGACCGATAACCTGGCCTACGTGCCCCAGCCTGTCCAGCTTCTTCTTGCTGGTATTGGCGCCCTTTTCCTGACCTCCAAAGCCCTGGGCTACGTCAAATTCCTCCTTGGAGTCTTTCTGCTTAGCGGAACTAGTGTAAGCAATCCTCTCCAACGCTCGGTGATCGTTGGAGAACTCGATGCTGACGCAGGACTGCACAACAGCTTCGCAAGTATGGCAAGCCCGGCACTTGGGCCGTCGTGACTGGCGCATCCGACGGTCTTGGCAAGGAGTTTGCCTACCAGCTCGCCAGCAAGGGTTTTAACCTCGTCCTCGTCTCCCGAACCCAGTCGAAGCTCGAGACTCTCGCTCACGAGATCGAGGCCAAGTTCTCGGGCAAGATCCAGGTCAAGGTGCTGGCCATGGATTTCTCTCGCGACGACGACGCCGACTACGACAGACTGGCTCAGCTCATCAACGGCCTCGACGTCGGTATCCTGATCAACAACGTCGGCCAGAGCCACAGCATCCCCGTCCCCTTCCTCGAGACCGCCCGCAGCGAGCTCCAGAGCATCATTTCCATCAACTGTCTCGGCACTCTGAAGACCACCCAGGTTGTTGCACCCATCATGCAGCAGCGCAAGCGTGGTCTCATCCTCACCATGGGCTCCTTTGCTGGCTGGATGCCCATCCCATACCTGGCCACCTACTCCGGCAGCAAGGCTTTCCTCCAGCACTGGAGCAGTGCTCTTGCTGCTGAGCTGAAGCCCCACGGCGTCGATGTCCAGCTCGTCCTCAGCTATCTCATTACCACCGCCATGAGCAAGATCCGCCGCTCGAGCGTCATGATTCCCAAGCCCAAGGACTTTGTCCGCGCGACACTCGGCAAGATTGGCTCCGGCAGCTACCAGCACTTTGCTTACACCTACACACCCTGGTGGACGCATGCACTGATGCTGTGGGTTGTCGAGAGCACCATTGGTGCTGGTCACAGCCTGGGCATCTGGTTCAATCTCAAGTCGCACGTCGACATTCGCAACCGCGCGCTCAGGAAGGCTGCTCGTGAGGCTAAGAAGCAGTAGATCAGAGCCAATAGACACGGTGACGAATTAATCACAACGTGGAGATGGAGGACTACAATACCTAGGTCATGCGGCATCAACGAATCGCCAAACGAGAGATCCTTCGATGTAGAAATGTGATGGCTAGGCTTAAAAAGGGGTATGCGGAGCATTGGGAAGCATTGATAGGCCGGCCCACCTTGGTGGCCCAGCTAGATCATAAGAGAACGGTGATCGTGGAATAAAGTAAAATCATGAGCTCAGGAACTGAAAGCATAAACGAACAGTCTCCGGTGCCAATCAACGGGCGTGACATTGCCTAATACTCTACCTTACCCAGGCCGGGACCTCCTGTCAAGCGTGTGGTATGAAAACGTCAGGTTCAGCCTTATGTCCCAATCGGGCTTAGCGCAGTTCTGGCGCGAAAATTCCAAGTGCCTGACGCCCCAGCCTCTCTGAGCTCCTCCAGAAATTGTTTACTGCTGCACTTTTGCTGCCCTGGCTCCGAAACACCATTTTGTCTTTTCCTCACCGAGCCACCGAAGCTCTTAATATCTTCAGTTTTCCTTTGTCCAGCTCGAGCTGTGCAAGGCTCCAACATCGCAGACGCACTTGCTGAATTTCTACCTTCCGAGAAGACGCCAATTGACAGGAAACAGCCTGCCACCACCCGTTGATGATTCGGTAGCGCGACCTCATTTCGCCATCACTGGCCGCCAGTTTGCGACGCGTTTCCCCGCCAGCCAGTCACCCGACCCCCTCTGCTGCTCGATAATATGTCGTACCCCCAGATGACGCCGGCGCGGCCGGTGCCAGGCGCCTTCTTCAACACGCCCGCAGCATCGCGGTTCGCCAGCGATAACAATCCCGCCAGGCGACGTCTATTTGCAGACGGCGAGACGAAGCAGGGGAGCTCAGCAACAGCAGGTAGCAACGCTCTCGTCGGGGCGTCGAACCTCGCCCCCGCGACAATCCCATCGACGAGCACAGGCGGCGGATTGGTGTCGACTTCCTCGTCGCAACCCCCTCAGCAGAATCTCCCGCCTGTGACGAGGGCTGCTCAAGCGGTCAATCAATTCCTCCAGTCGGACGATAACTACCCTGAGCTTGATTCCTACTGCAGACGTACGTCTCGCCCGCTTTCCGTTTCATCTCACCTCAATCGCGGCGAACTGACAACCACATAGCAGGAGCGTCGTCCGAATATGACTTCAACACGCTCGACTCGCCCTGGGCGCCCTTTCACAAGACTCAGATGTACCCGATCCCGAACCAGGTCTTCAGCCACTATAACACCGGTCAGCTCCAGACCCTGATGGGCCTGTTCGCCGAAATCAACCACGCTTGGGTGGTCATTGACAACTCGCTCTTTCTCTGGGACTACACTCACCCCGATCCCGAGCTCATCGGTTTTGAGGACCAGCCGCATACGATCCACGCCGTTGCTCTCGTCGCTCCCAAGCCTGGAATCTTCGTCAATACCATCACCCACATTTTGGTTGTTGCAACATCGTCTGAGATGATCTTGCTTGGACTATCCGCCGACCCCACTCCGACAGGGACGAAGACTGTCTCGCTCTACAGTACCAAGCTAAACCTCCCCCTCCGAGGTACTGATGTCAGGGTCATTGCTGGCACGGCCGATGGCCGTATCTTCTTCGGCGGCAGCAACGATACCGATATCCACGAACTTTACTATCAACAGGAGGAGAAGTGGTTCTCCAACAGGTGCGGCAAGATTAACCATACCAACCCCGGATGGTCGTCGGTTGTCACCCTCCAGAGCGGCTTTTGGGCACACAAGTCTCCAGAAGGCCTCCAGAGCATCGTTGTTGACGACTCACGGAAACTCGTCTACACCCTGTCGACCCGATCTACGATCCGCACGTATCACATGGATGGGCCTAACAAGCTCACCAAGGTTATCGAGAAGGAGAGGAATGCGTGTCTCCGTGACATCACTCACATGATCACTCAATCTCCCTTGCTCAACGATCGCACAACCTTTGTTTCCCTCAGCGCCATTCCCTCGCGCGAGGCCTCGAAGCTGCATGTCATGGTCCTCACCAACACCGGTTGTCGGCTTTTCCTCAGCGCAACGAGCTCCGCCTCGTACATGATCGGCGGCGTCTCTTCCAACACGCCCCCTCAGAGCATGCAAGTTCAGTTCATCAAGTTCCCTCCTTCAGATAAGCCCGGACGTTCTGGTACCAATAGTAACGGTGATGCCGTTATTGACCTGGGCTCGAGAGCCTTGGAATTGAGTAGGTTGGGAGCCAGGTTTGCGCCGGGCTACTTCCTGGACTTCGTTGTCAAGGAGAACGACCCAAACATCGACCTTCTCTTCGTCTCCGCCCCCGAAACCGGCCGCATCAAGGCGAACTCATCTTCTTCGACGCTCAAGTACTACGAGCATGGAAACTGGATCGACATTGGAAGTAGAGCTGAAGATGTCGGCTTGGTGACGAAGCCGTTCGCTGCCGCCAAGCAGCCCGTCGGCTTTGGCAACGAGCTTGCGGTCCAGTTTGACGAGCCTAGTACCGAGTTCGCCGTTCTCACCAACACCGGTGTTCACATCATCCGCCGCCGAAGACTGGTAGACACCTTTGCTTCTGCTATCCGAGGAGCCGTTGGTGACGAGGGCTTGGAGATGGAGACTAGAAAGTTCATATCCCGATACGGACGCGTCGAGACCATCTCTTGCGCCCTTGCTGTTGCTTGCGGACATGGTGGGGACGCCAGACCCGGTGCCACGCGCGCAATCGACCAGGCGACGGAAGACCGCGCTCGGGCCGTATTCGTGGATTTCGGCGGACAACCTACCATCACCGAGGCCGATGGCACACCTCTCAACACAACCGCTGTTCGTCTGTCCCCGAGACACGATGCTCTCTGCGTATACCTCACCCGCCTCATTCGTACACTCTGGAAGAACCATGTCGTTGCTGCTGCGCCAAACCCCGCTGGTGGTATCGCAATCCAGTCCGTGGTTCCTATCGCCAGACTTCACTCTATCCAGGAGCAGCTGGAGCGTCTCCGCAGGTTCCTCGACGCGAACAAGAGCTTCATTCAGGGCCTCTCTGGTCCCTCTGACCTCCAGAGGGTAGCCAGCAAGCAAGAGGAGGTTGCTCTCCAGGCAGAGCACCAGGCGCTGCACGCGCTGCAAAAGCTTATGGAAAGCATCTCCGAGGGTATTTCTTTCGTCTTGATGCTTTTTGACGAGCGCGTGAGTGACATCTTCACCCGTCTGGACGCGACGGCCCAACAAGATTTGAGGAACCTCACGTATGAGAGTCTCTTCTCCCAGGCTCCCGGAAAGGACTTGGCCAAGCTTCTTGTCAAGTCAATTGTCAACCGCAACATTGAGAGTGGTTCCAATGTCGAGACGGTGGCAGACGCTCTGCGGAGACGCTGCGGCAGCTTCTGCAGCCCGGATGACGTTGTCATCTTCAAGGCCCAAGAGCAGCTGAAGAGAGCGTCCGAGCAGCCGCTCAACAGCAACCTTTCCCGGACACTTTTGCACGAGAGCTTAAGACTCTTTGAGCGGGTCGCCGGCGCTCTCTCCTTCGCCAACCTCCACAACGCTGTGTCTCAGTATATCGACCTGAAGTACTACGCTGGCGCCATTCAACTCTGTTTGACCGTGGCCCGCGAGAAGGACAGGGGAAACAGCGCCCTTTCTTGGGTTCATGATGGCAAGCCCGCTAACGATTCTCGCGCGAATGCCTTTGCCGAACGCCGGAAATGTTACGAACTCGTGCACGAAGCTCTGCAACACTTGGACGCCGCATCGAGCAGAGAGCCTGAGACCATTGACGGGCGCCTGACGCTGATCGGAACCAAGCGTCTCGAAGCCTACAGTGTGGTGAACGACTCGGACGATGAAGTCTTCCACTTTGACCTCTATGAGTGGTACATTGAACAGGGATGGACCGACAGGATTCTCGCCATTGAATCGCCGCACGTCATCACATACCTCCAGAGCCTCGCTAGAACCAACGTTGGACATGCGGACCTTCTCTGCAAATTCTACACCACACGGGAACGGTACTTTGAAGCTGCTCAAGTCCAGAACGACCTTGCGCAATCCGACTTCGCCATCGGCATCAAGGACAGGATCACTCTCCTCAGCAAGGCGAAGGCCAACGCCAGCGTTGCCACGGCCGGTGTCGGCAGGCAACAACAGCAGGTCCTTGCTCACGAAGTCGGTGAGCTTCTCGACATTGCGAACATCCAAGACGACTTGTTGGAGAGGCTCAAGGCCGACAGCCGCATCGCTCCTGAGCGAAAGGCGGAGATCGAGGAGGCGCTCGATGGACAGGTTATATCGTTATCCGACGTAAGTTTCCATGTCATCCCCGGTCGCAGTCTGAAACTGACGTCTTTTTAGCTCTTCAACCAGTACGCAGATCAAGCCAATTATTACGATCTGTGCCTCCTCATCTACCACAGCGCCGACTACCGCAACCCCACAACGATCGCCCAGACCTGGATTAGTCTCATCGAGCAGATCCACGAGGAAGCGGTTGAGCGGATGGAGGAAGCTGGACCCGGCATTCCGATCCTTCCCTCACCATACGAATCTGTGTCTGTCAAGATCCAGAACATTGCCCACCGGACCTCATTGGACAGCTTCATTTTCCCCGTGCCCGTCCTTCTGCCCGAAATCTGCCGATATGCTGTCGAGTATCACCAGGATGCTGAGATTGGCGCCGACCCTACGTGGCCAGTGCAGCTCTTCCTCAGTCTCGGCGTCTCTCACGACATGGTCGCGCGCGTGCTCGAGAGTGTGTTCGACACACAGGACTACGGCTTCAGCGGTAACAATCGCAACCGCATCATCGAGCTCATTGTGTTCGCCGTTGATGTCTGGCAGCGCGAGGTGAAGCGCCGTGGCGGTGCTTCGACCAAGGGCGACGGGGCCATCGGTGCCTGGGTCAAGGACCTGCTTAGCAGGTGCGAAAACTCGCTTCCTCCTGCTGGCCAAGGCTCGAACCCCGGTGGCATGGACCTGGCGGAGATACGGAGGCGCCTACGGACGGTTCGGAGAGAGGTGGAGGGTCTGGTGGAGAGAGGCCCTTCTGGAAGCCTACGCTTCATGTAATGTCTGAACTTTGATCGCATTAGGGGGGAGGGAGAAGGGAGATGGTTCTCAAAAAAGAAGACAGGGGATAGAACCAATGAAGACTGATTGCGGCTCCAACTCAGGGTTGCGTCGAGAGCCGTGGCAAGTGTACAAAGAATAAGAGAGCAAAAGATTACCTTGTATTTGATGGGGAATGGGGTTTCGCCAGGCGCGGCTGGGACAGGCGATGTGGACTAAGGCTTTGGATTATTAGTTGATGTTTTTTTTCTGTGTGTCATGAACACATTCCCAGCGCCCAGGTGCCGGGTGTTTACCACGAACTTAACATGATGGTGTGGCTTTGATGGCATGTAGTCCTCTCATGGCGGTATCCCACGAGGCAACGAGTGATATCACGGCCCCGCGATGCCACTTTTTCCCTTCTTGGCCGCGCTCCTCCGGGGGCACCCTGCGTGCAGGTCAATGATGGTCGAAACGAATACTTGGTCCCATTTCTGTCAGACGGCCTCGTAGAGAAAGGGTATTTATTGATTGGGCGTCGTCCTGGTGGCAGATGACGCTAACCTTGAGTCCACGCTGACTGCCGCTTTGGAGGCGGAGACTTTTCGGTCATTTCCCAAATATGACATTCGCTCATGGTATTGATACCGAACTATTTAGGTAGAGCTCGCTAACCTGTTTTCCTGAAGATATCCTCACTTACAAAACTTATACATGCACCCCAGATCATTCACGGTTGAACCTTTCTAACATTCTTGTCGCGTCCGAGGTGCCATCCAAGGAAGTAAAACCATGACCACCACCAACAGCCTCCCAGAAGGCCCCATGGCCCCCATCTTCCGCGCCCTGGACAAGTCCATCGGCTCGCACTGGGAAGACGTTTGATCGATGTCAGCTGCAGCATGATGGCGCCGCTCAACGAGCGGCTCATCTCGCAGATGGGGCTGGGCGCGGAGACGGACGGGCCCATTGCCTTTCTGGACAGCGCCTGCGGGGCCGGGCCGGCGACGCAGGAGCTGTACAAGAGCGTCCCGCGGCAGGTGCTCGAGAAGAGCGAGGTTGTCTGCGGCGATAGCTCGGCTATGATGGTCGACTTGGTGAAGAGGAGGATCGACCAAGAGGGCTGGGTCGGGGCTCACGGGAGAGTCATGGATGCCATGGTTCGTTTTTGGAGATCATTCAAAATCCCACCGTCATGGTTGAACCGCGATACTGAACATGCACGTTTGCCAGGACTCCGGGCTGGAAAGCGACTCGTTCACCCACGTCGCCGTCAGCCTCGGTCTGCACCTCATCCCGCGCCCGGACGCCGTCGTCAAAGACGTCGTGCGGATCCTCCGGCCCGGCGGCGTCCTGGGCTGCATCACGCCGCACGCCGGCCACACGGGCTGGCTCGCGGAGCTGCGGACCGCCTTCGCGTCCTTCCCCTTCGTGGCGCCCCTCCCCGAGAAGAACTGGTCCCAGGTCCACGAGGTCGGGCGGTGGTACGACGAGGCGTGGGTGCGGGCGTACCTGGAGGAGAACGGGTTCGGCGCCGTGGAGGTGCGCGTCGAGCGCGGGACGACGCCGATCAGGAACGCCGGGCACTGGCTGGACGTCTTTGGGCCGGTCGTGGCGCTCGTGACCGGCACGGAGTGGAGCGAGGAGCTGAGGGGGGCGCACGGGCCGGAGGAGGTGAGGGCGCTGATCGGAGAGCATCTGGAGGAGAAGTACGGCGGGAAGGGGTGGGATGTCGCTTATGCGTGCATCGTTGCCTCGGGGGTTGTGGCGAAGTGAGGTCGTGGGAGTGAGTGACGTGTACAGCCATACCGACGCTGGACGAGAGGTCCTTTTAACGGACTTTTGCGAAGCATAAGCATATCGTGTCGGATAGTTGAACTTCACAGGATTGGCTGATTACACCGAGAAATACAATCTTTCAGCCCTGAAATTGAAAGGAACCCCGGAGCTTGGCTAAACACATGGGCGTTTGTGGCGTATATTGCCCGAAATGTCGAGTCAAGCATCAGCGCCAGCCCATCGTGTTTGCATGCAAGAGCTTTTTACTTGTGCAGAGAAGAATCGGAAAGTGATTGGCGATGCTTTCATGGCTCTCCGTTGGGCCTTGGCATGCAGGCATCGCACAATATGTGGCGTCCAATAGACGACAACCAAGGAGCTAAAAAGACCTCGCAGGCCAGGGCGAACCAACGAGCCTGGTTGCCTTGTTCGTCATCAGTTGGGCTTACAACGGTCACAGCCTGATGGCAAGTTCATGGCGAACCGCTCGGCTTCCCGCCGTGGTCTCCAAGACGAGAGGTATATCATCATACCACGGAACCCCTTTCCCATCGCATCCCGGTTTGCTCACGTTCCAATCCACATGCTCTTGAGTTCGCAACACGGAACACTTACAGTCGGACATCCATTCTCAACCTTTCTCATCTGGCCGTCTCTTTTCTTGCACCCCTATCCGGCATCATGAGCTTTGGCCTGTTCCCAAACGCCGTGGGCGACTTTCCCTCGTTGGATATGGACGACGGCTCGTTGGATATGGTCGATGGCAACTGGGGCATTCCGATACTCTCCGAAGACTACAACGACAACATTGAGTCGATCGTCTCACCCAGGGCCGCAATGCTCCTCACACAAGACCTTGCCATTCGCTCAGCACGACCACCTACTGCACTTGCACCACCTGCCACAAAAACTCCCATCAATATGCCAGCCTTCACAAATCGAGCCTCACTTCAGCGTCCCGAAAGCCAAGAAGACTGGGAGTCGAAGAAAGAGATACTCCGTATTCTGTATATCAACGAGAACATGCCGCTCAAGGATCTGATGAGCACGATGTCGTTGAAACATTCGTTCTCGGCCACGTAAGATCCTCGATACATATGAAATATGATAAAAGCGCTAGCTGACAATGGACCAAAAGTGAGAGGATGTATAAGCGACAGTTCTTGAAATGGAACTGGAGAAAGTACAACACCAAAGGCCGCCAGCAGAGCCACATCAGCGGCGAACTTTTGGAAACTCGTGGCGGAGAGCCCACTTGCAAACGACCGACAAGGCGACGAGCGATCGGTTCGACTAAGCAGGCACGGAACTCTCCATGGCGTGGTCACACGTACTATGGTTCACGCTTAGACCGAAAGACCCATCTCAAGTCATCGTTTCCATCCTCACTACTCTTCAGCAACCAGTGCCAACGATTGATGGAGGAGCTCTATATTAGTCTCCGAGACCTGATCTACGGCAGCGCGCGGCAGTGTCCTGTCTGGATAAATTGCTCAAAGTTCGACTATTTCAGATATGACTCGGATGATATTATATCCCAGTTCCAAGTGGCCAGCAGATTTCTAGAAGAGAAAGATTTCCAAACGTCTGGCATTTTTCTTCGTCAAGCATTTCGTACAGTCGACACAATCGTCGAGAACGAAAGTTGCAGCATCTTCAGAGTATTGCTTTTCGACGTTCCTTACAACCTCTACCTCGATGGGAGAGACGAGGAGCTAAAGCATTATCTGTATTACGTTTCACAGATGCTGAGTGCCAAGAAGTCCAGAGAGCCCATTGCAGTAATGGCAACGACCATGTACGCAATATTTCTTCAGTCTCCAGCACAGTTCTGGGACTCATTACTGCAACTGTACGGCGTGACTGCGAAGTATTATGTAGCCACTCGAGGCTCCGATGACTTGGTCAGTTTGAGCGCATTACAAGATGCACTACTGTTTGAGAACGATTATGAAATTCCAGTCTGGGAGAGTGAAAGCATTCTCAAAACCTAAAGCGATATCCTGGACGATGCGATTGATAAGTTCGGCGAAAATTCAGACCAGGTCATAGAGGCTGAGTTTCGTACCTTGTACTACATGGAATGGTCGGGCTACTGGGTGGATTTCGAAAACTTATGTGCACGTCACATCAGTCGTATAAAAGCGAAGAATGGAATTTACTGGGATGATTGGGATTTTGACAACCTTGACGACATGGCTTGGGGTCTGTGGCGCTTGTCTCGGTTTTATCAACAGACAGACAACAACGATTCGCACATTCAGTGTTTGAACGAACTTATCGATGTTTTTAACTACATGGAAGAAAAGTATGGAAACATCCGGGGACGTGGTACTCGGGCAGCAGAATGTCGAATGGATCTTATCCAGGTGCTAAGTAGACTCGGTCGACTCCAAGAAGCTTCGGAGGTCAGATTGGATTGGGTACGATCGGGCTGTCTGAGAGAAGTTGTGGAAAACGATATTGAGGTTAATCTCATTGAGATCTAGCGTCGACTCGAGAGGCATGGTTATTCGAATTGATATAAGTTTCCAAGTTATAAAGGTGGCTATCGTACAGGTAAACTCGTGTGCTGAAAGTGGATGCCGGGATATACCCCGCACACAGTTTAAGGTTAGAGAGGGAGTATGGTACGAAAGAAAGAAAGATGGCAGGATGTTCAGTGATTACAGAGCAGATCCAGTCCATCTCGTCCAGGCTGAGTGATTGATGTTGGGGAGGGAGAGTTCAAACAAAGATGGAGATCCGTCCGTGCCAAAGGCGCACGTGACAGCGACAATGTGGGGCTGGCTACCTTTTATCGTTATCCCTTATCGGGAGCCGTACGGATCGCAGGGGGGTCTTGGCGACAGACAGCTGTCATTTTTGGAAAGCCCATCCATCCATCCCTACGTACATCCATCCTGCAGCCCACAAACTCCGGGGAAAGCTGGTCCCGGGATCGCATTCCGTTGCTGGCTGGCGTCCCTTTCCGAGTCAAGGCAATGCCCCGGTCGACCTGAGGAACAAGACCATTCACTTTCCTCATCACAGCGGTGGTTCTACTTGCTGCTGGTGCCGCCGCTTACGAGAGACGGCGTCAATAAACACACTGCGCGCGCGCATCATGGCGTCCCTTGCGCAATTCCTGCTGGGCCTTTTTGCTCTCTGCTGCGTCGTCCAGCTCGCCGCCGCGCATCCCGAGGACGGCCTCCCTTCGTACCACTACGGCGCACCCATCCACGTCGAGTGCATGAATCGCAGCTCGTGAGTTCGCAACCCGATGCCTTTGCAGCTACTTCTCTATCCCTCTATTCTCTATCCCTCCATCGACCGACCTGGCCTTTAGCTGACACTACCTCTCCTCCCCTGCAGCGAAACGGGCGAACACATTGAAAACTCCAAACACGAAATCGAGTGGATCCCCTTCCCCGTCTGCGAAGAAACGAACAAGCCCCTCGAGTTCCGCTACGGCCACGAGGGCGAGCTGAACTGCACCATCCCCATGGTCTCGGACCCCTTCTTCCACCTCCTCGAGTTCTTCATCCACAACGACGCGCCCCTCTCATGCCGCCTGCCGGCCCGTCCCGCCCCCACCATCGAGGTCGTCGGCGAGAAGCCGCACGAGCAGGAGTACATCCCCCTCGTCTTCGCCCTCGCCGGTACCCTCCAGCGGAGCCACCTGCACGTCAGCACCCACATGAACGTGCTGCTGCACAGCATGCCCAAGCACCACCTGCACCCCCACGACTCGGGCGTCCTCGACTCCGGCACCGCCTACAGCACCAGCCCGCTGAGCCACATGGACGGCATCTACACCCAGAGGCTCGTCATCGGCGACCCGCTGCCCCTGCGCCTCTCCGTCAGGTGGTTCCCCACCCCGCACCTGCCCAAGTCCGAGGGCCACGTCGAGTGGCAGGGCATGGGCGGCCACATCTACGCGAGCACCGTCTTCTACATCATGTCGTCCTTCATGGCCGGCGTGCTCGTCGCCGCCACCTACTTCTTCGGCGTCGTGCTGCCCAAGAGGCTGCGGGGAAGGGGCATGGGCGGCGCCACGCCGCTGGGCTACGGCCTCAACGGAGTCGGTAATGGGTGGGGATACTCCAAGACCTCCAAGCGGATGGACTAGA
The DNA here is from genome assembly GCA_016618095.1 of Colletotrichum echinochloae. Lineage (NCBI taxonomy): Eukaryota > Fungi > Ascomycota > Sordariomycetes > Glomerellales > Glomerellaceae > Colletotrichum > Colletotrichum echinochloae. Next base: position 1,914,484 of record JADEZT010000008.1, read on the forward strand.
CACATCTCCAACGAGGAGTGTGTGTGTGTGTGTGTGACGGGAGAGATTTGTACGATTGTTTCGATTCATGTATATTCTAACGCCAGTTTTCTGAATGGACTTTTGTGACGGCCGCTAGGAGTTCATCTTGGGAACAAAAATTTAGCTGGGCTACGGTCTTGTCCTGTACAGAGTACAATATGGACTGGAAAAAAGAAAGGAGTTTTGGGATTGACAGGTTGACTGGGGCCAGGCATGCTGTCTCGAGATATGATATCCTCAATGGAACCACGACTGCTTGGAATCACACACGTACACATGCGTCCGCTTTCTACTGCAATTTCGCCTTGTCTGCGGCCTGCACCCTCCTCAGAATGCGCAGGCACATGTCCGCCCCCATCAGCGCCGCTAAACGCCTGTCAGTTGCTGAGATGAGCTCCCGGATATGTGAGAACGTAAACTCACGGATCACGACCCAAGGCCCGTACAGGTTAAAGACGAAGACGTTCTTCTGGACTTGGCTGTACACGGCCGGATCCCAGTGGAGGGTGTCGTAGATGCAGGTCAGCGTCGTGAGGGCGCACTCGACGGCGAAGACGAGGACGGCGAGCTCGAAGCCGGCCGTTGTGCCCGTCCGCCGAGAGAACCTGTAGACCATCCAGACGGCCATGGGGAGCTGGAAGAAGATCTCGAGGTAGGTGAACAGCTTGTACCACGAGGGAAGGCCATCGTGCGGCGTGACGAAGTAGGGGTCGTTGTAGGTCGAGATGTAGAAGTCGCGGAGCCGCTGCAGGAAGTGCAGGGGCGACGACGGTTCTGCGTACAGGCTGGACGGGTAGAAGGGGACCAGATCAACCACTGGTGGAGAGGGCTTGTGTCAGTGTGTGCTCCTGAGGGAAACCGTGGGAATGATGAGATGAGTAATACTGCCGTAGCTGTTCCACTGGGCAACTAGGGCATCAACGAGGTCAATTGGAATTTCCTCGGCTCGGACACCGTGCAATTGGGATCCGAAAGTGTTCATCATGGAGGCAGTGCTGTTTCTGAACGGGTGTTCGAAAGGCCTTGAACTCACACAGAATTGCTGAAAGCTGGATGCCTGAGATAACAAGGTACGCGTTGTCGCGCCATGTCTTTGGTAGAGCTGACATAGTCTTAGTCAACACGAATGGACGTGATAGCTCGAGGGACCGTGTGAGAACGAGTGCAAGCGTGACAGTCGAGAGCTAACGCGATGAAGTATTATGAAAAGGTTGACGGTTGGCGTGATGAACTGGGAGGCAAGGCAGTAGGGCGGAATCCGTGGTAGCAGGTAAGCTGACCATCGGGAGGGGGGGTTACCTAACCAAAGCCCCACAGAAAATTTCAGAAGTGGGGCAGGCAGGAGGTTATATAACCATGGTTAGGTAACCTCATAATCATCTAAACTTTCCCTTCTACATATCCACATGGGAGTGGTTTAGAATCAGTTCTAAACCTATTCTAAATAGATAATAATAATATATTCCCTCCCCTTAAGGAAGGGATACTACTTTTTTACTAGGTATAACTAGATAGTACTATAAGAGATATCTTATATACCATTAATCTGATCTAAGCTCTCTAAGCCTCTTAATTAATAAGTTACTTTAGAGAAAGTATTTTAAACTAATTTGAAATATATTTAAAACTAACTTAGTATTAAGATAAACCTTATTTAAAGCTTATACTAAATCTAATATTAATATTAATAGAAGTATTATAAAGTAAGTATTATAACTTTTATAATATATATACTCTTATCTAAAAGATAATTTATATATCTTATATTATTAAGTATTTTAAAATAAGTAAAAAAAGTATTTTATATATTATAAATACTTAAATTATTAAAAATAATGATATCAAAGCTTTTTAGAATATAATAAAAAACTAAGTTTAGATTGATTTGAAAAGGATTTTAAACTAATTTAAAACTAATACTTAATAAGTTTAATATAACTATATATATACTTTTCTAACTAAGTATATTATATTAGCCTTTTTTTAAAATATTATTTATCTATATTTAATATATAATTATATTAAAAAAAAGCTTACTCTTATTTTAATTAAAATCTATCTTTTTAGAAGTATTAAAAAGTTACTTCTAAAATAGTTTAAGATATTATAGAGCTTTAGAATAAGGTAGATAAGCTTAACCTTAAAGAAAAAGTAGTAATATAAGTAATTCTAAATCTATTCTTAATAAATTTAAAATAGGTTTTCTTACTAACTCTATCTTTAAGATAGGTAAGAGTATAATAATAGTAGTTTAAAAAATAAACTATATATATATCTTTTTATTCTAATTACTTTCTTTAGGTACTTAAGTTAGACTATAGAGTAAGTAAATAAAACTATAATAAGATAGATTTAGAATAAGTTTAGAATTAATCCTAAACTAATTCTTAATAGTTTATTATTAAAACTTTCTAGCTTATAGCCTTATATAAGTATTAAGGTAAATCTAGCTTTAAGAATAAGACCTATTATATAGGATTTCCTTTTATTAAGTTTTAATCTTATTTAGCTCTTATAAAAACTATTCTTTAAGAAAAGAATATATTAAAGATACATTATAAAGAATACTATCTCTTTATAAGTAATTACTAGAAGCTAAAGTAATATAGTATAAGAATTAATTCTAAACTAATTCTAAATATTTACTTAGTTAGTTCTTTATAGATATAAATTATATTATTTCTAAATTAATTCTCTAGATATCTTACTTAGTTAAATTTAACTTTTAAATCTTATTTAACCTCCCTTTAACTTTAGTTATTCTATTAATATTATATAGAATTTATTATTATCTACTACTCTCTCTAATAAAGCTACTAATAAGTATTATATATAAGCTTTAGAGTATAATTTAAAAGATTAACTAGCCTAAGACTAGCTTAAGTAAGAAATCTTTTTATACTACTTCTAAACTAATTTAAGACTAATTTTAAATTAATTTTAAATACTTTTCTCTAGTCTCTAGAGCTCTAGGAATTCTATAATACCTATAGTAAGAAGAGTATTATTAATATCTATATAAGTCTCTTAAATATAGACTTTCTTAAAGCTCTTATTTAGAAGTAAAAAGCTATAAGCTTTTCTACTAGTTATAATTAGCTAGTAATTTAGTATAAGTATTAATATACTTAAAGTAGGTACTAAATCTAAATAGAAATATATTAAGAATTAGTTTCTAACTAGTTTAAAAAGCTTTTATATAGGATTCTAAACTAATTATCTCTAGTATATTTAGTACTTTAAGAATAATAGAGGTAATTATATATATATTACCTTCTATAAAAAGTAAGCTAAGCTATAGAAAAAAGTAGCCTTTAAGACTTTTTAGTTAAATACTAACTTTAAGTATCTTACTAGCTAGTATAAGGTTAAAGTAATTTAAGGCTTTTATAATAGCTTTTCTTTAAAAGGTATATTAAGAATTACTTCTAAATTAATTTTAAATAAGCTTTATACTAATTCTAAACTAGATCTAAGTAATTTTACTTATATAGGTATATATAAACTATAAGAGTATAAATATATATTAACTAATATGTATTATTATATTCTAAGTTCTTAAGAAATAATATAGATATATAGTTTACTAGAAGTATCTTTATAATAAGAGCTTAGTAGGTATTACTATTAACTAAGACTATAAGAATTTAATTAGTAAGTAATTTTAACTATTTCTAGAGTAGTTCTAAACTAATCCTAAAAGGTTTTAGCTAGTACCTCTTAAAGGAATATAACTTTAAATACTAGCTATAAGACTAATAGGTTAAGTACTATATATACTTCTATATAGTCTACTTTATTTATAGTATTAAGTAATATTACTTAGAAGATTGAGATCTAAACTTATTATATAACTAAATATAAAGCCTCTTATTCTACTAGTTAGAGAAAGACTATTAGTTACTTTATAATCTCCTAGCTAGTAAGTAGTTCTAAAAATATTCTAAGTTTATTTTAAATTAATTAGAAATTAATTTAAGGTTAATATTTTCTTAAGGTAAACCTAGAGTAACTATATAAGCTTAGTATAAGGCTTAAGTAATAATTACTACTAGTTTAAATTAAAAGTATTTTAAAATAACTTTAGATAATTAGAATAAACTTATACCTTATGTAAATACTATTAAGGTATTATATAAGGCTTTATATATATAAAGTAGTTAATATATTTCTTTTCTTTTCTATATTTACTAGTATATTAAAATTTATTTAGAACTAATTTTAAACTACTTAAGAATCTATTTCTAATTACTTTAGATATACTAAATATAATTAATATATTATAAAATAAGATATAGTCTTTATAATACTTAGGATACCTCTTATATAGTAGGATACCTCTTTAATTAAGTATTATAATACTATTACTAGCTACTCTAGTAAGAAGTCTAAAATCTATTTTAATTAATTCTAAACTAATTGAAAATTAATTAGAGGTAAAATATATATACTAATAAGACTACTAATAGTAATAAGATAATAAATATATTAAATATATACTTTTAAAATACTAAAACTAATAGTAGTTAAATAAAGGATTTATTATAAAGTTAATAAAATTAATTTAAACTCCCTTTTAAATCTCTTCTGAGTTACTTCTACTATTATAAAATATATCTTAAAGGCTATCCTAAAGTATATTAAGAAGTTAATCTTATACTCTTTTTAAAGCTACTAGAAGCTTATTATAAAGGTATTTAAAATATATTTAGAGTTAATCTCTAAGTCTAAGTTAAGTTACTTCCACTAGAGTTATTGGAAATACTTAAAGTAATAGTCTATAAAGAGCTTTAGTAGTTAATTAATTAAATAAAGTATAGAGAAATAAAGAAGAAAGCTTAGTATAAGAGAGAGAGTTACTTAAATTAGAGGAAAAAAGGCTAGAGTTAGAGAAAAAGAAGCTTATATCAGAGAAAAGGAGGTTAGAAGTTAAGAAACAGTAATAAAGGTTATAAGAGAATTAGTTTTAAAGTAGTTCTAAGTTAGTTTTAAATTAGATTAGGTTTAATTTAAAAGAAATTGTTACTTAATAAAAGATTTCTATAAATACTTCTTAATAGTATAATAAGTTATTTACATTTCTTACTTTTTATTTCTTTTACTTTTATATAAATATTTCTTTATAGTTACATAAATATATAATTTATATTAATTAAAGGTTATATTATCTTTACTTTTTAAATTATTAAAAAGAATTTAAAAATATCTAAATAAAAAATAATTTTTACTTTTAAAGTTTTTTAAGTAATACTATAATTAAAGTATAAAATATAGAATTATAATATTTATAATTTTAATAAAACTAGCTTTTTCATAGAAATATTATTATATATAAAAGTTATTATAACTTCTAATTATAAGAGAAAGCTTTTTATAAAGTAACTAAGTAATTATGAATAGGTTTTTATTATTTAAGATATATATATAAATACTTAAATATTACTTTTATATAGTTATTATTATAAAATATAAATTTTACATTTTCTCTTAGTATATTAATAATTAATTTCCAACTTGTTATATAATATATTTATTTAAATAAAAAGAAATAAATAAGAAATAATACTAGTTTAAATAAGTTAGTTAAAGTATTTTAACTAATATATATATATATTTATATAAAAGACTTTTATTATCTTTTAATTCTTAATAATTATAATAATTATAAATTAACTAACTTTAATAAATATTATAAATAATTAAATATTATTACTTTTTATATACTTTTTTATTTATTATATATATCTTTATTTTCTAATATTAAATAATATATATATATATAGCAAGTAAGCTAATATAGTAAGTAAGCTACTTCTTTATTATACCTTAAAGGCTACTTTTTTAGCTATTTTTTAAAAATAAAAATTAAGCATAAAGAAGGTCTAGTTTTCTATATTAAGCTTTAATAAGGGTTATATTATAAGGAATAATACTATAGAAAATACTTACTTACCCTAACCCTTATATACCTAGCTAACTACTTATCTAGAGGTTTAGATAAGAGATATAAGAGTTAGAGTAAGTAGGTATTTTCTATAGTATTATTTCTTATAATATGACCCTTATTAAAGCCTAATATAGAAAACTAGACCTTTTTTAAGCTTAATTTTGATTTTTAAAAAATAGCTAAAAAAGTAGCCTTCAAAGTATAATAAGAAAGTAGCCTACTTATTATATTAGCCTAATCACTATATATATATATATATATATTAGTTTAGCTTATTAAGATACTTATATAATAAAATTAAAGCTTATATGATAAATAAAAAATACATGAAAAGTAATAATATTTTATTTTTCAAATAATGTTCTTTATCTTAATAAGTAAAAATAATATATAAACTAGTTTTAAAAAAATAAACCTTATACCTTTTAATTCTAAAGTTATTATTTTTTATTTGGATTTTAAATTAAAAATACTAATATTATTAAGATTATGTTTAAGTAGTTAAAGCTTTGAAAATCTAAAGATACTATTTATAATAAAAAATGGTATATAAAACACTAATCCTATTAAAAAGAAAATTTAAAGATTAAAAAAATATTATATTAATAATAATTTATAACCTTATTAACTTTTAAACTAAAGAACTTACTAAGTTATTATATAAGGTTACTATTTTTAAAACTAAGACTTATAACCTATATATAGAAATATAGATATGAAATAAGTATTAAAAAGTAAAAAAATCTAATTATATTTTAAAAGATTACTTAATATTACTCAAATAAAAATATTGTAAATAAGAAAAAGTAATATTAAGAACTACTAAAAGAAATAACTTTTAAAAAAAGAGTTATATAGAAAGTATTAAACTATAACTAGAAATAATAATATAATGAGTTAATTATAAAGATACTAAATATAATAAATAGATTTATAAAATAATTTAAAATAATAATAAAAAAAGTAATAAGCAATTTTAATTAATTAAGTATATTATAATTAAATTAACTTATATAAAAAATAAAAAGATAGATAACTTATTATAATAAATAACTTATCATATAAGTATATTATATTAAGTTTAGTTATATTTATATATATTATTTAATTATAAGTACTTATAAAGTATATTATATTATTTTAAACTATAAGAAATAAATTCTTATTACTTAATAATAAAAAAGAACTTATAAAAACTAATTCTAAATTAATTCTAAGAGCTTAAGAACTAACTACTACTAAACCAATTCGAAAGTAATTCTAAATTAGAAGATTCTCTTTTTAACTTTACTAAATACTCTAGGTATTACCTTACTAAAGTAATTCTAAATATATACTTAACTAATTTATAAGTAACTTTTATTCAATTTAGATTTATTTTTATACTTAAAGTAAGCCCAAACCTTATAATTAGGGTTATACTTAGTAGTAAGGTAGGACTTTAAATTAATTTAAAATTAGTAATAAATTAATTATAAATTAGTTAGAAACTTACTCTTCTTAGTAATAATATAATAAACATATTTATTAATAAAGCTAATATTCTTATATATCTAAGCTATATTAGACTAAAATCAATTTAGAATTAGTTATAAATTAGTATTAAATTAATTATAAATCACTTACTAGAGAGACTTTACTATACTTATATATAGAGATATATAAGAGGAGAGTAAGGTCTAAGCCTTATACTTCTTAGAGGGAGTTAGGATATCTCTCTTATTAAGAGTACTAGTAATAAAACTAATAATATAATTATAGAATTCTAAAAAAGATTAGTTTTAAATTACTTATAAATTACTTTTAAATTACTTATTTATAGCTTTATTATTATTCTTAATAGAATTAGTACTAGACTTATAACCCTTAATTATAATTAATATACTATTTAGCTTATACTTCTTAATATAGCTCTTAAGGTTAGACTTAGAGCTAAAGTAAATATTCTATAGAATTAGGTTAGAATTAATTATAAATTACTTATAAATTAGTTAGATATACCTTAATATAAGTAATAAAGCTAGACTTACTACTAAAGTAGTAATAAACCTCTTCTAGGGTAAGTATAATTTTATTATCTTAAATTAATTAGAAACTAGTTTAAAAGTAAAAAAGAATTAATTATAACTTACTAACCTTATTAAACTTAAAGGGTAAGAAATTACCTAGATATTTATTAAGGTAGCTATTAACCTTACTAATAAAGTACTACTAATACTTAAGTTAAATTTATTTAAAAGAGGTTTTAAATTAATAGAGAAAGAGATAGAACTTATAGTATTCTTATAAAAAGGTATAATAAGAGAATTTATTAAACTAATTTAAAATTAGTTAGAAAAGAGAAGGGAATAAAGGTAGAAAGAGGAGAGAGATAGAGGCCTTACTATTATTATTAAAGGGGTTAAGAAAAATAAGAAAAAGAGTTATAAATAGGTTATACTCTTATATAAAATAGTATTATAGCTAGATTTCTAATAGTAGGTTTTTTATTAAAGTATAGCTAAGGCTATAATAATAATTAATAATATTATACTTACTAGTATTCTTATTAATATATTAGTTACTTAGTAATTAATTAGATGGTTAATAAATAGGTAATAGCTTATATAACTTAAGAAATAATTTATAAAAATAAGTAAGTATAAGAAGTTTAAAAGTTATCTAAGGATATTTTATAAGTTAATTACTAAAGAGCTATAAAAAGTATTCTATCTAGAAATAAGTATCCTTATATTCTCAGTACCTATTCCTAGGACTAATACCTAGATATTAGTCCTTGATAATAGACTGCTCTTATTATATTGGTCTTAGTCCTGGGACTGCTTATTAAATATTAGTCCTTCTTATCTTTATATTATCTTCCCTAGTTCCTCTATTCTAAGGAGTTAGCTATCCTAGTCCTATATCTTATCTATATAAATACTATACTACTTGCATTCTACCTTATCTAGATAGGGCTACATTACCTATAGCTTGTTGGGTTATAATATTAGGACTTCTCTCTAAAGGTCTTACTCTTAAGACCTATAAGTAAGTTTTATCTTCTAGGTTAGGGAGTTATTAATTATGCTTTCTTTTATATTTATAATATTAATATTATAAAAGGTTATATTATAAAGTTAAAATCTTAAAAGATAGTAGTTAAAGATACTAAATATCTTACTCTTGCTAAGTTTATTAATTCTTATCCTTTTTCTACTAATATACCTTATAGTTAGTATTTCTATACTAAGGTTATATATTATTTTAGTAAGGGTTCTTCTTATTATTACCTTTATATTAAGGCTAAGAAGCCTTATAATAGTATTTTAGTAGCTTTAACTTATAAGTATCTTCCAGGTTTGGGCTATAGCTCTTTCAACTAATCTATTATACTTTAGAAGTTAAGTAAGTAGTAAAAGAAGTAAGATAAGAAAGAAGAGAAGGTAGGTAAGGAATTAATAGAACTTTATTATAAATTTACTAAGCTTTAGTCTTAAATAGTAGATACTATAAGTTATTTATTATAGGTTTATATAATTTATTATAAGGTTTATAAGTATTAATAGGAGATATTTATTTAAAGTATATAGTAGTTAGATAAGGATAATAGGCTTCTACTAGCCTTGGATTCTTATAAGTGTTAGGTAGTATATAACCTTTAAGCGCTAGGTCTTTCTAATAATATAGATTGGTCCTTATTTAGGCTAGGTAATAAGGTTGTAGATCTTGGTCTATTAGTAAAGGTGTTGTCTAAGAACTGTGGTACTATCAAAGCAGTTACTAGGAGTACTAAAGATTCTTGATAGGTTTCTATAAGTTATCTTTATATCCATAGCCTTCCTATTTAATAAGATATTATTATTCTCTATTCTTAGTATATTTATTAATAATTTATTTAACTTTGTATTTTAGTTTATTTAATTCTATAATAATATAGTCTTTAGTATTAGATCCTTGTAGTACTAGTTCTAGTAATGTGATATAGAAGACTAGGTAGATTTTTATTATATCTAGTAAGTTAAGTTTAAAATTGATATCTGAGATTCTTCTGGTGATTTTAAAAGGTCTTAGTTTCTTATAGTTAAGTTTATTACTAGGCTATTTAGTTTCAATATTTTAGTATATAAGGTATGTACTATCTCCTTCTTTAAAGGTTAGTCCCTTAATTCTTAAAGGGTTAGTATATTTCTTTATTTTTTATCTGATAAATTTTAAATATAGGGCTACTTTATCTTAAATTTCTCTAAGTTTAATAATATTAGCTATAGCTTTTAGTACTTATAGTCCTTTATAAGGTTCTCTATAGGTAGTTAGTTTAAATCTATAGTTTAGGTAGAATAGTAAGTTTCTAATACTTTCTCTAATAGTACTATTATAAGTAAATTAAGCTATAGGTAGTAGTAGTACTTAATTATCTTAGTTATAGTTAATATAATATTAGAGATACTATTTAAGTATCTAATTAATTCTTTCTATTTATCTATTAGTTTATAAATAGAAAGAGGTAAATAGTTTATAATCTAAGCTAAGTTATAAAATTAGAGATTTCTAAAACTTTAAGATAAACAGCTTATCTCTATCTAATATAATCTCTTTTAGTAAGCTATAATTACTAATAATATATTTAAGAAAAGTATATATAAGATCTTTAGCTATACTAGCTTTAAGGTATAGAATAAAGTAGATATACTTTATAAGTTAGTTAATAATAATAAGAATACTATTATACTATATCTTTATAAGTAGTTCTCTTAACTTAGGTAATTTAATAATAAAGTCTAAAGAGATTAAATACTATACCTTCTAGGGGTACGAGTAATAATTAAATATACCTATATAGCTCATAAGAGCTATTCTTACTCTTCTCATATAGTTTATAGTTCTTAATTACTAAAGCTACTTGTTCTTATATAACTTACTTATTATAGTATTATTAAATTCTTTTAAAAGCTTTTATTACTTCTTAGTATTTATATACTTTAGTACTATATATCTTATACATCTAGTTGTCTATTATTCTACTAGTTATACTAGTATTAATATATATACTAATTATAATAAGTTTTTATACTAAAACAATATTACTAGTCTTATTATATTTAAGGATAACCTATATTTTCTCTAGTACTAGGACTTTAAGGTCTAGTTATTAGCTAAGAGTATTAGCTCTTTTGTTCTCTATTCCTTTATAATAGATAATCTTAAAGTTATATTCTAATAGAAATTCTAACTATTAAATCTATTATTTATTTCAAACTTTAGAAGTTATAAAGTATATAAGGTTTTTATAATCTATATATACAATTACCTAATACTTTATTTCTAATAGATAAGGCTTCTATTCTTAAAATACTTTAATAATTACTATAAGTTCTTTATTATAAATCTAATAGTTTAATTTAGGTCTATAAAATGCTTTTAAGTAGAATGTATATAGGTATAGTTATCTTTTCTTATCTTATTATCTAATTTGTTCTCTTATTATAAAGTCCAATGTATTAGTCTTAACTTTAAAGGGTTTGTCTAGGTCTAAGATCCTAATAACTAGTTCTAAAGTAATAAGTTTTTTAATCTTATTAAAAGACTTATTACATTCTTCTATCTATTTAAACTTCATATCCTTATATATAAGTTATTATAATCCTCTAATATAAGTTATGTAATTTTTAAGGAATTATTAATAAAAATCAATAAATCTTAGAGACAATTAAACTTTTTTAATATTAGTAGGTATTAGCTAGTCTCTAACTACTTTAACCTTTTTATCTTATATTTAGATTTCTCCTAGTATAATAGTAAACCTGAGGTAGTTAACCTTCTAAGCATAGAATTTACTTTTTTCTAGTTTAACTAAGAGTTTTGCTTTCTAAAGTTTCTTTAGTACTTTATATATATACTCTTTATATTCTCCAAGGTTCTTAGAGAAGATAAGAATATTATTAAGATAATAAATAATAAAGATATCTAGATATTCCCTAAGTATATAATTAATTATTATTTAGAATATAATAGGCATATTAGTAAGTCTAAAAGATATAATAAGGGTCTTAAATAGTTCTCTATATATTTAAAATACTATTTTCTATTTATCTTCTTTCTTAATTCTAATAAGGTTATAGGTACCTTTAAGGTTAAGTACTATAAACTAATTTACTTTATGTAATAAGTCTTGTAGTTTTAAGATAAGAGATAATAGATAGCTGTTTTTCTTCATAATATTATTAAGCTTCTAATAGTTAATACATAGTAATAGTTTTCTATTCTTCTTAGGTATAAATAGAATAGAATATCTTACTAGTAAGTCTAATAGTTAAATATAACCTTTTACTAGGTTTTTATCCAGCTATTTATTAAGTATTTCTTATTCTATTAGGTTAAGTTTATAAATTAGCTTAAGCTTAGGGTATTCTCCTTCCAGTAGTTAGATCTTATAGTTATTTAATCTATACTTTAGTAGTTCTATTTCTAGTTCTTTAGTAAATAGTTATATATATTATTAGTATTTAAGAGGTGTTAATCTTAGTTAGTCTTCTTCTAGGCTTTATTTATACTACCTATCTAGTATATTTATGATCTTTATAGATATAGAACTCTGATCTTATGTAGGTTTAATCCTTTTAATATAAGTAATATACTTCCTTAGTTATATAAGTTTACTTAGAGGTTATAATATATAATACTATCTTATAGCTAAATCTCTCTACTAGAGTTAGTCTATTCTCTAGTTTATATTAGGGTTATATTCTTATAGCTATAGGATTTCTAGAATTATATGTATAGTTTTTAAGTTAGTAATATTGAAGTTAAGTTTTTAGCATTAGCTATAAATTACTAAAGAGAGGTATATAATCTCCTTATTAATAGTTTCTCTATTATACTAAACTTATGCTTCTTTAACTATTTATAAGGTATATAGGTCTTTCTTATATACCTATTTAATGTTTTATTTATTCACTACTCTAGGTAAGATAAGGTTAGCTTATACTTTACTATTAATTATAACCTTAGTAAGCTAGCTATTAATTAAAATAATAAGAATAATATAGCTATTATCTCTCTTAGTTATTATATAAAGAGTTTTTATATTATTCTTAATTGTTAGTACCCTTCTTATAAGTAGTATAGAGAGTTTTTTAACTTCTTAGAAGCTTCCTTGATTTACTCTTTCTATATTTATACTTTTTCTTTATAGTATTATATATATTTATTAATAAAGTAGTTAGACTAATATTCTATAAGGTAGTTAATATATAGTATGGGGTATTTTAAGCTGAGCTATAGAATAAGCTATAGCTAGTGGTATTCCTTAACTTCCTACATACTAATTTTATAGTTCTTATAAACCTTAGGAATAGGTTTATTATTATATTATTATAAGAAGAAAGAGTATCTTCTCTTCTTTAGTTAATATATTAAGTATTTAATATAGATATAATCTACTTAAAATACCTTATAGTATAAGAGGGTATTAAATATTAAGGTTTAAATACCTTACATCTATATATAAAAGATAGTATATATAATAATAAAGTAAATTATATAACACAGTATTAATAGTACTGTATATACTGTATATACTAGATAACTATATATTTACTTAGAAAACGCCTATATATTATAAATGCATAGGATATCTATATACAAAGAATAGTTCCTTTAAGCAATAACTATCTATCTAAGGAGAAATCTAGGAAATAAGAATACAGTTATAAACTATATAACCGAGATGTTTTGGAAAACAACGTATAAGAATATGGTTATGAACTATATAACTGAGGTGTTTTAGATAAGAACCTAGAATATCTAAGAAATCCTTAGAATATATAGAAAATAAGTATAAATAAACCCCTTATATCCCTTATATCTAGCTAGACAGCAAGGTAAAGAGAAAGCTCTTATATTATATTAAAAACAATATATATCTTATTTTATCTCTTATCTTTTATCTCTAACCTAATTACCCCTCATAGCCTCTAACAGGTTATAAGCCTAGCTCTAAGACCTAAGAAAAGTTAAATAAAAGGAAAAAGACGCCTTTAACAAGAGTTAAACCCCCAACCTCTACCCTTTCAGGCCTTCTTTCAACACAACAATATACCCAACTAAAATATACGCCTTCTACTAAAGGCAATACCTTTACCAATAGATACAAAGATAAACCTTCTACGCTGTTATGACCTAATAAGTTACAGGCTATGCAGCCCTACCAGGCAGGGCGGGAAGCGCGGTCAGCACAGCATTTATATAGATAAGACAGTAGGTTGGATGAATAACTTCTCAGATATAGAAGAACTATGGTACAGGTCATATAAAGATAAGATTAGGATATATTAGATATATAAGATATCTAGGTAATCTATAGGTATAGTAGATATATTAGATAGCTAATATATCTAGGTAGATTACTACTAATAGGACTTATATATAGGATAAACTTAGATAGACTTAAGGATAAACTTCTATAGCTCTTTAGTAATTAACTTATAAAATATCTTTAAATAACTTTTAGACTTCTTTTACTTCCTTACCTTTATAAACTATATCTTAAGCTATATAAGCTACCTATATCTATTAACTATCTAACTAGTCACTAAGTAATCAATATATTAGCAAAAGCTACTAATAAGTACTAATACTATTAATTATTATCACAGCCTTAGCTATACTTTAGTAAAAAACCTACTATTAAAAATCTAGCTATAATACTTAAATTACTTCTATTAGTAAGTTAACCCTATAACGGTAATTAATATTAAAACTATAATATCTTTTCCTAAGACTAAACTATTCTTAAGTATCCCTAAGACTCCTAGGTCTCTAAACTAGGAGCTTGCCTAAGCTATAGATCTTAATAATAAACCTACAATACCTAAAGTTAATTTTAATAAAGATAGTAAGGCTATCCTTACTATAGACTAGTATATAGCTATATATAAGATAGTTAAGAGGAATACTAAGTATAATAAATAGCTAGCTAATATTATTAATAATAATATAGCCTAGATAGAATAACTTAAGTGGACTAATAATTATAACCTATAATAAATACAATCTATTATTAATAATACTCTTACTAAGCTAGAAGCTAAAAATAGTAAAGCTATTATACTTAAACAAGAAGTTAAGATACTCCAAGCTACTACTAATATTATATTAACCCCAGTTAAAGGATAAGACAAGCTTAAACTTAACTCTCTAAGAACCTATACTAGTAAAGGTAGATAGCTAAAAGGATTTCTAATCTAAGTTTATACCTATTAGACCTTTTATACTACTAACTTCTATAATAAGACTAAGAGAGTTATCTATACTAGTACCTTTCTATATAGTAAAGTACTCTTATAGTTTAAGCTAGTCTAGGAAGAATTCCTTAGAAATAATAGAGAACTAAATATATACTTTTATAAGACTTAGTTAATCCTTAGAAGTATAATAGGGTTTAAATAAGCTCTAAAGTTACTATTCTAAGACTCGAATAAAAAATAATAAGCTAAGTAAAACCTTTTAAACCTTAAGTAAACTAAGGCTATATCATACTATATAGCTAAGTTCTAGTAACTTACTACTAGACTTAATATTATAGATAAATCCCTAATCTTTATGTTTTACTAAGGACTTAAAGAAGATATTAAAGACAAACTTACTAAGATTATTAATACTCTAGAAGAATTCCTTAGATATATTAAACTTACTATTAAGATTAATACCTACCTCTATAAGTAATAGAGAGAGAGGGGTAAGAACTAGTAACTAAATACTAATATAGGTAAGTACTATACCTAGGGACTAAGGAACCCTAGTAACCACTAATAAGAAAGGAATAATAACTAGTAGTAATTATAAAACTAATTAAGTATATCTTATAGATACTATATAAGACCTATAGATATTAGTATAGCTAGGAAATAAGAGAACTAGCTACTTAAAGATACTAAAACTATTAAGTACTATAACTATAAGAAAATAGAATACTATATTAGAAACTACTAATAACTAAAATAACTCTAAAATAAGGTACTAGTAAAAGGTAACTAATAAGTAAGTATTACCTAAAAAGAGGTCTTATACCTATAACTCTTATAGACTACCTACTATAATAATAGCTACCTAAGTTACTAGGATAGCAAGAAATAAGTAAGCTAGTACCCTAAAGAACCTAAAGGTAAGACTATTATAGTAAGCAAAAAGGCTCTATATAGCCCTAAGATACTACAAGCTATTAACATTATATCGTAACTTAAATAATAAAACTAGGAAAAGATTATATACTTAATCTAAGCCTAAGATACCCTAGAGATACTTAAAGATAAGATACCTTAGAACTAAGAAGTTATTAATATAATTAAAGAATAACTACCTAAGTAGATTTAGGTATAAGGTAACCCTATCTACTAACTTAACTTAGAAAATAAGTTTAACTAAGCCTTATATAAAGATATTATTAGATCTTAAGGGAAATCTTAATAAGTTATTACTAGGACTATTATAATAGCTAGAAAGGGAAAGAGGACCTCCTTCTCTCTTCCTTAACTTTATTACTATAAGTTAATACCTAAGAGTACTATTAAAGTATGGGGAACTAGCTCTGACTAAGAGAAAGAACTAGAACCCTTTCTAGATAAGTTTGTTCTACTAAGTAAAATAGAATAATGCATAGCTAAGTAGCTAATTAAGATAAGTTATATAAACCTAACTATTCCTAAACAGACTGGTATAAACTAGTATATTTACAACTAGGTAAATAATATCTTATCCTTAATACTCTTACCTATACTAGACTACTAGTAAAACTCTAATAAGTCTCTAGTAGCCTAGACCTATATAGACTTTTGAGAAGATCTACTTATTATTAAAACAAAAGAAAAAGCATAGAAAGAAAGATAACTAGAAATTAGTAAATATAATAATAAACAAGAAGTATATTTCTATAGATTAGAAGATACTAACCTTAAGTACTACTTAATAATACTAACTAGAGAAGAAGCTATATTTAGTGATAATAAATAAATTAATAGAAAGGACTCTCTATACTATAAAGTATTTTAAGTAGATTATATCTATAATAAATACTTAATATATTAACTAAAGAAAAGGGAATACTCTTTCTTCTTATAACAATATAATAATAAACCTATTCCTAAGGTTTATAAAAACTATAAAACCAGTATATAGGAAGTTAAGGAATACTACTAGCTATAGCTTATTCTATAGCTAAGCTTAAAATACCCCATACTATATATTAACTACCTTATAGGATACTAGTCTAACTACCTATTTAACAAATATATATAATACTATAAAGGGAAAGTATAAATATAGAGAGAGTAAATTAAGAAAGCTTTTAAGGAGTTAAAAAACTCCCTATACTACTTATAAGAAAGATACTGATAGCTGAGAATAATATTAAAACCCTTTATATCATAACTAAAGGAGATAATAGCTATATTATCCTTACTATTTTAATTAATAGCTAGCTTACTAAGGTTATAATTAATAGTAGAGTATAAGCTAATTTTATCTTACCTAAGGTAGTAAATAAATAAAATATTAAATAGGTATATGAGGAAGACCTATATACCCTATAGATAGTTAAAGAAGTATAAGTTTAATATAGTAAAGGAACTATTAATAAGGAGATTATATACCTCTCTTTAGTAATTTATAGCTAATGCTAAAAACTTAACTTTAATATTACTGACTTAAGAACTATAGATGTGATTCTAGGAATCCTGTAGTTATGAGAATACAACCCTCATATAAACTAGAGAATAGGCTAACTCTAGTAGAGAGATTTAGCTATAAGGTAGCGTTATATGCTGTAACCTCTAAGTGAACTTATGTGACTAAGGAAGTATGTTGCTTATATTAAAAGGATTAAACCTGTATAAGATTGGAGTTTTATATCTATAAAGATTATAAATACGCTAGATAGGTAGGATAAATAAAGCTTAGAAGAATACTTACTAAGATCAATACCTCTTAAATACTAGTAATATATATAACTATTTACTAAAGAACTAGAAATATAACTACTAGAGCATAGACTATATAACTATAAGATCTAACTGCTGAAAGGAAAATACCCTAAGCTTAAGCTAATTTATAAACTTAACCTAAAAGAATAAGAAGCACTTAATAAATAGCTAGATAAGAACTTAGTAAAAGGTTATATTGGACTATTAGACTTACTAATAAATATCCTATTTTGTTTATACCTAAGAAGAATAGAAAACTATAACTATATATTAACTACTAGAAGCTAGATAATATTATAAAAAGGAATAGCTACTTATTACCTCTTATCTTAGAATTATAAGACCTATTATATAGAGTAAATTAGTTTATAGTACTTAACCTCAAAGGTACCTATGACCTTATTAGAATTAAGAAAGGAGATAAATAAAAAATAGCATTCTAAATACATAGAGGACTATTTAAAACCCTTGTTATACCTTTTAGACTTACTAATATATCTACTACATTCTAAACAATAATTAATTATATACTTAGGGAATATCTAGATATCTTTGTTATCTATTACCTTGACAACATCCTTATATTCTCTAAAGACCCTAAAGAATACAAGAAGCACGTATACAAGGTACTTAAAAAGCTCTAAGAAGCAAAGCTTTTAGTTAAACTAGAGAAGAGCAAATTCTACACTTAGAAGGTAGACTACCTTGAATTTACTATCATACTACGAGAAATCTAAATATAAGATAAGAAGGTTAAAGTAGTTAGAGACTAGCTAATACCTACTAACGTTAAAGAAGTTTAATTATTCTTAGGATTTATTAATCTTTATTGACAATTCCTTAAAAATTATATAACTTACGTTAGAGGATTATAATAACTTACATATAAAGATATAAGGTTTAAGTAAACGGAAGAATATAATAAGTCCTTTAATAAGGTTAAAGAACTTATTATATCTAAACTAATTACTAAGATTATAGACCTCGATAAACCCTTTAAAGTTAAGACAAATACCTCAGACTTTATAATAAGAGGATGGCTTAGATAATAAGATAAGAAAAGATAACTATACCTATATATATCTTACTTAAAAGTATTTTATAGACCTAAATTAAACTATTAGATTTATAATAAAGAAGTTATAGTAATTATTAAAGTATTTTAAGAATAGAAGCCTTATCTATTAGAAATAAAGTATTAAGTAATTATATATATAGATCACAAAAACCTTATATACTTCACAACCTCTAAAGTCCTAAATAAACAATAGATTTAATAGTTAGAATTCCTATTAGAATATAACTTTAAGATTATCTATTATAAAGGGATAGAGAATAGAAGAGCTAACGCTCTTAGCTAATAACTAGACCTTAAAGTCCTAGTACTAGAGAAAATATAGGTTATCCTTAAATACAATAAGAACGGTAATATCATTCTAGTATAAAAACTCATTATAATCAGTATATATATTAATGTTAGTATAACTAGTAGAATAATAGATAACTAGATACATGAGATATATAGCGCTAGAGTATATAAGTACTAATGAGTAATAAAAACTTTTAAAAGAATTTAATAACACTATAATAAGTAAGTTATATAAGAACAAGTAGCTTTAGCAATTAAGAACTGTAACCTATATAAAAAGAGCAAGAACAGCCCTTATAAGCTATATAAGCATATTTAACTACTACTAGTACCCTTAGAGGTATAGTACTTAACCTCTTTAGACTTTATAATTAAATTACCTAAGTTAAGAGAACTACTTATAAAGACATAGTATAATAGTATCCTTATTATTATTAACTAACATATGAAGTATATCTACTTTATTCTATACCTTAAAGCTAGTATGGCTAAGGACCTTGTATATACTTTCCTTAAGTATATTATTAGTAGTTATAGCTTACTAAAAGAAATTGTATTAAATAGAGATAAGCTATTTGCCTTAAAGTTTTAGAAATCTCTGATTTTATAACTTAGCTTAGACTACAAACTATCTACCTCTTTCTATCTATAAACCAATAGATAAATAAAAAGAGTTAACTAGATACTTAAACAATATCTCTAATATTATATTAACTATAACTAAGATAATTAAGTACTACTACTACCTATAGCTTAATTTACCTATAATAGTACTATTAGAGAAAGTACTAGAAACTTACTATTCTACCTAAACTATAGATTTAAACTAACTACCTATAGAGAACCTTACAAAAGACTACAAGTACTAAAAGCTATAGCCAACATTAAAAAACTCAGAGAAATCTAGAACAAGGCAGCCCTAGATTTAGAATTTATTAGATAATAAATAAAAAAATATACTAAACCTTTAAGAATTAAGAGACTAACCTTTAAAGGGGGGGATAGTATATACCTTATATACTAAAACATTAAAACTAAATAGCCTAGTAATAAACTTAACTATAAGAAATTAAAACCTTTTAGAATCCTATAGAAAATTTTAGATATTAACTATAAACTTAACTTACTAGATATAATAAAGATCTACCTAGTCTTTCATATTATACTACTTAAACCAGTACTATAAGAATTAAATATAAATAACAATATTATTATTAAAACTAATAAACTAAAGTATAAAGTTAAAAGAATTATTAATAAATACTATAAGAATAATAAAAAACAGTACCTTATTAAATAAAAAGAATATAGGTATAAAAATAACTTATTGGAACTAGTTAAAAACCTCTAATATTACTAGGTAGAGGTCTAATAGTACTATAAAAGGGACTTAGTAAACCTAGGTCTACAAACTTAGGACCTACCCCTAGTAAGCTCTAGTTAACTATATTACTAGTACCCTAAGTAGCTAAGTTGTTTTTAACTCTAGCCTCTATCTTAGCTACCTTATAATCCTTAGCCTCTAACTTATCTAAAGATTATATATCCTAATAAATTAACTCTAAACCTCTCTTCTTTAGAAAGCCCTTCTGCTTCTGTAGATAGGATAAGCGACCTAGTGTAATATCAAGCTGAGTCTGGAGAATCTCTATCTCCTTCTCTGCTTTCTGCTCCTCCTCTTCTACCTTTTACTGCTCTATTATGTAATGGTTTACTAGGAAAAAGATCAGTAGTTATAAGGATAATAAAAAAAAGGAATACGTATAAGTATTTACTATATTATTTCTATTATACTAGGTATAACTAGAATAAATATACTTACTATATTATAATAACTCTTTAGCTATTTTATAAACCTTATTTAATTTAAAATAATAAGTATAAGGTATAATATTAACTTTATAATACTGAACTACTTTAATAAGGGAATAATATTTATAGGTTTTCTAGGAAATCTTAGAATCTACTTTTCTTTTACTTATATAACTAGATATAGTATTAGTATTATTAAGGTAGTATAATTAATAACTCCCTAACCTAGGAGGAACTACCTACTTATAGTAACCTTAGGGATAAGGCCTTTTAGAGGGAGACCTAATATTATAACCTAGGAAATCTATTAGTAGCTAGTATAGCTTAAAGGACCTTAGTTAAGACTACTAGATAGTAAGATATTTAAGGTATAAGAGTATAGCATAGCTAGCAGAATAAAAGAACTAAGAAAGGTTATATAATAGATTAATAGGATTACTAGTAATCTAAGCTAATCCCCTACTAGAGATTAAAAACATAAGATACTAACCCTATACTAAGGATTAGTAAAGGTAAGTAGTAATCTAGGAGTATGTGGTAAGATATAAAGATATTTATTCTACTTAAATAGATTACCTTTTATAGCTCTTTAGTAATTAACTTATAAAACATCCTTAGATAACTTTTAGACTCCTTATACCTACTTAACTTTATAAACTACTTCTTAAGCTATATTAGCTACTACCTATCTATTAACTATCTAATTAATTACTAAGTAACTAATATGTTGGTAAGAATGCTAGTAAGTATAATACTATTAATTATTATCGCAGCCTTAGCTATACTTTAGTAGAAACCTTACTATTAGGAATCTAGCTATAATACTATAAAGCTAAATATATAGCTTTAACAGAAGCTATAAAAGAAGCTATATATTTATATAATACTTATAACTATATAAGAATAAATCTAGGATTTATAGAATTAAATAAACCTAAGATTTTAATAGATAATAAAGTAGCTCAGAAGTTAGCTGAAAATCCAGAATTTCATAAAAGAGTTAAGCATATAAATATAAAATATCACTTTACTAGAGATACTTTAACAAATAAACAGATATATCTATATCATATCAATACTAAAGATAATATAGCTGATATGTTAACTAAACCTCTAGGTAAAATACTATTTCATAATATAATAAATACTATAAATATAATAGATAAAGATACTATACCTGAATATAATAAACAGAAAGAAAACATAAATAAAAAAAATATATATAGAAAATAGAAATAAAACTATACTATAATAAATATATATATATATATAATGTGACTTATAAAGAAGAGTAATAGTATAATAATAAGAAATATATAAATACTATCTCTTATTTTTTTCCTATAAATATAGGTTTTAAAGAGTATAGTAAGGAGTATATATTTAAGTATATATACTTAATAAAAAAGCTATCTTAATTTTTTCTATTAAGACTTTTATAGACAAGCTATATATAATAAATTATATACAACTTAAGGAGGGGTATTAGATATTAAGGTTTAAATACCTTATATCTATATATAAAAGATAGTATATATAATAATAAAGTGAATTATATAACACAGTATTAATAGTACTGTATATACTGTATTTACTAGATAACTATATATTTACTTAGAAAACGCCTATATATTATAAATACATAGGATATTTATATACAAAGAATAGTTCCTTTAAGCAAGAACTGTCTATCTAAGGAGAAATCTAGGAAGTAAGAATACAGTTATAAACTATATAACCGAGATGTTTTAGAAAACAATGTATAAGAATACAGTTATAAACTATATAACTGAGATGTTTTAGAAAACAACGTATAAGAATATAGTTATAAACTATATAACCGAGATGTTTTGGAAAATAACCTATAAGAATATAGTTATAAACTATATAACCGAGGTGTTTTAGATAATAACCTAGAATATCTAAGAAATCCTTAGAATATATAGAAAATAAGTATAAATAAACCCCTTATATCACTTATATCTAGCTAGATAGCAAGGTGAATAGAAAGCTCTTCTATTATATTAAAACAATATAAATCTTATTTTATCTCTTATCTTTTATCTCTAACCTTATTACCTCTCATAGCCTCTAACAGTTTTTACCTCTCTCTCTTTACTACTTATATAAGTAGGTATTAATCTTAATAGTGAGTTTAATATATCTAAGAAAGTCTTCTAGAGTATTAATAATCTTAGTAAGTTCATCTTTAATATCTTTCTTAAGTCCTTAGTAAAATATAAAAATTAGAGATTTATCTATAATATTAAGTTTAGTAGTCAATTACTAGAACTTAGCTATATAGTATAAGGTAGCTTTAGTTTACTTAAGGTTTATAAGATCTTACTTAGCTTATTATTTTTTATTAGACTTTTAAAATAATAACTTTAGAGCTTGTTTAAACCCTATTATACTTTTAAAAATTAACTAAGTCTTATAGGGATATATACTTAGTTTTCTATTATTTCTAAGAAATTCTTCTTAGAATAGTTTAAACTATAAGAGTACTTTACTATATAGAAAAGTGTTATAAGCAGGTTAGGGTAACTAACTCTAGTACAAAGCAAAAGCTTTGGTAATAATACTCCTGTATCATTATCCCCTGTTCTCCACTATATAGTTACGCTAGCTAGTACCTCAACTAGTTAGGCTATAACACTATGTCTCCCCTCTAAGAGGCATATCTCTATACCAGTAACTAACTAGGTATATCACAGGTATAAGCAGGGAAACTCTAGTAGGGGTACGGGGTAACTAATCCTATATATACTACCTATAGTTAGGAATGCTAAGGACCCTAGGGAGGTATCTTATCTAGCTAGTAATACTAGAATTTAAACCTATACCCTTATTATAGGGTAGGAGTATTATTATGTTATAAGTAGGTTAGGGTAACTAACTCTAGTATAAAGCAAAAGCTTTGGTAATAATACTCCTATATTATTATCCCCTATTCTATACTATATAGTTATGCTAGCTAGTACCCTAACTAGTTAGGCTATAATAAAAAGTACTAATATAGATAACTCTCTTAGTCTTATTATAAAAGTTAGTAATATAAAAAGTCTAATAGATATAAACTTAGATTAAAATTTTTTTAGCTATTTACGTTTATTATTATAAGTTTCTAGAGAGTTAAGTTTAAGCTTATCTTATCCTTTAACTAAGGTTAAGATAATATTAAAAGTAGCTTAAAGTATCTTAACTTTTTATCTAAGTATAATAGCTTTATTATTTTTAACTTCTAGCTTAGTAAGAGTATTATTAATAATATATTATATTTATTATAGGTTATAGTTATTAGTTCTCTTAAGTTATTCTATCTAAGCTATATTATTATTATTAATATTAGCTAGCTACTTATTATATCTAATACTTCTTTTAACTATTTTATATATAGCTATATATTAGTCTATAGTAAAAATAGCCTTACTATCTTTATTAAAATTAACTTTAAGTATTATAGGTTTATTATTAAGATCTATACCTTAGGCAAGCTCTTAGTCTAGAGACCTAGAAGTCTTAGAGATACTTAAGGATAGGTTAGTCTTAAGAGAAGATATTATAGTTTTACTATTAATTAGTATTATAAGGTTAACTTACTAATAGAAGTAATTAAAGTATCATAGCTAGATTTTTAATAGTAGGTTTTTTTACTAAAGTATTACTAAGGCTATAATAATAATTAATAGTATTATACTTACTAGTATTCTTATTAATATATTAGTTACTTAGTAATTAATTAAATAGTTAATAAATAGGTAGTAACTTATATAGCTTAAGAAATAGTTTATAAAGATAAGTAGGTATAAGAAGTCTAAAAGTTATCTAAGAATATTTTATAAGTTAATTACTAAAGAGCTATAGAAGGTATTCTATTTAGAAATAAGTATCCTTATATCCTATGTACCTATTCCTAGGACTAATACCTAGTTATTAGTCCTTAATAATAGACTGCCCTTGGTATGTCAGTCCTGGTCCTAGGACCGCTTATTGAATATTGGTCCTTCTTATCTTCACGTAACCTTCCCTAGTTCTTCTGTTCTAAGGGGTCAGCTGTCCTGGTCCTGTGTCTTGTCTATACAAATGCTGTGCTGCCTGCGTTCTGCCTTGTCTAGGTAGGGCTGCATCACCTGTAGCTTGTTAGGTCGTAACAGATAGGGTCTAAAGGGATTATAGGTATAATTAATAACTAGTACTAACCTAATTAGGTAACTTTCTTTTTTAGCTAATCATAAAAATAGGGTAATAGGTCACCTGACCATAGTCAGGTTATCTCTTAGGCAGACCCACCTGGCACTCTTTTGTGGGGCTTTGGTCAGGTAACCCCCGATGGTCAGCTTACCTACGTCGTCCGGAATCCATCCTCAGTAAGCAGCAAGGATGGTATGCTGACATAAGCGGAGATTTGTGTTAGTGGTCACGATTCGTATTGTCAATAGGGCTGTTTGACTGTCTAGGGATCATAAAACTGATTTTGTCAAATCTAATACTCTGATACTGGGCCATCTGTGAGATTGGGGCCATTGAAATAAATGTGAGAGTGGAAATGCACGTAGATGTGCGCTCATATGTCCGTTGTCATGATCTATTTCTTGACCGACTTTGAGCCTTGAAGTTTTCTGCAGTAAATTCATTTCTGTACTTGGGCGGCATCTGATGTCACTCCTTGTACAGGCGCGTCGTTTCTGGAAATATCAGCTACTGGCCGCAAGCTTCCGATGTATAGCTATGCCAGTTTTGAGTATCAAGCAGCAAGGTTTGATAGACAAAGAGGAGAGGGGGACCTGTGACAGAGACTCTGAACCCATGATACTGGCTACCGTTATCGGACGACAGATAGCCCAAAATACGAAGTAAACCGAAAGATTGGCTACAAATGACACTGTTGTTCAAACAATGCTATCACTGCCTGATAGTGGAGACTAAAACAGTATAGAATACAACCGCCCAAGCCCACTCTGCCTCTGGTAATACGCCCCAAACCATATGCAAAGAAAGTTTCTGGTCCTCGACAATAAACGATATATCACCAAGCCCTGTTCTCTGCCTTCAGACTTGCCGACAAGCACGGCTCGCGTTGCTGTCCGCCAGTCCATCACATCCACACAAACATGGTGGCCAGAAGCGTGACGAACATGACTATGGACCCCGCGGCCGCGATGGAGGCGATGCTCCCTCCGTTTCCGTTGCCGCCGCCGCCGTTGTTTCCGCCGCCATTGTTGCCTCCGTCGCTGTTCTGGCCCATGTCCACCGTGAAGAAAGTGCCGCCGATTGGCCGGCCTAAGCCGGCCCGCTTTCGGAACTGGGAGAGCTGTGCCGGTCAGCAGTTGAACTTGGTCATCTGTTTTTTGAGTGGTGCGGAGATCGTTTCATACGTTGAAGTTCTTGCGGTCCTTCATGTCCATACCCATCGCGTCGAACCCCATCTTGTTCATCTTCTCGGGCTGAGCATAGAGCAGGTATATGTATCTGTGCACGCCGCTTCCTGATTTGGGATCCGGCGCCATGTATTCGTTGAAAGCGGGTGAGGAGTTTCGCATGACCGCCGCCGATGCGAGTACCTCGGACTTTGTTTGTTCCACCGTAAAGTTACCGGCGAGATAGTGCCTCATATTCCGCTCGGTTGGCTCCTGCCGTGAGGGCGAGTCGGGCCCGATCTGCCAAGTTCCGTGAGCTATTTCTCCCAACGTTGATCCCTCGCAAAAAGATGAAATTACCATGCAAATAATGTATCTGGAACTGCGAGTTGCGTTTGGTGCGTTCATGATGTTCTCAACGCTAAACTCGAACGGAAACTTGGTCTCCTTCGACTTGAGCTTGGAACCCGGCATCATGAGAGTCTTGTTGCCATCTTCGGTCTTGTAGCCCGCATAAAAGGATGACGTGGGGCTGAAAGACCCCATGATGTCCGGAATGATGCCAGCTTCCAAGAACGCCCGTCGAAACTCCCTTGTCGACATGCTCCTCGGTGGGGGCGGCTTGTCCCCAACGGCGCAACCGAATGCGGCAAACAATGCCAAAAAGCTGATGACTGACTTCATTGTGAAAGCGATGCTCGAGCCTTGACAGACTGGAATGTGACGGAAGGAGATGGCTGGCGTTCGGGACTTAAGAAGAACTTCGATATGCAGCCAGACCTGTGGAAGTGGAGGGATGAGTTGCGCGTTCTGGCGCCAGGCAGGGCAAAGTTCTGGGCTCATGATTTTGAGTTGATGCCATGTTCTGGCCAATCCTTCAGCATTGCCATCGCATCCCGGCCTCGTGGAGAAAGAAGATTCAGACGGCCTGCGTAAGTGAATCTTTTTCACTGCGTGGGGCCTTGAGCATGCTCTCGTCATGAGACAGGCCAGGTGAGGCTGTTGTCCCGGAAGCTTGTGACGCTGCCGCCGACCCGCGCGGGGTACCTTAGACTTTACCGCGCAGGGTTTCAGAGACTTGTACAGTTGAATAAACTGATTGGTTGGATGTGTAGGGAGCGGGGGATGAAGCTTTTGATGAAGCTCGTACTTGAGCCCTTGAACAACATGATCCTGGAAGGGTGTCCCATATCTCCCGGAGCGCACCCCTCCCCGGGCCAACACGCTCGTCATTGACTGACAGGTCAATACCAAGAGCAATCAAACCCCCGCCCCCGGTAAACCAGTGTAAGTTGACTTTTTGGCCATAGTCTGTCAGTAAGTTTCAATTATGCTTTTCCGTTGCTCCAGAACAGACACTGAACCCGCCAACGAGAAATTGAAGCGGATGACAGAGGGAAAGGTTCAGGAAGATTAGAAATGAGCCCTCTCTTTACAGACAACTTCTATCCCTCAAGCTCAGCCTGCTAAGGCTATTTGAACTAAACATTGATCAGTAATTTTCAACGCAATCAATGACTCAAATGCAATTTCCGGAATCTGCTCTGCTCTGAAAATAGGGCGTTCGGCCACCCGGCGCTGACAATCAGTAAGCTCATAATTGTATACTACCTTGACTGAAGCTGAAGCCTCGGTCCCGATGTAATCTTGGACATTATTGGTTGCTGTTTTCGGTGCAATGAGAGAGCCTTCGAGTGATTATGCGATATCAGTTCGAAAAGAGGTTTCCACAGGAAACCCACTTGAGGATTGCAGGCTCCTATAAGCTTGTTTCCACTTGCTCAGATTTATCATTTCCATATACTCGAGCAGCCCGCACTTTAACACATGATTGCTGTCTACCCACCTTGTCTGACTGAACTGGGAAGCAAAATATTTGAAACGATCCGGTGATTGTCCGAAGAGATGCAAACCCCCGACACATTGGATGCCAAGCACATGCAAATTTCCCCTTCAGGGCACCGAGAAACTCAAAGAGCCCCTCAGAGTTCATCAAGCTTATGTTGATTGGCAGCAAACGAGAACCTGCCTCGAGTCAAAGTCGAGCCAAAAAAAAGGAGGGTGGGCCGCAACCAGTTATTTATGGATCGTCAGTGGTCGGCAACCGGAGTCCGTCATGAGTCTCCGGGTTTGTCCAAACTCCAATGGGAGGTCTTGAGCTACGCAGTAACCTGAGCCGCGGTGTTTCTTGAGTCTAGCCAAAGTCCGTGTATCCAAATATAACCGCTGCCGCAGTAGCCGGGCTCAAAACTGAATTGATGCGTCGGAAGAGGCGCCGAAATACACATACTTTCAATCACAGGTGAAATCTTGACCACCTTGTTGCTCAGGTGCCCCCAGGTCGCCCGCCGCCTAAAGATAGGGCGAGCTGTGTGAAACGGGCAATTATGCGGGAAACTGAACACGAAAGTGTGTAGTTGTTAAAGAAAACATCGCACCTACTGCGAATAATAGTCAGGTCTCTATGTGCCAATAGTGTGGCGTTACCCCTTCCCAGGATTCATAAGAGAGTATTTGACTAATTATTCATGGATGTTAATGGGTAGGGTATACCAGCTGTTGCAACAAAATCAAAGGCGGGGAGTATGGGAGATAGTGCGGCATGTTCCTACAATCCAAGGGACAGTTGTTCAGGGGGCGGAGGGGGTGTGGATTCCTAGAACTACTGGGGTATAGACTCCAGTCCAGAGTAACCTAGAGGTTTTCGGGAAGACAGAAGAAATATAGATGGTAAGCTCCTGCAGATAGACTCCCGAGAGTGTGTGACGGAGCACTCCGTTCCTCGAAGGCACCCTGGATTCAAATGACTTGTTCATATGTACAAAGGACCGAAGGTTTTGACAAGGCTAATGGAACTCTTCATTGCAAATGGATTCGAACACTCTTTATAGGAACAACGCCTCGGGTTCCCGTTCAGAGAGGATCCGGGACGATATACTCTCTAATAGTTGAGCCATGCGAATCTTCGTTTACAGGGGGAGGTTGTTGGAGGTAAAGGAAGATTACAAGGCACTTAGTAAAGATCTACATTTTGAGGAGTGTTCAACGCTTTTTTATAGTTATTGGAGGTATAGTTGGAAAACTTAGCTGTTTCTCACATTGTCGATGGATATGTCTAGATATAACAGCTCTATTAGACAGGGTCTAAAATCGGTATCACAGAGAGTAGGGATGCGTTATCATAATGATATGGTTAATTTATGATACCTGAGCATGTCTCGAATTAGTATTACTAATGTGTTGATTAACGACGTGACAAGGAAATGGCGTCAAGAAGGATCACTCGTCGACCCGTTGTCGCCATTTATGCCTATGCTTTTGCTGTCCCGTTTCCTGAAGCCGAATACTTCAGGATAAAAGGCACCGTCTTAAAGACATCCCAGTCCTCCTTCTTTTCCCTATCGCCGAATACTCTCAGCGCCCTAACTTCCATGGCGTAGATGCCAGGCTCCAAAACGGTCCCGTCGGCCAGAATACCCTTGAAGTATGCTCTTAGCTCGGAACGAGGTACGTAAGCACGCGGCCAGCCAGCCAGCCTTCCCAAGTTCTCTTCAATACCGTCACGAACTCGGATGACGTCAGTCTCAATTGAGGAAGACCCAATCGAAGGGTACATATAGACGTTAGGGATAGCATCGTTATCCCCGAGGTCAGTCGGAGGAGGGTTGGTAGGGTTTGGGCGGGGAATGGTGTAGGTGCGGTTCGCGGGGGCTTCGCTGTAGTAACTGGCAAGGTATACTGTGGAAGAAGTCAAAATTGGAATGTTGTACATGCTTCCAACAACTCCGAGGTAGGGTAGGCTCAAAGAGGGAGCTTCGGTGGTGCTCGTAAATACAATGAAGCCGCTGTACACAGGAAGACGCGTGGCGTTGACATTCGATGGGGGAATGCAGGTCACGGTCAAGTCGGCGGAACCACCAGCAGGAATGGTGATTTTGCTGTTTGAATGTTACTATACGGCTCCTCAAGCGTTTCTGTTCCAACTTACTCGGCGCTGAATCGGATCTCAGCCCACTCCTCCACGACCGGATTGGGGAAGGGAGCCGGCAGCAAGCGGTCCTGGTCCGCTGAGAATGTGTACATGGAGACAGCCTTGCGGTGGCTGAGTTCGAAGGAAAGATCGGCTGAGCCGGTGTTCTTGATGGTGAACGTCTTGTTGCCGTCGAAATGATCGGTATCGTTGAAAGAGATGCTGTCCACACTCAACTCGGCGGTGCTACGAGCTGCGTCGAAGGCTTGGATGATTCCGGCACCTTGCTGCGGCACGGGTGCCAGAATATCCGAATGCGCGACGGTGCCGTCATACCAGTCTAATGGTTTCGCTGTCGAGGCAACGATGGATCTAAGACGCTTCGGGTCCTTGGTGCCATGGGACTCGATAAGCAAGGCGTATATGGCGGCGTTGAGAGGGCATGCTACTTCACATTAGCACTCTTGCATCTTCCATTCGTTCGCACTCTGGAACGAAAAGCTAGATATCTGGAGAGTGAGCCTTACACATGCTCGTGCCAGTCATGACCCGATAACCGCCCAGAGCAACCGGGAAAGTAGATAGGATGTTGGCGCCAGGTGCAACGAACTGAGGGCTGGCCTCTAGCTCCCACGTCGGACCCCAGCTAGAGAAAGTGCCCATGTATGAGCCGCTGGTGTTGTTTTCGAGTTCTTCCAGGCGGGTCTTGGTGTTGTTGGCGTTGGGGACAAAGACAGTAACGTTGCGTCCTTGCCCAAGAAGCGAGAGCCATTGCTCAGATTGGTAACCGGGGACAGAGGCAACACCTCGGATACTTTCAGAATACACATATTGCTGATCACGCATCGTGCTAGAAAGTTCCAAGTTAGATCCATTTCTGCGCAACTTCGCCGGAGCAACTTACGTGTTGTCATTAGTATAATATAAGATGTACTGGCCACCCTTGGTAACTAGGCGACCACCCTGGTCAATGGGGTAGCAGCCAGTTGCTCTAGAGTCGGGGAACTCGAGAAGAATGATTTTGTTCCTCAGATCAGGCGTGCTATCCGGCAGGTCACTGCATGCGTTGTTCTCGCCAGGTGTCCAGAGTTGGAGCGAAAGGTCGCCGGTCAGCTCAGGGACACCTGCCAAGTAGACGAAGTCGGACCTAGAACTGTTGGCGGGGTTGGAGTCCACGGCGAAAGTGCCCACGTTGAGGATGGTCGGGAACTTGGAGTTTGTCACAGCGCCGCTGCCTGCCACGCCACGTCCTGTCGCGGGGGTTGAAGGGTAGAACATGCCCAGGCCGCCATCGTTGCCTTCGGAAACAACAACGGGAACGCCGGCGTCGACGATGCGGGAGGCGAGCACTCCCCACGCATCTCGGGCCCAGCCGGATGGACTGCGGAAGACGTCAGCAAGGCAAAAAGAACGCAATCGAGCTCTCATGGGTACACGAACTCTCCGTCTGAACAGGATATTATATCAGCACCCTCGTCGAATGCACGGCTGAAAGCAGCAAGGAGGACCTCGTTGGTCGATGCAGAGGCACATCCCCAAGCACGATACGCCGCTAACTTGACACCAGGCGCGGCACCAGTAAAGCCATACTCGTTGCCTTCGAGCTGCGCGGCAATAATGCCAGCAACGTGGGTCCCATGGCCGGCGCAGCTATCCATCGGGTCCGCATCAGGTTGCAATGGCTTGACCCCGGGCACGTAATCATCGCCGGTAAAGTCCCAACCGGCTTCTACGAGACACCCAGGCCCAAAACACCCTCCGAGCGCAGGGTGGGTGTAGTCCACGCCACCGTCGACGATGGCGATGCGAACGCCCTTGCCTGTGATGCCCTGCTCGCGGAGCTTGTCGACCTGGGTCATCACATGAGGAGAGAAAGTGTCTTTGGTCGAGTTTCCGAGAGCAGCGCCCTGGCGCTTGACTTGTGCGTTATTACCAACGCCACTCTTCGGCAACGGGCCGCTGCCGCTGGGGGTCTTGAGCTTGACGGTGCGGACGGGCCAGATAGCCTTGATGCGTGACGATGCTTTCATTTGGCGCCGAAAGAGCGCGGGATCGTGGTTTTCTGCGCTTGGGTTCTTGACTTGGAAAGAAACCCCCTTGAACAAGCTGCTGCTCAAGTCCATGCGAGACTCAACATCGAGGCCATCGGCCTTGAGTCTCTGGTAGAAGCTTTCGGGGGTGTCGTTGTCATCGGCGAATTCAACAATGTAGGCGCCGGGCAAGAGTTCGTTGCCGGACTGTAACTTCTGGTCGCCATCGTTGTTCGATTCTGCTCTCCGAGCTGGCACCGTTCGGTCATTTGCAGAGAGGCGCGGGTGGATTGGGTTCCCTGCGACGACATTAAGGCCCAGAAAGGCTAGAACGAGTGTGCACGAGACCTTCATCCTCGTTGTTCGATCACACGCTCAAGGGGCAGCACAGGTCGATGGACGAAGAGAAGCGGCCAAAAGAGATGTATGGCAGGCGGCCATGTCGTGCCTCTAATACGGTACGGCCTTGATCCCTTGCACCGATTCGATGGACCATAACCGCCTCACCGCTATCGCATTCTCGTGCCATCATGCATAGAATTGGGAAGGAGAATATAACGGATACGAGATTTTTGGGCGATCTAGTGCGCTGATCCTGGCTTCACGTAGGTGCCAGCTCCACCGCGGCGCGTGTGCCGAGATCCCCGACCCAGGACGGTTTCTCGGTCGCCGATGGCCCATTGATGTTCTTGTAAGTATCTACTCATGGTCTGTCGCATGCTTCTTCGACGAATATGTCGAGAGCCTTGGGACTGTTGAGCAGATGAAGATGAAGTCACTGCCTTAAAAAAGACCTGTTCATGTTTACCTCTTGTCTTGAGCATGTGGGCTTCCGACGCAGATTGCGGTGGAGGGCCAAGAGGTCTTGTCTATCACATCGATGCTATTTCGAGCGTTTCCAACTATACAGGCTCCACTTCAGAAGGAGCCATGCTCGCCACAACAGGCCCCAAAGGCTTCTAGCGACCTACCCCTGGGTAGTAAGGGATCGAGATTCTTGGCGTTACCTCTGATCAATTTAGGAACTCATGAATTCGCTTCAAAGCTGCCTGCGATGTCCACTGATGATGAAATCATAAGACGCGTCTCTATCATACTCAACTCGGCTGGAACTGGATACGGTAGATCTGTCAATGAATTATGTGCTGACGAAAGATGTTTTGTTTCTGGGCCATGGTAGCTATTCTTACTGCCACCTAGTCGTTGACTATAATTGTGCCAAAATTCAATACAGTCGCCCCTGGCTATGGCTTGAGATATCCATGAAGAGTCCCTCCCAGGCTGTGAAGGCCGAGGGAAGGCCTAGATAGGCTTTCAAACCATTATCTCTGTTGGCTTTGGGGCAACGAACTCCATTAATTTTGCTGTTGCCGAGGGCCTTTTTAGTGGCGCTCGTCGCCCGAGGCGACAATGATACCCAAGACAGCGGTGTCTCTTAAGCTCATTATTATGCTTTGCACTGCCACGATCGTCGCGACTATCAGCTATCATCTCAACCAACTTGTTTAGCGATCAGCCAGGCCTCTTCATTGCTGTCCCCTTTGCTTCCTAAGGGTTGGAAATCTTGATGCTGAAACAAAAGAATTGATATTTTCATCGATGTATCGTCGGCCGTCATCAAATCAATCCAACGAACATAACTGATATTCCTGCATCTTTATCTTCTTGCTGGGCTGGCGCTTCCACTAAAGCGTGTTTCGTTTGCTACTTAGGTAGCATAACATAAAAATGGTAGCAGCTGTAGCTTACATAGGCATCACGACATAGCTGCGTCTTGAAAACGACGGCGTAAGACTTTGAGCAACTGTGCACCTAGGTCAGCCAACTATAAATGTTAGAATGCAGGACAATGGCAGAGCACCGAGAGGTTCACCTCCGTCTTTAGCCTGAATGTATTCACTGCGTCGATTCAGGTTATATGCCCTCCTGCAGCTGCAAGGGATCCTGAAGGATTCCATCCCACTGCAATGAAGCATATGTCGGCTAAACGGCCGAATCATGTCGACCACCGCCGGCATCCCGAACCGTTTTTCTTCGTTCTTGCTGTTGCTTTCAATTCCGCATCTTGATGCAGTTCGCGGTGTCTGACTTGAGGCCTGACATATAAGAACTCACGGATACTGAGGTTCAAAATGGAGAAACAGCTTGATAGCCACGGAAGATGAATCTAACTAAGGGCGGACACTTGTCGCTTCAGGAAAATTAGGCCAATAGTTCATACCAGTGTATGCCAGCAAAAAGTTACAAACGTATTTCATCAATCTGACTTGAGATGCGATCTTCTTGTACGTTTT
This sequence comes from Colletotrichum echinochloae, assembly GCA_016618095.1. Taxonomy (NCBI): domain Eukaryota; kingdom Fungi; phylum Ascomycota; class Sordariomycetes; order Glomerellales; family Glomerellaceae; genus Colletotrichum; species Colletotrichum echinochloae. The sequence continues at coordinate 1,949,244 of JADEZT010000008.1, forward strand.
GACTGACACCTGTCCCCGCGCTGCTCTTGTCCCCCCCTGCTTAACCCTCTAATGAAGGATCAGGTGCAGCGTGGGGGCTGACAGCAGGCACCTTCAGTTGCATTCCGCACCCACTCAAGTCGGTGGTCGAAGTCAGTGAAGGATCTCTATAACGCCGCTATCCTACCTAAATTTGGGTTAGACAGGGTTGGGTTCGGTAAAAGTGAAATGCGGGGGTGGACTTAGACTTCCTACATGTGACGGACTCTACATAAGACGCACCGCGGTTGCTTTTCATCCGGCAAGAGGAATACTCCATGCTTCCTTGAGACAGCAGCATCCGTTTGCATCTTTTTTGCAAGTTTGAAGAACCGTGCAGTTCTATTCCGGAAAGTCTTTTCACTTACCTCACCCATCATTATGGCCGTGGAGCTCGCCAGCCTGGCCGATGGATTTTCCTGCTTCACCACAAGCAAAAACGAAGCAGACTTCATCTACAAGGAGATTTACGATGACAAATGCTACGACGGTCCTGAGCTGCCAGAGTCGCCCTTTATCATCGACGCCGGGGCCAACATTGGCCTGTTTTCTATCTACATGAAGCAGAAATACCCTTCAGCTACGATTCTTGCGTTTGAGCCAGCGCCCAAGACATATGACATCCTGCGCCAGAACCTAGAATTACACAACGCGTCAGATGTCGAGACACATGCCTATGGCCTGAGTTCAGAAGCAAACACCACGAAACTCACGTACTTCCCTAACCTACCCGGAAACTCAACTCTGCGTCCTGAAGAGAAAGTGGCGCTACGAAGTGCGGTCGCAGAGCACTTGGGCGAAGAACTTGCAAATCAAAGCTTTGGTGGCGCACAGGAGATCGACGTCAATCTTCAAAGGCTATCGCACTTCCTAGATGGCCGTGATGGGCTGGAGAGAATCGACCTGCTCAAGATCGACGTCGAGGGTGCGGAGCTGGACGTGTTGCTTGGCCTGGACGACATCCACTGGGGCATGATACGCAACGTCGTTCTGGAGACCTCTGTCAACTCTGGAGTCAAGTCCGAGATCGAGAAGCTTCTGCGGGACAAGGGTTTCATAGTCATGAGTGAGGGTGGTTCATGGGCGCCTGCCCAATTTTTCATGATCCGCGCCCATCGCGACGACTAATCATCTTTCAGTATTGAGGATGCACATCTCAGGATCATTCTGAATCGTACTCTTTGTAGCTGTTTAGGCTGATTCGAGTGAGAAGTTTGGTATCACCCAAATAGGCCATGTGGATCGATCTTGGATGAAGACAGGAGTGGAGTACATTAGTCCAAGAATAGACCCATTACAGGCGACTGCAGGACTCACTAGGTCAATTGAAAGTGGTTACTACATCTACCCTCCTAGTCTATAGTAGTTAATAAGGTATGAGATAATACATCTTAGCTCTGATTAGCTAGGACCTAGTTTTTCTGTTTCTAAGGGTAGTCTATATATAGGAGTTATTACCTATAATAAATAAGATTAAAGACTTTAATTATTAGGTTAAGTAATAGATAAATAACCTTTACTATAGACTATAGTTTTTATTTATTAACTTAATAACTATAAAGCTTTTTATCTTTATTAGTAGATCTTTTACTAATAATAATAGTTTGATATTATAACTAAGGTTTATTATTATTATGATTACTAATAATAATATAACTACTAAGTAATAGTAATTACTTTTAAATTTATAGTAATATTATTTACTTTAGTTTAATAAAGTATAAGAGAGTTACCTATAGTATACTTACTTCTAAGATATATATAATAGTTACTAGTACTAATATAGCTTATATAATTAGTATAATACTTATAATAGTACCTAATTAGCTAAAAATACTATAAATATCTATAGTTATTTATACTAACTTATACTTACTATATAAGTATCTTATAAAGCTTAGTACTATAAAGAAGAAGTACTTTATAATAAATATTATAGATTTTTAGTAGTTATATAAGTAATAAAAGATCTATTAGATATAATAGAACTATAATAATAATAACTTAGTTAATAGATTTATAAAGTTATTACTAAATACTATACTAATTAGCCTTATTAGTAATAGATTAATAGATATATAAATAAATAGATAAGTATTATATATATAATAAGTTATATAGTAATAAGTTATTCGATACTTTTATTTCTTTTGTTTTATTATATTTTTAAGTTTTTAAGTTATTATATTTATTAGATATTTTTATTATTAGAGAAAGTTATTAGTATTATAATACTTATTATTATAGGATTAATTAGTATTATTAGACTTAACTCTAATAATATAGTAGTAAAAGAACTATAATTCTACTATAACTCTACCTATAGGTTTTGCTATAGTCTCTACTATAAGTAGGCTAGTTATAACTTACTTACTTTAACTAAGTGGCTTATAATAGCCTCTTTTTCTTATATATATATAATATATACTATAGCCCTTACCCTATTATTTATTATTTACCTATTAATATATATAATATACTATATTATAACCTCTATAATACTAATAGTTATAGCTTTATATACTACTTCTTAAAACTTATATATATCTAATAGATTTTGAATATTAATTAATGTTACTTTCTCAGTTTAAGTTAAGAATTATTACTTAAATATAAACTTTATACGATATATATATACTATATCTTAATATAAGAGATAGATAGAAGTATATAAAAACTAGAACTTATTAATAAACTTCTTAATAGATTAAACTTAAGTATATATCTTAAATATAATTCTATTTAAATCTATCTTAAAGAATAAAGTAATCTATAAATAAATAATAATATCTATAGTTACTCTTAATTTTAATTTCTTTTTTATTTATTTAATACTATCTTTTTATTTCTTTAAATTAGTAATTATAATTATAAGAAAGTTATTTTTAAGTTATAAGCTTAATATAAATAAAACTTATTTAATTAGATTTATATTTATATTAAAAAGTATTAGTAAGTAAGGTATTAGGTTTCTAGTAGTAAATAAGAGGTCTTAAAAAGGGTTAATTATATATAAAGAAGTATAACTATTAAGAGAGCTGCCAGGTTAAGCTAGCAGTAAAAGGGGCTCTTGCAGGTAGGCCTGCGGACAAGCTTGGACCGGTCTCACGTGACCGGTGGGATCGGAGTTAGCGAGTAACTCCGATGGATCCTAACGATAGGCTGGTATCGCAACAAAAAGATTTTATTAAAAAGTTAATATAGATACTAAGACTTATAAGATATTAAAATTATTTATAAGATTAATAGTTTTAAGTTTTATAAGAAAAGATAAATTAAGTAAATAAAAAGTATAAGTCTTCTATTTTATAACTAGCTTAGCTATAAAGTAATTAAGTTTACCTATAAAAAGATATTTTTAAGATATCTTAACTACTTAGGTTATCTTGTATAAAAAAAGTATTAAGTTTTTTTTTAACTTTTAATCTTTTATATATTTATATATATATATATAAGTAGTAATATATTACTATATATAATTTAGGGTAATATTAAGTAACTAAGTATAAAAATATATATAGGAGTGTATATGTAGTAATAATTTTACCTGACTCACATAGTCTGTTTTTAATTAACCTAGTAAGTCCTATAGTTATTAAAGTACGTGGATAATTACAGTGAAAATCCCTGGTTAAATTTCTGGTGTATGTGTAACTATGTCGCTATTTTCCATGGGATTCCCCGCACATTTATGGCTGTTGTGTTGCCTCAGGATCCAAATGCACGTGGTCATCGGATTCCGGATATTTTGGCTGGCAAAATCCGTTCCATAGATGTCAACCGACATTTCGCCGCAGACCTTTCCCAATCCGGCCCAATGGGCCTGGAGGTCCGTGCCATTCGCCGGAATATTGCACCCACTTTGACAGTAGTCGCCTGTAACCTATCTTGACTTGACTATGTCTTTGCTGGTTGGATGATTTTACATACCAAAGCCCACCTAGGCGTTTCGACCTTTTTGGTGATTAGAGACCTCTGGTACATCATATGCCATTAGAACAAGCCATTGAGAAGAGCCGGTCTCGTGTTCATGAACAGCCACTTGACCGTTTTGTCAACTTGACTGAATAATAACCAGTTACCTGTATGCACTGTATTGCTGCGTCCTTCTTAGCAGCTCCCAGATAGAGTTGACGGAGAGAAAGCGTCGAGATTCGAAAGCACTCATATTAAGCCTTGCTTTTTTCCATCTTCGGGCTTGGTTGAGTCGCGACGGTCAATCGGCTTATAGGCCGAGGGGACGATCCGGTGAAGTCCACATTAGGTGATGCCACAAGTACACACGAATACACAAAACATAAGCACAGGCGCTGAAAAGTGTGTTTTGACCAATACAGCTTGGTGTTTTAGGACGCTTCTGTACAGAGGAAAGATAATGATTGACCTAACAAAACCGACGATCCCCCACTCTTCTGTCGTCCGCCAACCATTGTCGCAATGACGTTATGCATCTGTGTTTTGCAATTTAGGCAATTATAATCGTTGTCAGACAGCTCAGTCGGACATTAGCCGGATCACCCGACCTAGTTCTGTCCGCAGGTAAGCTGCTATTTCCTCTTACCATGAGCGGGAGGTCCTCTGTATTAGATCGTTGACAGTGATGCAGCTTATCACCATACAAGATCCATTAGAAGAGGCGCGAATGGTTTAACTTGCTAAGCTTGAATCCTTTCAAACTATGCCCCCTCTTTAATGTGCTAAATTCTCACGAATCCATCGTCTTAGTGTCCTGAAGTTGGGCTGGATTGAAATCTTAATAATCAAACTTCTAGGTATTACAGATCGCCCGGGGAGTACCGGCATCGAACCGCCGCAACCCCCCCTTTGTGCCGTCACCCCGCGTTGATGAGACATGTGCGAGAATGCCCCGCATCGATCATGGGAATAAAAGAATGGCGATTAGCACTCAAAACCGCTCATCGACTGTGCCCGATTTCTAAGGATATTACCTTCTAGCAACCGGCTTCTCGCAGTAAAAAAAAGAAAAGAAAAAGAAATGGCTGTTATCAAAGTTGGCGTCGTGGGTTATGGCTTTGCCGCCAAGAACTTTCATATCCCCTTCATCGTAGCAAACAACGATTACGAGGTCATTGCGATCCTGCAAAGAGCGGAGGCACCGAGCGACCCTTCTTCAGCCCCGGCCGGTTCCCATTGCAAAGTCGACTTCCCCGACATCAGACATTACCGCAATGGACAGGAGTTCTTCGCCGACCCCGACATCCAGCTCGTCGTCGTAGCCACCCACACTGACACACATGCGTCATATGCGGAGGAGGCCCTGAAAGCGGGAAAGCACGGTACGAAAAGACTCGGTTCCCATCAAGTGCTGTTCAGCTTCAAATAGTAAAGGCCGACGCTGACGGAACGATAGCCATTGTCGACAAGCCTTTTGCAAGGTCGTCCGAGGAGGCAGACCGGGTCATCGAGCTTGCCAGCAGCAAGGGTCTGGTCCTGACGTGCTTCCAGAATCGCAGATGGGTACCAGAGTCAACGAGCCCGGTTCGGAGTCCCTCGGACAGCTGACATGCGTACTAGGATGGCGATTTCCAAACGTTGCGAAAACTCATCGGGGAGGACGCGCTAGGTGACATCAAAGAGGCCGAGATTCACTACGACTTCGAATCGCCTCCTTGGCTCGCTGGTATGACCAAGAGGGAGTACACACCCGGGGACGGCATGGCTTTCGGCCTGGGTGAGCGAAAATCCATCGGTGCTCCGGGACGCCAGCTAACCACCGCGCGTCATATAGGCACCCACAGCATCGACCAGGCTGTTGTTCTCTTTGGCCGTCCGAAGTCCGTGACTGGTTTCTTTCGCACACAACGAGGCATAGAAAGTGAAGTGGAAGACTCCTTCACGATTGTGTTGCAGTACGACGGCCCACGGAAGGATCTCCTTGTTACTGTCAAAACCTCTGTTACCACACCCATGGCACAGCAGTTGAAGCATCTCGTCAGGGGAACAAAGGGGTCGTGGCTGAAGGTGAATCGTCGAGTTACTCGGGTATACTGTACTCTGCTGACCATGTGGCCAGTTCCAACTAAGAAGCACCTGCCCTCAGGAAGAGCAGATCGCCGAGGGCCGCAAGCCGCTGGAACCGGGCTTCGGCGAAGAACCGGTCGAGTTGTACGGAACTCTTACCACTATCAAAGAGTTCGACGGCAAAGTCCAGCATTTTGACAAAGCAACAAACAAGTACGTTGGCAAGTATCCGTCGATTGTTGGTCGCTGGCTAGGTCTCTACGAGAACTTGGCCGACGCCATCAACGGCAAAGCTACGTTGGAGGTGGAGGCGACTCAATCTCGCGATGCCATTAGGATTATTGAGTTGGCTAGAGAGTCACACAATACTGGATCCACAGTTACCTGGAAATAACGATATAGTGTGGCATGGGTCGATGGTGGTGAAATATCTGTGTACATCGATAGCGTCTGAGAAGGTGGATGTTGGTTTGCGTAAGTATATCAAAGAGATTATCTTATTGGTCTCATGTCATCTTGCACTGTTTGTTAGGACGTTTTGTCAAGAGGTCATTATTTTCGATGGGCTTGATGTGAAGAGAAAGGTATTATGGACAACGTCTCGAACCGGCTGTTCGACTTCTGCAACTGACACCTATAACTTGTGCCAAGTTCGCCACAACGACTGATGGTCGTTCTCGTATCCTGCAATGGGCCATATGTCACGTTTTACGCTCCGTAAGGTGCCGATACAGGCGATACCCATTACTCGGCCATTAAAGATCTATTGGCTTTTCTCTTATGTCAGGTTCCTAAAAGTAGTACTGGCTTCAGGGCCGGCGGGGCACCGGGTGGGGCCCGGGGGACACCGCGGAACGGAATAACGTTATGCTGAAGGGCACACAAAAGGGGTTTTCACAATAGCATCAAGGTTTAGAGAGGAGATAGATTAGAATAATAGTTACTAGTAACCCCTAACTACCCTCCTACTAACTCCTTTACTTAGTACTATATAGCCTTTAATATATTCTAATCTCTCTTTGTTTATAGGTATACTAACTATTAGAGTAGTAATAGTGCTAGTATGATTAACCTAATCCTAATCTATTACCTAGTAGGGTAGCCTAGTAATATAGTAGCTTATACTAGATACTAGTAGGACTATAGTAGAGAAGTAGTATATAACTAACCTTAATAGATTAATAGAGAAATAGCTAAGAACCCTTCTTAATAACAAAGTAGCTAAGGTAAGAAAGAGAAAGATAATTAAATAGATTATAGTTCTTAGAAATAGAAAGTCTATTAATAATATATATATAGCTAGTAGAGGACCTATAGCTACCTAGCTAGAGCTTAAGTACATATATACTAATACTCTTATTAAGTAGTTAGCCCCTATCCAATATAAGAGAGGTAACTAAAATAACCTTAAAGACTTTCTTTTTAAGTTATAAGGTTAATTCTCTATTACTAAGAAAGAATTTATAGCTAATAAGAGTAAAGTCTGGTTTATAAAGGCCTACCTAGAGAGTAACCTATTATATAGCTAGAGGAGCTATGTTAACCTCTAGTATAGAAGCAATATCAGCCTAATTACCTAGAAATAGATAGAGGCCTAGCTCTATAATAGCATTACTAACAACAATATATAGGCCTTTAGTATAGCTATAAAGCTAGATAAGATACAGTAGAAACCCAAGTAGATATACCAGCGATTTATTAACCAGTATAAAACAGTTAAGGCAGAGATTCTAGACCTCTAACTAGAGAGGTAGTAAGTAGTTTATATCTTAAACTAACTACTTCTAGACTTATAAAGCTATATCCTAATATATAGGCTACTAGCTACTTATCAAGAGCTAAACAATGTAGTAAAAAGGGTAGAGATACTTATAAAGATATATACTAAGATAATGATAAAAGACTAGTAAAAGCTATAAGAAAAGAGAAACCAGTAGACCCTAGCTATTACCCTAGTACTAGTATTAGCTACCCTCTTAGATAAATGAGAAGGGTAATAGTTAGTCTTAATACCTAGAATAGCTATATATATACCTATGCCTAAGCTATAGGTTAAGTAAGAATAAAAAGGGTATAGATAACTTCTAAGGTACTCCTAGGGCTCTCTTATATACTTTAACTATAATAAGCTAGGATATATATTAATAGAGTGTATAGAGGAGAAGTATTATAAGTATAACTAGCCTTATTATACAGGTAGGCGCTATACACCAGCAGCCTAGCCAGCAGCCACAGGGGTTAACAGTATATAGATCCTCTAGAGAGAGGAACTACATCACCACTTTAAGGCAGACTTCTACATCAGAGTAGCTAGTATATAGAGAAAAGGAAGGGCATTAATTAACCCTAGGGTAGATAAGAATATTATATATTAGAGGATATTATATAAGGAGGTACCGCTAGAGGTCTATAGAGAGAGAGCAGGGTTATTAGGGATATAGAAAGATAAGGTACCTAACTATAGGGTAGTAGTATTGGTAATAAAAGTAATAGATAATATAAAGGTAAGAAAGGTATAGTTCTATACCTATTAGGTAAGTAATATAGGTATATATAATGCTATCCTAGAGATCCTCTAGAGGTAAAAGATATAGCTAAATCTTAAGTAAGTAATAATTAGGTAGACTTACTTACTAGGAGAAGGCTACCTATAACTTATCTAGAGAAGAAAGGTATTAAAGAGAGTATAAAGAGAGGTAGTAGTAATACTAGTATATAACCCTTTAGTCTACTACCTATATATAGAGGGAGCTAAGGGGGTACTAGAGCTACTACCTTATATAGTAGAGAGGGAAAAGAGAAAGAAGATAAAGGGATTTAAGCTACTAGAAGAATATCAAAAATAGGTACGTGTATTTAATATAAACCTAGTAGCTAAACTAGCTAGAGATAAAGATTACTTCTATGCTATTAACCTTAAGCTAGGGGTAGAACCGCTGTTTAGCCCTATCTACCCCCTTATAAAGAAGGAGTTAGAAGAGCTAAAGAAGTATATTAATAATACGCTAGGCAAGAGGTAGATCTAGCCCTTATAGAGCCCTATAGGGGCGCTATTCCTATTTATACTAAAAAAGGGGGGTAAGTTATACCTCTATATAGACTATTATAGCCTTAATAAGGTTATAGTTAAGAACTATATACCACTACCACTAATTAGAGAGATTCTTAACTACTTAGGAGAGGCAAAGTATTTTACTAAGCTTAACCTTAAGGATATATACTACTAGGTAAGGATCTATACTAGTAATAAGTAGAAAACAGCGTTCTAGATATAATATAAGTACTTTAAGTACTGTGTTATACCTTTTAAGCTAGTTAACATACTAGTAACTTTCTAAATATATATAAATAATACCCTAGCTAGGCTAGTAGATATTACCTATATTATATACCTTAATAATATCTTAATCTTTACTAAGGATAAGGCTAGTTATATAGAGATAGTAAAAGAGGTACTGTACTAGTTAGATGCTACTAGCCTGTATACTAACCTAGAGAAGTATGTTTTCTATACTAAGATAATTAGGTTCCTAGGGTTTGTAGTATCCCTAGAGGGTATTACTATAGAGTAGAACTATATAAAGGTAATTACTTAGTAGCTACTTCCCACTAGTATTAAAGATATATAGGTCTTTCTTAGGTTTATAGGGTTCTATTAGTACTTTATTAAGAACTACTCTAAGGTATATACCCCCCTTATAGACTAATTAATAGCTAAAGTAGTAGAAAAGAAGGTAATAACTAGGGAGGTAATTAAAGCCTTTTATAAGCTCTAAGTTATATTTACCTAAGCCTCTATCCTATAGTACTTTAACCTAGTATTACTAATATAGGTAGAGATAGATATATTAAACTTTATAATTAGAGCTATTCTATTATAGTTAGTAGAGGACTAGTAGTACTCTATTACCTTCTTATCTAGAAAGCTAAAGGGTACTAAACTATAGTATAGTATACTAGAGACTGAGCTACTAGTAATCTAAGAGGTAGCTATATATTAGAGGTACTATCTTCTATATACCTAGAGTAGGATTATATTCTTAATAGACTACCTAGGGTATTACTACCTCACTAGTAAGCTCTAGCTTAATAGTTAGTAAGTAAGGTTACTCTAGGACCTATCTCTCTTAAACTTTAAGATTAACTACTAGCTAGGAAAAGAGAATACAGCTAATAGGCTATTATAGTAGCTAGACTATTAGCCCTTAAGTATAGAAGACTAAGAGATATAGAGTACGTTCCTAGAAAGCTTTCTAAGTAGGTTTACCTAAAAGGTAGTAGTAATTATTAGTAGTAGGTTAATAGAGGTATACCTATTACTACTAGAAGAACTTACTCCAAGCCTAGAAAAGGAAACTATAGTAGTATAATAAGCTAATAAGGTAATTACCTCTAAAGAGTAGTAAAAGCTAGAGGATAACTAGTTAGAAGAGGAGGATAAGGTCCTTAGGTATAAGAGCAAGGTAGTTATCCTAGAAGGGTATATATTAAGAATAAAGATCATAGTAGTATTCTATAATAAGCTAGCTAGGGGGTACCTAGGGGTAACTTATATACTTAAAAGGATTAAATAGATATTCTTCTAGAGATTAATAAAGAAGGATATAATAGAGTATGTTTAGATATATATAACTTATTAATAGATAAAGCTATACTACTACCTACCCTATAGGGAACTAGTACCTCTACTACTACCTAGCTAACTATAGGAATAGGTTACCTTAGATTTTATTACTAAGCTACCTAAGTTAAAATAATTTACTAGAGAGAGCTATAATAGTATCCTAGTTATAATAAACTAACTTATAAAGTATATACTATATATACCTATATAGGAGACCCTAATAGTAGACTAGTTAGTATCCCTCCTAGTTAAAAGGGTATTCTTGTGATTTAGTATCTTAGTAGTAATAGTATCTAACTAAGGATCCCTCTTTACTAGCTATTTCTAGTTAGTAGTATGCTACCTACTAGCTATTAAGTAAAGGCTAAGTATAGCCTACTACCTATAGATAGATAGTTAGATAGAGTAATAAAACTAGAACATTAAGTACTTCCTTTAGGCTTTCTATAGCCTAGAGTAGGATAATTAAGCAAAGTAGCTACTAATAGCTAAATTTATCTATAATAGTACTTAGTATAGTGCAATCTAAATAGTACTAGTAGAGGCTCTAATAGGCTATATACTATGTAACATAAACAATGCAAAGCTAGAAGGGGCCTTACTAACAGAGGTCCTATTTGTAAGAGACTAGGTATAGTAGCTATAGAGCTAGTAGGCTACAATCCTCTAGATACTAGAGATAGCTAATAAGAACTATAAGAGGTAGTATAACATAAAGCAATCTATAGTAGTATTTAAGGTAAAAGAGAAGGTCTTACTATTAGTAAGGTTTATATAGTAAAAGTACCCTATTAAGAAGCTCTTAAATAAGTATCTAAAGCTATTTATAGTTATATAAGTAGTTAGTAGAGAAAAAGTATATAAGCTTAACTTAGAGATATAATACTATATCTATAATATATTCTTACTATTATAGTTAGAGAAGTTCTATAGAGTAGTAGTAGAGCTATAAGTAGTTTCTATTAAGGAGGAAGAGAAGGATATATACTAGGTAGAGAGAATAGTTATATATAAGAGCCTCTAGAGAAATTAATAGTATTTAATAAAGTAGTAAAGGTATAGAGAGGAGGAGAACTCTCAGGAACTATAGTAAAATATAGCAAAGAAACTATAGTAGAATTATAAATAGAGGATTACTAGGGGCCTATTAGAGAAGAACTAAGTTAATAATTATATAGCTATAAAGTAGCTAGGTTTTATTATCTCTTTAGTACTAGGGCTAGAGAGTAAAGAGGCCTAAGAGCTAGGTATTCTAAGCTTAGGGATAAGTAACTAACTAAATAAATAGTAGAGGGGTATTAGTAGGGTACTAAAGAGGTATATAAGAGGTGCTAGAGCCTACTAGTTAGACTCCTCCTTATTATTATTAGTAGTACCTTTTCTAGGATCTAATCTACTAGCCTAGGAGTTAATCTTACTAGTATACTAGAGGCTATTATTAGTATTATAAGAGAGTACTAGAGGGGTACTAGAATAGGGAAAGGATATATAATATAGGTATAGGACTTAGTCTAGTTAGAGAAAAGAGCACTCTAAGCCTTAATAGCTTTAGTTTACTTATAGAGTATAATAACTTAGTCCTAAGTAGTAGTAGTAGTAATCTTAGTACTCTTAGCTAGTAACTTAGCCTACTTAGCTTACTATTTTATAGTAGAGTAGGTACCTTTAAGGGTAAGGACCTTATATTAGTAAAGAAGTTACTCCTCTTCCTCTTATACTACCTTATACTTAGTATTAGAGACTGATATATTAGAGGCCTTTATCTAAAGGGCCTTTAGGCTTATAAGCTAGGCCTTCTTAATCTCCTCTTAGAAAGGGTTAGGCTGAGGGGTACTAGGGGAGTATAAAGGTATATATATACTTATAAGGTAGTAGTAGGAGTAGGGGTTAGCCTCTTTATAGAGGTTCTTAAAAACTACCTTAAGGGTAAGGGTAGCAGTAGTAGTAGCACGCAAGGCCTACTATAGGTTAGTAGTGACTAATAGCTATAGGAGTAGCAATAGTAACTCCCCCTGTAAGCGACCCACCCCTATATCCGAACCACCCGAAAATGCCGCATCCATCCCCTTCCATCAACATCACCACCTTTTTCAAACTATCACAACATTACCCATCCGCATCCAAACAACGCCATTTTTTCAGAATACCTTATTTATTATACTATAAAGCAATATACCGAATTTGAGCTTCAACGGGCGCTCCGTGATATCACAGATGGTTGCAGTATCCACCAGGCTGCTCGTATATGGGGTATACCATACGCAACGCTTCAGCACCGATTCCACAGCAGGCAAAGTAGAAATATTGCCCATATTCATAGGCAACAGTTATCCCAGGCCCAGGAGGATAGTCTGGCAGCTTATATATCCACTCAACAGCAACTAGGCAGAGCCCTTACCCATCAACAAGTCAAGGGACTGGCAGAGCGCATGATGGGCGATAGTCAACAATAGCTAGGGAGGAAGTGGATAGGGCGATTCCTACAGCAAAACCCATCGATTCAAACAAGGCGATCTAGAGCAATGGATGCCCGGCGATGGAAAGCCTATTCACCAGAGGTTATCCGCGATTTCTTCCAACGTATAGATAATATCCCTATTATCAAGGATATCCATCCTTCCAACCGATGGAATATGGATGAAACCGGTATTATGGAGGGCAAGGGAGCCAATGGGCTGGTGCTAGGAACTGAAGCATCGCAGCAGATACAAAAGCAGCAGCCAGGATCCCGTCAATGGATATCCATCATCAAGTGCATCAATGCCACTAGGACCTCCTTGGATCCCCTGGTTATATATAAGGGAAAATCAGTCCAGGCACAGTGGTTTCCAGAAACCAACCTATCCAACTATGTCAACTGGCGATTCAAAGCATCAGAAAACAGCTAGACAAACGACGAGACTGCCCTAGCATGGCTGAAGGAGGTCTTTATCCCTCAGACTATGCCCAGCGAACCAGAGGCAACCAGACTGCTAGTTCTTGATGGGCATCACAGCCATATAACTGTTGACTTTATGTGGGAATGCTGGAGGCAACATATATATCTCCTTTTTCTACCGCCGCACTCGTCTGCTGTCCTCCAGCCCCTGGATATATCGGTCTTCGGTCCATTAAAGCAAGCCTATCGTAAAGGGGTTGGATATCTGGATGACTGGATAAGTGATTCAACAGTGGCTGGAAAAGGGCATTTCACAGTGCTATTACAAGGCTCGTAAAGCATCTATTACGAAGGAGAACATCAGAAGTGGCTGGAAATGGGCTGGGTTATGGCCAGTTGCCAGACAGCGCCCTCTATCCAACTCCTTGGTATCAAAGGCATCATTATCATCATCCAGTCAACAGACCAGCCAGCAACCAAGCAGCCAGCAGTGGGATGAAGCTGTATCTATCATTCCATGGTCAACACCTCATTGGTCTGCTGATCTACGGCGTCAACTATATCACCTGGGTCAACTATGCAAGGATAGGTTAGATATCCATACTATTCGTCACCTATCTAGAAAGGTACAAAAGGGGTATGATAAGGAGGCATTACAAAGGACCCTTCTAGAGAAAGAAAATAAGGCACTGAAAGCCCAGCTGGACGACCTTCTGAATCGCAAGAGGAAAAAGGTCCCTCTATCGCCGAACAGGACCTTCGCAACTATATGGGATATCCAGCAGGCGCAAAATCCAGCCAGCGATGATATGGATACAACAGACGTATCCAGCGTATCCGAATTATCCAGTGAAGCCGAAAGTTGCATATGGGTGGGAGGAAAACCTGATGAAATAGCTGGTGATAATATGGGGGATGGCAGGTGATGGAGGTGGTTCGGATGTGGGGGTGGGTCGCTTACAGGGGGGGGGAGTTAGGGGGGGGGATAAGCTTATAAGGATATAAGGCTTGCTATACTAGCTAACGTAGTAGAAGTACTTATTACTAGTAGCTAGAATAGTTAGGATAGTAGAGAGGTAATAGAGAGATACTAAAGAGATAAGTATATACTCTAGGTCTTAATATAGTAGAAAAGATAGGTAATAGTATTTTTTATATTAAGCTACTACTTTACTATAGCTTAAAGGTAGTAATAGTAAGAGACCTTATATATAATAGTAAGGTTAATAATACTAGAAGTATTAGAATAGGTATTATTAGTAGGGGGGGCTACTAGAGGGGGACTAGAGGGGGTACTAGAGCTACCTAAGATAGTAGGATTAGTAGGAGGTATAGAGGATATAATAGTAGTAGTAGGGGAGTAGCTAGTACTAGTACTACTACTAGTATTACTATTACTAGTACTATTATTACTACTATAGTAGTAGAGGTATAATAAAAAATAAAATAATAATAATAATATAAAGATATTATAAAGAAAAGAAGGAAAAGAAGGAAAATAGGTAAAAAATAAAAAAGAGAAGGTAGGCCTAGCTATTCTACTAGGTAGTATATATATAAGTAAGTAATAATAATAACTCTAGCTTATAAAGAAATAATAATACCTCTAAAAGAAAAGAGAGGTAGAAGGTACTAGAGAGATACTAGTACCTCTTTTACTACTATAAAGCATACCCTTACTATTACACTAAGAATAATATAACTTAGAGCTTAGCTACTAGAGAAATAAAGGTATAAGTAATAAAAGCTAACTATACTACTTTATAGATAATAGAATACTAAGCTATAAAAGAGAGAAAGAAGTAAGTAGCTAAAGTAATACTATAGGTAGATAAGGTACTTCTATAGTAGAGTAGGTAGCCTCTTACTAATAGTAGCAAGGGCCTAAGACTTATACCCTAAGTATAGGATAGCTAGGCCTAGTAAGGTACTAAGGGGGCTATTAGCTATACTAGGCTACTATAAAACAAAAGTAAGGCTAAGGGTAAGCAGTTAGCTAGAGAGATAACTACCTATCTAGCAGTCTACTAAGCCTAATAGAATTCCTAGACTCTACTAAAGTATAAGCAGTATTATAAGTAAGGTACTAGGGTACTAATAGAGGGGCTAACTAATTAACTACTAGGTCCTAAGGATAGAACCTTAGAGGGGGGGGATTGTATCAGGTTCCTAAAAGTAGTACCAGCTTCAAGGCTAGCAAGGCACCAGGTAGGGCCCAGGGGACACCGCAGAACAGAATAACGTTATACCAAAGGGTACACAAAAGGGGTTTTCACAATAGTATCAAGGTTTAGAGAGGAGATAGATTAGAATAACAGTCACCAGTGACCCCTAACTGCCCTCCCACTGACTCCTTTACTCGGTACTACACAGCCTCTGATATCTTATGATATGGGCAAGACGTTGTAACTGAGTGAGCCTTATAGTTCCATAGAATGAACACATTGATGGAACAATTGTAATGGAAGATTTGGACTCGCGTTTCGTTGAAACATTTCTTGTGCGGTGGCAACGAACAATTATAGGGTATTGGTTCCCACATTCGCAGGACTCACGTCTTGTTTGGCCAATATAAAAGCCCGACGCATTCTCTTCTCTGTCTGGTTCCGGCCAGAGTCTATTCATCTCATCACCTCAACCATCTAATACCACAACATGCTGCATCATCTGTTCCCATCTAGAGACCAGCCTGCTTATCGTGAAATCATACCGTTCTTGAGCCCGTGATCTGGCCTCTCCGACCACCAGTCCAAAGTAAGCCTTCGTCCAAGCCAATGGAAAGCGACGTATTTGATTAGAAAATGCAAACAATTTTGAATGACATAAACGACCCTACGGTGGTGGGCCGTGGCATGGATAAATATTGTGAAACTCTTCACTTCACGGATGCATTATTAAAAGATGTCTTTGGGCCCTGCCAAAAGAGACAACCGCTCAGTATATATGATTAATTACGAGAGCTGATAAGTCTACATGTACTCGTGAGCTTACGCAGCTTGAAGCATGGCAAGGACACCTGCCCAAGTCTCGCGGACAGTAGGCTGAATTTGGCTGGCAGGTAGAGAAAATCCATAGGTGCCCCTGTCCCTTAGTTCGATGGTGTAAGTGTACTTGGATTTGGCAACGCCGTGGATGTAGTCGGTGCTGTCGCCAGTCGTAGCATACAAGGCACGGCAAGCATTCCCAATCGTATAGCTGGTTCCGGAAACGCCGCGAATAGCGGTGGCACCGCGTTGAGCCATGGTCCTCAAGGCAGCATCGTCAGGAGCTACATAGTTGCAGTCGTATCCATAGGCTATTGTTGTGGGTGTTAGCGCAAGGTTTATTACTTAATAAGACTCCTCGCATGCCTATGGGTTGGGAAGAAAAGGACAGTAGAGGGTGTCTACTTACGCCACAGGATGTACTGGCCATAGCTATGAATGTCAAGATAAATCATGATCTGGCCCTTGGATGCAGAAAGTGAGTCGATCTGTGCTTTCAGACCCTTGATCTCAGGCGCGTCACCCGCAGAGGCGCCCTTGTAAGTCTCGGAGCAAGGGCTTGTCGAAGCACCTCCGGTGAGTTCCCATTTGTATGGCCAGTTGCGGTTGGGGTCACGGCCAACGCAAGAGCTGCCAGGGTTCGTCTGACGGTTCTTCCGCCACAGGCGGTTAGTGGTCTGGGTGTAGACAAACCCTTTAATAGAGATCAGCTGCTATCCCAAGTACTTGACCATCACACGCTGGAAACATACCGTCAGGGTTGGCAACCGGGGTGATGTAAAAGTCGAACTTGTCTACAACGGCCTTGACGGCAGAATCGGAGGCGTACTTCGTCAAGAGCTGGTAGGCCAAGTACTCGGTGGTCTGGTTGGGATTGTTGGTCATCTCCTCGTACAAATAGAGGTGATCGTTGGGTTTGTTCTTACCATTGTGCTGATCCACTCGCGAGCGTGAATAGTACCATGAAGAACGACGGCTGGCTTGGAGCCCTTGCCCCCGCTGCCCCAGATGTGAATGCCGGTCAAGGCACGCCCCTGGAAGGAAGAACCAGTGGTGAAAACTTCAGACTGGCCAGGAAAGCTAGTTTGAAGGTCTTTGAGGAAAGTCAAGTGGTCGGCGTAGCTGTGGTAGGCAGTGAACCATGTTTCGCTTGGCACTAAGTTTTGCCATAAGCCAAGGTTGCTCTAGATCTCCACGGGGTAGTCTTACCAGCATAGACGGTCGACACGTCCTCCTCAGCGAAGGCAGCGCCAATGTCCTCAACAAGAACCGTGGTGTTGGCAAGTTGACTGATGGCATCGAGGTTCTCGGGAGAGACGACAACGTCGAGCTTGTCCTTGGATCCGGGGTTCAAAACGGTTGCAGCCAGCTCGTTGATCTGGTCCGCGACGTCTTCAGCGCCCTCGGGGAGGGTAATGCGAAGACCTTTGAACCCATTGTAGTCAACTTTGGCTGAGCTAGGGACAGTCGCGCCGAGCGCCAAGGACACGAGGGCGGCAGCTGAGACGATTGAAGTCCTCATGATGAGCTGAAGCGTGGGCGACGTTGACGAGAAGGCTGGCACCAAGAAGCAGAGAGTCCTTGGCGAAGGATGCACAGCCGAGTTGCTTCCATTTTATAACCAGTTGATTGAGGGTCGGGGGAATTGGCGGACTGCCTGCCCGTCACGGGCTGATATCCGCAGCCCGAATGACCCTGGTAGCAACACGGGAACGATAGGCAAAAAGGGGTAGGTGATATTCCAGCTGGGGAAGGACACGAGAAGTCGGCGTAACATTGAGAGCTGCCAAGGCGGATGATCTTGTTGCTTGGCATTGCGCCTTGCCAGAACAGGAAGTTCAAGAGGCTCTTGTCTCGGCAGTGGACGGGGGATTGGGTAGGTGAGAGCGCACAATGTGGCTACCCTTGACCGTTGTCGTGTGAGAACCGATCAGAGGAGGGAAAGTCGCATCATGACCGGCCGAATGTGGGAGGTTGATGTTGCTTTTCATACGTCTGCTGCTGGTTGTGTGTATGTCTCTTCCTATAGCCAGATATGTCCAAGAGCTGCTGCATTGCAATCAATGTCTTTTCTTCGATACAGGTTCGACTTGAGATTACAGGGCTTGATTGAACCTAATCAAGTCATATCATCTATGTACATTTCACCATCTTTCCAACGGGGGTTTCACAAGTACCTGAGCCGCCGAGCCAGAATCAGAGAGAGGAAGGCAAAGACTACAATGCTGGCCAAGATCCCGAAAAAGGGACTCAGATTATCGACATCCCTCCAGGGTACCTGGACGTTCATTCCGAAGAGTCCGCAGACAATGTTCAGAGGCACGATGACCGTGGCGATAACCGTTACCCTGCTCAGGGACTCGTTGGTTTGGTTGCCCATGCTGATGTTGTCAATCGAGAGTTGCGCCAGGTAGTTGCTGTGCGACCGCGAAAGCATGGTGTCGAAGTGCACAAGACTGTTCATCATTGTGACGGTGTGGTCTTGAATGTCGCCAAGATACAGGGCGATATCCATGTGTGGCGTGACTTCGTAGTCCTCGGTGCACCTCTTGGTAAAGGCGCGGAGGACGTCAGTCTTACCGCCGAGCAGGCGCATGAGACTCATGACGCTCTTTCGAGTGTAGCCAATCTTGCGGAGAAAGGCTTGGTTGTCCTCGACACGGGTGATGAAAACCTGGTCCTCGATCGCGTCCGCCTCATGTTCAATCTGGTTGATCGCCGGGCCGAACGAATCCACAATGTCGTCGCTTCATCCCGATTAGTTCAGCACCACGGTTGGGCAGCACCAAATGTACCGCGTCTTCGGAACCGATTTTCAACTTACATCAGAGCGTAGCAGATCCAATCGCTACTCAGGGACACCTGCTGCTTCAACTGGGATATTCGGAACCGCACCTTTGAAGAATGCAGATTCGGGGTGAAGCTGAAGCTTATAATCCCCTCCTTGAAAACAACAGCGTAAACGTTGAAGGGGCGGTAGTCGGTTTCGCCCTCTTCCTCGACAACGATGAAGGACCGAAAGCAAGCGAAGTAGTACGTCGGAAATAGCTCAATCTTTTCGCGGGTTTCCTTATGGATGATATCCTCGATGGTGAGAGGGTGGATGCCGAATGCCTTGCAGATTGTCCAAACTTCTATGCCGGTCGGGTTGTTCATGTTGAGCCACCAGACGCCGTCAGACTCCCCTTCAGGTACGTCGAACAGAGACCTGATGTTCTCTCCCGGGAGGATAAGGTCCCCGAATTCTGCGGCATGGATGGTCGACTCCAGCGCAGAGGAAAAGAAGTTGAAACGGCTCTGCTCTCCCTGATTCACCGTCTTGGGTTGACCATGTCTTGCGGTGTTTTTCTCGTCCGAGACCGAGGCTGGTCGAGACGTCACGTTGATGTAGTCCCCGTCAGAGGTGAACACGGGGGCGAGCGCCGGGATGGAACTGTCGGGAAGGTTGTTGAAGTCGGCCTCGCTAAGCCCGTCACAGTCCTCCGCGTTGATCAAGGTCTCCAAGCACTCGAAGTCGATAACGAGCCCATCCTTTGAGATTTCGCGCTTGCTACTCTCCACCACAAAGACGGTCGAACCAACACCCTTCGGAGGGCTTTCGACATCCCGACGGTGCGACTTTCCATGACCACTCTGCAGGCCATTAGCGGCCTGCCTCGAGTAATCGGCCCCTTCCGTCTCGCCATCCAAGTCGCCCACCTGTCTGCGGCTCGCTTTTGGGTCGTGAGTATTATCGGCATCTTGCCCTCGTCGTCTTGCATTGGCAAACGCCTTCACCGAGGATGGAGGGGACGCGGTCCGACGGGACGATGAAAATGTAGGACGTCGGCTCAGCGGTGGCATTGTAGGCGACTCGAAGCTCATCAAAGCCGCAAAGTCGCGGACGAGACCCAGTTCGCTATCACTTCCCCGAGCGCCGGCGGATTCCATATTTCGTGGGGACATGTTGGGGGGCAGTCGCGATGCATCGTTTGACCCCTCGAAGTGTTGGCCATCTGTCTGGCGCGCCATTATAGTCGAAGTGTCGGTCGCAATGGAGTCATCTATAGTCTATGGAAACAAGGCGTGTTCATCGTAGTGACCGTGGGGAAAGCTCGTAGTGGCCCGCGGGAATAGACCGTGGCGACCCGCGGGAAAAGCTGGTATGCGTTCACCGTTCAAGGTTCTCGCGAGTGGTGTGCTCGTGGATGCTGCTGCTGCTCTTCTTTGGTATTTACGCGTGCCATAGCCTGACAAACCCTTCTCAGAGTTTCTCGATGCGCAAACCGTTACCATTCCAATTCTTGGAGGCGAAACCCGCGATGAG
The DNA here is from genome assembly GCA_016618095.1 of Colletotrichum echinochloae. Taxonomy (NCBI): domain Eukaryota; kingdom Fungi; phylum Ascomycota; class Sordariomycetes; order Glomerellales; family Glomerellaceae; genus Colletotrichum; species Colletotrichum echinochloae. The sequence goes on from JADEZT010000008.1 coordinate 1,970,036, forward strand.
ATGCGGCGATGATTCTGATAGTGTTTCGAGGCTCGGGTAACGGCAGTGAAAACGGGCGACGACGTCGCAAATGTCCAGGTTTGACAAAAGTAAAGTCGAGTCGGGGATGAGACGGACTCGTGGGCATCATCAAGCTTTTGTGTGCAGGGGGCGGCAAATTCGACCAACGGAGAGTTCGGGGCCCCGGAGGCTATAAAGGTATAGTATAATTATGTCTGCGCCGTCGGCCACACAGCCTCAGGAGGGCGGAGTCCAATCAAACCTTCTTTGCGTGTCTGCCCAATACTCCTCCATCATGGTGCAACTTCTTCTCAGAGCTAGCTCGATCCCAGAGCGGTTTCGCGCGGCTCATCATACAAGTCTATCTCGCCTCGTGAGGCAATGTGACACCTACCTTAGGATGACAAAACGGATGGAATTTCATGTCCGTTCAACAATACGACTCGAAAACCTTGAACCCCCAGGTTCCAGGTCTCAATGCAGCATGGAAGTCATCCCATCTCCTGACTAGGATCACCACGCGGCAGCTCCGACTTTTCTCGGCTCAACCAGAAACAGCCATCAAATGCCTCATACTGCGCAGACTCAGTAGGGGAACACCGTGGCTTGGGGTCGCAAAGAGCGCCCTCATCTGTCGCGCAAAAGTGTCAGCTTGATCGCTGGCCAAGACTTTAAAGAAGCTCGCTCGTGATCACTTTACACGTGCGTGCATGAGCTGAGCTGGCAACTGTGACTGACGCAAAAACAAGCGGTCAGTAGTAGCGGCCGCGTAGCCACGTGCTAGACTATGTTGTTCATCGTCAGGAGTGGGTGCCGACACGGGACCGATCCAACAGGCAAGACAACGATTGTGTTTAGTACATCACCCGGCTCACCGCTGCCCCGGTAACACCAGTGGATTGCCTTCGACGCTTGGGCTTGTTGGTCAAGGCTCTTCGCGGAATAACATGGGATGGTGACTGCTATTCTATATGATTCTTCTAGATGCCGCGCGTTGAACGCCACATGGCTACTTACAGACCCGGACGTGGTTAGACTCATCATTGCGTATCCCTTGAAGAGGATCACACCAAAACTACACTAAATGAATATGACTAGCCTGTTAGTGCCGTCATGATTGGGGTTTAATGACAACTCAACACGACATACTAGTCACGCTTATCATCCTTTAGCAGCTGCTTCTTCTCGTTGGCGGATAAGCTCATCACAAGCCAAACACCGCGGTGGTCTTTCATCGGCACCATGCAAGACATGGAGTTGCCATTAGAGGCTTCCGTTCAGGGGTGCGTCGCTCTCGGCTTGCCATCATGGCACAAAGTTTGCAGATCTAGATTAATCTTGTTCGGTCAATGGCAGAAGCAATATTTTAATATGAAATCTAGCGATTCTCGCGAAAATATTTTGGAGCTTCGTCCAATCATCAATGGTAGGCCTCCCACATAGTATTGAACGCGTCTTCGACCAGGTTTGGGGTTAACCTTGACTGTATGTGCTCGGATGTCTTTTGCAACACCAGACTGCGTGTGTGTGGCGAAGCAAGCTTTACAGCATGTATTCGGGCCTTTTTTGATAATAACAGAGCTGCCAAAACAAGTCAGGAAGAGCTGGGTCGAGGTTCGAACAACGGTTTACCGGTAACTTCGGATGAGAAATTCTATCAGGCGGCTTGCTGGGGAGACGAAGACATGCTTAATTCAATGGTTTTAGATACCAATAGGGCCAAGGTATAAGTTTCAGGTGCCGTCCTGAAGATATAGGCCGTCAAATCAACACTGATAATGCTAGCCCGGTGAGCAACGCCGTCGCACTGTTGTCGCAAAAACGACACCATTAATTGCGGGCAGCAATTAACGCCTTGTATCACTCCCTGTGACAACTCTTATGTATAACTCACCTTTAACAATCGTATAAGTGTTGTGATCGCCAGCAGTCATTTGTTTTACGAACAGCGAGCGGTCCACTGACTCGCTGGTATTGATTTCTAACCCTTGAGAACGTCCGAAATTAGAAAGCAAGTTACACAGTTGGGGCGAGTGATTAGTAGTTGATCTAGGGTTTTTTGAGCAATGGTAAGTGGACGAGAAAGTAAGGTCCGTCCAACCAGGCCATTTTGTCCATTTTACCGCTGGGGCATACATGTATGAATTCAGTGGCCAAAATGGGATGCTTTCGTTTAGTCCATTTGACCATTGCTTAGGACGTTTTGACTTTCTGAGCGGAGAATGATAATGATGGCACTTGCATAACAACATTGAACAGCATTTAGGGAATAGTCAAGCTGATGTATAAGGTATGATTACCCTCGTTTACAAAGAGAAATCCTTGAGCCCCTTGGTGGTACTATCAATGCCAAGCTCTTCCTTCTCATCGGCGCTCAGCAGGCCCAGAGCCTCACGACGTGTGGGCGCGTCGGGTTGAAAGTACGGCTTCTCCGCCAAAGACGTCACACGCGTTCCATGACGAGGGTGGTTTCCCTCGTAGTCCCAGCTTGCGTTGTGGATCGTGATTCTGTACTGTGTCAGTTGAAGATGCATGGCAGAGGCTCTTTTGCGTGGATTATCACAGACCTGTTGTCCCAAAGAGCGCTGGTGTTGGGAGTCCACCTGAACCGGACCTGGATATCAACACTCTTCTCGTAGACATCAAACAGGTAGTTGAGGATCGCGTCACTCTCTGCCTTATCGAAACCGATGATCTGGGTAGTGAACAGACGGTTCACGAAAAGGGACTTCCATCCGGTAGCTGGGTGCACGCGGACAAGAGGGTGACTTCGCTCGATGTGCCGAGGCCCGTCCTCAGGGGCGTCCCGTTTGAGGTAGGTGTGAGCAGACTTATAGATGGCGTACTTGCCGTCAATGATCTTGCGGAATTCGGGGGACAGCTTCTCATAAGCCGAGTAGCCGCTGGCCCACAAGGTGTCGCCGCCGATGGGCGGGACGGTGTCGTTGTGCAAGTGGGTGATGCCGGCGGGCTGCCGCTCATGGACCAGATCTGTGTGCCATCTCGATGCACCTCCCGGGTTGCGGAAGTTGGCCTTCCTCTCGGTGGCCATCAAGGCGGGCCAGATGACCGAGACGCCTAGCACACCGGGAACCTGGGGGACTTGGGGCTATTTCTTCCATCAGATACTACCAGACTTCCGGCGCGAAGGAGACTGCAAGAGTACGACTTACGTGGACCTCGACTTCTCCAAAGTAGGCACCCAACTCCTTCTGTTGCTGTGGGGAAAGATCCTGGTCTCTGAAGAAAACGACGCTGCGTTCAGCGATCAAGAGGGCAAGCTCGTCCTTCTGCTCCGCAGAGAGGTCTTTGAGTTGCAGGCCCTCAATCTCCGTGCCAATATGGGCCGTCAAGTCGGTGAACTTTCTCGCTGCACCGAGCAGGCTTTTCTTGAACTTGTCTGCCCTTGAGCCCGCATCGATGTACTCCCGCTCCTTGTTGCGGATATTGTATGCGTCGTCAAGAAACAGCGGCCGTGAGGGGCGATACGGATATCCGTTCGATAGATCAACACCGGCCTTTTCCAGTCTTGCCTTTGCGCCCTCAGGAAGTCCGAGGGTTTCCTTCCGCGGCTCCGCCACGTCTGTAATAGATGGATCAATAGGGGCGGGAACCATGGTCATCAGTCTGATGGGGGCTATAACTAATACGGGTAGAATGAGGCTTGGCAACCACGAACGAGTTCATCACTGATGTTAAGCTTCAGAACCGGACCCGACGCCGCTGACAGACAGCTTTTGTTCGGTCTTAATATACATTTCATCCATTTCAACAGAGTGATCGTCATCCAGTCATAGAGAAGTCGTCATTTTGATCAGGTTGGACAGAAACACCATGATTACCAATAATCGCGGGGTTCAGCCACCCATCAGAGCATTCAGAAGCGATTGGCCACAGCTTCGTATGCATCAAACTGACGAATTTAGGAACAAAGACGCAACATCGGACCGTATGGTTGCAGATGTCGGGTTGAATCTCACCAACCAAGCCTCCCACGAAGCACGCAATCGACCTTAAGCCACCATTCGTTTCCCATTGGTCTCTGGCCAAACATGATGGAGGGGCTAATCACCCGGCCGTTGGACCGTCGCTATCTCTTGCTCAATCCCCCGCGGATGTGGATCTGGGGTCGTCGGCCACACGGCTCACGAGTGGGAGTTACGCGATACAAGGGCCCGATTGTGTGCTCGACAACCACTCTGCAGCACAATCCCATTTGAGAGATCATTGCCGAGTATAGGCACATTACAAGCTACACAGGTGCCGATAAAGTCGTCTCTGAGGGGAAGTGAAAGCCTGCAGATGTTTGAGATCCGTTCGACAAGGTGCTTATAAAATGTGTTGGCTAAAGCTCTTTCCCATGCTATTGCCATGATTATGTGGCGACTGGCTTTGACTGTGTTATAGAGCCGCACGATATTGAACAGCTTCTGGGCCAACTAGTGCTCCGGCGGCATGCCGGATATTGCCCACTCAGACAGCATGAGAGACTTACTCATATCCCCAGCACGCAGTGATGTAAAGAAACATCGTTAGCGATGTGGCCACGCTTTTACCCCATTATCTTTGATAAAAGTCTGATGATCGCCGATGGACCCGGGATATTGATGAGGGATAGAAGGTCGCAGCTGGCTGTATTAACTGCCATATATTCTGTCATGGAGCCTTAGCACTCTCTCGTACCTACTAATAGTCGAGCACTTAAACCTTTGCTTGTTTGGTATCAGATGGCATCGAGGCTCAGGCAAGTCGCCCACTTCCGGTGAGGGAAAGGAAACGCAAGCAGATATGACCGAGCTCGGTTGAGAGCAGCCAACGCTCACATGGATGCCATGTGTCTGAGATACGTTGGATAAGTCCCCAGAAGAAGCCGAGTTCATGTTCTAGCTTGAAGCCGTCATCCTGTATTTTGCGAGCTTGGGATACCGCATTAAGCAGGTTCACATGAAAAGCCACAACGAGCTGCGTTGCTGGCGGTCAGGCAGAAACCTTGACCAGACCAACATCAACAATGCCTTCGTGCCAGCCATGAAAAAGACATGCAGCTATTCGGCAGCTGACTGAACTACATGCAAGCCCGCTGGACCGTCGCATACGTTATTGGAGAAATGCCTGGGTGATTCCATACTCTCTGAATAAGCTAGCGAGACAGCCATGTCGATATCCGCCTGCAGCAACATTGTACTCACTCGCGTTCGACCTTCAATCTGGATTCCTGCATGCGAATGCACTTGGGCTGTGCTCGCCATCTGGATGATAAAGTGCACCAACGTGAACCAATACTATGTCCTTCAGTTCTTCATCGGTGTCGCCGTGAGCATTTTCTGCCTAGGCATGCAATAGTACATCATCGGGTGCCGGTGCCGGAACGACGAGCGAGCCAACATAAAGATCGTGAATCTCTCACCCCCTGCGGCTCTATCGGTTCCATGTTCCCGGTCTACCTCATGGCGGCTGTTTTATCCTCAACAGAGTCCACGGGTTGAAGGAATAGCAGTGTCTTTCCACAGTCATGTCCCTGCTCGTTGCATTTACGGGATTCTTCTTCCTCCCTGACGTCCCTGAAATCACCAAGACCTGGCGGCTCAGGAAAAGCGAGATCGCGCAAAAGCGCATGCAACTCGAGGGCTTGCTACAGCGTCAAGGAGTACAACGCCTACCCGGACATCACATCCGCCATCACCGTGGCGACGACATGAATCTACGCCTGGTCCTCCGTCTTCGTCACTAAGATAGAAGTGTCGGTGAATCTTTCCTGCATGGTTGACCCGGGTTCTGGGCTTCATTCAACATCATCTTAATGGCGATCGACTCGGTATGGCGGCCACCATGGGAGATAGTCTGCCTGGTCAACCGCTCGCACCTGGCCAAGAACACCGCTTCGACATTGCACTCTTGCATCTGCTCTCCGAGCAACATCTACTTTATTCGGACACGTCGATCGCATCGAGGTCTCGGTAAAGTTCCTGTTTGATCTCGCCACTCGCCCAACACATGTCCACCCCGTTCCGCGCCATCGTCACCATGTCCTCCTTGGTGAAGTTACAGTAGGTGTACGCCTTCTGAATGTTCCCGTCCAGCCACACGTCGTGCATGTACACGGGGTCGTCGCTGTTGATGCAGAACTTGACGCCCTTCTCCCACAGCTTCCGGATCTTGGGGAACAGCACGTCCGTCGGCGTGCGGCGATGGTACGCGTGGGGGCACAGGGTCAGCCCGATGCCCCGGTCCAGCAGGCCCTGCAGCAGCTCGTCGCGGTCGACCGCGTCCAGGCCGTGGTCGACGCGCTCGGCGCCCGCCCCGCCGCACACCTCGAAGACGGCCTCGCGGACGTGCTCGAAGGTGTCCTTCTGCCCAAAGTCGCAGTGCATCGTCACGTGCAACCCGTCGGCCTTGGCCCTCTGGAACGCCGCCTCGAAGAGCATCGGGGGCCGCTCGAACGCGTTGCTCGCGAGCCCGACGGCGTGGAAGAGGCCCTTGCCGCCCTCGACGCCCCCGCCCGCCCACGGTCTCGATGCCTCGTACGCCGCCGCCCCGTCCTCGACGCTCTCGTCGCGGACGAAGCAGAAAATCCAGTTGGACCGCACGCCGTACCGCTCCGCGCCGTCGCGCTGGGCCCGGAGATAGCCGTTGAGCACGTCCGCGGCGGGCACGCCCCGGCGGGTGTGCGCCTGGATGTCGAAGAAGGGCTCGGCGTAGCGGACGTTCATCTCGGCGCACCGGCGGAGGTAGTCCATTGCCATCTCGTAAAAGTCGTCTTCCGTCCGGAGGACCTCGCACCCGGCGAAATAGGCCTCGAGGAAAGTCGGGATGCCAGGAACGCGGCCGTTGATCTCCGGGCGGTGGTTGAAGAAGACCTTGTAGGAGTCCAAGAGCGCCTCGTAGGTGTCGTACGGCAGGGGCACATTGTTGCGCTTGGCGAGCTTCCACCGGAGGGCGGGGAGCAGGGTGCCCTCGATGTGGATGTGCAGCTCGACCTTGGGAAGGGCTGCGATGAAAGGCGAGACTTCGAGGCCGTTCATGGCGACTTTCTTCCGTATCCCAGATGCCGTCTGATGGTGTAAAAGTACTCAGATGCGGCCGCGTGATGCAGAGCAAATCAATGTCTCGAAATATAGAGGCAAAGCCCGAGATATCTCCACGGTATGGCTGTCTCTGGATTATTTGTCGTCGGTCTGGCTCGGCAGCTTGTCGCCAAACACCGTTATGTCGGACATCGGCCGACAGTCCACAGACTTTTACCGGCTCCAGATGAACCGTGGTTCGTTTGTAAACCTATATTGTAATCGCGGAGAGAGATCAAGCATTCAACAGCCCAAATCGGGGTTGAACGGCCGCTGCTGGCAGCAATGTGGGGCAAGAGGAATCGATAAGAGTCAAGACTAAGGGCTTTTGGAGTGGGATTCCTGGTCATCAGCCAACCATAACCGCCTAGCCGGTATCACGGCTAGTCAGGGCGGCCCAGTCCTTTTGGGGCGAGAGCAGTTCATTCATGTCTCGCTCTGCCATTTCAACATTGATCCATTGCGCCAGGCAGCTCATCATCTTATCTCTCTCGGCGTTACACCGTCCTGTTGAGAGACGCGGTTATCAACGGAGCACCGCTGCATCCTGTCGGCTCGGATCTTCGCTGACAAGGAGAGGGGGCAGACCGATATCTGTAGGGGGAGCAAGGTCTATTCGGCGGAGTCTAGCGGTCGCTAAAGAATCGGGCCCCAGTTCTATCTGTACGATAGCCGGCTTATCTCCCCCCGCCCGCTGTCGTTCATCTCGCCGTCGGTGCGGCTTCCGGTCCGCGGTGGTTGGGGGGCTCAGGAGAGTGGGAGGCGAGGCGTGTGGTATCGGTCGGGAAAGATCGGCAGAGATAAGGACCAGTGATTGTTATTCTTTGGTTCATCCTCACTCCGTTCGCCGCGGAAAGGGTGTCAGTCACATCGCCCCCCGCCCCGGCCAGGTCCCGTTGAATGGCCGCTCTACTCAAAAGGGCGATGCCCCGGTGGCAGTCCCGGGATGCGACACTCTGCGACTCTGCAGTGAACTCGAGCTCCCGCGCAGGAGATCACGGCAACGACGAAAGGCAGAGTTTGCTCGCCAACATGGGTTCATCATCGCACGTCCAACAGGGCCGTCCCGCCGCCGAGGCGCAGGCTGGTGAGCGGCAGCATGTCGAGGGCGCCATGGCGAAGAGGATTGTTCGAAAGATCGACCGCAACCTCATCCCGCTGCTCTTCGTCACGTACATGCTCAACTTCATGGACAAGACGATCCTGTCGAGCGCGTCCGTGTTTGGTCTCAGAGACGATACCGTGAGTTTGCGCTCCGCACCGTTGCTGGCTTTGCCCGGCTCTACCGAAATCGTTCTAATGACCGCGCACAACAGAAACTCAAGGGACAGAACTACAGCTGGGTGTCGAGCATCTTCTACTTTGGCTACTTCGCCTGGACGTATCCCACGTCGATCCTCATCGCGCGGCTGCCCGTCGCCAAGTACATGACCGCAAACACCTTCTTCTGGGGCGCCGTCGTCGCGCTCACGGCCGCGTGCACCAACTACGGCGGCCTGCTCACCGTCCGCTTCCTCCTCGGGGTCGCCGAAGCCACAATCACCCCGGCCTTCATGTTCCTCACCTCGACGTGGTACACCCGCGACGAGATCCCCACTCGCACCGGCATCTGGTTCGCCGGCAACAGCGTCGGCGGTCTCGTGGCCTCCTTCATCGCCTTCGGCTTCGGCCACGTCTCCGGCGACCACAAGGTCGGCCCCTGGCGCTCAATGTACATCCTCCTGGGCGTCCTGACCTTCGTCTGGGCGTTCGTGCTCTGGATCTGGCTGCCCGACACCATCTTCAAGGCACGCTTCCTCACCGCCGAGGAGCGCCGATACGCGGCCGACCGGGTCGTCATCGCCGGCACCGGCTCGACGGCAAAGACGCACTGGAAATGGGACCAGGTAAAAGAGTGCCTGGTCGACCCCAAGACCTGGTTCATCTTCGGCCTCGAGATCATGACGCAAATCCCCAACGGCGGCACGCAGAACTTTGCCAACCTCGTCATCAAGTCGTTCGGCTTCACGAGCCTGCAGTCGACCCTCATCAACATCCCGTACTCGCTGCTCACGGCCGGCATCATCGCGGGGAGCGGCTGGATCGCCGGCCGCTACCGCAAGATGAACTGCATCCTGATCGCCATCATCGTGCTCCCGTGCATCACGGGCTCCGCCATCGTTTACTCTCGCGAGAGCGTCAGCAGCGGCGTCCAGCTTTTCGGCTACTTCCTCCTCGCGCCCGGGCCCGCCGCCATGCCGCTAGCCATGTCTCTCGTCCAGGCAAACTATCGCGGCGTGACCAAGAAGATGACAATGTCTGCGCTTCTGTTCCTGGCTTACTGCGCCGGAAACATCGCCGGCCCGCAGTTCTTCAAGGCTTCGGAAGAGCCGCAGTATAACACCGCCTTCCGCACCATCATGATCTGCTACGCGCTGGTTGTGTTTCTCGCGCTCGGCTTGAGGTTCTACCTGCAGTGGATGAACGCCAAGCGCACCAGGGAGGAGGGATACGAGGGCAGCGCCGGAGGCGCGGGTGCTGTCGGTGGCGGCAAGGTGATGCGAGCGGATGGGAACGCGAATGATGTCGCGGATATGGTTGACCAAGTTGAGCTGCGTCCCGAGGACTACGAGGATGTGACGGACTGGAAGACTGCCGGCTTCAGGTACCGCCTGTGAGCTGAGGTGCGTGAATTCGTGGTAGTGGATAGCGGTAAACCCGAGATATGTCTATAGACACACGAGTTTTGAGGTTGTGAGTCATTGGTGATGTCGCAAGTGCAATCGCGCTTAGTCAAAGTGAGCAGCAGCATGGTGCTCTACCGCCGCTGCGTCTCCTTCGAAATCGCCGCAGACGGGACAGGACACCGCGTCGGATGCTGCCGCACGAGGTACCGCGTCCGCCGTTTCGGCGCTGGGAGCTGCTTCGGACCTGCCCCGCCCTCCGCCCTTCCGCTTGGCCGGGCGGATATAAGCCTCGAGTCCGACTTGCGACGGAGGGAGACCGGCGTCCGCTTCTTGCCGGCGGCCTTGCCCACGGCGCGGCGGTCGGCTGTCCGCGAATCCCGCTAACCCGGCACCGCCTCCCACGGGCTCCCGGTCTGACGCAGATGAGACCGGCGGCGCCCCTGCGTGAGACTGCACTCGCCCGACTCGGCCGTCGGCTAGGCGCACTTTGATACCTCGGGGATGGTTGCCACGGGTCAGAACATCTTGGACGATTCCGGTCACGGTGCGGCCGGTGGGCTGATCAGCTTTGAGAACGATGTTGACGCTGGCGCCACGCACAACGGTGGCTATCGTAGGGACAGGGCTCATGATGAGATATGTAAGATGTCTCTTTTGTGTGTTGTGGGTTGCGTTGGTTCAGCGTTGCAGCTGTCATCGACTGGGATGAGTGAGTTGTATGACACTCGGGAGAGAGTACGAGAAGGAATTACACAAAAATTGCAAGCCCAGGCAGAGGTAGGGGGCCCGCTGAAAAGGGTACACCAGCAAGGCCGGGGCCACTATGACGCCGCTTGGTTATCCACCCCGTCCAAATCCGTCCACAAACCCCAGCACAAACTCCCTCTTCCATACATATACCCTCATGTCTTTAAAGCTCTCAGCAAACAAGGCCGAGTGGCGCAATGGCAGCGTGTCACTTTCCGGTGGTGAAGGTTCTGGGTTCGAGTCCCTGCTCGGTCGATTTCTCTTTTGACGTTTGTCCAAAGTTAATGTCTACTACATTCCGTTTTCATCCCATTTTTTGGGCGTTGATTTATCGCTATAAGGTAATGGCGCTACAGTTGCACTTGCGAAAAGAGGCGGACAGACTCTTGAAACTTTGATCGGTTTGCTATATAGGTTGGCTGACTTTACGAGGGAATCCCAACACATGCAATATGCCGGCGACTGGCACGGACCTCCCCGCCCATTGGGCCGGATTTTAGGGAAGGTCTGCGGCGAAATGTCGGGTCCATCCATCGCTGGGACATCCGAAATCCATCCATCATCCCCTTCGCCCAACAACACGTTTACACACAAACACGATTTATTGCGCCCGGCGGCAAAGCCGAAAGGGCGACTAAAAAAACCAATTTACATGTACATGTCTGGCTTTGCGCCCTGGTCTCCTTGAAGCCCATACTTTCTCCACTTCCTGCTTACCACACACACCCAATCGTTCGTTCTCCTGGCATAGCGGGGCAACAAACATGGACTTGTTATCAAACAAGTCCTATTAGAAAGCATCTGCTCCTCTAGAGGTTTCGGACCGGGGGCTGGACGAGATTCGAGCTGTTAAACCGTACCCAGACTTCACACTCCTTCCTTTTCACTCAATCATGCTTGCCTACTCGGGAGGAAGAAACGAAGGGCAATTCGAGCAATCTGATCGAACATGACCACACGGGAAGAGATGAACGTGTAGATCATAACCAAGTGAATTGAGCCGCGTTTTTTCTATCACAGCAACATTCCGGCGTCGAATAATGTAAAATACAATAAAACAACAGGAGCACGAGTCAACACTCATCCCTCAAGCGTGGGCAACGCCGGTGGCACATTCGCACCGGCACCGGGTGGGTCGAATTGATCAGGGTGGACTTTCTTCCGTTGTGGTACTCTCTTGTGAAGCGAAGCCTTCATGTTTGAATAGCTCAACTTCTCGGCCAGAGACGAAACCCGTCCAGCTTCTTTCGCATCCGCGGCACTCTCCCCCTTCTTGGACGAAGCATCTTGCTCAGATTGTATTTGTTGACTCTTTTTGATGCCAGGAAGAGTCTTCCGCAAGACCGACTTCCCGACATTCTTCCCGAGATTCTTCAGGCGGACGGATAGAGACTAACTATCCCGTCCATTGTCCTGGTTGTCATCGGGTGTCCTTGAAATGCCGTGGTCAGGCGAAGGATTGTCAGGGTTCTGCAAGGGGTCAACGTCCGTCCGGCTACCAGACGAACCCTGACGGCGTGCCCGGCTGGAGCCGCCGTGGGTGGACGGAGGACGATTGGTTACTTGATGGTGTTCAACGACTGTTCGGACCGACTCGTCAGTTACCTGAGGATCCACGCTGACAAGCAACTTGGTATCGTCGCGGTCGAAGTCGTCGTCAAGCGGGTAGATAGTGGGGTCTGCGCCCCCAGCCAGACGCCACATCCTCAGTAGATCCCACTGCAAGAGTAGGATGTCGAAATCGGGGAGCTCATCGCGACTGTCTGCCGTCATGGTGAAGATCTGGCCGTTCTCTACCAGTCGGCCGGTGGTTGCGTTGAAGGTCTTTACAAGACCCCCACCCTCACCCTTCAAGTCCAGTAGCATGGCCACTGGATCTTGATTGAAGTCGACCTGCGACGTCAGACTAGCAACATCGGTCTTTCCGAGCCAATGGAAGCGTAGGCTGATGCTCCATTGTTGCGCTACTTTTACCTTCTTTGCCGCCCTGTGCAGCCTGGTTCCAGTAGGGGTGCTGCCTTGTACGGGTTTGGCCGCGACGTCGATGGGCTCCAGGGCGAAGTAGCCCCTCGTCCACCAATCGTGCATTTGTGGACTGAGGCAAATCATGTTTCGCGTCGTGTCCACAGCGCCCGTGTCGCGTCCGTACACTATCAGCTTCCTGGCAAGGGTATCTACCCGATCTCTTCCCCATAGAGATGCCATGAGCTCCAGGGACGAGTCCAGGACTTGCTGGCTCGGTTGCCTCAAGGAAGCGAAAGGAAATATGTGACAAACTTGGGGGTTCGCGGTGTCTGTGATCACACATTTGTGACTGTCTCGTTTCAGAGCCTGTAGAGAAGCTAAAGTTAGACAAGAGCCAAGAGTCGAGACAGCAAAATTCGTGTTGAAATCAAGCACTTACTGATTCGACCTTGCTCTGATTCCGCGAGAACCTGGGACCACCTGAGGCTACAGGATTCTCGGGTCCCAGTCCACGGACTGTTACAGAAGTGTCAGTGTTTGAAGCCATTGAGAGAAGGAGAAGAAGATGAGGTAGAAAGTTATCAGTCGAGGAATATGACCAAGGGGCCTTACGGATCCTTGTCAATTTCGGAATCTGCCTAGCGGATCTTGCCAGGTCACCACGTAGTTTTCTTTTTGCGTCTTCTGCGTCTTCTGCGTCTTCTAACTCGCGCAAGTTGTCATACAGCGCCTGTATGTCGCTGATGGGCAGGCACCACAGTGCGGCCCAGAATGCCGCTTGATCCAATTCAACGAAGCGGGACGTGACCAAGTTCTTGACCTGAGGAACCAGGCCCATTCTGGTATGGTGATCGTGCAAGTAGTCTGACGCTCTGGGACGCAGGGAACATGTTTTGCTCGAATTGAGGAAGTCGCGGAGTGATTTTTCATCCAGTGCTGTTGCCTGGTGCTCGTTTTGGTCTCGGAAGAAGTTCCGGACGAGGTTGTGAACCTCAGCGACTCGGCGAGGGTTGGCGGCGAATTGGCCTGATGAGAGTGACATTTGAGTGGAAGATGGGACGAAGGCTTGGTAGATGGGATCAAAGAAGAGAGAGAATGGGTAACTGGGAGGAAACAGCAGTTCTCGAAGATGGGGAAAGAGAAATGAAATCGGCCCAGTCGAGGAAGAAGAGGTTAATAATATATCAAGTCGAACCTGGGGAAGCCACCGTTGGTGTTGATTGAGTACGTACCTGCCGCTTTACTGCACAGGCAGGCAGGCAGGGAAGTGGGGCAGCCATGAGGGTGTGGGGTGGAGCAGATTCCCGACGTGACCCACCTCAAAGGCCTTTTGCAGGAGGTACTATGTAGGTAGGTAGTGTACGTACCCAACCAAGCAAGGGTATCCATCAGTCAGTACTCATCAACGACAGACAAACAAACTGTTCAAAAGCTGCCGTTCAGCTCTGGTCATGGGCATCTGTTTGTCACCATAGTCGGATGCATAGGTGTGGTAGGTGGGACCTATTTTGACCTCTTGCACAAAGTATACGACCATAGGCTCTTCAGTGTCCAAGATCCATACTGCGCCCCCTTATGCTGGAGACTTCCGTTTGTTCAGTTATACGTAAGTGAATTTGAGGAGAAGGAGTCGGGTGACTTTTTGGCTGAGCTGGAACCTTTCACCTAGTACTGGCAAAGGGAAAAGCTCATTTCAGTGACCGAAATGTCAATCACGCTCCATTCTTCTGCGTCTGCCTTGAGGGTTTGGGAGGGATATGGTTCTGGTGAGATGACTGGTTTGAATGTAAAGGTTCGATGTCAAGGTTAGATCAAAGACTTGACTCAGATGCAGTAAAACAAAAGATATGGGTCTCAGTTCATCCCTTCTCCACTCTAGGCGGTGTTAAGCTTGTCCTCTTTGGTCGAGAAACGGACGTCGGGCGTGGGTCATTTAGAGGCTGAATAGCTCGCCACAAGGGAACCAAAGGGGTACACCCACACCAGTGCTTGACAAGGCGCGGCTCCAAAGATGAGAGTTTTTAGGAGCACTGTTGACCCTAAGCTGGAGCTGGAAGCCTATGGATGGATGGATGGTTAAGTAATATTAGGGAAATGGTAAGCTGCAGCCTGTAAAAACAAATTTTGCTAATTGGCAGCCTGGAATGATACCCGGCCCTCACGTGTGGCCGTTGGAGAGGATAAGTAATCGGTGTGTAAGCCATATAGGAACAGAACGCGGGGGAAACTTATCTTTGTTTATTCAGAACTGAGATACTTGTCATCGCCTCTCCTGATACGCGAAATGTATGCTGGCCATTGTCACACCTAGAGTAGCGGCTGTGGAGATGGGGCGCGGCGAAGAAGTGATGCATAATCGATATTGCATTGACAAGTCTTCACATACGGCCATACCCACTGGAAAACTCGGGATCCCGTCCGCTCTCCCATAGATAAGCCAGTGAGGGCCGGATTAGTAGTTGAGTCGGTGACGATCAGCGAATACCTGGTGTTGTATGTTTTTGAAATCTGCAGCTTGCACTTTTGCCTTGGTGGGTGACGATGTCTGAATACTAAGAAAATTGTTTTACTATAAACATGGAACAAGCTCTGAATCCATGGCCGGTAGGCTCAGAACAAATGCATCTCTGTAGCAAAACAGGCTTGCCCGATGTTGCGGATTGACATTTGTTCCGCCTCTAAAGCTCCCCTACTCCCAACCCTCCTGCCACGAGGCTCCAAGAAGGTATGCGAAAGCCGGAATGTTAATCAACAACGACCGAGTGTGATGCTTTTGAAACCAAGCTCTAGGGCATCCTCGTTGAAAACGCCGGGGCCTTGCGAATCTTGTATACGGCGATGAATGGCAACATTGTAGGACCCCAGCGGAAGTGAGCCATGCTTAATCCAGTACCGGCAGATTACTGTTCACGGATCTCGCTGCTCTGTCAACCGAGCCCGTTGATGATGCATACGACGGAGTGGGGTTGGATGTTGGCGGTGCGTGGTACTGGAAGCGCTATCCAGCGGCACGAACTGATGGCGAGGCATACCTGTGCCAGCTCCTAGACCAATGAAATCTGCATGTAGCATTATAGCTAGACGCTTTGAGAGAGTTGAATTTACTGAACAGCAGCTATTAAGTTGGATTTATATAAGTAAACTACAGGCAGCAAAGGTTGGTTCTGTTTGCCTCCTGAATTGCGTGCATTCGCGGCTTGAGTGTAACCTTTAGGCCAACTACGGCATCTGCTGTTTCGAAACAGAATATTCTTGCCTTATCACGCAAATAGAAGGTACGTATGCTTTTCAATAAATTTCCAAGCCATATCGCCACTTCACAAGATGCTTCATATATGTGTGGTGTGCTCACGATCAACCAGGGGCCTTCTATGATTGCAACCAAATCACTCAGATCTCCAAAGCCAGCCCATTGCTCCTGCCTTTCATATCAAATTTCTGAAACTTTGTCTTTTTGGTTTTTGCCGAGGTGACTGGCCCTCCTTCAACTACTTCTTCTTTCCTTTCTTGGCTGGTGAATTCTAGCTGTTGATACTCGTCGCACGAATCGTGCTGACATTGACCACAAATAACCCCGAGGTAGACTTATGAACTACCGGAAACGACGAGAAGAATCCTGATTCCTCCTTCCTTCTCTCAGGCACCAGCCTAGCCTAAGTCTCCTGGACCCTCTTGCTCGCTGAACCTACCAGGCAGTCGCGGGAGCCTTGCCTGTAAAACAACAACTCTTCAGCTTCATTTATCCCCCCAATGTTTTCATAGAGAAACTCGCAACTTCGCTATTTCTTCAGCTATTCGTCATCATATCGCCATTCTCACCGCCCTCTTTTCGGGCTTTGCGGGAGTGTTGCACGATGGCGCCTCCTCACGTGGACGCCATCGGCAAGGTCTCTTACAACGTCTGGCTCGACGCGTTCGACGACGGTCTCTCGTCGGATGAACCTCGTCCCCAAAAGGTGCGTCTCGTTGCTTCTGATTTCCTGGAATATCAGTGGTCCAAGATCAGAGATGAGATCCTGAGTTATTGGCACTCGCGCCGTGACAGTTGGGCCTTGCCCACCGCTCATGAGAAGGACCTTGCGAAATGGGGCGTCGACCATCATTGTTTCTGGGTTGGATGGTTTGTTCCGCGTCTCTATCGGCAATACACCTCCTTCAGACCCGGTCAGTGTGTCAACAATTGCTCAGACAGCGTCATCGACAATGCCAACGTCTGCAAAGCGTTCAAGGTTGTGTACAGGGCTGGTGGTGGAACCAGCAGAAGCAACCTGTTCGCTCTGTACTCCCCGGACACAAACGGTGTCTGCAGGGCAATCTCTGTCCCGGGAGGCGTTTGTAGCGTGCTGTTCTTCGAAGAATGGAGAGACGACAACGTGACTGGGCGTTCAACTCGGCAGACGTCATGGCTAAGGAAGGTTATGAGCATCTCCCTCACTGAAACGTCGAGTCTTACCGGGGAGGCCTCATCCCAGCCCCATTGCAGCAATACGGATCAGAAAGGCTCGGAAGGCAGGCCCTCGAGGTCCGGATCATCCGAGTCTAACAGCGACAATGAGTTCTACTTGAACAATTGGGTTCGAGACGGCTCAGAGTCGGAGTACGTGTATTCGGGGTCCGAATCGTCCGAGTCTGACAGCGACTCCGAGCCAGGCCACAAGACTGCGCCGCTCAAGACTGCCCATGACGGCATAGAAGAAGAAAGTGAAGAGGAGCACATTGACCGCAGTCTTACCGACACTGGTCCAACGCGACGGTGCTCCCCTCTTCATGTCCCTTTACTCCCGCTCCTAAGTAGGCCTTCAGCAACAAGGGATATGGCCTGGGTTCCGAAAGCAAGGATCAGATGTACCCCAAGCTCACAAAGCATCAGCCGGGCGACACCTTTCACTGGTATGGGCGTCGACAACAGAGATGAGCCTACACGGCGGAGTGGGACTCGCCGCAAAGACCGACCGCGCCCGGCGGGTTCAAAGAGACCAGGAACTCGGACGAAGAAGCGCCAAATTGAGCAGCATTACGGCGAACTCGATTCGAGACCCAAGCGCAGCCGGCCTTCTCAGAATCCTTCGGCGGCATTTGTGAAAACCGAAAAGCGAGACACCGGTGACGAGGACCAGGCCGAGGTCAAGAAGACACACGACAGCGATGACGAGGTGCAGTTCGTCTGCGCGGTTTCTCTCACCAGATCCCGAAAGAAACAACCCGTGGAAGCACCCGTGCTATCCTCTCCGGCAGACGACGTCGGTTTCGTACTCGACTTCATCGCCGCCGGCAAGCTGGCCAAGGCCGCGCGTCTCCGGGACGCAGTCTCTCGCAGAGTCACGCTCAAGGCCTTTCGGAAACACCTCGCTTCCACGTCGGAGGCGGAGTCTGATGCACTGGCTCACAACATTGCCGAGAACGAGGACGAAGATACGCGCATCATGCTCGCTGAGGCGCTCGTGGCAGATCTTGAGGAGAACATGGCTGGAGTCAGCAAGCCCCGTCCGGACAATGCGCGATGAAGTAAGTGGCCATGTCGACCAATTGTTGTTCCAGTGCTAACAAAGCATTATCAGATCTACCCCTGACCAGATTCCCAAAAAGACGTTGTATGATTGGTGAAACGCAAATTTCAGAAAATTAGAACCATTTCCTACAAAGCAGCTGGTTCTTTTCAGCATTGGGGTCGCATGATACCTCTAAGCCGAAAGGCAGAGCGGCCATATTTGCCGCGTATGTCATTCGAAACCTCCCGCTCATGACTTATGGCTGATGAATGATGACAGAATCGATGGCCCGTGTAGAACGAAACTCAAGAGCGGCGGGGAGGGCTTCAGTAGGAGTGTTATTCCACAGTTGCTGATCCTCATGATTGGCAATTGAGATGAATTGGAAAGCTGCATTCTTTCCCTCCAAAGAGAGAGAGGGGATACCTATCGCCAAGAACTTTGGATGGGAGGGAGTAAGGAGGACGAAACGAGCAGAGACAGACTCGCCAGTCACGGACGAGGGAAAAGGAAACTAGCACTTGCATTAGCATCATTGGCATCGCCTCGTGGCCAGAATTCAGCTCATTACTCATATCGATATCAAGATGCAGACTTGATGGTATTGAAGCCTCATGAATTATCCCAAAAGCGGCGTGATACTCTCTGTAGGCACGCCAACACTGGATATTCTGAAATATTGCCAGACTGTCTGTGGTTCCTGAGTACATTGACCAATTGAGAGAACTTCAAAACCACTTCACAGTCTGCCTAAGCCATTCAAGCCGCAATGGTAAGGCCCGGCTCTAGGGGGCTATCGTGAGCCTCTCCCGCTCATGTTCATGGACCACAACCATAACTCCATTGCCACAGCTTTCAGTGATTTGCTTTTCCTTTCACGTCTCATCACGGCCCTTGTCCATTCTTCAGAGGAAAGTACCAGCTGGTTCCTTCTCTTTCCGATATCAAAAGAAGGCAAACAGACTTCCTTCACCTTGCGACGCCATACTCGCCATCTCGACGATTTCTTCCTTGCGTCTTTGAGCTTCTTTGACCCTCGATAGCTTTCTTTCAAACAACAACAATAATCTCAAGTCTCAAGAAGCCAACAGAAAGCAATGGCCCAGGGTTCTGGCAGCAGCAGCAGCGATGGCGAAAAGCCAAGACGCAAACAGCCGCGAGGCGGCGGTGGCAGGTATAGGTGGGCCGTACAACCACACCATTCCATTCAATGGCAGAAGGACTGGCTTGATCTGGCCGCCAAACTCTTCAACGTCGACGAGAGCGACATTCTTCTGACCAGCTCCGAGAAGAACGAGGTTCTGGGTCTCCTCGCGAACAGAATCTCAGACTCCAACATGTCGACGTACAGCCGAGCGGTTGGATCCTGCAGGCTCGTGGAGACGGTCCGCAAAATGTGCGCGGGGAAGCGGCCCCTTATCGAGGCCAACATCTACACGGCGCTCCTCCGGCATAGCTTGGACCCCCCTAAGGCGTGGCTCGAGACGGATATCATCTTGCAGCGGCTGGAAGCCCTTCGGTACCTTAAGCGCTGCGCTGACGGTATGGAAGAGTACAGCCCGGAGGGTATGACGGAGAACATGCCCAAGAAAACAGTCGTTATGGTGAAGCCCAAGCCGAAGCCCCAGCCGAAAGAGGGCACGCGGGGAGCCACGATGAAATTTACCGCTTTCGCAACCGGCACTGGTACTAGTACGCTGAGCCAACTCGTCGACCCGACGGTACAACTGCACTTAGAATCGGCGAATAGCCTCATGTCGCCCACACTGTTGTTGAGGAAGCGAAAGGCGGAGTCGGAGCTGCCCCCATAAGAGAAACCGACACCTAAAAAGAAGATGCCCACTCCCAAGAAGAGAGCGACTCCAAAGAAAAAGCTACCGACTCCCAAGAAGATTAACAAAAGACCTGCGACCGCCGTCAGTTCCGTGGAGCAAAAGAGCTCAGATCAAGCTCAAGACGACAACTCTCCGACTAGCAGCCTCCGTCGTGCTCGGCGGAACCCCGCTGCCGCGGCCGAATGCTTAACGGGAGCAATTGACGACACCCTTCTTGCGAACATATTCAAGACGACCGAGATCCTCGGTAACGTGGCTCGCTACGAAGATGCTTGCGTCCGCCGGGTCGCCCTCTCTGGCTTCGTCGCCGACCTTCGCAAGGCTGGCTGGGGCGACCTGCAGAAGTCGGCCGAGCAGCTGGTCAAGGACGAGGACCGCGCTTCGCGGGAGTTCCTCGCGAACATGATCATCAGCAGCAGCTACGAGCGGATCAACGAGGCCGTCGATAAGGATACCCAGGCGACCAAGAGAAAATGCAGCGGTCGACCGGCGTCGAGGCTCACGGGACCTCGGTTTCTGTTCAGGAGCGGCTGATCGCGGCGAGGGAATACATGGTGATGCTTGGATGTGTAAGGGATCGGGATGTGCGACTCACTAGCTCATTGGAAGCTTTCATATTGATTCACGACTGGGCATAAGAGGTTTATGTTGCCTTGATTGTGAACGGCGGGCTCGGAGACGGTGTGGAAACAGATTGTGGCCTAGGATGAAGGCCATGCTTGGATTGCATGATGTGGCTAGGAGGCAGAGAGATATTGTCTGGCTATGGAGAGGCCGTAAGGTAGACCTTGCTGAAGAAGAAGAAGATTTGCTGCAGTAGCTTGTTGGGATAACCCTACGATAATCAATATGGGTGTTTCGGTCCGGTGATATCGCTGGTGCTCTCGATCGCGCCGAGCATGGAAAGAGTCGAACCGGGATGGGCGTGAAGGAGGTATTCAGTTTCGTTTGCAGTGGTTGCGCCGTCGAATGTGCCACCTCTCCAATCGAGGATGTCCTACAGCTGTAGTCCTCCTCGTGCTGGGCAAGGTTCTGGCAGGGTACGCCTCGTCCGCATCCCAGAACTACTGCCGCACGCCCGTGTTGTTCGGCCTCAGCACGTAACGTCCTTTCCTGGATTCGGCGGGCAGAAACTGCCATGCCATGGGCTGCTCGTTGTCGCAACCACATATCCTAGGGCCTGCATTGATCTGTTGCAGACAAGCTGCGATGTACGAGCGCGAGTACCATTGGAACAAGGAGGCCGCTGAGAAAAGGAATTCGGAACGGGCATAGGGGTGGAAACCAAGAGTAAGAATTACTGCTCTACTGATGAATTGTTAGTGCTTGAAGTAGGTATATGTGCGACTGGGGACTGGGTAACATCTTCTCTTCATACCCAAAGGGGGCGCTATCACTGACCAGCCGGCATGAAGTGGTTCGCGACCTTTCGGAGCGGCAGTCAGCACAAAGGATTTGAAGCCAAGGACATTGGCTCTATCCACCCATACCTACAATACATGTCCTTGCTTCAGCTTGTCGAGCATCAAATTATCGAAGCAGGACATGTCCATGCCTCCTCAGTCTGTGGAAGGCAAGTTCCGGCAAGGCGTACTTTCGAGTTGTGCTGTTGGAAAGTGCGGGTCCGCCGAAACCGCCTTCCTGCCTCTTCCAAGCAGCAGCAGATCAAACGTCAATCTTGGAACGTCGGTGCCGGAAGGTCCTTCCGCGTGGCTACCTTCACGCTGGACCATGGCCTTCTGTGTCTTAACATGACCTCGACGCATTTCCCCGTGGCTGCATTTGCCCATGGAATCCTGCACAACAACCCACCCCACCATGCTGATTAGCCCATCTGATCAAACAAATTATCAACAAAGACGTCAAGTTTCCATTCTTTCATAATTACCTCGGTACATGCTTCCAGAAACCCTCCCAACAGTGCAGTCCACTCGCTGAAACAAGACACTCAGGGCCAAAAGGTACATACGAAGCGTCTACAGTCAAACCCATCACCATGTATACCTTCCACAGTCTTGGAAGGGGAGTGCAACCGCGATTCATACCCCTACAAGATGCATTGCGAGCTGCAGACCCGGACCGTCCTAAGCCTATCATCAACATAGACATAGCAACTCGAGAACCTTTCCAGGTACCGCCCATGCCTCGTGGTTTCACAAATAAATTCCAGACCGACTGGTGCAGGCTTGCAACACGTCTGTTCAACATCGACACCCTGGACATGCTCATAACGTAGGACGAAAAGCAGAGAAGCTTGAGGGACCTATCAGCAGAACTCTCGATGGACGAGTGGGTGCAATCCCTACCGGCTCTAAACCGAACGGCCATGGAAGCACAAAAGATGTGCAGGGGGGACGTCCTGGTCGATCGTGCTGTGGTGTTCACGGCTCTCTTACGATTTCAACTCCGCCCTCCCCGAGACTGGCTGGTATGGCCAACCACGCGCCAGCACCTTAAACCGTTGCTTTATCTATACGGTTGCGCTTCCGGTGCCTATTCGTACGAGCCTCGTCTGATGAGAATAGAAATGTGGCTTACCGGTCTCTGCCACGGGCCTGACGCTGCTATGTCAAATGCAGTCCTGCAGGAGATGGAGGTCCAAGAGCTGCTGGCGATGTATACCAACACGCAAGTTCCGATGACTGGATCATCACTCAATGCTGAGAGCTCCTTTGAAATCGCGGGCGATCCCATGTGCCACTGAGCAATATTCCCTCAAAGAAACGTTACCGGGGAGGAAACGCAGGATTACAGCGAGCGTCTAGAGCACACATGATGGAACCACCGAACCAGCAACGTGGAACTACAGGTACATAGCCATGAAAATGAAGCGATTCAGCAACGCGTTTGTATAGACACATACATTTGCCTGCCTACGTGACACTTTATATGAGTACCTAGGTTGGCAAAATCAATAATAGAAGCAGCTTTACCTAGGCCTCCAAAGATAAGTAACAGAGGAGGTTCTGGAATTTGATGACGTAATATGCTTCGGTCGCTAAGAAAGCTAGGGCCCTGATTGGATGTTTGTTTAACGAACTGGGTCTGTCTCAAAGAAAAACCCCGTGATCACGCGATTTCAATAGCGCATCCTCGACGCGCTTCGGGCCCTCTAGTGGCGACCCACCCCCGGCCGAGTCGTGACGCCCCCGACGAGGGTCTTACTCTCCCTTGCTAACCCCAGATTCACTGACCTGGCTTTCACGGTGCACTGCCATGGCAACTTCGCTCTCGCTCGACTCTGACGACGAATATGGCTATGATCTCACCCTTGAAGACGAGACTTTGCTGAGCCAGCTCATCACCGACCACCCCACCCCCACGTCCACATCGTCGCAGCACCCCGCCGCGCCCTCCATCGCCTCGCATCTCGGCATCGACACCATCGCCGAGGAGGAGTCTCGACTTGACCATGTTCCCGCCGATGCGCTTTCCTTTGGGTCCTTCGGCACGGCCAAGGGGCCTCTGCGAACTGCTGGCAGCCGCGACAACAAACCCGCCGATGCTCCCCCATCGTCACCTGGCCACGCCGTCAGCTACCCGGATCGTGAGTATGCCCGCGAGCAACAAGTGGACTGCTCGCCGGAAACTGACTGACTCCCAAGCGTCTAGTGAGCAAGGCTATCCCCGGCGGTGCCCGCGCCCCTTCGCCGCCGAAACAGGCATACGATGCCTCTGCCGATACCGCGAATGACACCCGATCGCCCCTCGTGCGGTTCCGCTCCTTCCCTCGGAAACCCTTCACCGTCACCGACCTGACCTCCGGCGCTTGGTGCGAGCTTCAATACCTCTACACCCTCACCCGTCTGCCGTTCGGCCGGAAGACACGGACGGCGGCCATGAAGCAGGGGACCAAGGTGCACCAGGCCCTCGAGGACGAGGTGCACACCACCGTCCGCGTCGAGATCGCAAGCAAGGAAGACGGCTTCGGCCTGCGCATGTGGAACCTCGTCCAGGGCCTCCGCACGCTCCGCGAAACCGGCATGACCCGCGAGCTCGAGGTCTGGGGCTTCGTGGACGGGAACCTCGTCAACGGCGTCGTCGACGGCCTGAGCTACGAGAACCCTGATCCGGAGTTCCAGCGGCAGCTGAGCCAGGGTCCCCAAGACCAGACCCAAGCGAGCATCACCAACTACTTTCCCTCCGAGAGGCAGGCGCCCGTGCGTCAGGTCTACCTGACCGACGTCAAGACGCGAGGGTCGATGAAGGCTCCCAACAGCCCCGCGCTGCTGCGGCCGGCCAAGGTGCAGCTCTTCCTCTACCAGCGCTTCATGTCAGAAATGGCGGCGGGCAAGCTGGACTACCTCCGCGTCTTCCGTCGGTACGGGCTCGACCCCGACCTTCCGTTCTCAGACTCGTTCATTGCCCAGATGGGCAGTTTGCATGACGAGCTCTTCGACGTCGACTCGTCTCTGGACGGAGACTACACCCCGCCATCCTCGGGCGCTTCAGCCAGTGAAGCAGAGCAAACCGCGACATCTGACAGAGCGCCCTCTTCCGCGCCGGACTTGATCAAGTACAGGACGCTGCGCGAGCTCCTACCCCTCTTGGTGTCCGAGTTGAAAGAGACGTTCCCCCACGGCGCGGACTCGGTGGGTCGGCTGCTCGCGGTTGAGTACAGGTACCGGGGCGACGGCTCGCTCATTGACAGTCAGGTCTTCCCCATGGACGACCGGGCCCTGGATCTCTACCTGGAGAGCAACATGGAGTGGTGGCGGGCGGACCGGGCGCCGCGAGGGGTGCAGATTGAGGAGGCGTACAAGTGCCGGATGTGCGAGTTTGCCGGCGATTGCACCTGGCGCTCGGCCATGGACGAAGAGAGGCTGCAGACCACACGGCAGCGGCTGGCGAGTCGCCAGAAGCATGCCACGAGTAGCTGAGGGTTATTCTGGGTGGTATTTTTTCTTTTTCTTTTTTCCCCTTTCCATCTAGGCTACATTCGGTACATTCATTGCTTGCGAGGCGCTTAGGCTGGCTGGGTAGTAGGTATACAAGGGATCACGTTGGTTCACGGAAACGATTCATGAGTCAGGATCAATATTGGCATAGAGCAATAGACCACTCTCTTTCCTTTTGCACACAACTTGACTGTTCAACTATCTTATGATCTCTTCTTGCATCGGTAGTGGTTTGTGCTGGGCCTAACTTGGCGTCTGATTCTCAAACCTGCTTGGGCATCATCGCAAGCTTCAGGGGATGCTGACGGAGGGTGATGGATTTCGCCAGAACTCCGTTTCAAAACGAAGTCCAGTTCCGATCCGAGGTTGATGTGTTGATGTTTTTTTAGTTCGCGTTCTTCTGATGGTGACCGATACTGGATCGTGGTGGTCTGGCCAATCACAGTATGCCGTTTCCATACCCACTCGATGCCTTTGATCCTTTCTCAACTTTGCCACATGCCCAAAACAAGACCGGTCAAAGGCCACACTTCGCTCTGCTCTGTTGAAGAGCCATCTGCCATCCTTTTTAGACAGCGGTTGCCTCATCAAGGCTGTCAAGGTGCAACGGGATTGTGTGAGAGAGAGGGCTGGGCTGAAGGGCCTGCCGCTGGACTTGACCGAGGATCCTCATGGCCGTAATCGAAGCGGACAGTTGCGCCAAAGAAAGGCTATCCGTTGATTAAAAATGCTTGACTTGATCCGATTCAGTAACACAAATCTAAACGCACCTTTGTCGAAGATGAAGTGCCCAATCTTGGCACAGAATAAAAGCTCTGCTCGAACAAAAGATCGGGAACAATTCAATGTCAAGTACTGTAAGTCCTTGTCCCCTCTGTGGACAACTCATTATCGCCGCTGGGCTCTTTGACTCCGGCACATCATCTTTGTAGCCAACGCTGCTGCTGTCCATCTCAACCACGCCCAGACTATATAGCTAGCTCCGGGCGGCCTTCCCATATCCCAAATCCCATCTACCTCTTCGTCAAGTTGTGCTATACATCATCCCGCCTCATCACACGTTACCACAACAAACTTAGCCAGTGAGTCATCCAAAAAAACCAACATGAACCAAGGCAACACGTCGTCGCAGGAAGAGGAGCTGAGCGGCGGGGAGCACATCCGACGCGTGTTCCTCGAGCAGCCCGTCGAGGAGACCTTCTTCATCTCGACCGCCCTCCTCCGCAAGGGCATGGCAGAGGGGCTTCTCGACGACTTTGACCGGTGCAAGCTGACGCGCGTAGAGCTGCAGCGCTACATCGCCCTCGCGGACAAGCTCGAGGAAACCCTCATGCGGCGCGCGGCGCGTCACGCCGCCGTCGTCCACGCCACCGCCAGGTCTTGGTTGTCGCAGAAGCCGGACCTGTCGAGGGGGGACTGGGAGGTGCTCAGGGGGGACGGGCGCGTCGTCGGCCTGGTCAACATCGTCGCCGACTTCGAGAAGGCCGCCCAGGGCCTCGTCCTGGCGAGCAGGGACCCCAAGCTGCGCGAGGCGCAGGAGGCGCTCGGCGTCCCCCGGCTCAACTGGAAAAAGTACTACGGGGTCCCCGAGGAGCAGTGGAGTGAGGGCGGGGCCGGGGTGGTCCAGGAGGACGTCGATGCGGCGAAGAAGAGACGGCGCGGCTGTCGGGTAATGGAAAAGGGGCACTGAGTTTAGTTTGCGTGTTTGGATCTTGGGTTGTATGGCTGTGGCTTTATGGTCTGTAAGTTGGGAGCATTCATGGGGGGAGGGGGGGATGCTGGACATCAGAGCATTTAGCCGCAGCTTGGAGTTGGATTTATAGTCGGACGCAATTATACAGGTAGACAAAATGACTATCAAGATTATATACAGAGGTTAGTACATCGGATGCCGAAGACATCACGTCAGCATACAGGTGGAGTCCGTGACGCCTAAGATCCCCCCAAACAAACTCAACCGACAGATCACAACGAGGATATGAAATGATATGTACCGGACCGCAACGTCTTGTGTAACTATCCCCTTTCTGCAGAGATGAGAGCAGAGAGCAGATGGCGCTCCCAAGACCAGCCACCCGAGGCACAAGGCTTTCATTTCGTCACAATCAGACGGCCCGGGGCATGGGGAGGGCCCGGGCTCGCAGCGCCTCCGGGAATCCGTGCCGCGACGCCGCCCATCCAGAGCCAGCACAGCACGACAGGCAGCAGGGCGAGCAGAAGCCACCACAGCTCCACCGTCAGCCTGCGCCTCAGCCAGCGTTGGCATCTGGCGCTGATCTTTCGGCGATGGGAGCACACCGACGTGCCGTAGACCAGGCAGCCGAGGCCCGGTCTCGACTCGCACTCGATGTGTTCCCGCCGTCTCTGCATCAAAAGACTGGAGGGAGGGTCAGGGGTCAGTGCTCGGACTCGGTTCGGGAAAGAAGAAAACAAGACAAAAGGAAGACAAAATAAGAAAGAGAGGGAACATGATCAACGTCGCCCGTGAGAGAAGGAAAGGTGAAGAAAAAAGAAAAAAAAAACGTACGGCACGCTGCCTCTGCAGAAGCGAAGGTCGCTGCCGAGGTCGCACCGCCTGTCGTTGGGGCACTCGAGGTGCAGCATGCGGCGCTCCATGAGCCATTCCACCTTGAGGCGCACGCCGGTGTCGACGAGGTAGTAGAAGTAGCTGCTGGTGTGCTTCAGGGAGAGCGCGTCGGGGTAGATGAGCTGCTTGGAGATGAGGAGGTGGATCTCGGCCGGCAGGCCCGCGAAGCCGACGCGCTGGTCCGGTCTCGCCTCGGACGTCTCGAGGGCTGATGTCCGGACCCGCGGTGCTGTCGCCGGGCCCGGAGTGGGTCGTTTACGGGCGCGGATGGGATCCATTATTTTGGGAGGCGGGAGACGGGAGTATGCCGCGGGAATAGAGACAAAAAGAATAAGACCCAGTGACGAGTCTCGGATGAAGCGGGTGGGGGAGGGGGAGGGGGGGAATAGGTTGATCTCCCGTTTCTGTCCAGGGGAAGAAGAAAAGCAATGGTGTGCTCCGGGCGCATGGGGGGGCGGGGGGGGGCGCCCTCACGGACGAAACGTGCACGATTATTATAGATACAGAAAAAGCTGCTGCCTCGGACGATCTGTTTTCAGAAGGGGGAACCGTCGCTGCGTGGACGTGTACCTAGCGTGTCAGATACAAAGTTTGACTCTCCCTCCCCCTCCCCCTCCCCCTCCGTCACCGGCCAGAACCTCGTTTGCAAGCCCGTCAGTCAGGCAGATCCATACGCGCCCAGTGTGGCTGGTTTCAGGAACCGCCTCGCCGGACCCAGGGCGCTTAGCCCGCCCCGTGGCGCGCAGGCAGCACTGATTTCCTCTCCATCCGTACCTGTGGTGCCTGTATTATCTGACTGACCACGTTCCTAGTACCGGGGTCCAGCAGGGCTGACTTTCGCAATCGGAATTCAAGTACGTCTCCTTGCAGGGATGCTACATGACAGACACGTGGCTAACGTTAGGCTTTTGGTCGAAAGTGTCCCTGCCTCGTGTCGCGTCATGTCGTGTCTAGCGTCCCAGTCCGAATATATCGCGTTTCCGGGCGATTGTCGAGACTGCCTGTCAAGCACAACCCGACTCTCCGGCGTGAGGGAACGAATGCACGATGGCGGGTTAGTAAATTCGGTAGACTTTTGCTAGCGGTCCTCATCAAACCCTCAGGACGCATTATCCTGAATCATGGGCTGCAACGGGTCCAGCCGCCCACCTCGACACTCTGCTTCCCGCATCCTCTCTTCGGCCCGGGACATCTCCTGCGGGTTCAGAAGGTTCAGCCAGAAGGAAAAGTACGACCCCAGGCCCGTGACCCGGCCGTGACCCGGCGGGCTGGCCAGGCCCATCTTCGCGAGCCTCTCCCTGTCCCAGATTGCGAACCCCATCTTCCTGTAGGGCCCGAAACCGGCATACTTGATTGGCGAGTGCCCATTTCTTCCCATGCTGTCCACGATCCAGAGCCCGTCCGCTGGCAGTACCAGAGACGACCTTCGGGTGGCAGAGTCGCGGGGCATTCTTGCGGTTGATGGTGAGATGCTCCTTACCCGCCCATCGATCGATCGCATTCGGTTCAAAAGAGTGACGTGATCGGGGGGGTCCCCAAGCGCATTCTCTTTCAGAAAGTCCATCGCCGTCATGGCTTCGTGGTACGCAACCTTGAGGTTGCTCGTGGTGCTGTCGTAGAAGACTTCGACGTCGAGTTCCCTGGGAGGACCGGCGCCCTCATCGAAAGACTGTACATTGGACGTACGCGCTGCGAGGTTCAGTTCGAGTACCAGCTGGACACGCCAGAAAGCGCGAATGGTACGCTGCTCCTCGACCCACGACAGCTGAGCATCGGCCAACCCCCCAGACGCGCTATCCAACCGACCCGCCGCCTTGGCGGCTGAGAGGGTGGCAAGATAATGGCCGATGCAGAGCCGGCTCAAGGCGTGTACCCGACTGGCGACGGCCAAGATGGACCGCATCACCGTCAGCGAGGGCTTGGCTGCCGTGTCCATGGTCGGAAGGCTGTAGCCCGGCTCCGAGCTCTGGCCAAGCACGATTCCGGCTTCGCGATCTCTGATCTTGCCAGCGAGCTCGTCCAGAGGCGTGCTTCGGAAAGCGCCAGAGCGGAGGGAGACTATGCATAGTATGACATCCTGGGTCTGTGGCGGTATGATTCCATCGAGGACGGAAGGCCAGAAGATGCCGTCGCGGTATTGATTAAACACCCGGCCCGCTGCGGGCGACGAGATGAGGAGATTCCAGAGACAGTGGATGTCGGTGATCTGCGTGAGTATCTGGAGCAGAACCTCGGTCGGCAGGTTCTCAAGGTGTGCGTCTGACTCTCGAGCCATTGCTTAATCCGAGATTGGTAGTTTTAATCTACCAGAGGCGTAGAGAACTAAGCACGATGATGTCGGTATCCGGGATGGTCATGATATGGTGTCATGCTTGGAGACGGTTTCTCGGACGGTTGACCCCGCACTGGCTGAGTCGACGAGTCACTTGGGAACCCCCCCCATCTGGCGGCTGCTAGATAAGCTGCTGTTCATTATTGCCTTGTCGATCAGTGTCACACATTGACGTCAATCACTTGAACCGTTCCAAAAGTCAATCGAGGGCCAGGCCACCCCATCATGGTCATTCAGCCTCTCGACTCGAACCAAGGACGCATCGCCGTAGCAACTATCAAGTCATGGCAACAGGAACGAATGGTAGCAATGTACCAAACATGGTACAAGAGTACTTCACCACCAATCATTGCGATGAACTCAGGGTTCACGAAATCTTGCATGTACGACAGTACTGGGGAGAAATACAGTTGCGGCCGTCAAACAGCCTTGAAAATCGTCCCAACGCCTACCTCGGCCAAGGCGGCTCGCCGGAATGCTCCGAAAGCCGCTTGTGCATGTTGTTCGGGGCTGGTTGGTCCGCTATAGTTTATGCCTTTAGTCGTCACTTGCCACCAAGTTTGATGGTATACAATAGCGGAAAACATGATTCGAGCCGTACTTGGCAAGTGGTTGGAGCTCTGCTGCAGGTGTTAGTACTGACAGCGTACTGATATCATCCGAATCGTGTCCAACGATCATTGATACGATACGCAAAGGAAGCTTGGTCTTCGACATACGTGGTATATGCGCAGGTTGATTCGTGGGAATCGATGATAACAGTGAGCTTCTTCGAAAGCTTCTACAACGGGTTGGCCTCGGGGTGGGACTCGAACATAGATGAACAAATCCTGGCAACGGAGAAACAGAAAGAGAGTGACGCGAGACCAAAATGTGGTAAAAGGAACAACAGGTGTATCTATCCGTAGTCATGTATAGCTGACCCTCCAGGCCTGATGTATAGGCGTGAGTGACATATCACACCAGGATCTGTTTCTTGTCACTCAAACGGATTTAGAAGACGATACTAAAGTTATTGCAGAAAAGAAAAACATGGCAAAACTCGCGTAAGGTGCTCACTGCATCGTATACATTTGGTGTAGGCAATCCATATCCCCGTATGTCGATGTCATGAACGAGCTCATCGATTGATGTCTCGAAGAGTCTCTGACGAGCTCCAGGTATAGCCCACCATGTGAATGACCATAAGAGTTTGAACCATAGCTCTTTTCTGAAACTGTTCTACTCACATTCCACGATCGGCATGAGATTCCGAGGTGGTTGGTGTCTATTATGACTATCATATAGGTGGAGAGGACGCCAAGATTCCAAGACGTGATTGGTCTAGAAAGTTTCACATTCCATTTCAACCCATTTGCGCGTCAAGACTCGCAAAACGCCTATAGTACATTTGTATTCTTTTTTTCCCCCCCCTTTTCTTTCGCGGAGTTTCTTTCCTTCTCTGTTTTTCTTGAGTAATCGGCCAAGGAAGGTTTCGGCCGTTGCTAATGCATTTCAACTGCTCTAAAACGCACCGAGCAGATTGTTGCATGCGAGTACGAGTAGCCCGGACTCTCTTGGCTCCTCCCACAGACGTGGCGCAGCATGCATAGTATTGCAGCCGTGATTCATAATGGGGATCACTCAAGTCTCGCAGTTCCTTTTAATAGGATAGAAAATACGCGTGATGGAGGCCGGCGAAGTATCCGAGCCCCTCGGGTTCGGTTAAATGCGAGACATGCGAGAGTACGAACAGATTGAATGCAACTTTTCCGGTGAGACAAGGGAAACTGCTCTATTGAAGAGGGCCCTCGAATCCATGTGCTTTTCTAGCACATTTCTTTCTCGCTTACCCGTGTTATTCCCACCTAAGCCTTCAAACTTCCTCATTATATCGTGCGTTTGAAGAGGTGCGAATCTATTGACCAATCGTCATTTACTGCAAGCCTATCTGCCCTTATTTCGGACAGGATAGCGTATTATGGCCGCTAGGCAAGCAGCCGCGTCTGCCAGGCCAGCTGAAGCCTTCGTTTTCCCCGCGACGCTGCTCCTGGCGGATGTCACCGTCGTCAATACTGCTTTGGTCATCTTGGCCTAGCTTCAACATTCTCGTCATGATCAAGCCCGAAATTTCTCTACTCAGGCACTCCCGCCGTGAGGACCACTGACCGCATACACGGCGAGGCAGTCTCTGCGGGCACCGCTTCTCTTGCCCACGTGCTGATCCTCTGCTGTTCCAGACAATAGATTATTCCGGATAAACACGAGGAAGAATACGATCCCAGGGTCATCAGTGGCTTCGTTTCCCCCCAGCGACATTAGAACGCGCCGGCTTTGCACCCGAATTGTTCGCCGATCGTCACGATGCTCGGCCAACCGGTTCGAACCAGACACGAGCTAGGGACCTCGCCCCAACTCTCTGTTCCACATGGCCGAGGTCTCTGTTAATGAGGGCATCGGCTCGTATAAGATGCGGACAGGAGGAGAAAGACTTTAGCCCGCAGGCACTTTGGCCTCATGTTGCTGGCTAGAGCACCGTCATCGTCGGCGGCTTCCTCCAAGCGACTTAATGGACATCTGCAACGTCGAGGCGCTTCTTCCACCGCTGAAAAAGCAAACGGCCGACCGCCGTAGCGACCGAAGCGACCAATCTTTGTGGAAACCGTTTCCGGGCTTTCTATCCTATGGTTCTCGTCATTCTCGGCGACGACGCTTCTTCCATATCTGCAGCCACCGAAAAGAAAATTGCGATAACCTGGTCTCGCAGATTCTCGCACTATATCTTTGATACGGCTCCCACGGCGGTAAACATACCGGCCTCCTCGGTGCCGTTTCTTCGAGCGCCTCGAAGGACACAAGGATCCGGACACGAGGGGACTATGGCTCGGCGATAGCTCGGCCCTGTTAGGAAAAATCTCTAGGAGACGAGAGGCTTAAGTCAAAGCCAACGCTTCTTTCCGTTGTCGGATGGCCTGGCCAACACGAAGAAGCCACTGCAACCTAGTGGAACCCTCCACGACGGTCGACCGGCATTGACTGGCAGCCGTTGCAGCTAAAGAAAACCACAGGTCCAAAACGGGTGCTTTCACAGGCATATATCGGGGTTTTCGCTTGTTGAATCCCTGACCCAAGACCTATGTTCCTCGTCCAGCAGCTCATACGACTTTGCGTAGAGATTGCTAGCCCAAACATCCAGCCACCACTGGCTGCGTAGCTGCCGGAGGAGCATGCAGAAGTATAGGAAAATCACCAAGGCCTTCTGCCTTGACTCCCGCAAGAGGGGAAGAAAGTCCTCGGCAACCATGGCGATCCATATGAAGACGTCAATAATGTCTTGTGGTTCCGAGCTTTCGTAAAATACGCCGTATGATTTGTAGAGCTCGTTGATGGCGTGGTTGTATATGGCCAGAAGCCCCTCGTCGCTTTCGGACGCGTTGATGTTGGCTTCCAGGTCACCCAAATGGGTGTGATGACATGGGGCTTCTCGGAACTGGAAGTGCGCTACTGTTCGACTGATGATTGGCGAAATCAGAGGGTTCGTATTCGGTTCTCCGACCAGATACCTTGTCCCGCAGAACAACACGATCCAGTCGGGAGATTGTTCTGCGCTGGCCAAGGGCGCCTCGTGCAAATACCGGGAGTTTGCTAACACTGGCGGTCGACGGTAAGTCAGCAAGCTAACGCGTCCACCGAATAGGAAATCTCTTACCGATGTAGATGGTCAAGACCGAGAAGATAAACAGCGGTGCCTTATTCTCGTCTTGCACGTTTTGCATCAAGCTGACGGCCGTTCGCGACGACATTTCGTGATGGGCCATGGACTTTTCCAGCAAGCCGTCTTTCCTTTCCGGGTTCAGATGCGCAATATGAAGCGCCGACAGGGACAGGATACTGCGCATGACATAGTCGCATTCAAGTCCCAGCTTGACAACGTTGATGCGCCAAAACTCGCGTAACAGAGGGTTCTCCGAAAGGGTATGCGCGGTGAAGTTGCAATAGTGGTGTAACAGCTCGAGATCGAGGAAATTCAGGTCGCCAGCATGCTGGGAGAGGGATAGCATCGGGTCCAACGACGGGGACGCCAGAAAACCACACGCGACGCCATGTTTGATGCAGTTTTTACATGCCGGTCTCTGCTCGTCGCACTGGAGGCGGTAGTAACGTTAGCCATCGAGGCCGTACGTGATTTACCAACGCCGACATAGCCATCCCACCGGTCCAAGTCCAAGGGTACACTGGCACAGACATTTCTTAACCCATCGCCCGTGTTATACGCCATCCAGTCGCACGTATTCCGAGGGGGAAAGTGGCGCGCGCATACCTTGATCTTCCTTGTTTTGCAGGTCTTACAACCAGTTCGAGTCTTTGGATGGGAACGTCTGGACGGGTTCGACTGCATATTCGTACTCGGCATTTGTCCGAGGAGTTCGTGGTATTGGCGTGGGGGATCTCGAGGGTCGAGACGGTAGGTCGATGCTCGCAGAATCTAGGCCGGCATCTTTGCCGCGAGAAGTAACCTCAATGAAGCTGGCCCGGCCCAGTAGCTAAAGTATACAGAGGCCTTGTTGGCGCGTACCGTTGAAAGATTGAAGAACGGTTAATAGAGCGGGGGCACAACCTGCACTGTTCCGTGGAGCAAGCCTTTCGCACTTCATGTCGTATTCGCATTTCTCGGGTAAGGGACTCAATGGAACCAAGCTCCATTGGACGGCCGGGAGCCACCTTGGGCTTGCTTGTCCATCCCCTGCTGACCCTCGCTGAGTCAGACTCCTCTCATGCAGCGAGTGTATCTACTGTTGATGTGCTTTCAATCTAAGTTGAAGCAAGCCCTGTTCCGAGGAACTGGGTTCTACTGGCAAGCTACTGTTATTATTATAACAGCAGAAGCCAAGCACCTCCCAGCATTCGAATACACTTCCCTCAATCTCAAACTTCCATTTACCGGGCCAATCAGTCATGTCCTTCGGTAGCCGCTGGCTGTGCATGCACTGGTCTGAGCGGTCCGAAGATGATGACCTTGAGGCTTGAGCATCCGACCACACCCTTGAATCCGCCTGCGCCTTACTTCGGAGCCTCACTTGTAGAGCTGTCTCGTCTTTTTTAGACCTGGGTTTCTCCCTGCCAGGACAGAGTTTGCTGTCTGATCACGTCTGAAAAGCTTGGCGTTTGCTTAATTATCATGTGCGTATACACACGTAGAGCGGTCTAACAGCCTTCCAAGTGCGACCACCCTTTCGTCCCAACTAGTGATGAGACTGGCATGACAAAGGCCAAACACAACGCCTGAGCGGCCATGGTACAACTCTGCTTATTGATGATAAGCACGATAACGCCCAAGATGGTCTTCGCAACTGGGTGAATTATAATAAGCAAACGCCTGGGATGAAGTGCACGCCGGTTCGATTGCGGGTCGGTCGTTTGATGACGTGCAGCAGTGAACTCCCGACCGTTCAGAATATTATCAGTAGCCACCAACCAGCCTGCCAGAAACATCACCCTTCGGAAAATACTCCGAAGATCCGGCAAATCGGCACAGTTGGATAAATACTGGCTAGCTAAGGCCAAGCAAGCTTCAACACGCTTCAATTCTATCGAGACATCGTCCAAAGATGACAATTGCCGAGGCAGCAGTAAGGAATTCCTTGTTAAGCTCGATGCAGCGACGTTATGTGGTGAACCCGTCACCACATCATACAACTTAAAAAGGCCGATGCAATGACGTGAAACAATCAATAACCGGATTGAAATTCTATTATCGGGAGAGGAATCAATCATAAACATCCTCGACCCTCGCCGGAACGAAATCAGAAGGCGCCCGACCTGCTCAAGCAGTTACTCCATGAACCCACGGTGGGCCTGACCGTCCGGAGATCGTGGCGGACATAGCTCAGTTGGGAGAGCGTCAGACTGAAGTGAGCTAAGGTTCTGTCAAACTTCAATCCTGTAATCTGAAGGTCGTGTGTTCAATCCACACTGGCCCCAATCTTCATATTTTGCCGCGTCCAGTATATTCGAATCACGACTGCTGAGCTGCAACCTAACTAACTACTAAGTGAGTCATTACTTACTTACGTTCATAGGAAAAGTAAGACGACGGACGACCCTGCCTGCCTACTATCTATTGCCTATTACTAGTAACTGAAAAGCACTACAGTAGTACTATAACGTCATTAGAAATCAAGGACATACACTCACAGACACACACACGACGATGATTAGAAATGAGATTTCCGTCATCACAACTGACCATACATACATAATACATATTATATTTTCAGCCGTTGCTCCAGATTTCGAGGCCATGAAATCATTCTTGTATCGTAGGGAGGGGAACATTTGACTAACATCAGGAAGGAGAGAGAGAGAGAGAAAGAGAATAGAGTTCAAACGTGTTGCGGGAGCTAAAGAAACGCCCAAACCAGCGGCCTCTTCTGGATCAGACTAATGATGAGCACCTTGAAACATTCTAGTCACATACACACACACCTACGTAGTAGTAAGTGGTGCGCGATGCCCCTCGCTCAGTTCAGCACCCTTGAACAAGCAACGGACGATCTTGATTCTCCAGGCCACCGCAGTTGCCCACAGCGGGCGGGTAGTGTTCATAGAGTTTTTCCCAAACTAAGAAGCATGTCGCAAAGTACCTGCTAGAACTATAAAAATGAACTGGTTTCGACACTTGCAGCAGCAACGTACAGACAGGGACATACACACACCCACGTCGGACGAGGTCTTGGCCCACACTACCGCAGGAACGTGGTGCCCGTGGCCACATCCTGGAGCGAGAATCAGGAATAAACTATGCTCCAATGCCACAGCATCATCATGTAGCAGGCTACTCCCGCAAAAGCCTAGAAACTGATAAGAGAATTGCCACACCACGGGCATCTGTTTCGTAGCGCGATGCTCCTAGGGAGAACCGGATGTTATGCTTGCTCTCTACGGATTGTCCCATCACTTTTATCGAAGCCTGAAACAAACAGGCATCACCGGCGTACGGGTTTGGACCCTCGCGTGTGGGTAGAGATGAGAGTCAACTTGTGCTGGGCTGCCATGGGGCGGTGTAGCATACAGATTTCTCCTGCATTTGTGTTCTGTAAATATCTCGACTTGAAGATTGCGCCAAGTCATAGAGAGTCTGTAGTTATGGAGTAGGAGAACACGGACTTGGCCAGTGGAATGTGCTGACACTAGATTGGAAATCTTTCGGACAAAGAAAACGCGGCCAGGTCATGATTTGATGATCGGTAGCACAGAAAGCTTTTGTTCGGCTTTCTCGAGGCTTGGATACGAGGTTTTGCCTCTCTGGTCTTCTCATTTGTTACTCTTAATTCCTTTTAAGTTTCGAGGTACTGTGGGGAAAGCGTGCATGTCTAATTGCGTGTGAAGGATTCGAGGAAGATCAAACATGCCTCTTGGCATTATGCAACAAGCGTTTGCTAAGGACATGAGCAAGGTTGGCTTGTACAGTTATCTTGGAACCAGGACCATGTTGTTGAAGCTGGTTGTAGCAGTGAGGAAACAAGAACATCCTGTATGCTCTCCAGGAAGGCGTGATGAGCATGCTGTGGAGCACAAAACAAACTTGGGTCATTTCGTTTGCTCCCGACTTCATCTGTGCTTCTGCTGTACGAGGTAAATGTTTTCTGTGAACAAACTTACATGTTTTTCTTCTGCATGTAGTTGTAGAGCCCAGACTAGCATGGCGTTGTTGTCTCTCACAAACTTGTATTCAGTCTTTGCAGTCGTCATACGCAGACATCAGCCAACAGGCTATTGTGCAGATATTCTTATCTGACGGTCTGTTTGTATGCTACACCACAGGGAGAGCACATCGTGAATCCATGATTAGAACTTGAGCAACATACCGGTTCATCAAGGAGAACAAAGAGTCTGCTGAGCCAGCTTGAAAACACAGCAAGACATGGCTTCATCTCTTGACATCTGAGGAAGATCGGCAGATGCTAGGATCGGGTACCATGCGTTTCTCCATTGCATCCGTTGATATGATTTGCAAAATAAGCACCGTTGATGATGCTGACATGGTTTGGCGGATCCATAAATATAGTGAATCTGCCAGTGGCCATTCCTTTCTCATTACTGCCTCCACCAGCTGTCGACCCAATTTGCTGTATTGTTCTTCTTATCCGCAACCAAGGCATTCCGCAACTATTTGCCTCAAAATGCATATCCTATCACACCTCAGCTTGGTTCTTGCCACCCTGGCATTTCCCATTCAAATCGCCCTGGGCCTGCCCATCTCCACGAATCCTACTAGTGTGCTAGCTGGCGACCACGAACGATCAACCAAGAAGTCGACAGAGAACGCGTATAAGGGAATCGTGGGAGAAGACACAAGCAAAAGGGATTCTCCACCCGATGTTCCATGGATCTTCTGCCCCGGCTTCAGGGGCTGCAACCGCGAAGGCAGCAGGCCGCCCATAGCCAGCAAGATTTAGACCGACAAGAGCAAGCGCGCCGAGGGATCTGAGTGGGATTCTTAGGTTGCGTTGAATGAAGCATGGATGGAAAGATCATGATATCAACGTCCGCGGTACTACCGCTTATATCCTGATCTTCTGTTGAAAACAACCTCATCCGGTTCGATGGTGTACCACCTGTGTCGCGGTTCTCGCTACAGCTATCAGGTGTACTGCTGCTGGAGGTATGTGATACTTAGATTGCCTACAGACCAGCCTGTTGTTAGTGTTATTTGACGTCGGAGTCAGGGCCATCAAAAATATCTATCTGGCCTCGCTTTCATTACATCAACAACCGCATTCGTTCTTTACGCTTCTCGTGATATCATTCCGCCATCCTTCAACATGTCTTATAACTTACATTCGTTCAAATACCTCGGGCGGACCCTCCTCCCCATCTTTGCTTTAACCTCTACTGGACAGTTGCGAATCCAGGCCCGTGAAAGTACATGTATTGACGCGTCACACCCCCGTGACGGAAATCACTCCCATCATGACCAAGACTGGGCTCTCGATAAGAATGCACTAGAGAGCCTGAAATACCCCCCTGATTTATGGTTACACATGTCTGAAGTCGACCCCCGAGCCTGGAAAAGGAAAGCGTCAGCTAAACCCCGCGAGCACAGTCAAGGCTAGCCACGCAGTCGCGACTGGGGATGCCTTCGTATCCGTCTCTGTCGGCGATATCAACAAGACTGGTCCCAATTCGGCTAATGAGTATTCTGAGCCGGTTAATGGGTTTGCCTACAGCTTTCCAATGATTATGTGATCATTACGCTTCCAAAAACCGAAGACCACATGATAACAACGCCCCTTGAGTGATCCGTATATGCCAGCTAAATGGTAGTTGTGTAATTTCTCGAGACGATATGACTCCCCCTTCCGGCCTATATCGCGAGGTATTGAATACGATCCCATCTGGGATCATATTTTCGTTTTCGTTCCATTTACACATGATTTTCATATGATAGACAGACCCAGAGGGACGCTATAGAATACAACGAATCCTTGGGTTTGTGATATTTTCGTTGCCTGCAATATGCCACTGTTGGAATCCAGTATACTAGATTCCCAGTCCCGACGATCGATGTGCTGGTGTTCTTGAAATGTCACCTTTTTGTTGAATGCACACTTCCTGAGCTAACTATCACTCCTGCTATCAGAATTTACACCTCTGACTGGAAAAGAGTTTGGAGCTCGGCGTACGGCCCGAACCGCATCCACGATATGGGTCTCTGGTGTCGTAGGAGGGCTCCTCAATGGAAGTAAGCCTGGGAAAACTGGCGAATGTTGACGAAGGAACTGCAACTCTTCATTCCTTGCAGGAAAAAATGCTGGATGTCCGCTCCCATGTTGTTCGCGTCTCGGGCATCTCGTAAACCAGGTGGCGACTAGTCTGAGCTTCAGCAGTACCTTGACTCGATGTCTTGCACGAGGGTAAATCGTATCACAGGACGTGCACGAGGCTCGTTCATATTGGTACAATGGGCGGCGGAAAGTCGAACAAATTCACGCGCTGTACAGGATAGGTCCAGAACGGTAGCCCAATTCATTCTGGCGCCACGAATGAGAAAGGCGTCAATTTGAATGCCGGCCCAGCCTAGTAAATGCTGCTGGTATCTCCAAAACGCCATGATGCAGTGGTCCTGTCACCCCGGTTTCCCTTGTTTGCTGTCGCCTCCCCCCCAACCGAGGTCGCAGTCGCCCATCCGCCATCCTCCCGCGCTCCTGTCTTCAACCTCAAGGGATTCATTGAACACGCAGATCCGTTTCAGCCCACAACCACCTCCTTCTCGTCGCATAGCGTCTCAGTCCTCTCCCAAGCTCTCCCGGACGCAAACCCGACACCGCCTGCGGAAGTCCTTGTTCTTGCCCTCCCTCTCCTCGCGGAACATGCGCGCGGCCTCGACGTTGGCAGGTGACTCGTCGTTGGGCCCGTGAAAGAGGCTGATTGTGCTTAGCAGGATCGTCTCGGGGCTCTGCACGGGACTCCATCGCTCCGAGGCCGCCTCGTAGCCGTACTGGTCCTCCTCCGGCGGGTGCAGGATCGAGATGCACAGCCGCCCGTCGGGGTAGATGTTGGGGTGAAACGGGATCGGTTTCTGGAACGTCAGGGAGGGCGGCATAAGAGGGTAGTTTGGCGGGAATATGAGGCGCGCGCGGAAGTTGCCTCCTTTTGGAAGGGAGCTCGATGTTAGTGGATTGCAGGGACGGAGACGCAGCGAGGAAAACATCGCCCAGAGTGTTCCTTGGACAACCGGGTGTGTACTGGGACGGAAAGGAGACAAGACTCGTACCTCCGTAGTACTTGCAGTCATCGCTGATCATAAGCATGACCTCCCACTCAAAGATGTTGTCGCTGACTAGGCCGCACGATATTCCCGGTATGTCCTTGCCCGTCTGCATCTCCTTGAGCTGTCGGCCCAGGAGCGATGCCGCCGCGGCGGAAGACGATGCCATGGTATCGCAGGTGATTCGAAAGTATCCCTGATATTATGCTATAGCAGAGTGATATGTATCTCGAGAGAAGCCGCTTGCCGATCGGAGGGGTCGTTGTGGCGCGCGCGCAGATGATTGGGCAGGACGTTTGGGAACGATAAAGCTATAGGAGCGGCTCTGTGAAACTCTGGGAGATTATTCTCGTCGTACTGGTGTCGCCTTTGGGATGTCTTTATGCGAAGAAGAACACCGTGTCGGGGTGTGTGTAGTCTGTCGCGTGCGAGGCGAGCTGCGATTTGAGCCGGAGGGGGGAAGGCAAACCGATGGTGAAGGTCGTCGAAATCGGCGCCAATGCGAGTGTGGGGTTAAGCGGCAGGGGTTTGTCAGATGTGGGGCTTACCTTGTTCTTACCGAGCTACACCGACAATCCCTCGGTGAAGACGAAACCGCGTCAGCGACGCTCGGATAGATTCCCAGTCGAGAAACGGAAATCCTGCGGAAGAACCCACCCCTCGTGGCATAGATTATTCCAGTGAATCGCATCCTGCCATTCCATGCTGCCAAACAAGGGTATCATTTTTGCATCCTGCAACGTCGTCCAACTCTCAAGCCACAGACACGATTCCTCGGGGTCAAATCGCCTTATTTCTTCTTCGTCCCTCCGAACCCAGTGATCCCCATCGCCGCCATCATATCCTCCTCGTCGTGTTCTCCCTCGATCCTCACATCATC
Organism: Colletotrichum echinochloae; assembly: GCA_016618095.1. Taxonomy (NCBI): domain Eukaryota; kingdom Fungi; phylum Ascomycota; class Sordariomycetes; order Glomerellales; family Glomerellaceae; genus Colletotrichum; species Colletotrichum echinochloae. The sequence goes on from JADEZT010000008.1 coordinate 2,011,249, forward strand.
TCCGTACTCCAGCTTGACCTTTTCCGCCGCCTCCTTCTCCGCCCTCCTCTTTTCATCCGCCTCCTTCCTCTTCTTCCTCCTCTCCTCGGCCTCCTTCAGGCTCTCCTCTTCTCGAAGCGCAAGCCTGTCCTGCAGACTCGTCGCCCTCTCCTTTTCGAGGTCGAGTTTCCGCTGCCAGTGCCACTCGATGCGCTCCCTCACTTCCTCGGCCGTCGCGCGCCGCACCTCGTTCGTCTGCCCCGTGTTGGCCAGATGCTGCGGCGTGTTCATGTGTTCAACATATTGCTTGTTGTCCTTGAACGTGAGGTCGCAGGGCTCGCAGTAGAAGCCGGCGCCACGACCGCGTTTGCCCACGCCCGCACCGGCGGGCACCAGCTGCGTCTTGCCGACCTGCGCGCTGAGGTCCAGCACGTTGCGCCGTGCCTGCGTGAAGGTCTCATTGCCTGTTAGGGGTTTGTGGTATTTCTTGCCGGCCAGCTTAGCCTCGTACCGCGCCTTGGACTCCTCCTTCTCCTTGGCCTCGCGGTCTTTGGCCTTCGTGGCGTACTCGTCAAGGTCCCACGTCTTGCGGAAGTCGGTGTCGCCTGCTGGCGCGCCGTACGCGCTTCCTTTCTTGTCGGCCATTGTAAAAGATTGAGCGGTCAATCGAATTCGCTTCCGGGCGGCTAGAGCAGTCTGGGTGACAGGGTCGAAATGATGTAGGCGCAGTTTTCCAGATGGCCGTATGAGAGCCTTGCTGACTACCTTCCACGGATTCGCGATGGGGAACTTGCTTGGCAAATCGAAGCAAGCCTAGGCGCGGGTTGGACAATGAATATTTGATGCCTGGGGAAGATACGCCGGGGGTAGCAAGGCCGCAGGGGTTCGAAATTTAAGAGGGGCTAGGCAAGACAAGGTCCGGGGGGTGTCGTTGGTGGGGTTGCAGCGCTAAAAAAACAACTACCCCTCCATCCTACCTCCCCCTCCATACCTTAGGGGAATAAAAAATAAAAAGAAGACGAAAAGTTTCCAGACAGGTACCTACCTACCTAGATTGGGTTTCCCTGCGACTTGACGACTTCACCGGAATCGTTCACATCTTGCTTTAACAGCAGAGCTCCAAAGAAACCTCGGACAAGATGCTATACCTTGTTGGGCTTGGGTTGTCCGACGAGACCGACATCACTGTCAAGGGTCTCGAGGTGGTCAAGAAGGCCGCCAGGGTTTATCTCGAAGCCTACACCAGCATCCTCCTCGTGGACAAGACCGTCTTGGTGCGTTGCTATCTTCTTTCGCATTCGTCACCATGAGACCGAACGACTCGTCCTCTAACGTCAAAATCTCCATCCGTAGGAAGGCTACTATGGCCGCGAAATCGTAGTCGCCGACCGCGAAATGGTTGAGTCCAACAGCGACGAGATCCTCCGCGATGCCCAGACCGAAGATGTCGCCTTTTGCGTCGTCGGCGACCCCTTTGGCGCGACGACACACACCGATCTTGTCCTGCGCGCGCGCGAGCTACAGATTCCAATCCGCACCGTCCCCAATGCCTCCATCATGTCCGGCATCGGCGCCACCGGCCTGCAACTGTATAACTTTGGCCAGACTGTGTCCATGGTCTTCTTCACCGAAACGTGGAAGCCAGCGTCCTTTTACGACCGCATCAGGGAGAACCGCGATATCGGCCTGCACACGCTGGTGTTGCTTGACATCAAGGTCAAGGAGCAAAGTCTGGAGGACATGGCTCGGGGGAGAAGGGTGTATCAGCCGCCACGGTACATGACTGTTGGGCAGTGCGCCGCACAGATGCTCGAGATTGAAGAGGACAAGCAGGAGCATGTTTACACTGCTGACAGCCTGGCTATCGGAGCAGCCCGCGTGGGTGGCAAGACTGAGAAGTTCGTTGCCGGCACCTTGAAGGAGCTGTGCGATACGGACGAGATCCTAGGAGGCCCTCTGCACAGCATGGTTCTGCTGGGAAGAAGGGCACACGAACTCGAACGCGATTATATCCGTGAGTTTGCGGTGAACAAGGAAACGTTCGACAAGAGTTGGAACGCAGAGTATGGGAAGCAATAGTCATCATTCATGCCCCATAATTCGGGTTTGGTTTTGTTCCCCATTGCATTAACCAGTGTGCTATTCGTACATTCCTAGTAATCGCCATTCTACTCAAGAAGAAGCAGTAGAGCGGTACTGCTCAACCTCCGGGGCGGAGACCTCTCTCAACTTGTTGACCTGGGCTGCATTGCCCGTCACAACACCCTCGGCCAACTGAGCGACCTTGCCGACAAAAGTTGCGTTGCTGGTGGCGTACGTGATGGTGGTGGTCTTAACGCGGATAACGCCGATGCGAGGGTCGTTTTCAGAGCCATCGTGGGTGCCATCACCAAGATCACCGAGCCACGCCTTCAGGGTAGGGTTGTAGTGCTTCTTGACCAGCGAACGGTCAGTGATGACGCTAGAGACGCCTGAGACGGAGGCCCAGTCGCCGGAGCTGTTGATAAAAGCGATGTTGATGTGGGGGTCGCTGTCGATCTCATCCGTCTTGTTCGATTCGGTGTTGGTGTGGAAGAGGAGGTCGACGCCACCATTCTCCTGTGGAAAGGGGAGGGGGGTTAGAGGATTGCTCACGAAGAAGGGATCGTTGATGTACGAACTGTAGCGGCAAGAGCCATTGCTCTCGAGACCAAAGCGCCGGACTTGGCATCTCTGGTGGTCATCATGCCGAACTTGGACTTCTCGGCGAACTTGACGAATGCCTCAACCTTCTCCTTCACGGAGACGTCATTATCGAGGTTGGCGGCCTTGTAGGGGTCGGCGGGCTTGCTGCCGGTATCTGCGTTGGAGAAAGACATGGTGATTGTACTTGAGAGTTGAGATGGATTGAAGAAAATTAGCAGCAGTATTGAATGGTTGTTGGATCAGTCGATGAAGGTGATTGAGACAATGGATCGTGGGAGAGCAATACGGGAAAGAAAAAGGCTTCGTCGAGCAGCCTTGGTTGCTGGACTATTTGAACCCATTAGGCGAGCTGACCTCATCGCCGTAGCTACCTGCAGCAGGCACGACCATTTCATCATCGAAAGAAGCACGTCACGTTACGTGACGGTGGTCGCGCAGAAGCGAGGAGCTTGAAGCGTCTGAGCAGACTAGCAATAGGTAATTGGCAAGACATGATGACGTCAAAAGCGGAGGATGCGCACCTGCGGTTCACAGCAGCACGCACCCAGCAATGGCTGTGGAAGGGGCGAGACTTGTGGCTACCTACAGTGGCTAATTGACGGGGGCCCAGCGGACATGTTTTATGGGGATAGTTCATCATCGATCGGTCTGGTTTTCTGACTTGCCATCCGTCGAAGTCGTCCAAGGCCAGCAATGGCCTGGCCAGAGGAGGACGCGATGAGGAAACGGATGGGGTGCGAGAGAGTTGCAATGGCTCCATGAGGGATAGCAATCTCATGTTGACTGTTACGTGTATGGACAAGCTCCTGCAGGCGTCGTGAATAGGCCCATTGCGGGGTGCGATTTGTGCGGCTTCACCATGCGTCGGCAGACACGAGCCCATGATCGTAGCGTCGTCCACTTGATAAAGTCCAGCATCTAAAAGGAGGCCAATTTTTTTTTCTTTCTCATTTTATCCCGCGATCGTTTTCTTGCTATTCATACCCGCTTTTTGCATCGTTGTCCCCGACAGACCACATGTGCTTGTTTTGCTTTTTTCCCACCCGTCTCATAGCTCCGATCATGCCTCTAGACATCGATCGCGAGGAAGCTCGGGAGGCTGCTTTAGGTCATCCGCGCCGCACAGTACCAGTATGAACACCGTACCTCTCACCCGTTTGTTTCTTTCATGTGCCAGATGCTGTACTTATGGTCATGGTCGGATAGACAACATCAATTATACCTTTGCATGAGCTGATGAAGCACAGTTTCGGAAAGTGCTTGGTATGAGGAGAGCGTCTTCTGCCCCTCACCGGCTGCACTTGCCCCTCCGTGATATAGGTATATGCCTGCCTGCCTTCCCATCACCACGCGGCTTCCCTCCCTCGTAATGCATGCAGTTTGTTGTCTTCTTTGACAGGTGTCCATATTCCATAGAAATCGCGTTTTCCAACCTGGAAAGATGGAAGCAATGAAAGAGCTCCCGTCCACCTTAGGGAAGCTCTCTGGCTAGAGTAGGTAGCTTCGGTATACATCGGCAACCCGAAAAGCCGAGACGGGGATGCATGCATTACGTCTGCCGCTGAAGTAAACTCCCTGCCGTTCGTTGTTTGTTGCTTCCACGCTGTCGAAGATTACACCTTAGGTAGGTACCTAGGTAGGTAGGTAGGTAGGTAGCCACCACCACTCACTACCTCTCGCTCGCACTTTCTTTCCATCTACCCTCCTGCCTCCGTCCGCTTTTCTCTTCCCCCCTGCGCAGATCTGCCACCGCAGTGTCGCTTCGCTTACCTCCTTCCCCCTTCTCCGTCATCTTCGACTCCCCTCGTGATTGTCTCTTCAACATCATCAATCGCCTTCCTCACCTCACCCCTCTTTGTCATCTGTCGGCAGCCCATGTCCTCGCATGAAGAACGACACACGATACGCCTGACTGCAACCACATCCGTTCTTGCCCTCGCAGAGCTAGCTGCCCTGCTGTCTTACTTCCCGTCACGACCAGGCGACTTTAGCGACGCCCGGGGAAGGCGGATTCGGGATTTATCCACCGGCTCGACGCCGACTCAGGAGCAATCTTGTAACCACCTTCCGGTCCGCTACTCGACCTCTTCAACCATTTGGGTGACCTGAATAATTACATACATCCTGAGGCCAATCAGTCCATCTGCCGCCGCCATTCGCAGCCGCCAACTTTTCTTTCCCCTTCAGGACTCACTCAACACTCATTCCTTCCTTTCTCAATCAATCGCCAACCAACCTATCCACTCGACCTTCTGCTTGTGGGCTTGGCTGACTCTCGTCACTCCAACTCGCATTCCCATCCAGCCCCTCCATAACGCCAGGACGAACGCCCGAACCACATTCTTCTTCAAACCTTCGTTTCACCTTTTTACTCCAATCGTGGGTCACATAGGTTGCGAGCTAACCTCACTTTGCACACTCTTCTCTCACTGCCATCCATTATCCACAGGTGCCTTGCCTTGCCTACCTAACCTTCCGATTCTGTCGATCCCCGGTTTCCCCTTTTCGCGCAAACGTCAGGCGAACTTATGTGGCAACTGCCCGCAATACTGACAGACAACCGATCGACGGCATACTCTTGTCTCGCTGGAACCTTGGCGATTTAAGACTTGCGCCGCGCCAATCACATTGATCGGACGCACACTTGCTCGCAGTCGTCCCAACCCACTAACCTTCTTGTAACCCGCTTTAGTTCTCCAGGTGGCACCACCTCAACTTCGCCATCATGGCACATCAAGACATGGTGCGTCAGCCTCCTGCAGCTGCCGTCCATGGTGTGAGAGCTGACCGACGTCCAGGAAATTATGCCGTGGGAGTGTCGCGACGTGGAGGACCAGGCCGAAGCATATTATAACCACCCGCTTCGATCCAAGAACAAGCTGCTTGCCGAGGAGAACGCAACGCTGAAGAAGATCCTCCGCGACAATGACATCTCCTGGTCACCCATCTCTGCCGCGTATCAGAACCATACCCCTGCTGGTCGACGCACTCGTTCATCCATCTGCTCCGAGACTCACCAGTACCCGTATCTGCCGACCGAAGTCTTGCTGCGCATCCTTAAGTACTCTCTGACGTCCAAAGACCCCATCATTGACCCCCTGTCGAAACTCAAGCCCGAGAGCCTGACCCATCACGAGAGGAGCCGCAACAACCAAATTGCCATACACTTTTTGGCAACATGCAGGGCCATGCACGAGGAGGGCAGTCGCATTCTGTGGTCCCGAAATTCGTTTGTCTTTACAACTCACGAAGCCGTCCGCAACTTTGCCGATTTGGACTTTGTCTACCGCAAAAACATCAAGCATGTCAACTTCCGCATCATCGCCCAGTTCTTCGATGACAAGAGGCGCAAGCACAAGCTCGAGCGGTCTTATCACCCCTCTCTCAAGAACGATATCACGCTGCGGACAATCCCTCGCGTCAACGAGCATACCTTCGCCCGGAGTGGCTTCCGATGCTATTCTTGGGGCCAGGTTACTGACTTTTTGCGCGCTCTCCGCCCCCCCTTCGACCCCAAGCACGACAAGAGACTCGTCCGCCCGAGACTCTTGCCCGGACTCGAGTCTCTCAGGATTGATCTTGTCAACTTCTTGGACGACTTCTTGCCCATGCCTGGCAGCGATCTCCACGACATGGCCTCGCACGAACTGGGTTGCTCGCTCAACGAGCTGCAGGTGACTGGCCTGCCCATCGACGACGCAGGTAGTAAGGCGACCGCCGAGCTCACTGGCCTCTTACGCGATGAAGGTCTTTTTCTTGCCGGTCTTCCTTCCTTTGTGCAATCCAAGAACTCCTTGAAGCCCCTTCCCGGCATCTCTAGCTGTGCCCGGGTTGTTCGAGCATGGAAAACGATGAAGTCGAAGAAAGGCAACGACAGTTCTTCCGACGATGGCATTGACTCGGACTCGGACTCTGACATGAGCCATGACCACCCCCGCGAACCCGTCATGCCGCCGGCGCCCAAGGAGACCGGTCACCCCAAGTCTTCACCCACCCGCATGGACCTCACCATTTGGAAGAGAGTCCCCAGGACTCGAGATGACGAGGTACGTCAGTGGACCGAATTCTGTCGTAGCAGTGGCTACGCCATGGAAGAAATTGAAGACATGATGGGTGATGATGATGAGCTTGGCGTCTGTCCCTGCTGCGGCGAGCCTCATCCTAGCCTTCTTGACCTCCTTGGGCTAGACGAGGATGAACCTTGAGCACCACTTGACAACGGCGGTAGTTGGTCTGAGGCCAATGAAGGAAAAAGGTCATGGGATTTGGAGCAGTATGACTGATTAGAAAGGAAAAAAAAAGGAAAAGGACGGGGTTATGGTGTTATCACACGTGGGATTTGGAGGGTCGTTTTGGTGTTCTCGGACGGAAAAGTTCGCGGAGTTATTTTGCTCAGGTCACGGGATTATGATACCACACTTTGCTACAGGGCACATAGAACCCATGCTTAACTACCTATTAATGAAGCACATGAGGTCGGCGTCTAGGCCCATGTCGTGAAACTTGGACGGTTCTCGCCATGCACCGTGGTCTCTTAGCGATGGATTCATGGGCAAATCAGTCATCGCCGATGCTTCAGACCGAAGACCAGCTGCATCTCCTGTGTGGGAACCTGCTACCACTGAATTATGGGCGAATAGTTTCCTAGGCCATAGTTGGCTTCTCTTGGATGTGTGGGCCTGCATTTCAAATCCCAAAGTTGTCCAAAAACATTACTTTGTCACTGCTTCTTGTTTATTCTGCAGCATGATTCCGCAGTTAGTAGCCTTACCCACCTCCACACCACCGGACCGCTGGGTTGCGAGGTAGATTCCAATGTGTCAGAGGCTGTGTAGTACCGAGTAAAGGAGTCAGTGGGAGGGTAGTTAGGGGTCACTGGTGACTGTTATTCTAATCTATCTCCTCTCTAAACCTTGATGCTATTGTGAAAACCCCTTTTGTATGCCCTTTAGTATAATATTATTCCGTTCTATAGTATCCCCTAGGCCCTACCTAGTACCCTACTAGCCCTAAAGCTAGTATTACTTTTAGAAACCTAATATAATCCCCCCTCTCTAAGGTTCTATTCTCAGGACCTAGTAGTTAATTAATTAGCCTCTCTATTAGTACCCTAGTACCCTACTTATAATACTACTTATACTTTAGTAGAGTTTAAGAACTCTACTAAGCTTAATAGATTACTAGATAGGTAGTTATCTTTCTAGCTAACTACCTACTCTTAGTCTTACTCTTGTTCTATAATAGCTTAATATAGCTAATAACCCTCTTAGTACTTTACTAGGCTTAGTTATTCTATACTTAAGGTATAAGTCTTAAGCTCTTACTACTATTAGTAAGAGGCTATTTACTTTACTATAGAGATACCTTACCTACCTATAGTACTACTTTAATTACTTACTCTCTTCTCTCTTTTATAGCTTAGTATCTTATTATCTATAAAGTAATATAGTTAGCTTTTATTACTTATATCTTTATTTCTTTAGTAACTAAGCTCTAAGTTATATTATTCTTAGTATAATAGTAAAGGTATACTTTATAGTAGTAAAAGAGGTACTAGTACCTCTCTAGTATCTTTTATCTCTCTTTCTTTCTAGAGGTATTATTATTTCTTTATAACCTAAAGTTATTATTATTACTTACTTATATATATACTATTTAATAGAATAGCTAGGTCTACCTTCTCTTTTTTACTTTTTACTTATTTTCTTTCTTTTTTTTTTATTTATAATATCCTTATATTATTATTATTTTTTTATTTTTTATTATATCTCTACTACTATAGTAGTAATAATAGTACTAGTAATAGTAATACTAGTAATAGTAATACTAGTAATAGTACTAATACTAACTACTTCTCTACTACTACTATTATATCCTCTATACCTCCTACTAATTTTACTATCCTAGTTAGCTCTAGTACCCCCCCTAGTCTCTCTCTAGTAGCCTCCCCTACTAATAATACCTATTTTAATACTTCTAGTATTATTAACTCTATTATTATATATAAGGTCTCTTACTATTACTACCTTTAAGCTATAGTAAAGTAATAGCCTAATATAAAAGATACTATTACCTATCTTTTTTATTATATTAAGACCTAGAGTATTTACTTATCTCTCTAGTACCTCTCTACTATCTCTTTACTATCTTAACTATTCTAGCTACTAGTAATAAGTACTCCTACTATACTAACTAGTATTATAAGCCTTATATCTCTATAAGCTTATCTCTCTCTCTATTATTACTACTTCTATAGCTATTAGTCTACTACTAACCTATAGTAAGCCTTATATATTACTACTACTACTACCCTTACCCTTAAAGTAGTTTTTAAAGATCTCTATAAAGAGGCTAATCCCTACTTCTATTACTACCTTATAAGTATATATATACCCCTATACTCCCCTAGTACCCTTTAGCCTAACCCTTTCTAGAAGGAGATTAAGAAGGTCTAGCTTATAAGCCTAAAGACCTTTTAAATAAAGGCCTCTAATATATTAGTCTCTAATACTAAGTATAAGGTAGTATAGAAGAAGGAGGAGTAACTCCTCTACTAGTATAAGATCCTTACCCCTAAGGGTACCTACTTTACTATAAAATAGTAGGCTAAGTAAGCTAAGTTATTAGCTAAGAGTACTAAGATTATTACTACTACTGCTTAAGACTAGGTTATTATACTCTATAAGTAGACTAAGGTTGTTAAGGCTTAAAACGCCCTCTTCTCTAATTAGACTAAGTCTTATACCTATATTATATATTCTTCTCTTACTTTAGTACCTCTCTAGTACTCTCTTATAGTACTAATAATAGCCTCTAGTATACTAATAAGATTAACTCCTAAGCTAGTAAATTAAATCCTAGAAAAAGTACTACTAATAATAATAAGGAGGAGTCTAACTAGTAAGCCCTAGTACCCCCTATATACCTCTCTAGTACCCTACTAACGCCTCTCTACTATTTATTTAATTAGTTACTTATCTCTAAGCTTAGAATACCTAGCCCTTAAGCCTCTCTACTCCCTAGCTCTAGTATTAAAGGGATAATAAAACCTAGCTACCTTATAGCTATATAATTATTAACTTAGTTTCTCTCTAATAGGCCCCTAGTAATCCCTTATTTATAATCCTACTATAGTTTCTTTACTATATTTTATTATAGTTTCTAAGAGTTCTCCTTCTCTCTATACCCTTACTACTTTATTAGATACTATTAGTTTTTTTAGGAGCCCTTATATATAATTATTCTCTCTACCTAGTCCATATTCTCCTCTTCCTGCTTAATAAAGACTACTTATAGCTCTACTACTACCCTATAAAACTTCTCTAACTATAATAATAAGAATATATTATAGATATAGTATTATATCTCTAAGTTAAGCTTATATACTTTTTCTCTACTAACTATCTATATAACTATAAATAGCTTTAGATACTTATCTAAGAGCTTCTTTATAAGGTACTTTTACTATATAAACCTTACTAATAGTAAGACCTGTTAGATATTAAGGTTTAAATACCTTATATCTATATAAAAAAGATAGTATATATAATAATAAAGTGAATTATATAACACAGTATTAATAGTACTGTATATACTGTATATACTACATAACTATATATTTACTTAGAAAACGCCTATATATTATAAATACATAGGATATCTATATGCAAAGAATAGTTCCTTTAAGCAAGAACTATCTATCTAAGGAGAAATCTAGGAAATAAGAATACAGTTATAAACTATATAACCGAGATGTTTTAGAAAACAACGTATAAGAATATAGTTATAAACTATATAACCGAGATGTTTTAGAAAACAACGTATAAGAATATAGTTCTAAACTATATAACCGAGGTGTTTTAGATAACAACCTAGAATATCTAAGAAATCCTTAGAATATACAGAAAATAAGTATAAATAAACCCCTTATATCCCTTATATCTAGCTAGATAGTAAGGCGAACGTAAAGCTCTTCTATTATATTAAAACAATATATATCTTATTTATCTCTTATCTTTTATCTCTAACCTCATTACCCCTCATAGCCTCTAACATATAGTATATACTTTATAAGTTAGTCTACTATAACTAGGATACTATTATAGCTCTCTCTAGTAAATCCTTTTAACTTAGGTAGCTTAGTAATAAAATCTAGAGTAACCTATTTCTATAGTTAGTTAAGTAGTAATAGAGGTACTAGTTCTCTATAAAATAGGTAGTAGTATAGCTTTATCTATTAATAAGTTATATATATCTAAATATACTTTATTATATCCTTCTTTATTAATCTCTAGAAAAATATCTATCTAATTCTTTTAAGTATATAGGTTACCTCTAGGTACTCTCTAGTTAGCTTATTATAGAATGCTACTATAATCTTTATCCTTAGTATATACCCTTCTAGGATAACTACCTTACTCTTATACCTAAGGACTCTATCCTCTCTCTCTAACTAGTTATCCCCTAGCTTTTACTACTTCTTAGAGGTAATTACCTTATTAGCTTATTATACTACTATAGTTTTCTCTAATAGGCTTAGACTGAGTTCTTCCAGTAGTAATAGGTATACCTCTATTAACCTACTACTAATAATTACTACTACCCTCTAGGTAAACCTACTTAGGAAGCTTTTTAGGAACGTACCTTATACCTCTTAGTCTTTTATACTTAAGGGCTAATAGTCTAGCTACTATAATAGCCTATTGGTTATATTCTTCTTTCTTAGCTAGTAGTTAATCTTAAAGTTAAAGAGAGATAGGTCCTAGAGCAACCTTACTTACTAACTATTAAGCTAGGGCTTACTTATAAGGTAGTAGTACCCTAAGTAGTCTATTAAGAATATAATCCTACTCTAGGTATATAAAAGGTAGTACCCCTAGTATATAGCTACCTCTTAGATTATAAGTAGCTTAGCCTCTAGTATACTATACTATAGCTTAGTACTATTAGTAAGTAAGGTATTAGGTTTCTAGTAATAAATAAGAGGTCTTAAAAGGATTAATTATACATATTTAAGTATAACTATTAAGAAGGCTGCTAGGTTAAGCTAGTAGTAAAAGGGGTTCCTATACGTAGGCCTGTAGACAAGCTTAGACCAGTCTTATGTGACCAGTAGGATTAGAGTTAGCAGGTAACTCTAATAGATCCTAACAATAGGCTAGTATTGCAATACTAGTAACTCTCTATTTTAGCTAAATAGTAGCTAGCTAGCCTATAGTCTAAAAAGCTTAAAAACATAATAAAAGTATAAATTATAAAGTATTTAACTTCTTACTACTGATATAATATCTATATATCCCATATACAAAACCTATCTATTTATCTATATCTTTATCTACCTAGTACTAACAAGCTCCTCTAGTGCCTTGTTTAGCAACAACTTCGTAAAACCATTAGCTGGGTTATCGATACTATGGATCTATCATACCTCATAAATCTTATAGCATTTATATAACTACCAAAGAGCTATAATATTAATTATAAGTTACTTTTCCTTTATAGTACCAAGCTTTACTAAATACTTATATAGTAAGTATAAATCAGTACATATAATTATAGGGATCTAAGGAACCTTAAGGTAGTTAGAGACCATTACTAGCATAGTCCTAATTACATAGGCTACATTAGCTCTAGTAACTATTGTATATATCTTAGAGGTAAGTACGCTATAGGTAACTCTTTTATACTTTATAGAGCTAAAATAGATAATATTACCTATAAGGTTAAAAGCAGTATCTCTACTAGTTAATAAGCACTCTTTGTTATTACTAGACTTATTAGTAAGCACAATAATAAAGCTAAGTTATGATATTAAATTACTATTATTTATAAAAGAGCTATTAATAAATATGAAGAGTTTGGTACTAGCAAGATCTAGTGGTTAAAATCACAGCCCGCAGTTAAGGTTATTTATCTACTACTTAACCTACTAGTTAAGGTCCTTAATTTTAGCTAGGCTAGGTAACTAGTACTAGGTAGTAATTAAATAGTTAAAGCATGCCTTAGGTTAGTAAATAGAGGCAATATATATACCTTAGGCACGCTGCTTAATATACTACTGCTTTGCGTTAAGCGCGCTAGGGTTAACTAATTATAACTTCTTACCTTAATCCTTTTAGTAAAGGGTTATCTTACTATTATTACTAAGGGTTAACATACTACTATTAAAATTAATAGGCTTATTAACTTTAAGAAATTACTTTAGTTTAGCTATTAAAGTAGCTTCTTTCAGCGCGCGGTTTTTGCAGTTAGAGAATGATTTATCTATAAGGCTAATAGTATTGTCTATTTATATACCTATTATTATAAAATTGTTGTTTTTAAGTACTAAAATAAGTAGGCAAGGGTTAAAAGTAGATAAATCTATCTAGAGGCTCTTTCTATAGTAGTTATTATACGTAGCCTACTAATAAGTACCTACCTTAGGTATACTATAAAGTAGCTATTTAACCTCTATAATTATATCTGTTATATAGAGATAGTAAATTTTAAGGGGAAGTTAGGCAAGGATAGTACATACTAATTTAGTTACTAAATGGGTATATACTTGTATTATATTGCATAACTAGAGGATATAACCTTATTACAAAAGCAATAGTGTAATAGAGAGTATTACTTATTAGGCTATTTATTAGATAGTTAGTAACTAAGTTAAAATTATAGCTTTGCTGTTATCTATATAACCTTAAATAACTAGTTGTGATTTTTTATGGGGTTGCTTGTTTTTACCCTTAACTTTGTATACTAACTATAACTTAAAAATCTATATACTGCTATACTTTTTTTTATTATATTTAATAATAAAAAACACGCTGCAGTCTATAAGTCCTTAGATTTTACTAGTATCTAACTATTTAAATAGCTTACTAGGTATAGTTATTATACCCTTCTTATATAGCTTAATTACTGGTATATAGTTAGTATCCTCTTTAGTAGTAAAAATACAGTTAATTATAGGGACTATGGGTATGACTTCTATAGCAAAAATTTAAGCTAGATTTTTCCTTAGTTAGCCTAGGCCTCTTCTTACTGGTAGCAGTTATGCGGCAATTATAATAGAGTTGCGTTTGATTGGAGCATTTGTAGGTACCTCTGCTGTAGTGGTTACTAGTAGTCTGGGTTACGCAGGATCAATAGGGTCCTCTACTCTAGAGGGGTTATACTATACCTTGATAGCAGTAATAGAGAATTAATACAGTCCCTGCAGGGTCTTAATAGTACTACTAGTACTGTTATTAGTAGTTAATTAGTAAGATCCTTTCTAGCCTTTACTTTAATAGTATATTCTAATAAGTAATTATAAAGAGAGGGCTATGCTTATTATAGTATTAGGTCTATTATACACTATAAGTATCTTATTAACCTACCTTTTTATATAAATACTATAAATCTCCTCTATTACCTTTTATATAGCTTCTGCATACTGCAGAGTTAAAAGTAATAGAGCTAAGTTATTATTAATATAAGAGTATATACTAAAGACTAATAGTATAAGGATAAGGCTATTAGAGCCTATAGTATTATTAATTACTTTTATAATAAGTTATAGAGTAACTTTATGTTTAACCTCTAACTCCACGCAGACTATCTCATATACTTAGTATAGTATTATATAGTACTGTTTAACCTTACTAATACTATAATAGGCCTTAATAGAGACCTCTTTTACCTTAATAGATAGTATATAAGTAGCACACTTAAATTTAGCTACATAAAAATTCAGCCTAGTATCTATAATAATCTAGTCTAAAGAGCTAAGATATATATCAATCTAATATATCCATAGTGCTTCCTACATATACTCCATAGTAATAGAGCACAAAAATCGCACTGCATTAAAGGAGGTTATACTATTAACAACATAGAGTACCAGTTTATAACCATCCAAGTATATTATATTAATAAAGACCTTATAATTAAAGTCATAGTTATTATAGAGGGTAAACTTAAACCTTTCCAAAGCTTTTAAATTTAGCTAGTAGTACTAGCAAAATTTGTTAATTTCTTTAATATTTAAGATCGCTATCATATAGCTAGCTTACTAGAGCACTTTATATAGCTAATAGACTAAGGGGTAACTAAATTAGTAATATATTTACTATAGCTCTGCATTAATAAGATAGTATTATACTATGCTACGCTCTAGCTACTCTAAAAGTATCTATAGGTAGCCCTATTTATATACCACTAGCACTATAGGTATACCCTTAATAAGTACGTTAGTAAGGTTATCAAATTATATATTATTAGAGTCTATATCTTTTAAGTATAAAAGAAAAAAAGTACTAGAGGTTATTACATAAAAAGTAAGCTTACTAATAGGGGTAGGTATAGTAATAGCTCTAAGTAAATTAAATAAATTACTACTACTGAATTTAATACTTACTTCGCTAGCGCGACTCATATCTAGTAGCAACTCTACTCTAAGGTACTTATAGAGAGCTATATACTGTTAGTAGCCTGCAGTTAACACTCAGGCTACCCCAGTATCTAGTATGATACCCTAAAAAGTTACAGTAGAGTAATAATTATTAAGCATAAAGACTTTATCTAACCCTTATTCTTAGCTAGGGTCTTATATAAAAGGGTTTTCTTTTATTAAAGCATACAAAGTAGCCTAGTTACACAGTTACATATAAACCTTCTAGCTATTAATACTCTCTTTACTAAAAAATACTATAGATATAAAGAAAGTTATATCCTTAAAGAGCTCTTTACTATTATCTAGTATATACTTATTATTAGTTATATTACTAAGAGAGTTAGGCTCTTTACTCTTATAGTTAAGAAGGTATTGTTTAAATCTTTTAGTAAAGTAGCTCCTTTAGAGCTACTTATAAGAGGTATCTCTTTCCTCCTTTAAGTGCATTATTAACTAATTTCCTTTCTTATTATAGATAAAGCACTTTTTTACTTAAAATACACTACTTTATAGGTAATTGTTTTAGAGCCTTAGACTATACCCTTGTTATAGTAGGTAACTGCTACATTAGCTATTATAGTAGTAGTTAGTAAAGTACTACTAGTCTAGCTTAGGTAGTCCTTCTATAAGGTACTATACCTTTTACTTATATATTACTACTATATTACTTATGCTATTTCTTAACTATATATAAAGTATGTTATAAGTTATAGATAGATTAAGCAGGGCAGCTACATACTTAGGTATATCTTAGTAATAAGTAAGTAGAGTATTGTAGTAGTTACTATTAGTAGGTATGCCCTGCCGCGTTGTAGCCCTAACTAGCTTTGTGACTTTCTTAATAAGTAAGTCTAGTACTTTAACTCTTGTTTTACTAGGTAATTTATAGGTAACTTACTTATAGCTAAGCCTTTGTAACTCTATATTACACACGCGGTTGACTTTATCCTCTTTAAATTATAATTTAATATTTACTATAAGTGTGTTAAAACTGATTAAATAGTTATAGAGGTTACTAGGATAATACTCCTATACATTGCCTATAAGTATAAATAAGATAGTAGACCTATAGTAGTTACTAGAGATACTAACCCTCACATAGAGGTTATAAAAAATCAGAAGCTTTAAGTTAAAGGTCTTGTAGTTACTACTACTATACTTTGATATTAAATTATCTGAATATAACTTGATAAGGTTGGTTAATTGACAAGCGGTTAGCCTATTGATCAGTGGAGCAGTTATGCTTGGTGACTGCCTCTTGACTATTATAGCAGTTATAGGCGAACTTAGTATAAGGGAGGCTTTATTAGTTTGCCTTTTAAATAGGGGAGGTTTAAATAATAGGTTACTATATAAGGTGTATTATTAATAATCTAACTTATTACGTGACTTCTGTAAAAAATCTGTACTTTCATAGCTATTACACGCCTCGTTAATTAATAGTAGGGGAGTAGCCTACAGTATCTATTTAATATTTCTCATAAAGTCTAAGTTATTAAGGTAGTTATAAAAGACCTTATACTTAGCCTCTATTTTACTTATTATCTTATTATCCTACCTTAGGAAATACTTATTATTAACTAGCTTCTTTAACCTTATACTAATAGTACTTTTAATAGGTTCTTTTGTTACCTATATACTATAGCTAATAATAAAGTTATAAAAGGTAGTTATAACTACCCTTGAGGCAGTATTAAAGTCCGCATTAGACTAATTCTTAAATTTATTATAAAGTTGTTACTATAAATCTCTACTATAGTAGCCTTGCTTCTTGTAAGTAGTTAAGTAATATAGGATAATTATATCGAATAACTTAATATAATTAGAGGGTAGGCCGCCCTCTGAGATTTAATCTAAGTACTTAATGCCCTAAATTAATAGGTTAACGTACTTGTGGTATCTGTTAGGTATGGATTTATAATATCTATGCGCTATACTAACTATGCGCTTGCTTACGGTCTCTTTAGCAGCCTTGGGGGCGCGCTCCGCAGCAGTTACTTCTTCTTACATTATTACAGTTACCCTCTATTAGCCTGATAACCTCTTAAACATAGGTATTTCTTCTAGCAAGCTAGAAAGCATATACATATTGTTAGATAATAAGGTTTAAATACCTTATATCTATATAAAAAAGATAGTATATATAATAATAAAGTGAATTATATAACACAGTATTAATAGTACTGTATATACTGTATATATATACTACATAACTATATATTTACTTAGAAAACGCCTATATATCATAAATACATAGGATATCTATATACAAAGAATAGTTCCTTTAAGCAAGAACTAATTATCTAAGGAGAAATCTAAGAAATAAGAATACAGTTATAAACTATATAACCGAGATGTTTTAGAAAACAACGTATAAGAATAAAGTTATAAACTATATAACCGAGGTGTTTTAGATAACAACCTAGAATATCTAAGAAATCCTTAGAATATACAGAAAGTAAGTATAAATAAACCCCTTATATCCCTTATATCTAGCTAGATAGTAAGGTGAAAAAAAAAGCTCTTCTATTATATTAAAACAATATATATCTTATTTATCTCTTATCTTTTATTTCTAACCTCGTCACCCCTCATAGCCTCTAACACATATATTAGAGAGATTACTACTAGTAGTATAGGTAACTACTTAGTTAATAGGGTCTTACTTACTTTCTTTACTAAGGGCTTGGTAGCAGTATTACCTATTAATATAGGCCTTTCTTTTTTATACTAAACTTATTACTTATTAAAAAGAGCCTTTTACATAGTCTTATAACTCTTATTACTTATTAAAAAGAGCCTTCCTTACATAGCACTCACTACTTATTAAAAAGAGCCTTCTTTATACAGGCTTCCTTAGCATTAGTCGCTTAAGGGTAATTAGAGGTATATTTTAAGTAAGAAAAGAGTATAAAAGAAGGTTAGAAAGAGAGAAGGAGTAAAAAAAATTATAGAAGTTAGAGAAGGGGAAGGGGGTCTATTATACTCCCATAGGCCTATTAGACTATTTAGTTATTTAATAGCTTAGTAGAGTTGCTTTTTAGGTAACTATAACAATAGTTATAAGTCTAAAGTTAAAGTAATAAAAAGGTAAAGTTAATAAGGTTATATTAAGTTAGTTAATAGTAAGTTATTAATAGTTGTTTTAGTACGCAAAGTATAGGACTTTACAGTCTTATAGTCTAATAATTTTTAATAAAAATCATTATCTCATAGGTTATAGCTTCTTATAACACAACAAAGTTAACTTATGTAAATCAAGCTTACGCACCTATACTGCCCTTTATAGGGGTACTATAAGTCTGCTATAACAGTATTCTAAGCTAGTTATCTATATAGGAGAAAGCATAGAACTATTCTACTACCACTATAGGGTTTAGAGTAGTTCTATCTCTTCTTGAAAAACCTTACTAATCTATAGTATTTTTTAGTAAGTAGTTACTATATTCAACTACTGATCAGTGTTAGTAAGCAAGGTATTGGGTTTCTAGTGACAAATAAGGGGTCTCAAAAAGGATCAATTACGTGTGTTCAAGTGTAACTATTAAGAGGGCCGCCAGGTCAAGCTGGCGGTGAAAGGGGCTCCCGCGGGTGGGCCTGCGGACAAGCTCAGACCGGTCTCGCGTGACCGGTGGGATCGGAGTTAGCAGGTAACTCCAATAGATCCTAACGATAGGCTAGCATCGCAACAAGTACCCTTTAGCTTTCTAGATAAGAAGGTAATAGAGTATTACTAGTCCTCTACTAGCTATAATAAGATAGCTCTAATTATAAAGTTTAATATATCTATCTCTACCTATATTAATAGTACTAGGTTAAAGTACTATAGGATAGAGGCTTAGGTAAATATAACTTAGAGCTTATAAAAGGCTTTAATTACCTCCCTAGTTATTACCTTCTCCCCTACTACCTTAGCTATTAGTTAGTCTATAAGAGGGGTATATACCTTAGAGTAGTTCTTAATAAAGTACTAATAGAACCCTATAAACCTAAGAAAGACCTATATATCTTTAATACTAGTAGGGAGTAGCTACTAAGTAATTACCTCTATATAGTCCTGCTCTATAGTAATACCCTCTAGAAATACTATAAACCCTAAAAACCTAATTATCTTAGTATAGAAAATATACTTCTCTAGGTTAGTATATAGGCTAGTGGTATCTAACTAGTATAGTACTTCTTTTACTACCTCTATATAACTAGTCTTATCTTTAGTAAAGATTAAGATATTATTAAGGTATATAATATAGGTAATATCTACTAGCCTAGCTAAGGTATTGTTTATATATACTTAGAAGGTTATTAGTATATTAACTAGCTTAAAAGGTATAATATAGTACTTAAAGTACCTATACTAAATCTAGAATGCTATTTTCTACTTATTACTAGTATAGATCCTTACCTAGTAGTATATATCCTTAAGGTTAAGCTTAGTAAAATACTTTACCTCTCCTAAGTAGTTAAAGATCTCTCTAATTAATAGTAGTAGTATATAGTTCTTAACTATAACCTTGTTAAGGCTATAATAGTCTATATAGAGGTATAATTTACTTCTCTTCTTTAGTATAAGTAGGATCAGTACCCCTATAGGGCTCTATAAGAGCTAGATCTACCCCTTACCTAGTATATTATAAATATACTTCCTTAGCTCTTCTAACTCCTTTTCTATAAGGAAGTAGATAGAGCTAAATAGTAGTTCTACCTCTAGCTTAAGGTTAATAGTATAGAAGTAACCTTTATCCCTAGCAAGTTTAGCTACTAGGTTTATATTCAATATATATACCTATTCTTAATATTTTTTTAGTAGCTTAAATCCCTTTATCTTCTCCCCCTTTTCTCTCTCTATTCCATAAGGTAATAGCTCTAGTACTCTCTTAGCTCCCCCTATATACAAGTAGTAAACTAATAGGTTATATACTAGTATTACTACTACCTCTTTTTATACTCTCTTTAATACCTTTCTTCTTTAGATAAGTTATAGGTAGCTTTTCCCTAGTAGGTAAGTCTATCTAATTATTACCTACTTAAGATTTAGCTATGCCTTTTACCTCTAGGGGATCTCTAGGATAGTATTATATATACTTATATTACTTACTTAGTAGGTATAGGACTATACCTTTCTTACCTCTATATTATTTATTACTTCTATTACTAATACTACTGCTCTATAGTTAGGTACCTTATCTCCTTATATCTTTAGTAACCTTACTCTCTTCTTATAAACCTCTAGTAGTGCCTCCTTATATAATATTCTCTAATATATAATATTTTTA
This sequence comes from Colletotrichum echinochloae, assembly GCA_016618095.1. Taxonomy (NCBI): domain Eukaryota; kingdom Fungi; phylum Ascomycota; class Sordariomycetes; order Glomerellales; family Glomerellaceae; genus Colletotrichum; species Colletotrichum echinochloae. The sequence goes on from JADEZT010000008.1 coordinate 2,031,607, forward strand.
TCTACCCTAGGATTAATTAATACTCTTCCTTTCCTCTATATACTAGCTACTCTAATATAGAAGTCTGCTTTAAAGTAGTAATATAGTTCCTCTCTCTAGGGGATCTATATACTATTAACCCCTATAGCTACTAGCTAGGCTACTAGTATATAGTACCTACTTATATAATAAGGCTAGTTATACTTATAGTACTTCTTCTCTATATACTTTATTAATATATATCTTAGCTTACTATAGTTAAAGTATATAAGAGAGCTCTAGAAATACCTTAGAGGTTATCTATACCCTCCTTATTCCTACTTAACCTATAGCTTAAGTATAGGTATATATATAGCTACCCTAGATATTAAGACTAACTATTACCCTTCTAATTTATCTAAGGGGGTAGCTAATACTAGTACTAGGGTAATAGCTAGGGTCTACTAGTTCCTTCTCTCTTATAGCCTTTATTAGTCTTCTATTATTATCTTAATATATATCTTTATAAGTATCTCTACCCTCTTTACTATGTTATTTAGCTCTTAATAAGTAGCTAGTAGCCTATATACTAGGATATAGCTTTATAAGTCTAGAAGTAGTTAGTTTAAGATATAGACTACCTATTACCTCTCTAGTTAGAGGTCTAGAATCTCTATCTTAACTATTTTATACTAGTTAATAAATTACTAGTATATCTACTTAGGTTTTTATTATATCTTATCTAGCTTTATAGCTATACTAAAGGCTTATATATTATTATTAGTAATACTATTATAGAGCTAGGCCTCTATCTATTTCTAAGTAATTAGGCTAATATTACTACTATATTAAAGGTTAATATAGCTTCTCTAGCTATATAATAAGTTACTCTCTAGGTAGACTTCTATAAATTAGACTTTACTCTTATTAGCTATAAATTCTTCCTTAGTAATAGAGAATTAGCCTTATAACTTAAAAAAGAAGTTTTTAAAGTTATTTTAGTTACCTCTGTTATATTAGATAGAGACTAACTACTTAATAAGGGTATTAGTATATAGGTACTTAAGCTCTAGCTAGGTAGCTATAGGTTCTCTATTAGTTATATATATATTATTAATAGACTTTCTATTTCTAAGGGCTATAATCTATTTAATTATCTTTCTCTTTCTTACCTTAACTACTTTATTATTAAAAAAGGCTCTTAGTTACTTTTTTATTAACCTATTAAGGTTAGTTATATACTACTTCTCTACTATAGTCTTACTAATATCTAATATAAGCTACTATATTACTAGGCTACTTTACTAGGTAATAAATTAGAATTAGGTTAATTATACTAGTACTATTATTACTCTAATAGTTAGTATACCTATAAATAGAGAGAGATTAGAATATATTAGAGGCTATATAGTACTAAGTAAAGGAGTTAGTAGAAGGGCAGTTAGAGGTTACTAGTAACTGTTATTCTAATCTATCTCCTCTCTAAACCTTGATGCTATTGTGAAAACCCCTTTTCTGTGCCCTTTGGTATAACGTTATTCCGTTCCGCGGTGTCCCCCAGGCCCCACCCGGTGCCCCGCCGGCCCCGAAGCCGGTACTACTTTTAGGAACCTGACACAACGGCCACGCCTGAGACACTGGACGTGCGGCATTTGCGGCAGAGTCCTAGATTCCAGAGTCCGTCAGCGGCCTGCAGAATACAGCTATCCCCAAGGACAAGGTAGCGGCACGAACATCTCGGTAGCGCTCGGTATGTCTCACAAACTCATTCACTGATACGAGGTTTCCTTGAAGGCGGAGGCGCTGACGCGGAGATACCTTTGCTGTCACGTTGGCCGCTGGCACGAGCCCGCGGACTATAAACAAGACTTGTAAACTACATGACGGAAAGGCGGTTTCTTGATATAGGTACAACGGAACTGGCAGTTGGATAACCGATTTTGCCACATAAGTACATGCCGACCAAGTCTGACACTCTTATTACCGGACCTATGGCAGCCTCTACGACTCCGAGAGGGAGACGGATATACCTCAGCTAACAGCCCGGACCGTCTTTCAAGCTGCCCAGATACTGATCCACTATCATGTTGCGCCTCGGGGGTTTCGGGGTTTCTTGTATTTCAAAGAGACCAAACGGGATCTGCTCGTTGACTGAACCGGCCGAAAGCATGCCTTGTACAAAGCACACCACAATTCATATATATATATATCACTTCAGTCTGACACTCTTCAGGCAGAAATGGTCTAATGGAAATTCAATAATTCCTCACTGAGCTACTATAAAATCCGTTTCAATCACTTCCAAGGTCAATATGTAAAAACCATTCACTTCAAACTTGCAGTTGAAGAACCGTTTTGGAACACATGGATACTTGAGTGGCTTTATATCGACAAGAGAACGAAGACTGGGGCTGTTATATGATAAATCACTCACATAGTCATTGCAGCAGCAGGAGCTCACCAGTTTCTTTCTTTTTTTCTCCCACCTCCTGCGTTTCTATGCCCTGCTCAAAGAAAACATAATCCCTTTCTTTTTGGACCCCATCCTTCAAATCTGTGGGAAAGACTTTTCGCGCATCTCTAGAACATTGGGAAAACCTGAGAATATCCCCTCTGGTCAGCCCTGTAATCCGACAGGTCATCACAGGTCCGTTCCACTCATTCGTGCGGGCTCGAGAGCTCATCCGTCATGGTGTCTTCCTTGGCCGATTTCAGCGACCCGGCCAAGTTCGTCACCCTGGATCGCATCCGCCACCGCCACGACGAGACCGAGGAGCAGCGAGGCAGGCTCCCGTCCGACTCGAAGTCCAAGAACCGCCGCTGCCTTCTGGCCGAGATCGAGACCTACTCTTACGTCGGCCGCGTCCGGCGCGGCGTCCGCGACAGGGACGGGTACCGGTTCGAGCTCAAGTTCCCCCACGTGGCCGTCGGGGACGACCCCGGACGCTTCGGTATCGGGCGCACCCTCGCAGTCATGGATTCCGACTGGTACCCGATAGCACGGCAGAAATGGGGCTGCGTCGTGGTCGAGGACGAGGTCGTCGTCTACGGTGGAGATCAGTTCAAGGCAAGTCTCCCTCCCCTCCTTCTTCCCCAGTTAGGTGGGCTGATAGGGGAACCTTTCGGGGTCGAAGGCGGTGCTGATCTTCCTCAATCCAGGGGCTTCCTTACCGCCTCGACGAGATCCTCCGAGCGAACTCGGAGGTGGTCTCGTACACCCCCTCCCCCGGCGTCCCTAGGGCGTGCCACGCCTGCGGCCGCGGCGAGAACGTCAACATGGAGTGCGTGCCGTGCCGCTTCGTCGCCTACTGCGACAAGGTACGTCCACCAGACCGGGCCTCGGCCAATGCGTCTCTGCTTTCTTTTTTTTTTTCGCCTCCAAAGGACACAGGAACTGACCGTTCTCATCCAGGACTGCCAGAGAGAGGCATGGCGTCACAAGGGCCACATGATGGCTTGCCAGGTGCTCAGGAACCCCGATATCAGAATGTTGATGGAGCTGGATTACGACAGTGAGAGGTCTTTCCGGTTCAACGCGCAACTTCCAGCAGCCCCTGAGCCTGGTCATGTAGGGGCGGTGAACTAACGATTACCCGTCTTGGGATGCCAGCCAGCCACTACCCCTTTGTGTTCAGAGCAGCCAAACTGGTAGTAACAATCAGACCATCATTAATGGTTGCCAATACTACGTGCCTGTTTGTTGGGTTTATGGACACAAAAGAACTTCAGCTTCCTTGTTCATGCTTCCTGGAATTACATCTAAAAAGGTCCATACGCGGCCTGCTAGCAAATGTTTTGATGTTGAGTACACTGCTTGCCAGACCCACTGGCGATATCCCCATAAAGACGGGGCACATCATACCGCAGAAATCACAAACTTGGGCACTCCTCTCTTTTCCAGAATCCTCCGGGGACTTGGTTCCTATTAAAACGACCCCCTTCCACTTTCTCTTTCCGTCGTCGATCTGAGTCCCGCCTAACCGTCTTTCTTGCCATCCACCCAAGACGCGGCATAGACCATCCCGACACGATGTGTTCTCGTCCTCCCGCCGATTTCCAAGACCCGCGCGCCTTCCCCCGGTGTCGAGAAGCTTTCTTCCACCAAGTGAGAGAAGGGTCACCGCCACAAGCACTGGGTTATCCTGGCCGAGATCGAGCGCAACAACGTGGACGACGAGATCCTCGGCCTCACGGTCCGCGATAAGGCGGGGCGGCAGTACCACATATTCTTCCATGACCAGAGCAAGTTCCACAACTCCTTCCGCACGTTCATCAACGGGCGCACCGTGGCCGTGCTGTACCGGTTGCACCGGCACATCGTGAACATCGACGCCAACCAGGCCATTAGCACGTACCGTGGCGGCCGATACTGATGCGCGTGGGCAGGAGTGCCAGGAGATCGGTTGGACCGAGAAGGACCACGGAGAGGACTGCAAGATACTTCAAGTACGCCAACATGCAATCCCTCCTCTCCATCTAGACTATGAAGGCTTCGATGGCGAGTTCAAATTCTCCACCTGATCTGGTAAGGATCATGCGGCGGCAGCGTCGAAAAAGTGGCCAAGTGGCAAGGGATTGGTTTCGGATCGCCCGGAGTTTCCGTGAGTGCGTGTGGTGGGTGTGATTCTCAGGAAGGAAAAGCTGATGGGGTGCTAGATTAAGCCAGCACGCCTCTGTCGCACAAGAGTACATTTTAGGAATTACATTGGTATGTCGATTATTTTCCAAGAACAGAAGTCCAGTCGTTTTGCTTGGCCCAATCCTCCCACGTTGTCATCGAACAATCGATACCAGCCTGCGTCGGTCAGCGTCATCCGTTCCCCATACGAGGTTTCTTGGGCCGCCGCCACTGATTGGGGCTTTCACCTTTTTGAGATCGGCCGCAGTCAAGAGGTCCATGCCGCCGTCATATCCAGGGTCGGAGGAGTAGGAGAACATGTAGGTGACCTCGATGCCCGTCTCTCGCTCTCCTGTTGCCTCAATCATCTCCTCGGGAGAAACCTGCTTGTAGTCCGCCTTGACGCCCGTCACCTTGGCCCATGTTTCGAGGAACTGGGGCCAGGTACAGGTTGTTCCTTCCGCCATGTAAGCCTTCCCCGGCGGCATTTGGGACACTGCATGAGTGAAGTTGCCCATGTCGCTGGCCGGGGCAAAGTGAGGGACGGGCTTGTCCGGAGAGGTGGTGAAGGCCATGGTAAAGGTACCATCCGGGTTCTTTCTGAGAATCAGCGTCGGAAATCAAGGCACGGCATAGAAGCCAAGGCCTACCTTTCTGAAGTATGAGTTGGGCAGGATACGGTAGCTTGTGTAGAAGTAGCCCGTGTGGATGCACGACATTTTGGCAGCCAAGGCGGGATGCTTGGCATTCACATAATCGGGAAAGACGTCGGCCTTGGAATCGAAATGGTACAGCTCCTTGAACCGACCGCCACTGCATCTGGCAGCGTGACTCAGCGTCGAGACCAGAAAGCCGTTTGCGTCGAGCGACTCGACGGTGGTAGCGGCGGCGTCGGCGATGTTGCGGCCCTGGCGGTACTCGACGTCGTACGCGAACTTACGGCACGATACACCCTGCTCCTGGGCCTTTGCGCGGCAATCTGGACGAAAGAAGGACTCCCAGTAGTTGGTGACGCTGAAGATGGTGTTGGCGCCGCGGAAGGCCTTCTCGAGGGAGACGACGTCCTCGAGGTCGGCGCAGACGAGTTCGACGTCAGGGCCGAGGGCTGCCAGGGCGGCGGCGGAGGGAGAGGAGACGTCACGGGTCAGGGCGCGGACGCGGTAGCCGGCGGCCAAAAAGCGGCGGGCGACGGAACCTCCCTGGTTGCCGGTGGCACCGACAACGGCGATGAGTTTCTTGGCCATGGTGGTGGAAGTCGAGGGTCCGGGGGAAGAGCTGAAAAGGGGCGTGAATGTGATGTGTGTGGTGTGGTGAGGATGAAAAGCAGTATGGTATAGTCGTTGCCTAACCCACCCAAAGTAAGAAGAAAAGTGAGAGGAACAGCGTCGACGGCGAAGAAATTTGATGATTCCTCCACCGCCGTTTGCGGCCTCTCCCCTGTTGCTTTTCTTGCAAATCTCTTTGCGCCGTCTTTCGGCCGGCCCAGGCATTAACTACCTCGGCAACTAGGTAGGTAGGTAGTTTACATTACTACCTACTTTGGTGTATAAAACGGTAGGCACTAAGACAAGGTGGTGTCACAGTGAGACATACTACACCGTAATAGAACTTTCAGGGTCGCTAGATCAGAGTCATGCATACATTAGCTCGGTACCCACCGAGTACACCGGTAGGTACCTTCATGGCCATGTACTCCGTTTCGTAGGTAGGTAGGTAAGGAAAGGTGTGATACCGAAGCATCGATGAGAGAGGCTTCCATCTGCCGGGAGACTGGACTATTATTGGTAGAGCCAAGTCTCTCGGGTTTGTGTAAAACGCGCGAAACCCTTGCCAAACGTGGCAATGAAGAAACGGGGCGGATCCTTTTTTTTTTTTGTGGATTCAGTGACTGGGAGGTGAAGAGATCACGAGGTGATGTACGGATACGTACTGATGATTACCTACCTAGGTAGGTATGTACCTACTGTATCCGTACTTTATCAGGTATGTACATCGTACCTTGCCTACCTACTTCATGGAGAGGGGGAAGGCGCGGACGTGACGCACGACGCTGACTTGGGGGAAAGTCCCTCTTTCTGCTGCTCATTGGTTGTTCAGCCTCTGCTTCCACTGTACTACCTACCTAGGTAAGGTACCTCCTAGGTAGTTAGATACGCTCACCGCAGGCTTTTTCCCTGAATCCTTCAAGAGCTGGGTTCCCGGGTGATCCGCACTTACCCGCCCTCTCCCCTCCCCCTCGATGGTCTGCGCTTCCTCCCTTTCTCTTTCTCTCGAGCCACTGTGACTTTCCCGCCATTCACAGGGAACATCTCTTCCGTGTCACAAAAATCAAAGGCCCCGAGCAGCGACAGCAACAGCAGAGTTTGATACATAGCACAAAAGCCTCCAACCCCGGGTTCCCTGCACGCACGTGGCCGCAGATCTCTTTCCGCAATCGATGACGTCGGTACCGCCAATTCCCGTCGGTTCCAGTGCCGCGGACTCGGGTTCGTCGACCGATGATCTTAGCGCTGACACGTCAACAACCACCCAACCTCCAACACCACTGACCACCGGCACGGCGTCCACCGCTCCGCCGCGTGCCGCAGCGCCGACGAGTATCCAATACCTGCTCAATCCCGCCCAAGATGACGCGGTAGTACCGCTCCAGGTCGATGTCAGACCCCCGCGCACACCCCGTTGATCGCAAGACCGGGATATGCATGCTGACTTGAGACGGGTGCCCCTGTCCTACAGACCGATGTTGAAAACGCCGGAGCAGACTCCGACTCTGCCTACGGCTCCGATAGTGGAACCGCCTACACGGGTTCGATTTCCTCCTCCATCTTCCACTACCAGTACGAAAATGGCCGCCGCTATCACGCCTACCGCGAGGGCCAGTACGTTCTCCCCAACGACGACCAGGAGCAGGAGCGCCTCGACCTTCAGCACCACATCTGGCGCCTTCTGCTCGGCGGCAACCTCTTTACCGCGCCGCTGCCACCCCCCGACCACAAGGACGCCGCCGACATGCGCATCCTAGACCTTGGCACCGGCACCGGCATCTGGGCCATCGACATGGCCGACGAGTACCCTTCCGCTCACGTTTACGGCGTCGACCTCTCGCCCATCCAACCCGAATGGGTCCCCACCAACTGCAAGTTCCATGTCGACGACTACGAGGACGAGTGGACGTACCGCGAAGACGAGCGCTTCGACTACATCCACGGGCGCGCCCTCAGCGGCACCTCGTCTGACTGGGCGAGGTTCTACGGCCGCGTCATGGCCGGCCTTAAGCCCGGCGGCTGGGTCGAGATGCAAGAGTACGACGCCTGGATCTTTAGCGACGACGACAGCTTCGACAGGGCGGCGTGGACCAAGGAGTGGGTCACGAAGCTGGACGAGGCGAGCAAACTGTACGGCAAGCAGATCAACGTGGCCAAGCATCACAAGCAGTGGATGATTGAAGCCGGTTTCGAAGATGTGCAGGAGCTGGTGTACAGGGTGAGTCTTGCCCTGCCAAGGGGGACGTTGCTTGCTCTTGGGCAGAAGGCTATTCTGCGGAGAAGATGAAAGGGAAAAGAAGAAGAGACTGACGCTTGTTCCCAGATACCGATCGGCCCTTGGGCCAAGGACCCGGCGCTCAAAGAGCTCGGCCACTACGAGATGGTTCACATGCAGATGTCCGTTGACTCGCACACGCCAGCCCTCTTCACTCGAGTGTTGAACTTCAGTCAGGATCAGGCCAGGGTGCTGATGGAGGGCGTCAAACGAGAGTTTAGGAGCAAAGACTTTAGGCTCATCACGTCTTACCGCTTCATCACGGGAAGGAAACCAATGGCGTGACAGAATCGTTGTTTTTTTTTTTAGCGCAATCGATTGGTTTGCAGGATTGAGCGACTGAGGAGTTTGATATGTTTCACTGGAAGCGAGTAGTGTAACCCTCAGGTCCAACACCCAACGTTGCGTTTACCTTTTTCTGCACCATGGTTGCCTATTTGGAAGAAGTCCAAGTCCTAGCTCCAAGCTTTAAAAGAAGAAGTAGCGCAATACTAGAAACGATGCGTTTTGGTAATAAGAGGGCTAGAGACGGATCGGGTTACTCTCAAGAATCTAGCCAAGCCTTGTCATTCTGCACCATGCACTCCTGACATGAATGCACAAAACTGTGGGCATTCCCTGCTGAGGCTTGGTTGAGGTGCGATTATGGATTCGTTGACTTTTGAGTACGCGGATGCGAACATTTACAGAGCTGCTAGCGATTGCGAGTCCATGAAAGCTTGCATGGGGAAATTGTATGAAGCGAGTTCTGCTTTGGTTACTAATCCACCAGCGTAGGTAGGTAGTAACGGATTTAAACGCGGCGAGCCTCAAGCCATCCATGCCTAGACGCCAGCCAGCCAGCCCAACCTTGATTCGTAAATACACCAGCCAGCCACACCCACCCAGAAACCAGAAACCCGGTTACAGGCTCGTGGACGCGGTTCTGAAACTCCAAACGACCACATTTTTCCGGGGTCTTTTTTTTTTTGTTAATTCACCCAGGTCCGGATGCGTAGCAGAGGGATTTGCATATTGCGTATCCGTGTATGTGATTGTGAGTGTGAGTGTTAAGCATATTGAGTGTCCACACACCTACGCCGCTCTTCCGTTGGGTTGACACACCGGCCATGCCCATTCCGGGTGGAGTCAGCACAGCATCATTCATCGAAGGCCTTCCTACCTAGGTAGGTGGATAGGTACCTTTCTCAACCACTCACTCCTCTCTTCCCTCAGCCGCGGGGTAGTACCTATTTGACCCGCTTTGCTGTCCCGCCCGCCTTTCCGTTCATGATGGTCCGATCCGTGGGCGAACAGCCACCATCAAGAGAAAAAGCGACGACTGTGACATGTAGCAGAAAGAAGAACAAGAACTAAAAAAATTAGGTGTCGGTGTCATTATTCCCTTCTCTTTTCTTTCCCCTCCACCTTTATTTTTTTTTTAAACTTCTCAAGGGGAGGGTAGGGCGGGGGGTTACCATGTTGCCCAATCAAAAGACTGCGCCGAGTCTTCTGTTTTGGTGCAGTTGATGCAGCCAGCAAGCACTAACAGGCCTCTTTCGTTTTCCCTTCCTTTCCAACCGCGGCTACCTTCCTTACCTCACCTACCAACCAACAGATCGCTACCACCGAACCGTCTCCACGATTCCCACCTGCCTCCCTCGCTCCCTCCCTCGCTCCCTCCCTCTCCCTCTCCCTCTCTCTAGGTACTTCCATCCCGGAGTACGGACTTCTCTCAATCTCCCCTGCGTGTCGAATGAGGCGAAGAGAAGCAATGTTGGCATGATGTCTGTCTGCGGCTCAAAATCATTGTAATACGTCAGCTGGTCCAGACAAGTTTTCTTGCTCTGTAATCACATAGTCAGTCCCGATTGATTCCCGAGCGACCGGTTCTCCAAAAAGAAATATAAAAAAAAAACATGTCCGCCGCAGACGCACCTCATGCGCCAGCCGTCGTTTCCGGGACCGAGCCCGCGCTCGACCTCGACCTCGACCTCGACCCCGACAATGACTCTGCAACGACCAGCGCCGATGAGGCGAGCGACACCGAGTCCGCCGCCGGCGAGTCCGATCTGGATTCCTCTCTCGGCGCAGACGTGCAGCCGTCCACAATGTCTATCCGCAGCAGCGTCCTCCGCTACCGCGAGGAGAACGGCCGCACGTACCACGCCTACAAGGACGGCGCCTATCTCATGCCCAACGACGACCTCGAACTCGACCGCCTGGACCTCCAGCACAACCTCTTTCTCCTCACCATGGGGAACAAGCTCCACCTGACCCCCCTGGACCCCGAAAACCCGCCCCAGCGCGTGCTGGACATCGGCACCGGCACCGGCATTTGGGCCATTGACTTCGCCGACGCCAACCCGGCCTCCACCGTCATAGGCGTCGACCTGAGCCCCGTGCAGCCCTCGTACGTCCCGCCCAACGCCTACTTCCAGATCGAGGACATTGAGGAGGACCCCTGGACCTTTTCTCAAAAGTTCGACTTCATCTACAGCCGCATGAACACCGCCGGCATCCGCGACTTCCCCGCTCTATTCCGCCAGGCCTACGACAACATGAACCCCGGGGGCTGGATAGAGGTCACCGACAGCACCACCGCCACCTCAGACGACGGGACCCTGACCGAGGACTCGGCCCTCTCGCAGTGGAACCAGCTCCTGTCAAAGGGCACCGCCGCTCTGGGCACGCCCTTTGGGGCCGCCTCCAGGTACAAGGACCAGCTTCGGGAGGCGGGCTTCGTAAACGTCAACGAGGTCATCTTCAAGTGGCCGACAAACGCATGGGCCAGACATCCCAGGCATAAAGAGCTGGGTGAGTACACAAATCCTCGGTTCTGCCTTTCTTTTTTTTTTCCCCTTCTTTTCTCTCTCTCTCCTTTTTTTTCTTTTTTCAATCTTTTTTTCGCTCCATCATTCCCAGGTGACTATTACATTGTAATAATCGAGATCACTAACGAGCTGGCAAAGGTACTTGGAGCCTGGAGAACATCATGATGGGCCTGGAGGGTCTCTGCATTGCCATCTTCACCCGCGTGCTGCAGTGGCCCAAAGAAAAGGTGGATGTTCTTCTCGCCGAGGTGCGAAACGATTTGAAAAACAAGGAAATACATGCATACTGGCCAATGTGAGTATAACCCGATCAGATCCGCGTAGGCTCGCGCTAATTTTCATCACAGCTACGTGGTTTATGCACAGAAGCCATCATGAAACCAATTGGGATCTGAACATCAAAAAGAAAGAAGGAAAGAAAGAAGAAAGACATGAAGTAAGCCGATAAAAAAATGAAGTAATGAAGTAATGAAATAATGAAGTAATGAAATAATGAAGCGATGAAGTAATGAAGCAAAATAAACCCCCGACTCGTTTCGGTCTCACTAGCATCCCGATTTGTTGGTTTGCCCACCCAGACCCAGAACCTATGGTGGACAATTCCGATTATGTGGGTATAACTACTTTACGGTTCAAGCATGTCTACTCGCGATAACTTTCTCATTCGAACAGAGGCGGACGGAACCTTGGATTTTCCAGTGCCTGCATGGTTGAGTTGCTTGGCAAACCTTCAATGGCTCGATAACTCCGGCCAGGCCGCAGGAATCGTCAATCATAGACCCATGGCCCCAAGGAAGAGCCAATAACCCGCGGGAGTCACTTTCGGCATGATCACTCGTCGAGGAATTTTGGTTAGACCTGCGGCCCGGTGAGATTATGCGGGAGGAAGGGGGGGATGTCTCTTTGTGAGATCAGACATGACATTCATTCCCCTCAGGTTGTGGGTTGGAATCGTGACTCGTCACTGCGGGTTGGAACATAACGGCTGCAGTCATTGGAGTTGAGGACATCCTATGATCTAAAGATGGCTCTGCACCGAAGGTTGAGTGACTTTGTGTTCTAGAGGGGTCAACAACCGGCAGTTTTAAATATTTACAAGGCCTTTGGGGGCCCGTGTCTGCTGTAGATGTGCCCTTTCAATCCTTCCCCCAGTACTGCTTCAAACGTCAAGGCCTCACAAGCTCCAAGCCACGGTTAGAGTGACCGCCAAAGCCAACGCAAAGACGGACCGGTCGCTCCTCGCCCATCTCGCCACCCCGTCGCTTCGTATCGGCTCGGCCCCAGACAGCGGGCTGCACCGGGAATCCACGGACTGCGGAAACATCACCACGGTGCCGCTGCCGAGGTCTCCCTTGGGCAGCGTCACGGTGGCGTTGCCCTCAAAGGTGAAGGGCCTGTTGGTCGTCTCGAACCCGTCCCTCCTCCCGACCAGCACCTCGACGCTGCGGAACGCGACGGACGGCGCGTCCATTGCCAGGAAGTGGCCCGCCGTAGACACCGCGAGGTACGTCAGCCCTCTCTCGGAGTGCACCGTCCCCATCACGCCGGCGCCGGCGAGGGTCTCTGGGTTGTTGTTGTCGTGGTAGGGCACGTAGAGCGGCGCCGTCGGCTTCGTCTGGAACCCCATCTTCCCGCCCCAGGTCAGGTTCTGGATGGTGAGGAGCGTGCCGTCGTCGATGAGGACAAAGTCTTTGGTGCCGTGGGCCAGGATGACATTGCGCGTCCGGTCGATGACGTTGGGCAGCACGGGCTGGCTGCCGGGCCCTTCCTTGATGGATCTGTCCGTCCGGTTGGTGAAGACGGGCGTATCCGTGCAAAACGCCCACTCCTTATCCACGGGCGCGTTGATGGCGCGCTTGACGTCCTCCCTGTTGAAGTACGCGGGCCCGGACCCCTTGGGTCTGTACATGGAGCCGTCGCTGAAGCCGAGGGGGTCGTACTTGAGCGGACACAGGTTGGTGATGCTGTACACGCTGAAGCACGGCGTGATCTCCTTGGCGGCCTCCTGGACCATGCTCCAAACGTCGCACGTGGGCTTGACGTCGCCCTTCTCGTCGACGCCCGGGGGCATGCCCGGCTGTAGCTCGGCGGGCGGGTAGACGAGATATCTCCGCATGTAGTCGTCGTAGCCGCACTTTTGGCTCACATCCTTTATCGTCTGGCGGAAAGAGTCGTTGAACGCGAGCACGTTCTGCCACCGATCCACGTACGAAGCCACCGGGATCTCTTCGGCAACGCTCTCGACCGAGTACACTCCGTCAAACACCTGCATGCCCGCGACGTCGAAATAGCTCTTGTTGTTGCTGTCGAGCATGGCGCTGGCGATGTACGGGCAGTACATGCCGCTGTAAGAAGAGCCAGTGACATAGACCTTGTACCCCTGAATGGCGAAGGTGTCGACAAAGTTACGCCAGAAGCCGAGGAACTGTCGAGCGACGTCGAATTCGTCCGCTGCATCCGGCGTGCCCTGGGAAAAGCCTGTACCGACAGGCTGGTCTATCCAAACGACGTTGGTGATTCGGTGCCAACTCCACTTGTTCTTGATGGGCCTATACATGCCGGGTTGCCAGAGCATGGGGCCGTTCAGCGAAAGAAGCTCCCCGGTTGACGAGCATCCGGGCTGCGAGTTGCAAATCAGCAACCGTTCTGTACGGCGTGTGTGTATGTCCACGACTTACACCTCCAGTCAACCAGATGAGGATCTCCTTTTCCGCCACTTCCCTCTCGGACGGGAAGAACCAAAAGTACAGCTTCCCGGCCGTATCGTTGTTCTTGTCAATGTTGAGCAGTCCTGCGTACGACTCGCCAACGTCGAAGTCGACTTCAGGTAACCCGGCGCCATTGACCGCGAACTCTGCACATGTCGAGGTCAGAGACGCATTTGATTAAACGAGATACGAACAGAAGAGGTACGAGATACGCACTCTTGGTTTCGTTGGTCAGGAACTTTGGTCCCTTTTGCCTCTTGCTCACAACATGATGTGGGTCATCTTCCTCCGGGCTCGGGAACTGCTGCTGCGAGAACGATGGTTTGTACTGTCTCAGATTCAAGGTAGCAGAAACAGCCACAGGAAGCAGGATGGCCGCGTGAAGCCAACGCATCTTGAACGGTGGCGCCGTGTGGTGTTGTCGTTGGGTCGTCGTTACCCTTTGCCTGAGCTGGAAAATTATAGCATCACCCTGGGCGGCGTGGCGGATTTAGAGGATGGCGGGGAGCGGAGTAGAAGCGGCGTTTGGGCTGGCTTTTTATCGAGTCACGCCAGACACAATTAAACATTCCCGGGAAAGGCACGATGCGCGTTTCAAAGTGTGCCTCCTGCGGAGGAGACAAGCTCGGGCCCGGGAAACGCTACGTCGCTACCACGGGAAACGCACATCAGTATCACCTTATCTTGGCATTGCCCGAGCTTGTGCCACTTCATATCAAGCCGTCAGACGGGAAGAGCTTATTTGATCCTAAAAATCCCCGAGTAATATTCCAGTGAATGAGCGGGGCCAAACAATGCTGGGAAACCCTGGCAGTGGCACACCACCATATGAGTCGGGTGTGTCGATCCTGTAGGTGTTGCGAGGCACACACAAATTAGCTTCTTGCAGTTTCAAACTTAGATTGTTTCGGTAGTCTACAGCGACCAACACTTATCAGACTGCGGGACATACGTCTGATATTTACTGACACGGTCAGAAAGGCATGACTATTTGAATACGCAGTCCTGTTGATACCGTGGCCGCGCTGATTCATTTCTGGTGTCATTCCTAGTCGTGAACCAAGTAAAATGACTTCATTGTTATGACATTAACCTTGCGTGTTCTCTTCAGAGCAAAGTCCTTTACCTCACAATTGCGGAATCGACAAAAGGTAGTGAAGAAGAAAGACGAAGAAACTGCTTTGACATGTGGAAGCTCGCATTCCGTCACAATTGTCACAAGCTTGGCAATATAGACCTAAGACATATGATTACAGCTTCGGGCGACATGGACTACTGTTCATGACTTTTCCAAATCCAACTAAAGTAGAACAGTAATCAATACTTTGGGGGGGAAAATGATGAATAGGAAAAGATTTGATTTTTGAATGAGTAAGAAATCTACATTGATACTTACAATCTGCTTGTAACATACAGTAGGGCCTAAATATCAGTGTGATACTTCTTCGAGTATCAAGTTGCTCGCATTGAATATATCTAAGTAATGACCTGATAGGAGCGGCAGACTATCCATGGCCTAAACATGGGTCCACCCAAGAAACCGAACATAACTCGGAACCCGAAGTCCTTATCCACCAGACTAACAGATCGTCTGGGGTGAATTCAACGCCTTTTTGCTTTGGGCTCACGAGTGTATTCGTGAAATCATTCGGTGCTGTGATTCTTATACAAATGACCCTAGACTTCGCTTCATACTATGGCGGTTTTTCATGCTCAGGCAACCCAAGGGCTGTCAGAAATGAGCATATGGTAGAGGAGTGTCAGGTTCCTAAAAGTAGTACCGGCTTCAGGGCCGGCGGGGCACCGGGTGGGGCCCGGGGGACACTGCGGAACGGAATAACGTTATGCCAAAGGGTATACAAAAGGGGTTTTCACAATAGCATTAAGGTTTAGAGAGGAGATAGATTAAAATAATAGTTACTAGTAACCTCTAACTACCCTCTTACTAACTCCTTTACTTAGTATTATATAGCCTTTAATATATTTTAATATCTCTCTATTTATAGGTATACTAACTATTAGAGTAGTAATAGTACTAGTATAATTAACCTAATTTTAATCTATTACCTAATAAAGTAGCTTAGTAATATAATAGCTTATATTAGATATTAGTAAGACTATAGTAAAGAAGTAATATATAACTAACCTTAATAGGTTAATAAAAAAGTAGGTAAGAGCCTTTTTTAATAATAAAGTAATTAAGATAAAAAAGAAAAAGATAATTAATTAGATTATAGCTCTTAGAAATAGAGAGTCTATTAATAATATATATATAGCTAGTAAAGAACCTATAGCTACCTAGCTAGAGCTTAAGTACTTATATACTAATACTCTTATTAAGTAATTAACCTCTATCTAATATAAAGAAGATAATTAAAATAACCTTAAAGACTTCCTTTTTAAGTTATAAGGCTAATTCTCTATTACTAAGAAAGAATTTATAGCTAATAAGAGTAAAGTCTAGTTTATAGGAGCCTACCTAAAGGGTAACCTATTATATAGCTAGAGGAGCTATATTAACCTTTAGTATAGTAATAATATTAGCTTAATTACTTAGAAATAAATAGAGGCCTAGCTCTATAATAGTATTACTAATAATAATATATAGGCCTTTAGTATAGCTATAGAGCTGGATAAAATATAATAAAAACCTAAGTAAATATATTAGTAATTTATTAATTAGTATAAAATAGTTAAGGTAGAGATTCTAGACCTCTAACTAAAGAGGTAGTAAGTAGTCTATATCTTAAACTAACTACTTCTAGACTTATAAAGCTATATCTTAATATATAGGCTACTAGTTACTTATTAAGAGCTAAATAATATAGTAAAGAAAGTATAGATACTTATAAAGATATATACTAAGATAATAATAGAAGACTAGTAAAGGCTATAAAAGAGAAGGAATTAGTAAACCTTAGTTATTACCTTATTACTAGTATTAGTTACTCTCTTAGATAAATTAGAAAGGTAATAGTTAGTCTTAATACTTAGAGTAGCTATATATATACCTATACTTAAGCTATAGGTTAAGTAGGAATAAGGAGGGTATAGATAACCTCTAAGGTATTTCTAGAGCTCTCTTATATACTTTAACTATAGTAAGCTAAGATATATATTAATAGAGTATATAGAGAAGAAATACTATAAATATAACTAGTCTTATTATATAGGTAGGTACTATATACTAGTAGATTAGCTAGTAGCTATAAGGTTTAATAGTATATAGATCTCTTAGGGAGAGAAACTATATTACTACTTTAAAGCAGACTTCTATATTAGAGTAGCTAGTATATAGAGAAAAGAAAGGGTATTAATTAACCCTAGGGTAAATAAGAATATTATATATTAGAGAATATTATATAAGAAAGTACTACTAGAGGTTTATAGAAAAGAAATAAGGTTACTAAAGATATAGAAAAGTAAGGTATCTAACTATAGAGTAGTAGTATTAGTAATAGAAGTAATAGATAATATAGAGGTAAGAAAAGTATAGTCCTATATCTACTAGGTAAGTAATATAAGTATATATAATACTATTCTAGAGATCCCCTAGAAGTAAAAGGTATAGCTAAATCTTAAGTAAGTAATAATTAGGTAGACTTACCTATTAGAAAAAGGCTACCTATAACTTATCTAGAGAAGAAAGGTATTAAAGAGAGTATAAAGAGAGGTAGTAATAATACTAATATATAACTTATTAGTCTATTACTTATATATAGAGAGAGCTAAGGGGGTACTAGAGCTACTACTTTATATAGTAAAGAGGGAAAAGGGGGAGGAGATAAAGAGATTTAAGCTACTAGAAAAATATTAAGAATAGGTATATATATTTAATATAAACTTAGTAACTAAACTAGCTAGAGATAAAGGTTGCTCCTATACTATTAACTTTAAGCTAGGGGTAGAACTACTATTTAGCCCTATTTACTCCCTTACAGAGAAGGAGTTAGAAGAGCTAAGGAAGTATATTAATAATACACTAGGTAAGGGGTAGATCTAGCCCTTATAGAGCCCTATAGGGGTACTAATCCTATTTATACTAAAGAAGAGAAGTAAGTTATACCTCTATATAAACTATTATAGATTTAATGAGGTTATAGTTAAGAATAATATACTATTACTACTAATTAAAGAGATCCTTAACTACTTAGAAGAGGTAAAGTATTTTACTAAGCTTAACCTTAAGGATATATATTACTAGGTAAGGATTTATATTAGTAATAAGTAAAAAATAGTATTCTAGATATAGTATAGGTACTTTAAGTACTATATTATACCTTTTAAGCTAGTTAATATACTAATAATCTTCTAAGTATATATAAATAATACTCTAGTTAGACTAGTAGATATTATTTATATTATATACCTTAATAATATCTTAATCTTTATTAAAAATAAGGCTAGTTATATAGAGGTAGTAAAAGAGGTACTACACTAGTTAGATATTACTAGCTTATAT
Organism: Colletotrichum echinochloae; assembly: GCA_016618095.1. NCBI lineage: Eukaryota > Fungi > Ascomycota > Sordariomycetes > Glomerellales > Glomerellaceae > Colletotrichum > Colletotrichum echinochloae. Next base: position 2,049,706 of record JADEZT010000008.1, read on the forward strand.
ACTAATCTAGAGAAGTATATTTTCTATACTAAGATAATTAGGTTTCTAAGGTATATAATATCTCTAGAGTGTATTACTATAAAGTAGGACTATATAGAGATAATTACTTAGTAGCTACTCCCTACTAGTATTAAAGATATATAGGTCTTTCTTAGGTTTATAGAATTCTATTAGTACTTTATTAAGAATTACTCTAAGGTATACATTCCTCTTATAGACTAACTAATAGCTAAGGTAGTAGGGGAGAAGGTAATAACTAGAGAGGTAATTAAAGCCTTCTACAAGCTCTAAGTTATATTTACCTAAGCCTCTATCCTATAATACTTTAACTTAGTACTACTAATATAGGTAGAGATAGATATATTAAACTTTATAATTAGAGCTATCTTATTATAGCTAGTAGAGAACTAGTAGTACCTTAATACTTTCTTATCTAAGAAGCTAAAGAGTATTAAACTATAGTATAGTATACTAGAGGCTAAGTTATTGATAATCTAAAAAGTAGCTATATATTAGAGATACTACCTCTTATATACCTAGAGTAAGATTATATTCTTAATAGACTACCTGGAGTATTACTACCTTACTAATAAGCTCTAGTTTAATAGTTAGTAAGTAAGGTTACTTTAAGATCTATCTCTTTTTAACTTTAAGATTAATTACTAGCTAGAAAAGGAGAATATAGCTAATAAGCTATTGTAGTAGCTAGACTATTAGCTCTTAGGTATAGAAAACTAAGAGGTATAAGGTATATTCTTAGAAAGCTTTCTAAGTAGGTTTACCTAGAGAGTAATAGTAATTATTAGTAATAAGTTAATAGAGGTATACCTATTACTACTAGAAGAACTTATTCTAAGCCTAGAGAAGGAAATTATAGCAGTATAGTAAGCTAATAAGGTAATTACCTCTAAGAAGTAGTAAAAGCTAGGGGATAACTAGTTAGAGAGAGAGAATAAGATCCTTAGGTATAAGAGTAAGGTAGTTATTCTAGAAGGGTATATACTAAGGATAAAGATTATAGTAGTATTTTATAATAAGCTAGCTAGAAAATACCTAGAAGTAACCTATATACTTAAAAGGATTAGATAGATATTCTTCTAGAGATTAATAAAGAAGGATATAATAAAGTATATTTAGATATATATAACTTATTAATAGATAAAGCTATACTACTACTTACTCTATAGAGAACTAGTGCTCTTACTACTACCTAGCTAACTATAGAAATAGGTTACCTTAGATTTTATTACTAAGCTACCTAAGTTAAAAGAATTTACTAAAGAGAGCTATAATAGTATCTTAGTTATAGTAAACTAACTTATAAAGTATATACTATATATACTTATATAAGAGACTTTAATAGTAAACTAATTAGTATCTCTCTTAATTAAAAGGGTATTCTTATAATTTAGTATCCTAGTAGTAATAGTATCTAACTAAGGATCTCTCTTTACTAGCTATTTCTAATTAGCAGTATACTACTTAGTAGCTATTAAGTAGAAGCTAAGTATAGCTTACTACCTATAGATAGATAGTTAGATAAAGTAATAAAACTAGAATATTAAGTACTTCTTTTAAGCTTTCTATAGCCTAGAGTAAGATAATTAGGTAAAGTAGCTACTAATAGCTAAGTTTATCTATAATAGTACTTAGTATGGTATAACCTAGATAGTACTAGTAGAGGCCTTAATAGACTATATACTATATAATATAAATAATATAAAGCTAGAAGGGGCCTTACTAATAGAGGTCCTATTAATAAGAGACTAGGTATAGTAGCTATAAAGCTAGTAGGCTATAATCCTCTAGATACTAGAGATAGCTAATAAGAACTATAAGAGGTAGTATAGTATAAAGTAATCTATAGTAGTATTTAAGGTAGAGAAGAAGGTCTTACTATTAGTAAGGTTTATATAGTAAAAGTACCCTATAAAGAAGCTCTTAAATAAGTATCTAAGGCTATTTATAGTTATATAAGTAGTTAGTAAAGGAAAAGTATATAAGCCTAACTTAGAGATATAATACTATATCTATAACATATTCTTACTATTATAGTTAGAGAAGTTCTATAGGGTAGTAGTAGAGCTATAGGTAGTCTCTATTAAAGAGAAAGAGAAGGATATATACTAGGTAGAGAGAATAGTTATATATAAGAGCCTCTAGAGAAATTAATAGTATCTAATAAAGTAGTAAGGGTATAGAGAGAAGAAGAACTCTTAAGAACTATAGTAAAATATAGTAAAGAAACTATGGTAGAATTATAAATAGGGAATTACTAAGAGCTTATTAAAGAGAAACTAAGTTAATAATTATATAGCTATAAAGTAGCTAGGTTTTATTATCTCTTTAGTACTAAAGCTAAGAAGTAAAGAGGCTTAAGGGTTAGGTATTTTAAACCTAGAGATAAGTAATTAATTAAATAAATAATAAAGAGGTATTAGTAGGATACTAAAGAGGTATATAAGAGGTACTAGAGCTTACTAGTTAGACTCCTCCTTATTATTATTAGTAATACTTTTTCTAAGATCTAATCTACTAGCTTAAGAGTTAATCTTACTAGTATACTAGAGGCTATTATTAGTACTATAAGAAAGTAATAGAGAGGTACTAAAGTAAGAAAAAGATATATAATATAGGTATAGGATTTAATCTAGTTTAAAAAGAGAGTACTCTAGGTTTTAATAGCCTTAGTTTACTTATAAAGTAAAATAACCTAGTCCTAAGTAGTAGTAGTAGTAATCTTAGTATTCTTAGCTAATAACTTAGCTTACTTAGCTTACTATTTTATAGTAAAGTAGGTACCCTTAAGGATAAGAACCTTATACTAGTAAAAGAGCTACTCCTCTTTTTCTTATACTACCTTATACTTAGTATTAGAGACTAATATATTAGAAGCCTTTATTTAAAGAGCCTTTAAGCTTATAAGCTAGGCTTTCTTAATCTCCTCTTAAAAAGAGTTAAGCTAAGAGGTACTAAGGAAGTATAGGGGTATATATATACTTATAAGGTAGTAATAAGAGTAAGGGTTAGCTTTTTTATAGAGATCCTTAAAAACTACCTTAATAATAAGGGTAGTAATAGTAATAGTATATAAGGCTTATTATAGGCTAGTAGTAGACTAATAGCTATAGGAGTAGTAATAGTAGAGAGGGGGATAGGCTTATAGAGATATAAGGCTTATTATACTAGTTAGTATAGTAGAAGTACTTATTATTAGTAGCTAGAATAGTTAAGATAGTAAAGAGATAGTAAGAAAGTACTAAAGAGATAAGTATATACTCTAAGTCTTAATATAGTAGAAAAGATAGGTAATAGTATCTTTTATATTAAGCTATTACTTTACTATAACTTAAAGGTAGTAATAGTAAGAGACCTTATATATAATAATAGGGTTAATAATACTAGAAGTATTAGAGTAGTTATTATTAGTAAGAGGAACTACTAGAAGAGGACTAGGGGGGGTACTAGAGCTACCTAGAATAGTAGAATTAGTAAGAGGTATAGAGAATATAATAGTAGTAGTAGGGGAGTAGCTAGTACTAGTACTATTACTAGTATTACTATTACTAGTACTATTATTATTACTATAGTAATAGAGGTATAATAAAAAATTAAAAAATAATAATAATATAAGAATATTATAAAGAAAAAAAGAAAAAAAAGAAAAATAGGTAAAAAGTAAAAAAGAGAAAGTAAGCCTAGCTATTTTACTAAGTAGTATATATATAAGTAAGTAATAATAATAACTCTAGCTTATAAAGAAATAATAATACCTCTAAAAGAAAAGAGAAGTAAGAGGTATTAAAGAGGTACTAGTACCCTTTTTACTACTATAAATTATCCCCTTATTATTATACTAAGAATAATATAACTTAGAGCTTAGTTACTAGAGAAATAAAAGTATAAATAATAAAAGCTAACTATATTACTTTATAAATAATAAAATACTAAGCTATAAAAGAAAAAAGAGAATAAGTAACTAAAGTAATACTATAGGTAGGTAAGGTATCTCTATAGTAAAGTAAGTAACCCCTTACTAATAGTAATAAAAGCTTAAGACTTATACCTTAAGTATAGAATAGCTAAGCTTAGTAAGGTACTAAGAGGAGCTATTAGCTATACTAAGCTACTATAAAATAAGAATAAGGCTAAGAGTAGGTAGTTAGTTAGAGAGATAACTACCTATTCAATAGTTTACTAAGCTTAATAGAGTTCTTAGACTTTACTAAAGTATAAGTAGTATTATAAGTAAGGTACTAAGGTACTAATAGAGAGGCTAACTAATTAACTACTAAGTCCTAAGAATAGAACCTTAGAGAAAAGGGATTGTATTAAGTTTCTAAAAGTAGTACTAGCTTTAAAACTAGTAAGGTACTAGGTAGGGCCTAGGGGATACTACAGAACAGAATAACGTTATACTAAAGGGCACACAAAAGGGGTTTTCACAATAGCATCAAGGTTTAGAGAGGAGATAGATTGGAATAACAGTCACCAGTGACCCCTAACTGCCCTCCCACTTACTCCTTTACTTGGTACTACACAGCCTCTGACAAGAAGAAGCATGAGCCGTTCTCTTGGAGTTGATAAAATGATCGAGATCGTACTTGATTCCCCTGGCAGCTTTTGCAAAGATTCACCCATAGTTTTTCAGTAGTCCTAGATTCAACTGAACGCTCATTGTTTGAATTGTGTTACGGTAACTACGATATATGTCTATGCGTATAACCAGGTTGTGCTCACAGTGGTGGTCACAAGCTTTGAACGGCTCTCGGAAGACAACCTTCAAAAGGTGGCACACAATCGTGGGAGGACAGAGTGTTTTTTTGTTTTTGCTTTTCCCCCCATTCTCACTGGACCAAATCTGTTATTCTCTCGTGATCATAACCAGAGCATTGCCCTTATTACTGGCCTGTACCTAATCACTAAGATGGGTCTGATAAGGCGTGTGTTCTGGCAGAATGTCGAGAGGCTCGGACTGCCAGTGAAGCTCTTGTAGTAGCTATCACTCCTGTATGGCATCAGTATTCGGGCTCCCGAGAGCCTCCAGCATGCTAGGTAGACTCTCCGAGGCTTTATCCTCGTCGGCCACGACACGTCGAGAGTTCTTTGACAGTTGAATTTATATGAGCTGCACAGGTACTCTGCCCCGGTACAGTTTGGTTAGAAGGACGGACTTAACGAGGTTCTCGGAGCGGAATCCGGAAATCTCCCGAGTCCGTCTATCTTGCAGATGAAGGGCAGCCCCGCGTCTGTCCCTAAACTTTCAATTAATCTCAACTTAATTTCCATAGGTCTGATGCTAACGCAACCATCAATAGGGCTCTAAGACGTCACGCACTTGGTCAAAGCGGATCCTCGATCATCACATTGCTTCAACTAGTGGAACAATCATACATTTCATGATGGGTGTATGCTGGTAACCTGTAAATTTATGTTGCCAGGTATCTGTTCGGCCCTACAATTGATCGTCTTCGCTACGTATTTCAGTTGTTCACATTTGTAAGCTTCAGAAACACCAATCTGTGCACAGTTTTGATGAACGGTCGAATACCTAAAGTAGCAGTTTACCACACTGGATGCACCATGAAGCGTGTGTTACACAATATAGATCAAAGTTTCAACCAGTATCGCCCATGGCCTTATGCGGTTGAATCTTTACTCTTATTTCTCGGATCGTTTATGCTCTGAGATGAGATTTACAGGGTTAAAACGGTATGTAATATGATTATTCCTTCCCGACTTATATCAATCTCAATCAAAAAGCTATGAGACCCGGCCACAGAGTATTCAAGGTCGAGGGCGATCGAATCCTGGTGAATTGAAGAGTATGATAGACAAGCAAGACTAAGGCGTAACATACAAATGTGCCCGATAAGCTGGCATACCTCGTCAGGGGGGTACCAATCTTCTTATAATGTAAGCATAAAACAATTGGTTTTAAACATTGGACTATCACGTTACGATTATGCAATCCTTGAAAACCTAGGACTGGAGATTCCATTGTCACATACCGATCCAGGTTTCGCAATGCTCGGGCATACAGAGAGATAAGGAGTCGATCAAAAGACCCGTTTCTCGAGTCCCTTCTAGTACCCGAATGCAGCCAAACAGTCTATCAACCCCCCCTCCGCCGCTTTTCTCATCTCCTTGATCTCCTCTGGCGTCTTTCTCTTCAACATGGCCGGATGCTCCAGCGCAAAGGGGCAGAGTAAATCTTCAAGCCTTCTCAGCATATCCAGAGCAGACATACCCTCAATGTTACTCGGTCTCGACGCCCCCCTGGCTGCCAGCGCTTCGTCCCACGCCTTGTTCCGGGCCAACTGCCCAGCGGCTGCTTCAGGTATGTCGGGGATGTCAAAGTTGCCTGTCAGCATCGCCTTGCCTAGCCGGCCGCCGCTGAGGTCCGGGTCGCGCCCAGTGCCGCCACCGGTGTTCCCGCCAATGTCGCCGAGGGAAGTGAAGAACTCGTGGCAGGGGTGCGACACAAAGGCGAAGTCGAAGTCGAGGACCGCCGTCAGCTTCTTTGTGCTGGGATCGTAGAGCATATTGTTCGTGGCTACACGTGGGCCCCATGTCAGTCTTCTCGACATGTCGAAGTCATGTCAGGTGATGTGAGAAAGGACTTACTCAAATCTCCGTGAATGAGACTACGCCTTCCAGCGTCCACGCCGGATTCGTCGAGGAACTTCTCCAGGCCCACGGCTAGAAACTTATCAACGCGCTCGCGGACGCCGTTCGGTTTCCAACCGACCAAGGCCGGGCTCACGCTAGCATCTTCGACGCGGAGCGCCAGCCTTGCCTTCCAGAAAGCGTTGTACGACTCCCAAGGCCCGCCTTTGAGCGTGGTCATCTGGCCGCTGACGATGTTCCCCTCTCTATCGATCGTCATGCCTCCGTGATGCTGAATGCTCTCCGGCAGCGGCGACTTTTGCAACCCCGTGAAGACGTCCGCAATCTGTTCCAGCACCTCCTTTATGCCGTCGATGGGCATGTCCCGAAACACCGTGTCAAGCGTCACGCCCTCTTTGAACTCTGTTATGGACCACCCGAAACCGGCCGGGGAGTTGTTGGAAGACTGCCAGTCATACAACGCCGGGACGAGCGCTGCGGTGTCTGGCTTAGCCGAAGACAAGAGACCCTGACGGGCGAGGTACATGGCGGCGACCTCATTCTCAACACGGTTCTCGTGGACAATCCCCTCTGCCTTCGGATTTGAGAGGCGCATGATCAGGGTGGACACGCCCTCCTGTGGCAGGGCCACGGTATAGGGTCTGGCATTGGGGATGGAGGCCGCGGTTGCCGGGGCCGAGAGCGTTATCTTGTAAATAAAGTTGTTATACTCGAACGGACTGTTCTCCTCGTACTCCACAGTGGCAATGTCCAAGGGCTGAGAAATGCACGTGTGAGATGATGTCGGGGATCAGATGGAAAGGAGAGTTTTACTTCTAGGCCGTAGCTTCTAATGACATCCCTCACGAGGTCGAGGCGCTTCTGGAACCTTTCGTCGGCCATGGCGGATCATAGATGAGACGGCGTGGATTAGTGAGGTAAGAGAGGCGAACAATGATCGAGATGAATGTTTTTCTTGATTTCTAGATCGGAAGCATTCTGACAGCTTCACGTAGGTATTTATTGTAGACACACATTCCTACTGGAGATGAACCTATAGCCCACACAAGCAGGTCGATTTGAGTCACAGTTCTCGTTCAGGAAGGAGCTCAGATGGGTCGGTCCTTTTCTGTGCCGATTTATCCATCACGAGCGACGCGTATAAGTGAGCGCGCAATGACCTTATGCTGTTGGTTGTTTGGTTGGGTTCATGATATGCAGCAACGGACAAGGCACGGCCCCTGCTAGGCCCTCTGCTGCCTAAAAGAATCTCCCCAAACCTGCTTAGCGAGGACATGTCTGCCTACACTGTGCCGCAAAAAAACGGGCGTAATCACCTTCATCAACGATGAGCTCGGTATCTGTGCGGTAAACTCAATCGGGTATCTAAAGGAGCCATCGAATGAATGGCAACCCGCCCGGGCCGAGAAAGTGGGGTCGGAACGGTCAGATTCTGATGGTTCAAACCGTGAGGACGTGACACAGTGGTGTTTGCTGATATTATCATGCTGCTTGTGTGTGTATGTATGTGTGTGTGTGTGTGTGTGTGTGTGAAACTGGCCACCATAAGGATAGCATTTGTTAATGAAAGAATATAAAACGGCTGCGAGCTACAGTTCGCACATACAAAAATTGCGAAATCATCTCTTCGTTTACATGATATTGGTAGCAAATAGGTCGTCCAGTTGTGCGAATGCTGCCACCGCCGCCAGTCAATAGTTAATAGGCTATGATTTCATTGACATTAAGAGGCTTTATGAGTACTCGGCACCCTCCTGAGTTCTGCCATGATAGCAACTGCAGCACGCATACGATAGACATACTTGTACACAACCCCGGCAGGCGACTCACATCATTAGCGAGAACCAAGATCCTGTCGCCTACACACACGACTTGCGAGAATTAGTCTTGGTGAACAGCAATACACACTTGTAGAATAGCATTCGCATTCAGTCGGATCCACGAAGGCTGTCTCGGGCGTTGGACGGAGCATAACACAAACGCCAAGCGCCAAGGCCAGTAAATGACAACCCACCCGCTTGTTTACATATAGTCTGTTGCGTTAGCAGCGTTAGAAACCTATTTTTCTATCTATATATTAGTAACCTACTAATATAACCCTATAAAAAACTGCGCTTTTTAGCTAGTAGATTAAGAAATCTATACCTAAATATTAGATAGTCCCTCTTTTAAAATTACCTATTAATAATACTACTAATATTAAAAATAAGGTTATTTAAACCTATATAAGGCTTTTTATTAGTTAATTTATCAGTAATTAATATCTCTTAGCTCTTTTATTATTCTAATTAAAAGATTATATAGACTGTACTAATATATAGCTTTATTACTTATTATTATAATATATAAGAATAAGTAAGCTTTAAAGTTTATAATATCTTTACTTAAGAAACTTATATAAAGCTTTTCTTCTATTAATTTGTTAGTTAATTAATAAAATCTTAAACTTTAATATTTTAAAGAAATATTATAAGGTTTACCTTAAGAAATAGTTTAATAAAAACAAGAATAAGCTAGCTAAGCCCTTCTAAGCTTTAAAGTTTATAATATTCTTATTACTATTACTACCTTTAACGAAATAAAATAAGAGCTTTAATTAAATAAAATAAAAGGTTATATATTTAATTAAATAAATATAATAGTATTAAAGCTAAATAAGAATAAGTAAAAGAAGATGGTATAGATATTAAAAACTTTAAAGAATTTAATAAATATTAAGATTATTAAATAAATAAGCTATAGTTTATATATAGTTTAACAATAATAATATTAATATAAAATAATAAAAGAAATAAAAGTATATATTTTAAATAAGATAAGTTATATAAAGTTAGAAGTATAATAACTATAGAAATTATTAAAGCTTTTTATATATTATAATAATCTTAGCTTTAAAAAATATAAGATTTCTTTTTTAAATAATATATTATTAATATTTATAAGTTAATAATTAGTTAGTAGCTTTAAGATATTAAATAGTTATTAAAATCTATTTATATTATTATTACTTAAAGAGATAAAAACTTATAGTATACCTAAGTGTATACTATCTATTAATATTACCTAAAGTAATTAATCTTTATCAATAAGTTAAGTATAGATAAATAAATAGGTATCTAAAGGATAGGTTAAGTATTAAAAGGCTTAGTATCTTATTATAAGAATAAACCTAAATATAAGTAGTAATATTAGGTCTTACTAGCTCTTATGGTAAATAAAATCTTTAATATATTAATATACTTAAGTATAACCAATAGTAATAGGTTTATAGTATAAATATAAAAGAGAGTATTACTTAAGTATAATACTTTTTTTATAATGAAGTTAGTTATTATAATAGATAATATTAGTTTTTACTACTAATAAGATATCTAAGAGGTATATAAATTAGCTAGTATATACCTACTATATCTACTACTATACTTACCTAACTTTAACTCTATTAAAGAGGTATTCAGTAACCTTAAGAAGCTTCTTTATAAGTAGTATTCTATTTAAAATAGAGATATAAAAGATATATAAAACTTTAAGGAGTTACTTTATAATTATATAGTAGAGATTAGCTATAAGATAAAATACATAGAAAGCTACGTTTATTATTCTTTTATTAACTTTAATAAAATATAGTATATATTTAACAATAGAAAATTTATTAATTATAATGTAATTATTATTAATAAAAGTAAAGTTAAAGTTACTTCTATAGTTAAGAAAGTATTACTATTAAAGTAGTAGTAAAAGAAAAAAATATATATTATTAATAGTTAAAAGAAATCTTTCTCTAGTAATTACTTATTTAATCTTATTACTTTACTTACTACTTTACCTTTTACTAACTTTATTATATTATTACTTATTATTATTATATAACTCTATTAATAACCTATTATCTATTACTTGAATTAGATTTTTAACCTTATTACTATATAACCTATTAATATAAAAGATATTATTATTATTATCTTTAAGGTATTAATTATATATAGATTAAGAGACTTATTAACTTAGATAGAGAAATAAGAAAGAAATAGTAATTAGCTATAGAAACAAGGATATAAAGAGGTTAGTATCTAAAGAGGTTACTACTATAATAATAATAACTAAAGTAAAGTTAATATATTATATCTTCTATCCTTAAGGTTACTTATTTTATTAATAATAGTAATAGTAATAAGTAATAAATTATAAACTTTACTACTAGTAATATTTAATATAATTGTTATGATGCCAGCCTATTATTAGGATCTATTAGAGTTACCTGCTAACTCCGATCCCACCGGTCACGTGAGACCGGTCTAAGCTTGTCTACAGGCCTACCCATAGGAGCCCCTTTCCCCACTAGCTTAACCTAGTAGCCCTCTTAATAGTTATACTTAAACATGCATAATTAATCCTTATTAAGACCCCTTATTTATTACTAGAAACCTAATACCTTACTTACTAATACTAATTAGTAGTTAAATATAATAACTACTTACTAAAAGATATTATAAATTAGTAAGGTTTTTTAAGAAGAGATAGAACTACTCTAAACCCTATAGTAACAGTAGGACAGTTCTATACTTTCTCCTATATAGATAACTAGCTTAGAATACTATTATAGCAGACTCATAGTACCCCTACAAAGGGTACTATAAGTATATAAGCTTAATTTACATAAGTTAACTTTGTTATATTATAAGAAGTTATAACCTATAAGATAACAATTTTTACTAAAAATCATTAGACTAAAAGATTACAAAGTCTTATACTTTATATACTAAAACAACTATTAATAACCTACTATTAACTAACTTAATATAACCTTATTAACTTTACCTTTTTATTACTTTAACTTTAGACTTATAACTATTATTATAGTTACTTAAAAAGTAACTTTACTAAGCTATTAAATAACTAGATAGTCTAATAGGCTTATGGGAGTGTAATAGACCCCCTTCCTCTTCTCTAACTTCTATAATGTTTTTTACTCCTTCTCTCTTTCTAACCTTCTTTCTATACTCTTTTCTTGCTTAAAATATACCTCTAATTACCCTTAAGTAACTAATACTAAGGAAGCCTGCATAAAGAAGGCTCTTTTTAACAAGTAGCAAGTACTACGTAAGGAAGGCTCTTTTTAATAAGTAATAAGTTTAGTATAAAGGAGGAAGGCTTATATTAATAAGCAATACTACTACCAAGCCCTTAGTAAAGAAAGTAAGCAAGACTTTATTAACTAAGTAGTTACCTATATTACTAGTAGTAATCCCTCTAATGTATATATACGCCTTCTAGCCTGCTAGAAGAAACGCCTGTGTTTAAGAGGTTATTAGGCTAATAGAGGGCAACTATAATAATATAAGAAGAAGTAACTGCTGTAGAGTGTACCCCTAAGGCTGCTAAAGAGACTATAAGTAAGCGCGTAGTTAGCGCAGCATATAGATATTACAAATCTATACCTAATAGATACCACAAGTATATTAACCTATTAATTTAAAGTATTAAGTACTTAAATTAAATCTTAGAGAGTAGTTTACCTTCTAACTATATTAAGTTATTAAATATAATTATCCTATATTACTTAACTACTTATAAGAAGTAAGGCTACTATAGTAGAGATTTATAGTAATAAGTTTATAATAAATTTAAGGATTAGTCTAATATAGACTTTAATACTACCTTAAGGGTAGTTATAACTACCTTCTATAACTTTATTATTAGCTATAGTATATAGGTAATAAAAGAACCTATTAAAAGTACTATTAGTATAAGGTTAAAAAAGCTAGTTAATAATAAGTATTTCTTAAAGTAGGATAATAAGATAATAAGTAAAATAGAGGCTAAGTATAAGGTCTTTTATAATTACCTTAATAACTTAGACTTTATAAGAAATATTAAATAGATACTATAGGCTACTCCCCTACTATTAATTAATAAGGTATGTAATAGCTATAAAAGTATAGAATTTTTATAGAAGTTATATAATAAGTTAGATTATTAATAACATACCTTATATAGTAACTTATTATTTAAACCTTTCCTATTTAAAAGGTAAACTAATAAAGCCTCTCTTATACTAAGTTTATTTATAACTACTATAATATTTAAGAGGTAGTTACTAAGTATAACTACTTCTCTAATTAATAGGCTAACTGCTTATTAATTAACTAACCTTATTAAGTTATATTTAAATAATTTAATATTAAAGTATAGTAGTAGTAACTATAAGACCCTTAACTTAAAGCTTTTAATTTTTTATAACCTCTATATAAGAGTTAGTATCTCTAGTAACTACTATAGGTCTACTATCTTATTTATGCTTATAGGTAATGCATAGGAGTATTATACTGGTAACCTCTATAACTATTTAATTAGTTTTAATATACTTATAGTAAATATTAAATTACAATTTAAAGGGGATAAAGTCTACCACACACATAATATAGAGTTATAAAGGCTTAGCTATAAGTAAGTTACTTATAAATTACTTAGTAAAGTAAGAGTTAAAGTACTAGACTTACTTATTAAGAAAGTTATAAAGCTAGTTAGGGCTATAATGTAGTAAGGTATACCTACTAATAGTAACTACCATAATACTCTACTTACTTATTACTAGGGCATACCTAAGTATGTAGCTACCCTACTTAATTTACCTATAACTTATAATATACTTTATATATAGTTAAGAAATGGCATAAGCAATACAGTAGTAATTGTTAGAGGCTATGACGGGTAATGAGGTTAGAGATAAAAGATAAGAGATGAATAAGATATATATTGTTTTAATATAATAGAAGAGCTTGTCGTTTTTCTTTTTTATCTAGCTAGATATAAGGGATATAAGGGGTTTATTTATACTTACTTTCTGTATATTCTAAGGATTTCTTAGATATTCTAGGTTGTTATCTAAAACACCTCGGTTATATAGTTTAGAACTATATTCTTATACGTTGTTTTCTAAAACATCTCGGTTATATAGTTTATAACTTTATTCTTATACGTTGTTTTCTAAAACATCTCGGTTATATAGTTTATAACTGTATTCTTATTTCCTAGATTTCTCCTTAGATAAATAGTTCTTGCTTAAAAGAACTATTCTTTGTATATAGATATCCTATGTATTTATGATATATAGGCGTTTTCTAAGTAAATATATAGTTATCTAGTATGTACAGTATATACAGTACTATTAATACTGTGTTATATAATTCACTTTATTATTATATATACTATCTTTTTTATATAGATATAAGGTATTTAAACCTTAATATCTAACAGTAATATATAAGCAAAAGGTATAGTACCTTATAAAAGAACTATCTAAGCTAGACTGGCAGTATTTTACTAACCGCTACTACAACAGCCAACGCAGCAGTTGCCTACTATAACAAGGGTATAGTCCAAGGCCCTAAAACAACTACTTACAAAGTAGTGTATTTTAAGTAAAAAAGTGCTTCATCTATAATAAGAAAGGATATTAGTTAATAATATATTTAAAGAAGGAAAGAGATACCTCTTATAAGTAGCTCTAAAGGAGCTACTTTGCTAAAAGATTTAAATAATATTTTCTTAACTATAAGGGTAAAGAGTCTAACTGTCTTAGTAATATAACTAATAATAAGTATATATTAGATAATAGTAAAAAGCTCTTTAAGGATATAACTTTCTTTATATCTATAGTATTTTTTAGTAAAGAGAGTATTAATAGCTAGAAGGTCTATATATAACTATATAACTAAGTTACTTTATATACTTTAATAAAAGAAGATTCTTTTATATAAGACCCTAGCTAAGAATAAGGGTTAGATAAAGTCTTTATACTTAACAATTAATACTTTACTATAACTTTGTAGGGTATTATACTAGATACTAGGGTAGCTTAAGTATTAACTATAGGCTACTAATAGTATATAGCCCTTTATAAGTACCTTAGAGTAGAGTTGCTACTAGATATAAGCTGTGCTAGTAAAGTAAGTATTAAATTTAGTAGTAGTAATTTATTTAATTTACTTAGAGTTATTACTATACCTACTTCTATTAGTAAGCTTACTTTTTATATAATAACCTCTAGCACTCTATTTCTTTTGTGCTTAAAAGATATGGACTCTAATAGTATATAATTTAATAACCTTATTAATGTACTTATTAAGGGTATAACTGTAGTATTAGTAGTATGTAAATAGAGCTACCTATAGATACTTTTAGAGCAGCTAGAGTGTAGTATAGTATAATACTATCTTACTAATATAGAGATATAGTAAATATATTGCTAATTTAGTTACTTCTTAGTCTATTAGCTATATAAAGTACTCTAGTAAGCTAGCTATATAATAGTAATCTTAAATATTAAAGAAATTAACAAATTTTACTAGTACTACTAGTTAAATTTAAAAGCTCTAAAAAGGTTTAAGTTTACCTTTTATAATAACTATAACTTTAATTATAAGGTCTTTATTAATATAATATACTTAGATAGTAATAAACTAGTACTTTATATTATTAATAGTATAACCTCTTTTAATGTAGTGTAATCTTTTTACTTTATTACTATATAGTATATATAGGAAGTACTATAGATACACTAGATTAATATATTTCTTAGCTCTCTAGACTGGATTATTATAAATACTAGACTAAATTTTTACATAGCTAAATTTAAGTATACTACTTATATACTATTTATTAAGGTAAAAGAGGTCTCTATTAAGACCTATTATAGTATTAATAAGGTTTAATAGTACTATATAATACTATACTAAGTGTATAAAATAGTCTATATAGAGTTAGAGGCTAAACCTAAAGTTATTTTATAACTTATTATAAAAGTAATTAATAATACTACAGGCTCTAACAGCCTTATCCTTATACTATTAGTCTTTAGTATATACCTTTATATTAATAATAACTTAGCTCTATCACCCTCAACCCTACAGTGTGCAGAAGCTATATAAAAAGCAATAGAGGAGATTTATAGTATCTATATAAAAAGGTAGGTTAATAAGGCACTTGTAGCATGCAATAGACCTAATACTATAACAAGCATAGCCCTCTTTCTATAATTACTTATTAGGGTATACTATTAAAGCAAAGGCTAGAAAGGACCCTACTAATTAACTACTAATAACAGTACTAGTAGTACTATTAAGACCCTATAGAAACTATATTAATTCCCTATCACTACTATCAAGCTATAGTACAACCCCTTTAAAGTAGAGGACCCTATTAATCCTACATAACCCAGACCACTAGCAACCACCGCAGCAGAGGCACCCGCAAATGCTCCAATCAAACGCAACTCTATCATGGTTGCTGCACAACCGCTACTAGCAAGAAGAGGCCCAGGCCAACTAAGAAAGAATCTAGCTTAAATTTTTATTATAGAAGTTATACCTATAATCCCTATAATTAACTATATTTTTACTATAAAAGAGGATACTAACTATATACTAGTAATTAAGCTATATAAGAAGGGTATAATAACTATACCTAGTAAGCTATTTAAATAGTTAGATACAAGTAAAATCTAAGGACTTATAGACTGTAGTATGTTTTTTATTATCAAATATAATAAGAAAAAGCATAGCAGTATACAGATCTTTAAGTTATAGTTAGTATATAAGATTAAGAGTAAAAACAAGTAACCTTATAAAAAGTCATAACTAGTTATCTAAGGTTATATAGATAATAGTAAAGCTATAATTTTAACCTAGTTACTAACTATCTAATAAATAGCTTAATAAGTAATACTCTCTATTATACTATTACTTTTATAATAAGGTTATATCCTCTAGTTATATAATATAATGTAAGTATATACCTAGTTAGTAACTAAATTAGTATGTACTATCTTTACCTAACTTTCCCTTAAAATTCGCTATCTTTACATAACAGATATAATTATAGAGGTTAAATAGCTACTCTATAGTATACCTAAGGTAGATACTTATTAATAGGCTATATATAACAACCACTACAGAAAGAGCCTCTAAATAGATTCATGTACTTTTAACCCTTACCTACTTATTTTAGTACCTAAAAATAATAATTTTATAATAATAAGTATATAAATAGATAATACTATTAGCCTTATAGATAAATTATTCTCTAACTATAAAAACCATATACTAAAAGAAGCCACTTTTATAGCTAAACTAAAGTAATTTCTTAAAGTTAATAAGCTTATTACTTTTAACAGTAGCATATTAACTCTTAGTAATAATAGTAAGATAACCCTTTACTAAAAGGACTAAGGTAAGAAGCTATAATTAGTTAACTCTAGCGTATCTAATGCAAAGTAGTAGTATATCAAGCAGTATACCTAAGGTATATACATTACCTCTATTTACTAACCTAAGGTATACTTTAACTATTTAATTACTGCCTAGCACCAGTTACCTAGTCTAATTAAAATTAAGGACCTTAACTAGTAGGTTAAGTAGTAGATAGATAACCTTAACTGTAGGCTACAATTTTAACCACTAGATCTTATTAGTACTAAACTCTTTATATTTATCAATAGCTCTTTTATAAATAATAGTAATTTAATATTATAACTTAGCTTTATTATTATACTTACTAATAAGTCTAGTAATAATAAAGAGTACCTATTTACTAGTAGAGATACTGCTTTTGATCTTATAAACAACATTATCTATTTTAGCTCTATAAAGTATAAAAGAGTTACCTATAGTATACTTGCCTCTAAGATATATGTAATAGTTACCAGAGCTAATATAGTTTACGCAATTAGGACTACGCTAGTAATAATCTCTAACTGCCTTAAGGTTCCTTAGATCCCCACAACTATATATACTAATTCATACTCACTATATAAGTATTTAGTAAAGCTCAGTACTATAAAGAAAAAGTAACTTATAATTAATATCATAGCTCTTTAGTAGTTATATAAATGCTATAAGATTTATAAGGTATAATAGATCCATAGTATAGATAACCTAGCTAACAGTTTCACAAAGTTATTACTAAACAAGGTACTAAAGAAGCTTATTAGTACTAAGTAGATAAAGATATAGATAAATAGATAGGTTTTATATATAGGACATATAGATATTATATTAATAATAAGAAGTTAAATACTTCATAATTTTAAGCTTTTATTATATTTTTAAGCTTTTTAAACTATAGACTAGCTAGCTACTATTTAGTTAAAATAGAGAGTTATTAGTATTGTAATATTAGCTTATTATCAGGATCTATCAGAGTTACTTACTAACTCTGATCCTATTAGTTACATGAGACTGGTCCAAGCTCGTCCGCGGGCTTACCCGCGGGAGCCCCTTTCCCCGCTAGCTTGACCTAGTGGCCCTCTTAATAGTTATACTTAAATATATATAATTAATCCTTATTAAGACCCCTTATTTATCACTAGAAACCTAATACCTTACTTACTAATAATAATATATAGTAATTTATTTTATTAATTTAAAATAATAGAATTATATCTATACTTATAATACTATTATATATAAATAAAAGTCTTAATTAACTTCTATACTTAGCTAATAAGAGTAGTAGGTATATCTTTCTTCTTATATTACTCTTTTAGTATATACTAGATTACTTCTAGACTTAATAATAAGCTTTAGAGTTACTTAATTACCTTATTAATACTACCTTTATATTATTAATATTACTCTTTAACTTTAATAAACTAATTAGTAAAATGTTTTACCTTATATAACTATATTATAAGTAATTACTTATTATACTATAGTAATAATAATAATAGTACTAGATTAATACTTTTTATTATATAAAAAGTCTATAGTAGTTATAATAATAATAGATTAATTAGTAGTTAATAATACTATAGTAGAGAAAATAGCTAACTTTAGTATAGTTATTAATATAGTAACTAGAGGTAAAGGGTTTTCTTACTACTACTAAATAATAAATTAACTATTATATTACTAATATAGTTATTTATAATTAGTAATACTATTTGTTAGATATTAAGGTTTAAATACCTTAGATCTATATATAAAAAATAGTATATATAATAATAAAGTGAATTATATAACATAGTATTAATAGTACTGTATATACTGTATATACTAGATAACTATATATTTACTTGGAAAACGCCTATATATTATAAATATATAGGATATCTATATACAAAGAATAGTTCCTTTAAGTAAGAACTATCTATCTAAGGAGAAATCTAGGAAATAAGAATACAGTTATAAACTATATAAGCGAGATGTTTTAGAAAACAAATTATAAGAATATAGTTATAAACTATATAACTGAGGTAATTTAGAAAACAACTTATAAGAATATAGTTATAAACTATATAACTGAGGTGTTTTAGATAATAACCTAGAATATCTAAGAAATCCTTAGAATATATAGAAAATAAGTATAAATAAACCCCTTATATCTCTTATATCTAGCTAGACAGCAAGGTGAAAAAAAAAGCTCTTCTATTATATTAAAACAATATATATCTTATTTTATCTCTTATCTCTTATCTCTAACCTTATTACCCCTCATAGCCTCTAATATTATTAAAGTAGCTAGATTTTTCCCTTCTTTAACTATAGTTATAAAGAGTAAGTTAGTAACTTTACTTTTTATTATTATTATTAGTATAACCTTCTTTATATATTATTAGCTGACTATAATTAATAGGCTTATTCATAAGCTTTTTAAGCTTATACTAGCCTCTTAATAAAGTATTACCTCTTACTATATTTTTATATTCTTTACAAGTAACTTATAATAAGTTTTATCTATAATAAAATACTAATTAATATTACTATTACTATAAATATAGTTATAATAAGTTAGTTAGTTAATACATTAATAATACTTTATTAAATTCTAGTATATATCTCTCTTTATATCTTTTTCTTAATTAATCTTCTTTCTTATTAAAGTTATTACTATTTTCTTTAGCTTATACTTTAGTAACTAATTACTATAGTTAATTTAAGTATTATTATTATTATTATTATCTTAGTTATTATAATCTTATTAATTATTATAATTATTATATTCTTTACTATAAGACTTTAACTTTATATATACTATATTACTTACTATTAAAGATATTTATATTTACTATACTATCTATAGTATACTAAATACTAATATAACTAAACTAGTATTATATATAAGATTTATACTAAAGAAAATCTCTTAAGTTTAGTAACCTAATTAACTAAGTTAGAAGTTAAAGTTACTCTATAATAAAGTTAACTATTTTCCCTTTTTTATAATAAAGTTATTATAATAATAAATAACTTTTAATATTCTAGTAATTTTCTACCTTTTATTAAACTTTTTACTTATCTATAACTTTAAAATCTAGTATTACTTATTAATTTATATCTAAATATACTTTCTTATATCTCTTAATATTTACTTCTTTTATTATAACCTTATTATTATTATAACCATTAATTAACTTAACCTTTATACTATTTAGAAAAGCTGGATTAATAGTATTAATATAATACTATTAAATTAGAAGCTAAGAGTAAAATAGATATTTACCTTAGTAAGTAGTAATAATAGGTTAACTATTATAATAATAATCTATTACTATTATCATAATAATAATAGAATTTATAATAAAGTTTTAAAGAGATTAAAATAAAAAAGTATCTATTATATAAGCTTTTTATTATTATTATTATTATTATTATTATTATTATTACTATTATTATTATTATTACTTATTTTAGTTACTTATAAAAGCTTTACTTACTTTTTTAATATCTTAATAATTATTATTAACTTCTTAAGTAATTTTATAATATAGCTTTTTATAATAACTATATAATTAATTATAAACTAATTAATTATTATATTTCTTATTAATAATACTTTAATACTTAATAATACTTTATAAGTAATTTTATAAGCTTATATATTATTAATTAATAATATTAGTAATACTACTTCTCTACTACTAGAGGTATTTCACTCTTTCTTTTTTAATAGTATACTAGTAATAATAATAATAATAATAATCTCTTAAAGCTATTCATAATTATAATATCTATATAAAAGTCTATAGTATATAGCTACTTAGTAGGGTAACCCCCCTACGCAGCCCTAACCAGGGTAGTATTAGCGATAGTGTTTCTAACGCATAGACAGAAAAATAGGTTTCCAACGCTGCCAACGCAACAGACTGTAGCTACTGCTCGCAACCCTGCTGACCAAGTCCACCAGACATCGTCAAACTCCAACCATCCAGACGGCTGGGATTGCGTCCTACGTACCCCAGTACCGTTGGCCTGTCTCCACGTCGGTTGGAGCATCTCGGCGTGGGCATGGTGATCCAACTATGAGGTATTTTACCAACCAAGGACAAACTTTTCCCAGAGTCCGCCGGGTCGGTTGCCCTTATCCAACGAGAATCCTCATGTCGGAGCCAGTGAAGCGTCCACTCCGAAGCATGCTTATATTGCGAGATCCACTGGACAACTGGAATCATTGTCGGATTTGGTCAGGATCGTCTGGTATTGCGGAGCGCGTACCAAATGCCGTAGCATCGTGTGGATCAGGCAAGCAAGGTTATTAACCTCGTCTAATCAATCTCATCTTATCAATCATCTAGATATTCTCCCAGGTTCCCCTACTCCAGCAAGACCCTTTCCTTTGCAAGCTTTGCTGTTGGAGTGCCTGGCCTTCCCCTTTCTAGACTCTCGTCGCTCGGCATCATGAAGCTCATCACCCTGGCCTCGGCGGTCCTCGCGCTGAGCGAGACGACCTCGGCCCGCCTGTCGCCCCGATCTAACACCACGAACACGTGCAACGAGACGTACGACTACATCGTCGCCGGCGGCGGAACCGCGGGAATCGTGGCCGCCGAGAGCCTCGCCGCCTCGGGCCGCAGTGTGCTCCTCGTCGAGCGCGGCGGGCCGGCCTTGTACGTGTCGGGCAACCGCAAGACCACACCGTGGAACGACACCGTCACCATGTACGACGTCCCGGGAATGGCCTTCTTCACGGGCGCCGACCCTGACCTGCAGTACTGCAAGGACCTCGTCATCGCCGCCGGTTGCATGCTCGGCGGGTCGACGATGCTCAACGCGCTCATGTTCGTCAGGCCGCGCGCGGCCGACTTTTCGGGGTGGCCCGAGGAGTGGCGCTGGGAGAACGGGGTCGCGGCGGCGGCGGAGGAACTGTACGAGCGGCTGCTGGGGACGATCCTCGCGTCAGCGGACGGGAAGCGGTACGATGACGGGGCGTACGAGGTCATGTCGCGCTTCCTGGGGGCCAACGGGTGGAGTGAGCGGGATGCGTTGAACGACGTCGAGGCCAAGGAGTTGGTGTACTCGCACCCTGCGTGGTCGGTAAGTTGTGAACGCTCCCGTCCTCCACATGTAACATTGACTGATGATACGGTATAGATCGCCCACGGCCTACGTGACAGCCCGGCGCGAGCCATTCTGCCGGACGCGGAAGCCCTTCCCAATTTCACCCTCAAGCTGCACTCTAAGGTCCTACGGGCAGTGCGCGACGGCAGCCACGTCACAGGCGTCGAGGTCGAGGACGAGTCCGGCGCCCGGGAGATCATCAACCTGGCCGAGGGCGGATCTCTCATCCTCGCCGCCGGCACCCACTCGACGCCCCGCGTGCTCTTCAACTCGGGCATCGGCCCCGCCGCGCAGATCAGCACCGTGGCCGCCGGCACGACCAAAATCGAACTCCCTCCAAGGGATCAGTGGATCGAGCTCCCCGTTGGCGAGAACCTCAAGGACCACGCCGTCGCGACCGTCACGTTCCAGACAAAGGACGCGCTGGCTGTCCTGCCCGCAGCGGCGTGGACGAGCCCGGATCAGGAGTCTGTCGAGCTCTTCGCCCACGGCAGTGGCCTCCTGGCGCAGTCAGGCCAGCGCCTCAACTTCTGGACGAGCATCAACACGACGGACGGGGCCACCCGTTACATCCAGGGCACCGTCCGTTCCGAAAGCAACAACACGATCGGCGTCAAGGTGTACCTCACCCACGGCACCACCTCGGTTGGCACTGTCGGCATCACGGCCGACGGGACCGCCAACATGACGCTGAGCCCGCTCCTCCACACCGACGGCGACCGCGAGGCCCTGACCAAGATGGTCGACACGCTCCTGGGCTACGCCCGTCGGCCCGGCAGCATCTTGAGCGTCGCCGAGAACGCGACGGCCGAGGACATGGTCGCCAAGGCGGGCAGTGGCAGTCACTACCTGGGCACCGCGCAGATGGGCCGCGAGAACGATGGCAAGAGCGTCGTCGACCCGAACACCAAGGTATGGGGCACCGAAAACCTGTTTGTCGTGGACGGAAGTATGCATCCCGAGGTTCCCACTGGCAACACGCAGGCGTCAATCATGGTGGCTGCTGTGTTTGCCGCCAAGAAGATCCTGGCTCTGAACGCGGACCTAAACGATAGTTGATAGTTGCTTGAACTGGAAAGAGCAGGGACAACATGTGGACACTGCAGAAACGTAAATATGGGGGCATGCAGCAGAAGGCACAAAAGAACCTGCCTCGTTCTTTTGCATGTTGTGTTGTCGTTTCTTCCCCGACGTAGTAACACCAACGGCTGCTACGATGCCCTTCTTCAAATCGAGTTTACTATACCTAGTTGAACGACATTCAAGCGCACTTGTGTATTGAAGACATAAAGTAAAGTTTTAGTAACTTCGACTCGAGATATAAGTTCCTACCATCAAGCCGAGTGCCCTTTGGCATGCTGTTCTTGTACAGTGTAGAGCAGCCAGAGTGCAGTATGAGGCAGGAATAGTGTACAACGCTAGTATTACATAAGGGTGCACTAGCTAGAACCACCCAGAGCGAACCCGAGACTCCGCGGCGGTGAGAAATATAGTTGATTAGATCATGATACCCATCATGTCAGGTAATCTGGTTTCGTGGTGTAGTTGGTTATCACGTCAGTCTAACACACTGAAGGTCTCCGGTTCAAGTCCGGGCGAAATCATAACTTTTGCTTTTTCAGAGTCTGAATCTGGTGTGTCGCTGATGGCGGAGGAGCGACGATGTCTCAATGGTGGTGCTGGCAATATTGATTGATACACGGTGTGCTTCTGGAGGAAAGTCTGCTTGCTGCCTGGAGAATGGCTATACTGGCAGAAAAAGGCCACGTGTTGTCACCCAATAGATGGTATCCAAAGCTTGTTAGCAGTTTCTCACAATTTATGTGACATTAATATGTCGGCAGTTGCTCTTGGCTGCAAATCCTCTATATTTTGGACGCGATGCTCATCGCTCATGCGCGTGTATCTTACGGCCAATAGGTGGTAGGTATCAGCAAGTACAATTTCCACCTCGGCATCTCAGCTGTCGATCACTCCTACGACCCGTCCGACAACGCGATCCCACTCTTCGTCCCAACGCAGGCTTCCTTCCTTCACAGCTCCCGTCTTGAGGTTCTTCAGCTCATCCTTGCCACTCTCACTCAGCAACCTGGCCAAGACTCCGGCCAGCTCTGTGGCCGTCTCAAAACCGCAACCGTTCACGCCCTCCTTGATCAGCTCGGAGAAGCTCTCGTAAGCAGAGTATGCCGCTACAGGCAGACCCGAGCCGAACATGTCGACTACCTTCATCGGCAAGTCGACACCGGAGCTGGACATGTGGAGACAAACACCAAGGTCGGCGCAAGCGAGAAGCGTGGCGTACTCGCGGGTGGATAACCAAGCGGTCAATATCGTGATGCCGGGGAGCTTGCCCTCGAGACGGAGGTTCTTAATCTTCTCTTCGTACTGGGCCTTTTGCGGTCCCTTGCCAGTGATGATGGCTAGAATCGGGGGCCTGCCTGCGCCGCTTTCGCTAGCGGCTTCTTCGGGATGCGCATAGGCGACGAGGGCGTCCAGGAGTAAACCAAAGTCCTCGTCAGGTGTCCAAGAGGTGCTGCTGACAATGAGGCGTGTGGTTCCGTCGACGATGCTTTGAGCAACATCTTTGGTCTCTTTGAGACCCGAGAGGAAATTCAAGCGAACATCGGACGTTTCGATGGGTTGGAACACCTCGGCCGGACGGTCATGCAGGGTGAATATGGGCTTCTTGTTGCTGTAAGGCTTCGCCTTGAGCTGGCGCGCCATGGCATCGGTGACGGTAAGGTTGGCGGTGGGCACGATCCTGCCAAAGAAGGTCTCATACTTCTTGTAGAGCCAAACAAGAGGGTTCTTCCGGCTGCGGCCGGTGGCCATGATGGACCAGCCATAGTTGTGCCAGTCGATGAGGAGGTGACTTCCCCTCAAGATAGATACTAGCAGGGCCAAGTGCAAGGTCGGGATGGATGGGGGGTTCTGTGAGAGTCAGCCTTGCGTTTTCTCGTAAGATGAGTGTTCGCCTACCTGGATAACGATCCATCGGGCCGGGGGCGCTGTGTAGGCTAGGACGTAGAAGATGGTCCAACTCTGCCAGATGACCTTGGCAGGCTTGTTGATGAAGAAGGGCAATGTGTTCCATCGAAACACGTCTGGAAGGGGAGGCAAAGGGTACAGGGCCACTCGCTCATTGCCTACGAGCCCCGGGTGGCGGGCCGTTTCCTTGTACCCGACGAGGTCGACCCTGCCTCCATGCTTCATGATACTCAGGGCGTGGTACTGCATGCGAGGGCTGCGGCCTATGTCGCCCAGTACCAAGATCTGGATGTGATCATCTTTGGGATTCTCGGCTGCGTGATAACGGGTTGGAAGCAGACGCGCGAAAAGGTTGATGCCCGAGGCGGCGACGAGAGTGGTCAAAATGCCAGCGAGGACAGAGAGCACGAGAGGCACAACCGACATGTTGGCGAAGTGCGGCGGCTGAGCGTGCAGCTGCGCGCAGTAACTTTGTCGCGTGGGCTGAGGCAGCGGCCAGGAGCGGCGGTGAAAGTAGTGGTGGGGTCTCGGGATGGTCGTCAACCTTCAGATGCGATGGTGGTGGTATTGGTTATGCAACCTGGCCCGTCCTGTCATCTGAAGTTGCAACACAGTGTCTTAGCGCATGAGGGGCCTGGACAGATGGATGGCGGGGACCGGGCCTTGGAGCTTTTTTTTTTCTCTTCTTTTTTCTTTTTCCCTTTTCCAAAGGGAAGGAGTAGAAATAAGACGAGATGCCCAGATTATCGCGTGACCGACGATGGCCTCTTGTTAATTACTTGACAGGGCCAAGTTAGACACCCCTCCTTCCAAGAGCTCGTCTCGTTCGCGCCTTCCAACTTGGGATGGACTTTGCGATGTTGGAACGGGGCCGCCAATCAGGAGTCATGGCGCCCGATAGCAGAACTTCTGGGAGTGGGTGAAGATGTCACGTGGCCGATAAGACAGGCATTCATCTAGACACTCTCTTCATTTTTGGGTGCGAGAGTACCTAGGTACGTGGTACCTTAGTGTGCTTAGGTACCGGTAAGGTAAGTAAGGCAAGTGGCAAAGACAGTCGATGAGATTAGCCTTGTCGATCTGTATCAGAGTGCTCTCTGCTCTTCACAACTCCATAAGCTGCATAATTACCATCATTTTGTTCTTTGGTGCTTGGAAATGAATAACCCGGCCGTCACCCAATCAATGGAAAACCATCTGTCGCACATGCAAAACCGACACAGACCATCGGGGGAGCCAAAGCAAAATAGGTACGACAGCACTGCGACCTCGAACTCCTCAGACAGGCATGTCTTGCCCAGGGGGGGAGATATGCCGCGATGCGATGGACCTGCAACCGTACGTACTGCTGTACAGCAGATATTGCGAGCCCAGCGCCTGCTTGCATGGGCAGCTTTATGCAGCCAGCTCCGAGCAGCAGCTCGGCAGCAAACCAGGCGTCCCCTCCCCATCCTCTGAGGGTCATCTAAGCCCAATGGCGAATCACAGCCACTGCCACAATAAACGTACCACCGACTTGTCCTCCCCACACGGAGAAATCTGCAGGGGTTGACTGCTGGATTCCTCATTGGGACCAGGCGGGAGATTCATCTGAAGGCGCTGAAAGGAGGCACCACCCGGCAAGCCATGCATCCATCCCGTGGGTTACGCCCAAAAAAACAAACCACAAAACAACACATCAACGCTCGCATCCCACATTTCCATAATACACTACACGTAACTCTGTAGGCGATTGCTTGCAGCTGTATGTTGTTCGCTTACCAAGACATTCTCTCTCTCTGTCCGCATCCGTTACTCCCACAATTGTCTGTGCGATTGGCTCAGCACATCCATCTATTGACGATCAAATCTCCCGTCCTTCCCCTCCTAAAGCAGCACTGTTTGGATTGCGGCGTAACGTCATTGACGGGGCGACTTCATTCCGGCCGGCCTTTTAGCCTGGCAAGGTGAATCGTCGACGCTACCGCCGCTCTTGGCTGAAGATACTACCTACACCACGCACGCCGCACCCACGACTCCCGCCTCCACTCCGCCTCCCCCCCCCCTCCCAGCTTCACGACATTGAATGTCTTGCGACACCTCGATCTGCAATCCGACCCGACTCACATAATTGCCGCCATCCTTCATCGTCGTCGTTGTCGGTATTCATTTCGATACGCCGCGCGGGTAACAAACAGTACGGGTTACACCCAGCCCATGACTCGGGACCATCCGTGATAGGGGGGGATCCAACTACGGATCTCGAATCAACGGGTCTCGGTGGAGAGACGAACGAGGACGACCCAGAGAAAACAGAGTGGACAAGAGACACTCTTTTGCTCGCCTGTCTCCGCCAACGTTCGCGTCACCGATAGCGACGGCGACGACGACAGCGACGCCAATTCCGACCCCGGAACTCGATCCCAGATCGACCTCCCCAAACGTGCCGTGGTCGACATGGCCTCGTCCTACGCCTTGCCATCCTCTGCCCTCCCTCACGCCCATCACCACCACATGCATTCGCACTCGCACTCGCCACCGTCCCTCCATGCCTTGAAGTCGACAATGGCCAACGGCGGGCTGCATCATTCCCACAGCCAAAGCCAAGACTCGACCGGCAGCGGCCACGCACACGAGCATCAGCCGTCGCACAGTCACACCCACGATGGACAATCGCACTACCGCGCGAATTCGAGCCAATCCTCTCTCTCCCGAGAGAAAGCGCCGCCCCCATCGCTCGCGACAATGGATGGTTGGAAAACAGACATTACACCAAGCGGCCGCCAGCTACTAACGCCCACGACCGGGTCCTTTTCGGCAACATTTCAGCCTCTCGACGAAACAAAGGTAGTCCACCAGCACAGCCATCACCACCACCACCACCACGGCAAACATGACCACTCTCACGACCACGGACATTGCGATAAACACGATCACGACCATGCCCAGCAATCGTTGTTCACCAGGGTCTTGCTGAAGTACACGCCGGCCGTTCCGGTTCTCCACACTATCCTCATAGAGAAGGACTCGAGAAGGATCTTCTACTTCATGACGTGAGTTGGCTGGTCCAGTTGCCGATTGTGCCTGCCTCAATTGACATGACGTCTGCAGTCTCAACTTCAGCTTCATGGCCGTGCAAGCCTTTTACGGCTACGTCACCGACTCGCTCGGTTTGCTGAGCGACACGGTCCACATGTTCTTCGACTGTTTTGCGCTCTTCGTCGGGCTTTGCGCCGCGGTCACAAGCAAATGGCCCCGAAGCCAGCGGTTTCCCTTTGGGTTGGGAAAGATTGAGACACTGAGCGGCTTTGCCAACGGCATCTTGCTCATGTAGGTCAAGCCATATTTGATGCAGCGCGTTCAGGCTAACGGATGGCAGGCTGTTGAGTGTCGAAATCATCGTGGAGGCGTTTGAGCGGATATGGGAAGGCCAGGAGCTCCATCGGTTGAGAGAGCTTCTCATCGTCAGCTTCCTCGGCGGCGTCATCAACCTGCTGGGTCTTTGGGGCTTCGGCCACCATCACCATGGCCACGATCACGGCCACGACCACGGACACTCGCATTCGCACCACGACCACGATCACGGGCATGATCACTCGCACGGGAAGAAGCACAGCCACGAGCACTCGTATCACAACGACAACATGGAGGGTATTTTTCTGCATGTTCTGGCCGATACGATGGGAAGCGCCTCGGTGGTGCTGTCGACAATCCTGACGTACTACACGGGTTGGACGTTCTGGGACCCTCTCGCGTCGTGCGCCATCGCCATCCTCATCTTCCTCGCATCGATCCCGCTCATCAAGTCCTCTGCGCGGAACCTTCTCCTCAACGTCCCCGACGACGTCGAGTACAACTTGCGCAACACGCTCGCGGGGATTCTGCAGCAGAAGGGTGTGGTCAACTACTCGGTGCCCAAGTTCTGGATGGACGACGGCGGCAACGAGGACTCGGGCGACAAGCTGCAGGGCATCGTGCACGTGGTGGCGGGCCGGGGCGCGAGCCTGGACGAAGTCCGGGACCGGGTGAGGGAGTACCTCCTCAAGAACTCGATGGACATTGTGGTCCAGGTCGAGAGGGAGGGAGACGCCAGCTGTTGGTGTGGAGTGGGACGGTCGACGGGCTTGGCTGTGGCACCGCTCAACAGGGCCTTTTAGGAGAGCACGCGGCGGCAGTGATGCCCGTTCCGATCATTGTTGAGCCGTTTGGCGAATCGCTACCATCTGACGAGGTGGAGCTGAGAGGAATCTAGTCCGCGTACTCTTTTTTTTCTTTCCTTATTTCAGCGGACCAGACGGCGGGACAGGGGAGCAAAGGGGAACCGCATAGAGGCTTGGTGATAGATGACCCCCCTCACTTTTTTATTTCTGCGGCAGGAGGGGGTTTCGCGAGGCATGGCACTTGTTGCACCATATCCCCCACAATGCCGATGGAGCTGTTTCTCACACTCAATCGGCTTGTTGTGTTTTGTGTTTTTCTGTTGGAGTCTCGGAGGACGTTCATGCAAGGGAACTCGGTATCATGGGAAGGAAGCATTGCAACAGCCACTCAGAGACAACTGTTTGAGACAACTGTTTGAGTAGACGAACGCCACGTGCCTGTTGAGCGTGCGAGGTAGCGGAAAGAAAAGAATGAAAGAAAGAAAAAAGCAGATACCCATGAAAGCAAAATTTGACGTTGCAGTTTACTGGAAATGATGGCGGTCGGTGCAAGAACGTAACTGGTGGTTTGGGACGGGGGCGGAAGAAACGTCCGTCGAATCGAGATGCCACCCAAGAGAGATGATGGCCTGGGTCCATGACATAAACATCAAAAGAGAGAGCCAATCCACTTTCCTCGGCTCACAGAAGGTCTTGGTAGTTGGGCTTGGCCAGTTTTTTTTTTTTTTTTTTTTTTTTTAGTTTTTAGTTTTTTTTAGCTTTTTTTTTTATTCTCCCAAACTCTTCATCACCTCCGTCCGCCCGGCTCAGCTCTTGGTGTTCACCTTGGTCGGAGACGTCACTTGACCTGCAGACCAGACCAGCGGGTGGGTGCCATCGGGTGCGAGCGGTGGACCGAGGGGAAAGTGCCGTTTCCCCACGGATTTGTGTTGAAGAGGTACCGGACGTACATCGTACTAAGGGGAGACGCAGCGTCTCTCCTAATTACCTACACTCGGTGTTCTAGCCGTCGAGGAGCCCGCCACTCGGTCGTCTGGTGCTCGAGACAGAGCGAGCGTGCCAGTGTCTCAATCGTGTATTGTGTTTACCATCATGAAAAGAATAGCAAGTCGCATGGGAGAAAACGGCAGCTTTGTGAAATTGACTTTCGTCCAATTCACAGCTTCCCCCCCTCCCCCCACTATCAGCATGTCATCCATTATCCTCCATCCATGCACTTGGGATCGCCAGCCGATGACGCGACCAGGAAAGACGAGGAAAGCCGACTATTTTAGCTGGCTGCTGGCATATACACTAGGTAGGTGCATATGCATCCTGAGAACTTCGGCCCCTCCTTGCATGGGCATTCCGGTTGATACCCATTCGTACCTAGTGTAGGCCGACGTGTGCATGTTTTCTCCAGGTCGACGGCGCAGCGCCACGTTCCCCGCTAAGGCAGGGCCCCGGTCTTTTAGCCCAGGTCCCCTTCCTATCCTCTTCCCCGGACCGGAGCATTCGCGCTGTACCACAATGAGCCGAACGACCGAGGCACCAGTGCGCAAGCGCTGAACCGGCCAAGTCGCACCGGGAAGGGAAGAAGAGGGAGAGAGAGAGAAAAAAAGTCAGCTTATAGTTTCATCCCACGTGCCCGGGATGAGCTCTCTCAGAAAGTTTTTTTTTTTTTGTGCTTGGGGGAGGTTAAACTGTCCTTTTATTTTAGACTTCTTGTTAGGTACCTAGTCAGTTGCACCGTCCTTCTTCTGGAACCATTGCACAACGTCGACGCCTTCGCACCTCGTGAACCAGACCGACTGCATCCGCAAACGGAACATCACAAGCCTGAGACCACCAGAGCCCCAATTAATTATCTGGAGAAAATCCCCCCCAGTGGATCACACAGAAAGCTGCATCCGCTGTCCCCCTTCCCCCCCTCAGACTCCGGCTACAAGTGGAGACAGGACGCGGATGTGCCGAGGCTCGCTGTGACGTAGGAAGCTCACGCCCAGCTTCCTTTACCCATCTCGATTGAATTACCGACTTTGCTGGCCGTGCAGAAAAGTCACAGCTTCCAACGGACGACCGAATCGTCCATTTCCCTTTTCCCCGTCTGCCTCCATTTCTCGCATGCACGATATAGCTTCTCCTTACCGCTAGTCGAACAGCTCGCGCGCCAGGAACGGACCGCACGGGACTCGGGTCGGGAACCATTGACAGTGTCTTTCTCCCCCCAGGAGCTATTGCGGCGCAGAGCACCACAAAAACACCGCGACTAAAACTCGCCGGCACGTGAAACCTCCCTTTCCCCCGGACTTCCCTCCTCCTCCGACGACAAACCACCACCCCAATACCCTCCTCGCCCTCCCGCGTCCTCCTTCACGAGAACCTTCACCTCTTCTCCTCTCCTCCTCCTTCCGTCCGTCCCTAATCACATACCCCCTCCCCCGTCCGCCCGCCCGCACAATGGCGCCCTCGACCTCGGAAGCCGCCGCGGGCCTCAACGCCAAGCTCCAGACCGCCCTCCCGAACCCCGTCGCCGACAAGATCCCTCACATCCCCGAGTCCAAGGAAGAGCTCAAGGCCGACACCAAGGCCGCCGCATCTGGCCTCGCCTCCCAGATCCGCTCACTCGCCGCCGGCGGCTTCGGCGGCGTCTGCGCCGTCGTCGTCGGCCACCCCTTCGACCTCGTCAAGGTCCGCCTGCAGACCGCCGACAAGGGCGTCTACTCGTCCGCCGTCGATGTCGTCAAGAAGAGCATCGCCCGCGATGGCCTGCGCAGGGGCCTGTATGCCGGCGTCTCGGCCCCCTTGGTCGGCGTCACCCCCATGTGTGCGTCTCCCCCTCTTCCTCCTCTTTTCTCACCTGCTCCGCGCGTGAACAAACCAAAGACTGACCCTCCGTGACCCTGCAACAGTCGCCGTCTCCTTCTGGGGCTACGACGTAGGCAAGACCCTCGTCCGCTCCACTTCCTCCTCCTCCTCCGACCCCTCGGCACCCCTCAGCATCGCCCAGGTCTCGGCCGCCGGCTTCTTCTCCGCCGTGCCCATGACCGCCATCACCGCCCCCTTCGAGCGCGTCAAGGTCATCCTCCAGGTCCAGTCCCAGCGCCTGAAGCCCGGCGAGGCTCCCAAGTACGCTGGCGGCACCGACGTCGTCCGCCAGCTCTACGCCGAGGGCGGCCTCCGCTCCGTCTTCCGCGGCAGCGCCGCCACCCTCGCCCGCGACGGGCCCGGCAGCGCCGCCTACTTCGCCGCCTACGAGTACATCAAGCGCCGCCTCACCCCCAAGGACCCCATCACGGGTAAGCCTACCGGCGAGCTCAGCCTCCTCGCCATCACCGCCGCCGGCGCCGCCGCCGGCGTCGCCATGTGGATCCCCGTCTTCCCCGTCGACACCGTCAAGTCCCGCCTGCAGACCGCAGAGGGCAACGTCACCCTTGGCGGCGTCGTCCGCGAGGTCTACGGCCGCGGCGGCTTCAAGGCCTTCTTCCCCGGCTTCGGGCCCGCTCTCGCGAGGGCGGTGCCCGCCAACGCCGCCACTTTCCTGGGCGTCGAGCTGGCCCACCAGGCCATGAACAAGGCGTTTGGCTAAACGAAGAGTGGGGGGAGGGGAGGAGAGAAGCAAAACAAGACAATACGGAGGATGAAGAGGCGGGTGGGGGTTGCTGTGTGATGCGGTAGAATGAACGAACGAACGAACGGGGCCGGATCCAAGACTACGACACTTATACAACGGGCGTTTTGACGGAGGCATTCGTGGAGCTCTATTTTTTTTCATTGCTACACTTTCCCACTTTTTCTTTCCCTCTCCTTACGTCAAAACAAGAATAGAAGCACAGCGTTGTTGACTTGAGCTATGCAGCCACCCTTAAATCAGTAACCGTTATAGAGAATGATATACATATGTACAAAAAGGTCGCACTAGACACTTTTTGTGTCTCCTTTTGCCCATGTTAAAAATGCCTTGTAGGAGTTGGCGGTTGGAGAAGAAACAAGACAGACAGACGGCCGCTATTAGTGCTCTAGTGCCTCTTGTGCTATTAAGAAAAAATACATCATCTTTTCGGACCACCCGCAAATTCCTTTTTTGGTTTTCTTTTTGGTCTCCTCCCAGGTGCCAGCTACGCCATGCGGAAAAAAGAAGATGGATATAATAATGATAATAAAGTTGAGATGTTGTTCTTTGCCACCCAAATGTACGTCCAATCCTGTTTCGTATCTGTGTACGGCTGTTGTGGTACTTTGCTGCTGTGTTGTGCTGCTCTGTGAGCAATATCGCGGGCTCTTCAAGACTCTTGTCCTTGCTCTATCCGGTTCGCATCGCAATGCATGCATTCACCTCCCAGGCCGAGCCACGCAACCCTAGGCGCGCTCGTTGACGGTCCATCGCCGCTTCGACGTCGTCATGTCGTGCATGATTTCCGTCTGTCCCAGCGGACGCGGCGCTCCCCACAGCCCACCGTTGTTGAATGTGCCCAGCCGAGGCATCTCGTTCTCCTCGTCGGTCCCGTCGCTTGAGGTGGGTCGCGAGATCTCCTGTAGTCTATGGGGAACCTTTGCAGGGCCCCCCATCTGCGGCTCCTTCCTCTCGGGAGTAGGGGGCTTGGCAATCTCCTGGCTGGGCTTTTGGAGAGTCGCCAGCTTCTTACGATGGTCAAAGTCTGGGAAAATATCATCTTCCTCGTCCTCTTCCTCTACCTCCTTCTGCGGCGTATTGGGCGACCACAGTCCAACGGAGAGCGTCGGTGAAGGTTTCGTGAAGCTCGTGGCGCCACTTCCGACAGTGATTCCGCCCGTGTTCAATGCGGGCGCCCGGGGCAGGGAGCTTGTGTTGTGCGAAGTGCGGCGCATGCTACCCAGGCTCGCGTTTGC
The DNA here is from genome assembly GCA_016618095.1 of Colletotrichum echinochloae. Lineage (NCBI taxonomy): Eukaryota > Fungi > Ascomycota > Sordariomycetes > Glomerellales > Glomerellaceae > Colletotrichum > Colletotrichum echinochloae. The sequence goes on from JADEZT010000008.1 coordinate 2,083,646, forward strand.
CGAGTTGCTTCGACTGCCCGGAAAAGCAAATGAGTCGGGGTTGAAGGTGATTGGGCTGGGCGTGTAAGTATTCAGAGCCGGAACACGGCCCCGTTGGGTCGACTGTCCGTTTTGTGAGTGGTTCGAGGCCGTGGATGGGGCTCTGGATAAGTTGTGGGTGGCGGAGGTAGGCTGCCGCAGGTGATCGACATTCGCAAACATCTTCAGATCATAGTAGTGGTGGACAGGAACCAGGCCTTTCGTGCCAGACATCGGGTCCACGTCAACTTCTGACATGGGGGTATCCAGCCCCGAGGGCTCCGATTCGCGGCCCGGCTTGCGGACGGCTACCGTCAAGGAAGCCATCGCTACATCCATGAGAACCGGCTGATGGGTGATGGCGCCGATCAATGCATTGCATCCGGCACCGTGAGAAACAAGGATCACCACAGTTTCGACGTCGTCTTCGTCCTCGTCGTCAATGGCACACTCCGTGTCACCGTTCCTCGCCGTCCTCACCGTCTTGGTGACCATCTCGGCGGGGCGATCGGCCGTGGTGTACCAGTCCACCAATTTCTGGATGCCCTTCCTGAAGCGGTGGTGCATGGCTGTCCATTCCTCGCCGTATTTGCCCCCATCGCCCCAGTCCAGGGGCCCCCTCATCGAGTCCCACTGGTAGTCGACGGAAAGGCAAGCATCCCGAGCGTGCGCCACGTAGCCGTCGGGGATCTTGTGGCTCGGCGAGATGGCATAGTTGGGGCTCGGGGCAACATATCCATCGTTGGGGTTTGCGGGCTCTGGCAGCGCAAAGCGCACTCGCTGGCTCGAGGAGCTAGCTGCGCTGTCCGCGCGGCTCCGCGGCAGAGCACCGGCCATGGATGAAACGTTTTCGAGCCCGAGAATGGACGGCGAGTCCGAGTCGACCGAGCCGGACCGCTCGGGAGCCGCTTTGAACACGGGGCTGTTCCACAGCTGGCTCTGAGCTTGGCCAACAGAGTTGGCATGGTGATGGGAATGCTCAACGATCTGGTCGTGGACGCTGATATGCTCGTGCCGCAAAAGATCCGCCTTTGCGCCAGCCAACATCATGGCAGAGCCAGGCGGGGGTGTAATCATCTCAAAGTATTCGGGTGATAGCCACTCGCCGAGGAACGCATCCAGACGGAGAATGGCCTTTTTTATCTTCTTTTTGGAATGCTCAGGTCTGTTGTAGTTCGCATCGGAGGGCAACGGACCGACTTCGTCGGATTCGGAAGCGGGCAGAACGAAGGGCGAGACGGAAGGGTTCGCGCTGGGCGAGGGCAGCGGGTATGAGAGAATGCCGGCGGGAGGCGCCTGGGCTAGGCCGGCGGCGATGGCGATAGATGTTTGGACGCATCGCAAGAATGGAGAGCTGTGGAGGACGACCTTGAACTTTCGGCGCTTCCTCTGGGAATCAGTGGAGCCATCGCGGCCGTTGGGGAGGCTTGACTCGGCGATCCCATCTGCTTCGGCTTGTCGGAGGATGTTCGCGACACGGATTCCGAGTGCTTTTGCTTGTTGCCAGCCGCCGTAGGTCAGAGGAGGGTCGTAAGGAGTCGGAGATGTGAGGTGCCATTTTTTGTCAGCGGCGTCAAGGCGAGCGCCGTGCCTGTAGTTGTATCAGCCTCCCGTGACTCGAATCAACGGTGGAAGAGAGCGAGCGGCATACCTAACCACGAAAATGTACGCGGGCGGACGCCCCATGTTTTCAGAGTGCGTGTAGATGCAGACTTGGAGGTGTTTGGCGGAAGACCAACGACGTGCGTGACGGGTCTAGTGGGGAAATAAAACGGGCGACGATAAAAGTAGAGCAAAGGGAAGAAAAGAAGAGAAAAAAAAAGGACGATGGGAAATGCAGCTAGAGAGACCAGTAGACCCAAAAGATCGGATGGCTTGGACGGGCGAAATAAGCTTCGGGCGGCGACGGACGGATGAAGACAAAAGCGCGAAAGGGTGAGGGCGAGGAAGGGCCAGAGTCGTCAGCGAGGCGTATGCAGGATTAATGCTTTTGATGGTCGACACGCGCGCTCAAGGTGCGCTCGGGTTCGAGTGGATTCTCTCTCGGAGATGGGTTAGAAGGAATAGGTTTGAGTGATCCAAAACTACCTAAGTCGAGGTAGAAACAGAGAGAGAGAGAGGTTGAAGCAGAGGCAGAGAGAACCTGAGGTACTAATTGATATGCAAGCGACGGAGAAAACGGTTTTACACAGAAATTCTGCCACGGGTTTTGCTTCGCTGGTGTCTGGAGCCCCTCTCCGACCGGTTAGTCACTTATTAGCACCGACCTCGCAAGCACTAAGAGGCTGGGACTAGATGGAGACCGTTGGACCCAGACCCAGGATCGGTCAGCGGCCGGCAAGTGGAGAGAGCAAGATGTCGTGGGGAATTCTACAATGTAGAGGGTATCTCAGTTGCAGATTGACTACAAGAGGAGAGAGATGGAGAGAATATAAACCAATCTTTGGATTGATTGCTAGGTACCTAGCAAGGTATGCTCAGATGCTACACTGCAAGCCGTAATAGTACCTGGAACAGGGTCTTGTCTTGGTTTGTTTTTGGTCCGGGCGTACACGGCACTCGAAAGCTGCAGTTGGTTGCAGGCCACAGGTAGGTAACAGAACTACCTAGTCAAGGTGCCAAGTAGATAAAGAAGAAACCCTGGGTACCAAGCGCTGTCGCAGCTGTGCTCTGCCCGTGTGCCTAGGGTGTGATGGACCATGGATCATGGATTGGGCCACTTGATTGTTGCTTTGTTTTTCTGCAAAACCATCACATATCATCATGACGATGCAAGGACGAGGGGGGTCGTGTTCAACACGACAAGTGTGGTGGTTTGGTTTGATGTGTTGTTTGGACGACTTCTCCGTACTCCGTGCCCCCCCAGACGATACCTTTCGGCAGAGACCCTTCCATCCAGCCAGCCCACGAGTAAGCAAGCAAGGAATCAAGGCTCCATCTATTAAGAGGTGGGTCAATTATGGTGTGATGTTGCCGAATGTGTCAACTTGGGCAGGCGTTGCAGAGGCTTCGATGACTCGGCGAGTGACAGGCTAGACCGAAACTGGGTGGGGAAGAAGCATGTCCCCATCGAGGGGTAGATGGGTACGGATATGTTACCTAGGTACTGCAAGTACGGTGCACATATCAGGTTGTGGATGTCACTGTCTGCTGGAGCTTCCTGGCAGCTGCATGTTAATTACCCGTCGTTACGTCGAGCGCCAAAGCCGCTCGAGATGACTCTTCATTCTCCGCTCAGGTGCCTCCCATTTGGATCCCGCCATTCGCTTATTTACAAGTGCCGTTGGCTACAGGCTGCGCGTTCCTCGTTTCGCAAGGTACCTAGGTACCTAATTAATTCATGGTCGTAGGAGGAGGGGTGCAGCAGTCCAGTGCAGACTGGAGAGCGACAGCTCGCATCTTGGTGCATGTGATTGTCCCGCCCTTGGGCTTTAGCGCCAAGCGTCATGCTAGCACGTGGGGTGCGGTGCAAGAGAGCAGAATTGGACGACGAAAAAGAAAAATAAATAAATAAAAAAGCCAGGTGCTGAGTTCTTTCGAGAATCAAGCTTAAGTAATCCAACTTCGTCGGCGCCTCCATGCTTCGGCTCGAGTTTGTGAACCTCGCTCGCTCCTCTCCAACTGCTTTCTGCCTAGTGTGGTCGGACAAATTCTCAGACTGTCGATTACAATACCATACCTATGCCATCGCAAGGAAATTGCGTGGCTGAAATCAGACCAAATTGACGCCGATCGGGATCAGCGACCACCGCGGCGACAGCTCAACTTCAGCCTGCGTGTACCTACCTTAGTACCTTGTACACTTCACCAGCCACATGGCTCGGCGGGGTGGGCTTCCTAGTCCTAAACAAGAAGGTGTCAGTCCGACGAAGCCACATCCCCTCCATGCATCCGGCAGGGATAAACCCCTCACTCCATCTTGGGCGTCCAGTGTCAGCATTCGTTCAGAGTCATCCGGCGGCGCCGTCGACGTATTAATACTGGTCACTTCCTTTTCATCAAGCTGCCAAAGCACATATATGCTGCTGCGCATCTTGGTTGGCAATTGGGAAATACGCACATATTTAGACTTAAAAATAAAAACTGAAGCACACAATGGCCACTTCCGTAGAGGACAACCAGGTCTCCCTGGCCTCGGAGGATCTCAAGTCGCGTCTCAAGGATTCGTACGACATCATCGCCCCAGCCTACAATGACTGGACTATCCAGCAGTCGGGCTTCCGCATCGAATACCTCGAGAAGCTCCTCGAGAGGCTGCTCACCGCAAAGCCGCTGGCCGGCCAGACGTCCCTCGTCCTCGAGCTGGGATGTGGTTGCGGCCTCCCCGTCACCGATAGGCTGCTGACGACCCCGGATGTCTTCGTCACCGCCAATGACCTGTCAAGCACCCAGGTCCAGCTGGCCAAGCAGAGCCTCGCCAAGCACGGCACCGACCGCGTCACCTTTGTCGAGGGTGACATGATGGGCCTCGAATTCTCCGAGGGCTCCTTCGACGCCATCATTGGCATGTACAGCATCATCCACCTGCCCCGCGACGAGCAGACCGAGATGATCCATCGCATCGCAAAGTGGCTGAAGCCCGGCGGCCTGATGCTCGTCAACTTTTCCGCCGAGGATATGCCCGAGGCCATCATGGACAAGTGGCTCCACGACAAGGGCTGGATGTACTGGAGCGGCTGGGGCACCGAGGGTACTCTGACCCGGATCAAGGAGGCTGGGCTGGAAATCGTCCTGCAAGACGAGATCAACGACCTTGTGGACGCCAAGTTTCTATGGGTTCTGGCCAAGAAATAGCCGTCGACAATCAGAAGTTGACACACATAATGTCAACCATTTTCAGCAAGAACTCGTCTGAACCAGACATGACGAACATGGTGGTTTGGCCGACTTGGTAGCGACGGAGGGAGAACAAGCTTAGTTGTATGCTCAGGTAGGGTAGGTACAAGGTACGAGTTACTTGGTCATATTATGTACTTGGACTGTGGTGGAGATTGTAGGTGATTACCATGTACCTGCTTCAAGGCTCCTTGCCATATCTTAATGCCGGTCACCGTCATGGATGTGACCACACAGCGGTCTTTCATCCTTCAGATTGAGTTAGGTACTGCATCAAGTGTCATCTTTATATAAAGTTTGCCAAAGGATGAGTCGCGCTGAACAAAAAGATAAACATATGTCTTGTCGTACAGGAACGAGAACCGGCAAAGGTTATACCTAGTCCCGTGGATAATGGTCCGTGCAAGGGGTTCCGTGGCGGTGGGCTGACTAACGTTTATGAGTGAAGCTCCGGGGAGCGCTCCCCCCTTACCAAGCCGGACTTTCATCAGCATCTTTCCAACACGATCCCTTCGTCTCCCTTGCCATGCCCTGCAAAACGGTGTGATCTCCCTTTCTTTCTCCGCCTTACTAGATCCTAGCCCAACGAATCGCACCCCGACGCCATCATGAAGCTCTCGCGACTCCTGCAGCTGCCTGTGATCCTGGCCGCTGCGACGCTCGCCCCGACGGTGCTGGCCGAACACACGAGCAACTGGGCCGTCCTCGTCTGCACATCCCGGTTTTGGTTCAACTATCGACACCTAGCCAATGTGCTCTCCATCTACCGCACCGTCAAGCGCCTCGGCATTCCCGACTCGCAGATTATCCTCATGCTGCCCGACGACATGGCCTGCAACCCGCGAAACGCCTTCCCCGGCACCGTCTACAGCAATTCGGATCGCGCCGTCGACCTGTACGGCGACAACATCGAGGTGGACTACCGCGGCTACGAAGTCACCGTCGAAAACTTTATTCGACTCCTGACCGACCGCGTCGGCGACGAAATGCCTCGTAGCAAGCGCCTTCTGACCGACGACCGAAGCAACATCCTCGTGTACATGACGGGCCACGGCGGGAACGAGTTCCTGAAGTTCCAGGACGCCGAGGAGATCGGCGCCTTTGATCTTGCCGACGCGTTCGAGCAGATGTGGGAGAAGAAAAGGTGAGGAAGCAGAGCCGCTGGGGCTTGTGTGACGGGATGCTAACTGTTCAGGTACCACGAGATCCTCTTCATGATCGACACCTGTCAGGCGAATACGATGTACAGCAAGCTCTACTCCCCCAACATCATCGCGACCGGCTCCTCGGAGCTCGACCAATCGTCCTACTCCCACCACGCCGACAACGACGTCGGCGTCGCCGTCATCGACCGGTATACATACTACAACCTTGAGTTCCTCGAGTCGCAAGTCCAGGATCTGAGCTCCAAGAAGACGGTCGGCGAGCTCTTCGACAGCTACACTTACGAAAAGATCCACTCCCATGCCGGCGTGCGCTACGACCTGTTCCCCGGCGGCGCCGACGCCGCACGCAGCCGTCGCATCACCGACTTCTTTGGCAACGTGCAAAACGTCGAGGTAGACGGGGCTAAGAACATGGCCCTCGACGAAGAGCTGCTGGAGCTGAGTCTGAAGATTTCTGCCCTGAAACGGCGGGCCGAGGAGGCCGACGCCGCGGCCAAGAATGCCTCGCTGGCGGACAAGGCCAAGGTTCAGACGCCCGACGCAAAGGTTCAGGCCAAGAGGGTGAAAATGGCCAAGCCCCTCACGAACGACAACTGGTGGGAGAAGAAGATTGTTGGCGCCACCGCTTTGGCTGGATGCGCCCTTCTGTGGGCCTTGGGATTGTACCTCGAGGCTCCAAAGAAGGCGGAGGAGGAGACCAAGACGGCGACCGGTCGGAACGATCAGGCCACAGTCAAGGCATAGCCCTTGTTCTTCTACTTTTGTACCTTTTTGATGTATTTTGTTTGACTTGTATGATCTTACATCCAGCATGGCGTTTGGTGGGGTAGGGAAAGGGAATACTACCGTGCATTGATGACATGGTTTGCGCCTTGTCAGTCAGCGGCATTGAGGTCTGTTAGATTGCATTGGATTGGGGGGAGGGGATACTCGTATAAAGGCTCCCTACAATCATAAAAACCATAGCGACAGGCTTCGCCATCATGCTGCAAGGGCCTCGAGCCGAATGCGCGTCAATATGTTTTGTTGATATTTACCCGGAGTATTTCCAGTCGGTGCTCTCTCACCTTTCGCTCACCGAGCTTTTTCACCGAGGATTCATCCCACTCCCAAAAATCTTACCTGGGTCAAGCCAATCCATCTGACCGCGGCAAATCATCTCCCGTGTACCCTTGATGGAGGTCGGTGGGCAACTCGGAGTCTGTGAAAATGGATAAATCAAAGGTCAGTGTAGCAGCCCTCCCAAATGCGTCGTGTTCGCAGTTAGTCCCTCCCTCTCGGCCATTTGTCCGCACCTGCCATGCCCGTCTACGTTGGTCTCCTCCACCTGCCCTGCCCATATGTAACCTGTTATTGTAAGTGCTGAATGAGCGAACTTCAAATCTCACTCGACAACGTTTGAGCCGAGCAGCTCATCTCACACTCCTCGACGCATACTCACCTTGACATCATTCATCCCTTTTGTCTGTCTTCCGGCCCAAGATCCATCTCAACAAGTTAAGCATGTCATGCATGAGATGGGGTCCATGTTGAAGCTGTCATTGCGAAAGCAGCCACGGAAGATACATCCCCTCCATGGCATTCGGTCCACAGAATTAAAAAAAAATCCAAAAATCATGGAAGACATTGAGGCCCTCGCAAAGGCCCTCGGCTCAAAGTTCCCGTTCTACAACGAACCGCTGACACGCACCCCGGGCTTCCAGATCCCGCCCCTCAAGACGCTCACCCTCAAATCTCGGCCCCTGGCGAGCCACGCCATCACTTTCTCATGCGATGCCGAGCTCGCCGTCGCCACCGACGACTCGGTCCACGTCTTTCTCCCCGAGTTTCCGACGCCGGAGGAACCGTCATCGACAACCACCAAACCCTCCGCTTCCAAGGACCATGACACCCAGGACGCGGCAGAGAAGGACCCTGTGGGGGTGGCCGCTGCCGCCGCCAACGCCCAGGACGACGGCAAGACGTCCCGCCAGCAGTTCTACACCTACATCCTCCGCATCCCGACCTCCCGGAAGCCCGACCCGCGCATGAACGCCGCGCTCTTCGCCGCTCAGGGCCTCGACGCGCCCACGTACGACGACGACTACGCCGCAACGGCGGCCGGCGGCGGCACCGCCGTCGAGGATTCGTCCTCGGCCTTCGAGGGCGTTGGCTCCGGCACCGTTACGGGCTACGGCGCCTCGTTGAACCAGGTCGTCGCGATCGAGTGGTCGCCCGCGGGCCTGGGCCGGAACCTGCGCGCCGCGCTGGCGGTCATGCTGACGAGCGGCGCGCTGCTCGTTTTCGGCGAGGGCGGTGGCGGCGCCGCCGTGGACCTCGGGGCGCGGATGCGAAACTTCCGCGACTGGCGCATCCTCTGGGGCGTCGGAGCGAACCTGCCGCTCCCCGACGCCGGGAGCGAGGACGGCGCCTACCTGCCGAGGGATAAGGTGAGGTCATTCTCGTGGGCCAGGTATCTAGGCCCCGGACAGGCCTTGATGGCGTACGCGACGGACCAGGAGGAGGTTGTCGTGCTGAGCGTGCAGTATTACCTCCCGAACCGTCTCGATGACGAGTCGGATGCTGCGTCGCACATATGGGAGGTCGAGGAGATTACGAGGTTCGACGCGAGAGGGCCGCACCCTAGTACAAATGTCAGTGTTGCTCAAGACCTCTCTAGACCCTTGGGAGTCGGCTGACAGCACGTAGATCATGGACCCCGATTACATCCCCTACACCTCGGCATTTTCCCTGAAGTGGAGCCCCTGGCTTCACTCGGAGGGCGCGAGGACCGCCATCCTCGCATACTGCGCCAGAAACTACGTCGGCTTCCGCCGGGTCACTATCTCCGGTGACTGGGCGCGAGGCGCGGGCGTGGAGGTTGCCGTTGAGGAAGCGGACCTCACCGGCATCTGCACGAACCTCTTGTCCGACGCCTTTGTCGAGTGGGAGGAAGCCATCTGGGACCGCGACGGGGCCAAGGTCTGCCGGGGCGTCATTGCGTCTCCTTTCAAGGCGCTGCCATTCCAGGTCGTGCTCAACGGGCCGGAGGGTACGGCGAGGGACCCCCATGCCACGAGTGTCTGCAACACAACCTTTCCAGACGATACAACCTCCCTCGATGCCACGAACCCCATCACAAGTAAGCCCCAAGCCACGCCCTTTTCTCAGTCTTCCTGAACTGACAAGTCCCACCCTTTCCCTCTTTGCCAGGCTTGGTGATCCACCCCCCCGACTTATCGAAACAAAGTAACGCGCCCGCCTATTCGCTCGTCCGCCTCTCTGCCACGGCGACGAACGACAACTGGTTCCAGCAGAGCGCCGCCGACCCTTCTTCTCCCGCCGCCGTCGAGGCCCTGCCCCAGTGGGCCGCGACCATCTCCTCGACCGTCAAGCTCTCCGTTCCAGTGGCCATGCTCGGCCGCGGCGCGGGCCCGGCGTTGGCGGGGGACGCCGAGTCCGTCGCCTCGGGCGAGGACGACGACTCGGACGACGACGACTTCGACCTTCCCGAGGACGCTGGCGAACAGATCCACCCGCACCGTGTGCGCATGTGGGGCATGGCCATGTCGCCTGCCGGCGGCATGAGCGCCGTGCTTGTCTCGCAGCACAGCACGCAGAAGCCGGAGAAGACCGTCAAGACCAAGGTCATGTTTGGTGAGCGGTCCGGCGCTGTGATATCGCCGCGGCCGCCGCCGACGACGACCACGACCACGACGGGCAATGCGATGGACGTCGATACGGACGAGAGCGCCGGCCGGGCTAGGGACTGGGGTTCCTGGGCCAGGCAGAGCACCGAAGCCAAGATGTGGGACTGGATGTATGCAGGTGGCCCCGCCGTTCCCGGAACGCTGGGGTTCAGCGAGGGGGCCGGGGCGGGTGACGTCTTGATGCGCAAGAGGTTCGAGGGGGTCAAGAAGAGCCAGCGGTGTGTGTTTTGTCAGACCCCCTTGATGGGCGAGGGCAAGGAGTCCATCTGCGAGCAGGGCCACATCTTTGGTGAGTTTTCTCAACAGCCCCCTTCTCCTTCCCCTTCTGCTACTTTCTGGTCTGCTTGCTTGGAGAGACTGGGCCCGCTGACTCTTTGAACAGCCACCTGCGCGTCCACCGGTCTCGCCATCCTCGCACCGGGCATCTCGAGGGCCTGCGCCGTCTGCGGTCTTCGTTGCCTTGTGGCGAAAGAGGTTGTCAAGATGGCGCAGGAGCATCTGGGCCCCGATGCCAAGGTGGAGGCTTCGGGGGAGATGTGCGGCGGATGCGGGGGCAAATTTGTGGTATGAGCGAATCATACATCAACGTAGGAGATGGGCATGTTGCGAAGACGGATAGCATCGGCATCGGAAAGAAGAACATACTTTCCCGTCATCGTCCCGAGACTTTCCAGGTGATGGGCGAGTTTCAGACGGAGAAGTGCAATGTGCGGTGGCGTGAGCTAATCGTTGTATGGCGGGATCATGTCCCTTGCTCAGTCTTTGCCGATACCGGGAGCCTTGTGAATGCCGTCCTGGAAGCACCCGATCCCGCCATCGTAGGCCCAGACGCACTCGGCTGGGAAAGGGGAGAAATAAACATTTTGTCAGGAAAGGCTCTTGTGAACTAGCGCAGGGATATTGGATCTGCAAGAGAAGAACCATGTGTGTGCGTGTGTGCGTGTGCGTGTGTGTGTGTGCTATAGAGAGAAGGGGGGCACTTGCAGAGGTTGATCTTGGTGGCCCGACGCTTACAACACCCCCTTGTCCTTGCACCCGCACTCCATCATGAGAGTGTCCGTCTTCGCGAGCTTGCATTCGGTGCATCGGGGAAGTCACCACAGTTTTTAGTAGCTGCACGTGCCAATGGTCTGAGAAGAGGGAGAGAGAGAGAGAGATGGAAAGAGAGGAAACAATATCCAATGCTGGACAGCAATCTCGAAAAAAGAATGTTGAAGAACAAGTATCCGGGGAACGGGTCCATGTTTTATATACTTGGAACAACGGGAGCCCAAGGCGGCCCCCTCGACACACCCTCCCACATGATCAGGCTGCCGGAGTCGCGCAAAAGAGAATTCGAGTCAAGCAAAAAATGCCCAGCATACAGGGATGGCGGCCTTTCGATTTTAAGCGTATCCGGGAGGGACCGCAGATCTGCGGCTTGCAGATGGCAAGGCCTCCCTTACTTGCGTTTTCGTGGGAGGGGGGGAACCAAGATGCCGAGATTTCATGTATTTCTTCCGACCTGGAAAAAAAAACTTGAAGCTGGGTGAATGTAATGAATGTGGGCAAAACATCCCTCCCTCTTGTAAGGCGCCACAAGCCTCCGAGGATACAACCGAGTTCATAGACGATTGCAGAAACTACAAATTGAGTATCGAAATCTTCTTGTATTCATTCCTCTAGACATAATAATAGCTCGGCGGCATACCTAGGCAGATGGACCCGCTGTCTTCTGGCTCGCATCTCTTCTCATAAACCCTACCTCGCAACTCATACAGGCAGCTACCCAACGTAGCGGATTTCGGTGTACAGTGCAACAACCTGGAGAAGATCATATACGTTTGTTATATATATATATACACATACAGAGAAGGGAGAAGAATCCCTTCAGAATACAAGACATTATGAGAATGAGACTTTATCGCGTAAACGCTCGATCAAATGGGGTTCCAACCCGTTAAAAAATGAAACAATCAATAAAACAATCATGGCATGCAGCGAGCGTCTTAGCCAGCAACGCCGGTGGCGGGGTACCCTGTTCAATAGTGTCAGTGGTTGGGCGAGAGATCTGAAAGTATATGACAACTTACACCAAGAACACGTAGCAATGATGGCATACAGACAGATGAGCTGCAGCCCCTCGAGCCAATGGCTCTTGCCGTCACCAATCAGGTAATTGACCAACAAGACGGCGACAAACAGCACAGCAACCTGGAATAGGTCGAAACTGAGTGTCATTTCGTCGTTGCCCATGCCCCATCCGATAATCACCAACAGGGGGATCAGGAACAGCGAAACCTGCATACTGGAGCCGACGGCTACACCAATGGCAAGATCCATCTTATCCTTGATGGCGACCGTGACAGCGGTGGCGTGCTCAGCCGCATTACCAACGATGGGCAAAAGAATAAGACCGACGAATTCCTCGCTGATGCCACCCTGCTTGGTAACGTAGTCAATGGAGCTGACCATAGCCTCGGCGCAAAATGCGATCAAGACGGTGGCAATGGTGAGAGTACCGACGGCCACGAAGAAGTGCAGCTGGGGCTCCTCCTCCTCGTCCTCGTCCTCGTCCTCGTGACGCTGCATCATGATCCGGCTGAGTTCCCGACGGTCATCCTCGGCATCGTGGCGGACACCGGTCTGTGCCATGCGTGCTCCAGTACCGGCCAAACCACGGGCAAGGGCGCCATCCTTTAGGCCACCGCGGCTCCACGGCTTGGCGGCGACCTTTTGCGATTCTTCGTTGAAGACGGCGTTGTGCGTCTTGAGCTGGAAGAAGAGGTAGGAAGCGTAAATGATGAGGAGAATTACGGCGGTGCCGCGCGAAAGAGCGGCAACATGGATGGGGTTGTCGGTATGGTCATTCTTGTCGAAGACGGTGGGGACGATGACGGAGGCGACGGCTATGAAGAGGAGGGAGGCGGCAGTCTGTGCGACGGTGGTGTTGAAGTATTGCTCGGGTCGGTTGAGCCCACCAAAGAAGAAGCAGAAGCCCATGACGAGCAACAAGTTGGAGAGGACGGATCCGATGAGCGAGGTCTGCACGATCAAGACCTTGCCCTCGACCAAGGCGAGAATGGCGACGATAAGCTCGACGGCGTTTCCAAAGGTTGCGTTGAGGAGACCTCCCAAGGTCTCGCCGGTTCTCAGTGCGATCTCTTCGGTGGCGAAACCCAGCATGGCTGCCAGAGGGATGATGGCGATGAAGTTGACGACGAAGACGGCGATCTTGTTAACAGAACCGAGGTAGCTGATGGCGATGCCGACGGGGGCAGCCAATATCAAGATGTTGATATAGGAGCTGAGCAGGGTGCGTTGCAGCTGGTTGGCGACCGTAAAGGGCGTTTTTGGGCTCACGTGTCTGATCAAGCCCGACTTCTGCTTCTTGGGCTTTTCCCTTTCCTCCTCTCGCGAGACGCCTTCGTCCTGGGCAGGTTCGGACTTGCGATTCCTCAAGACGGCGCCGTCATCGGGCTTGTTTTCGTAGATGGTCTCGCCGCTTCCACTACCCGACCTCGCCTCGTTCCCCAAGCTGTTGCGCACGACGTCGGAATCCCTGGGAGTCGGTTCGCTCTGGACGTGGTGTATCGTATCGTCGGATTCTGTTCCTTCGGGAACAGTTTCGCGCTGGGCCTCGAGGTTGGCGCCGTCCCAGGTGGACCGCTTACTGGGGCGGTTATCCCACGATACATGACGAAAGGGGTTCCATGTCTGCTCCTGACTCCGGCGGCTAAGGCCGTGCGCTTTGCGCTTGATATCGAAGTGGTTGACTGAACCGTTTAAATTCGGCATGGTCAGCAAATGTCGGCAGCGTTTTAACGCTGAGAGATGGAAGAGAGGGTAAGAAAAAAAAAAGGGCCAAGTTCGTGAGTGAAAGGTGCGGTATGATGAGTGTGAATGGATCTGCAAGTGAGATGGGACAATGACGTGAAACTGGCTTTGTGGAGCACCGGTGGGCACAACCAGGGAAGGGATGAGAGGGACTAGGTAGGGGGGCGGATGAGGGTTGGTGTCGACGGTCGGGCAGGTGATGGAGGGAGGAGGTGGGTCAGAGTGGTGTAGCCTAGCAAAGGGTATCTCGCATGTTGGGATAATAATAGTAATAATACTAATTTAAAAGAAGAAGAAAAAAGGGAGAAGGGAGGGTTGAGAAAAAAAAACAAATAGTGGGAATTGGGAATATCAGAGTGGTGATATGGGAAACAGAGATGGGTGGGAGTGTTTTGAGCGTCTTGTTTTTCGTTTGCCGCCAAGAGACGATGCAACGGTAACGGGGATAAGGGGGAGAGGGGGGGTGGATGGGCAATAAGCTAGGGAGCTGGGGACTCTACTATAGTAGGTAGGTACTCACAGGTGTTCATGCCGATTAGCCAACGGCAATGACGAAAGCCTGCCTACCTAGGTAGGTTGGCTAGCTGGGCTGGTGGGTTGGTCGTGTTGGAGGGGATGCTTGTGCTTGTGCTCAGTGTCCCAAGATCGGATCGCTTCAGATCAGCGCCAAGGTGTTGAGACGAAACGCGAACCGAGCTGTGATGCCGGGGTCTTGGTATCGTCCTTGACTCCGGTATCCCTTGTATCGATGACTTTGGTGCGTGTTGCGCAGAGAAGTGAGTGCCTAGTGAGCTGGTGTATATTGGTCGTGATTGCTGTCGTCTCTTATGGCGGAGGTGCCGCGGCGCGACTGTCGACAGGCTACGGAGGAGAGGGAAGAGAGAGGCCTCCTTGGCGATGTGTATATCCGTACGGATACCCGTTGTTGGGCAGTGCGCCGGAAATGAGACGGGGACCCCGAGTTGCTGCGGTGCAAGCCTTTGCCAAGAAGGGAGTAGGGGAGAGACGGTTCGACGTGCGAGCGCGGAAGCGGTTACCGCCGTCAGGCCGGTCAGGGAGGCAGAGAAACGAGACACACGTCAACGACGACGACGACTGATTGGGGCGGGTTGGGCTGGATTCGCGACGGCGGCTGTATCGACGAAGTAACGTGTATGCAGCTCAGGAGGCAGTGCTGGAAAAACCAAAAAACAAACGAAAAAAGTGGGAGCAGACGAGCAGGTACGAGTCGTGTCGTGCGTGTAGTCGTGTCTTATTGACAGACTAGGCAAGCTTTGTTGTTGGCTTTGTCAGTCAGTCAAACTGCTCAACCTGAGGATGAAAAGGCGACGGGTTCGAGCTGGCGCAGAGAGGGATTGATGATGGATGAAAGAAAGAAAGAAAGGGAGAAGGGGGAGAGAGATGGATGAATGAAAGAGGGAATATGAAAAGAGCTTTCTTTCTTTACATGCTCATTATACGCCCCCTTTGGCACGTCAGTGAGTGGCCAATGGGTCGTGACTCGTCGCTAGGTAGTGTAATTTAACTACCCAGGTACACTACCGAAGATCCCTCTCTCACTCCCACTCTCCTTCTCTTTCGCTTTCTCCCCCCTTCCGGATGACGATGACAGAACGCACATTACGGGGACATGTACTCGTCGGGCCTCTCGGATGGTTTCAGGGAGCAGGACAGGCGGACAGACAGACAAGCCTGCAGACATACGTCAGCTGCATCGTGTTGCTGGCGCTATGCTGCCCAAAATGAAGCTTCGG
Source organism: Colletotrichum echinochloae (assembly GCA_016618095.1). NCBI lineage: Eukaryota > Fungi > Ascomycota > Sordariomycetes > Glomerellales > Glomerellaceae > Colletotrichum > Colletotrichum echinochloae. The sequence goes on from JADEZT010000008.1 coordinate 2,098,925, forward strand.
GTAAGTTGTACCTACAGTAAGTACTTATGCACGCATCACGCTAATTTCACACAAATATACCTAGGTAAGAAGGCAGTGCAGTTCTTCTTCTGCGTAAAGCGGGATAGTCCGTCCTTTCATTGACAAATGACGGGTACCCCCCTCCTTTGTTCCCCATCCGTCAGATAAGAGATGGAGAAGGTCCAACAGCACTGAGGTACACAAACATAGGTACGAAGGACGTCGAGACGGCCATGTCGTCAGCGATCCCTGGGTGACGTGCCAAGCCGAAGCCACATGCCACAACAGAGACACACACACACACCAACAGAACAAAACAAGCTTCTGCCAAGGCAGTACTACAGGTGCCTAGGCAAAAGTCGATTCCCTGCCAAGGCGGTAAGGAGGACCGATGCCTTGGCTATTGCTTGTCTGCTGCTTCTTCTTCTTCTTCAAAAATCAGTTGTGACGCTGTCATGCATCTTCGCCTCGGTTGCCTTCCACTCCCGTTCCGTTGGCGCTAAGTCCTGTTACGGTGTGCATCAACCTCTCCACCCCTCCAAAAAAAAAAAATTGTGTGTCTAGTACTGTACCATGACATCAGGCCCTTCCCTACACATAGTACCTTTCCCTCACCATCGCAACACCGTCTCGAATCAGGCCGTAGCCGGGTGCCGGCCTCACGCATTGACAAGCACCTAACCCACGTCTGGCCCAAAGTCTCGGCCGAGTGTTCGCCTCTCTGTCTGGGGGCGCAGCCTCTGTAGCTTTCTGTCAGAGCCCACACTACCCGATTGACCCAGCACACTTTCTTCTCTCTCTCTCTCTCTCTCTCTCTCTCTCTCTCTCTTTCGGGCGCGAAATGACTGCCTTATTGGACCTGCGCCTGTTCGGCCCCGGGCCCGCCACGCACACACACACACACACACACACACACACATTTGTAACTGTGACTTTATTTTTATTTTTAATTCTGTCTTCCGTGAGCTTATTCCGACAGCCTCTCCACCTCTCTGTGGATCCCAACTCAGCAATCATCGTGTGGCTGAGATGCTGGGATGACTGAGATGCACCACCAACCTGCCGACCCGCCACCACCTATTGTAGACACAACTGCCTTATACTATCAGTCTTCAAAATCCAACCATGAATCAGAAATTCACCTTGGTGCTCGCCGTCTTCCCCGCGTGCCCATGCTGTCAGAACAAAACGCCACCAGACCAGCTCCAACCTGCTGCGCCCGCCTCACTGCGGCGTTGATGAGGCGCCCCCCCCCCGTGCCACTAACATCCCCGTTTCGTTTGCTAAGCCACACCCGTCCAGCGTAGTCCCCCCCCTGCTTCACACCTATCAACCCTTCATACATACGTGTTACACGGCATCACCCGTCCGTTCTGGCATGTTCATCAGCATCGTAAATCGTTTGACGTAGGAACAATTCAACCCCCTGTTCAACCCAAAGGTATTCCGATACATGCCCCGCAACAACGGCTTTTCTGACTCTCACTCCCTCTCCCTCCGAGAGCCCCCGCACCCGAGCCCGAGCCCGTCCTGCACACTCGCCCTCCTGAGGAACTGCATCCCCGCCGCCGGGCTGCTCATCAGGCTCCGGGGCCCGGGACTCGGGCTCCCCCCTAGCCCCCGCAGCCCCTCCGCCCCTCCTAACCCCGCCCCCGACGAATGCAGGTCCCCCAGCACCCCGGCCGGCAGCCCCAGCGTCGGGATGCTCGCCTCCGGCACCGCCTCCAGCCCCATCGTCGTCGGCCTCATCGACCCCGGCGTCGTCATCGCACCCGGCGGGCCCCTCTCCAGCGTCTCCTTGTAAAACCCCTCCAGTCCCGCCTTGTCGCTGCAGAACGCGTCCAGCTGCTCCAGTAGCGACATCGGGTCCGCCGCCGCCGCCGCCCCCAACCCGGACCCGCCGCCGCCTGCTATCCCCGTTGAGCTGTTGCCCCCCCCAGACTTCATGTCCGAAGCCCGCACCGCTGGGCTCCCGCCCGCGTAGAGGACGGGCTTCACCATCGGGCTGTTCACCGGCGTCTGCTCCGAGATGCCAAACGGCGTGTACGACCCGACCGGTATGATCCTCCCGCCGCGCTCCGCCGCGTTGTTGTTGGCCTCCCGCATGTCCTTGAGCTCCTTCTCCCGCGCCGCGGAGGCGCGGTTGCTAAACAGCCTGTTGGCCAGCACCAAGAAGTTCCCATCGTCCATGATCTCGGCGAGCAGCACCCCGGACCGGTGGATGTACTGCGAGTACTTGAAGTCCGGCCGCCCCCACGAGTAGCTGACCTCGACGTCCCGCGGGAAGTTGGACGCCGCCTCCATGTCGAGCACGAAGTCGAGCTTGCGCAGGATCGCCTTTTGGTAAAAGTGCTTGCCCGGCGCCGTCTGCGGCGCCAGCGAGTTGGGCTCGTAGTACGTCACCGGCTGCTGGCTCGGCGGCGGCACCGACAGCTTGATGACGTACGGCCGCCGGAACGGGTTCACTTCCGTGATGGAGCACGCCTCCCTGATGGGCACCTCGACGAGCCGGAGCCCGTACGACGCCGCCTCCCTGGCCCACCCCTCGACGACGTCCTCGATGAGCTTCGCCGTCACGTTCATCCAGTCGATGCGGATGTGGTAGCAGTTGTCCGGGTTGTGCAGCCGGTCGTAATGCAGGTCCACGCGCTCGGGGCGGTACGACCGCTTGCGGTGGTCCACGTCGTACTTGATGACCTTGCTGAGCACCACCTTGGGCATTTTCTTGTTGTTGCCGTTGCTGTTGCTGCTGTTGAGCATGGCAGAGTGCGCCGTCGGCGTCGTCGACCCCGACGTGGGCGAGTTCCCCTCGTTGATCGACGTCGGCCGCGACATCATGTTCGGCCGCGGCGAGTCGCGCGGCATGTTCTCCGACATGGGCGTCGACGGCACCGACACGTCGCGCCGGCGCGCGTTGAACCAGCTTGGCGGGTGCGGCTTCGCGTACTCGCTGGCGATGGAGTAAAAGTACTGCCCGTCCCTGAACGCGTGACGCCTCTCCACGTGCTCGAACAACCCGCCCCGGTCCTTCTTGTCGTCCGACCTGTCGTATGTCTTGACCATGAGCATGTTGCCCAGCTGCTCCGCCTCCTCGCGGCTGTCCAAGTCCTCAAAGTTGTCCATGAGCCACGTCGTCATGTCGGACCCGATGAAGCAGTTGTAGTGCAGCCGCAGGTGCCACCTCCGGTTCTGGAGCTTGACCCCGCCGTTCTCGACGGGCTGCTGTATCGCCTCGGCCAGCGCCGCGAGGTTCAGGTTCGACTTGCGGAAGCGCTCCCGGCTCGATACGAGCTGCCCCCTGCGGTTCTCGCCGATGCCCTCCACCAACGGCAGGTTGTCGACCTCCGCCGCGATGACCACGGACGGGTCTTCCGTCTTGTACACAATGTCCAGCGGGTTGGGGTCCCGCTTCGACTTGGCCGTCTGGTACCTGCGCTCGGACGGCGGTATGTACCGGTGCTTCTGCCAGGACAGCGACAGCCTCCTGATGCCCTCCAGCCGAACCTCCTCGGCGTTGTCGCCGGCCTGGTTCCTGGGCACCGCCGACGACGGGGACACCATCGGGATGAGCACGAACCGCGTCCGCCAGAACCGGAGGTTCTCCGTCATCTCGTCGTGGTGGCCCGCGAGGTATGAGTCGATGTAGTTCCAGTTCCTCTCCGGCCTCGGCGTCGATATGTCCACCTCCTGCGTGCGGTACCCGCTGTCCATCAGGGTCCGGATGGCCGGGCGGTACAGCGGGCCCGAGCTGGAGCCGCCCCCAATGGTCGACTCGGCCGGCTTCCGTACGTAGATGTTCACCTCGACCTCTGTGCCGTTGACGCACGAGAGCTGGTGGATCGTGTTGCCCACCGACAGGAAGACGCTCGTGCCGTCCTCCATCGCCTGGTCACGCGAGAAGATTTCGGCGATCCGCAGCAGCCGCTGGCCAAAGGCCTTCGCGACGGCCGGGCCGACGACGACCTGGAAGCCCTGAGAGAAGCGCAGGCTGATGAGCTCGCGCAGGAAGTCCTCCCTCGACTTCGTCTCCTCGGCGAGCTCGTCGTCGGCGTTCTGCGCGATCACGTAGGGCTGCCTCTGGTACTCCATGTCAAACTGGGATTTCGTGGGGAAGTATTCCGTTGTCAGCGGCACGGCGGCCGGACAGCAGAGCGCCTTCCACTTCATGACCTTCATCTCCGACGTCCGCGGGAACACGTGCTGCCACCGGCTGTAGAGCACGGTATCGTCGACCTTGTTCCGGTCCGGGTTGGACGGGTTCAGCACCGTGAGCCAGGGCGATATCGCCGTAGTCGGCGACAACGTGGACGGCAGCTCGGGCATGGCACCGGCCCGCAGCTTGCTGTTGAACATCTTGGTGTTGTCGTCCTCGGCCCTCAGGACGTGCGAGTTCCTCTGGTCGGGATCCTCGCGGATGTGGTCCTTGCGCGCAAGCGACGACGGCAGGATCGAACCGTACCGGTGCTGCTGGCTCAGTAAGCTCTCGCCCCTGCGCGACGATTTGGGAGTGATGGGTATGCTCGGCGTGGACGGCAGGTCCTTGAGCGTGTCCCGCGAGCTCGACCGGAACAGCTGGGGCGAGAGCGACGACATGGCCGCCGGCTTGATGATCTGTGGAGACGAGGGCCGCGGCCGCGTCGCCATGGTCAGCGGCGACGCGGAGCTCTGTGCGCCGCTCTGCTCGGTCGAGGCCTTGACCGTCTCGAAGCTGGCCTCGGCAGCCACGACCTTGGGCGCCGCGACGCCGAACCCCCGCAGGCCGAGGCTGATCTGCCGAATGAACTTGGGCGCCTTGGGCGGCGAGGTCACCGACGACATCCTGGACGTCGCGCTCTGGGAGTCGGGCGTGGATAAAGAGGCGGCTGGGGAGGCCGTCGGCCCGCCAGCGAGATTCGCCATCGACGGCGGGCGGCTCCCGGCTTTCCGCGCAGAGGCGATGATTTCGGCCTTCTCGGACTCGGCAATGTTGACGGACAGCTTTCTTCCGGCGGCGGCGACGGCCGCGAGGCCCTGGCTCGTCGCCATCTTCTTCTCCGGCAGCGACGTTCCGAACAAGCCCGTGTCCTCCATCAGCTGCCGCCTCGTCGTCTCCTCGAGGTCGCGCGACACCCTGGCGTGCGCGGGGCGTCGCGTCTTGGGCAGCCGCGCTCTCGTCTCGTCGTACTCTTGCAGCTGCTTCCACAGCGACTTCTCGCCCGGTTTGACAAGCCGGTCCGGCACGAATTTCTGGAACCCGTAGACGTGGTCGACGAGCGTGTCCGGGTGGCGCTTCATGGGGATCACGGCGATCTCGCCCGTGCCCAGCCGCGACCGCTGCGAGGAGCTCTTGGGATCGGTCGTGGCGATGGGGAACAGCGGGTCGGCCTGCAGCGGCGTCGTCTCGATCTCGTTGGTCTCGAGGACGCTCCGCATCTGAAGGTCGTACATGCGCGCGCGGATGGCGAAGTCGTCGCCCTCGTCCTCCTCCGTCTGATCGGACGCCGAGATGGCGATGCCTTGATACGACAGCGCCTCCTCGGACGTGCCGGTCCAATACGAGACGTGCAGCCACTGCGGCAGCGCGTAAGACCACTCGTCCGGCGGGTTCGCCAGGTTGTTGATGCGGTGGGCGAGGTCCAGCCCCTTGGTCGGGGACAGCGACTCGGACAGCGACTGGTAGCTGCCGATGATGGGCGTGGCCTGCTGCTTCGGCGTGCTCTCGCGGCTCCGTACGGACCTCGACCTCGATAGGCCATGCGAGCCTTCCGACGTCTGAGGGGTGCGGTACCGGAACAGCGGGACGGAGTGGAGGGGCATCTTGGGGACGCAGATGAGGTCGATGCCGATGCCGTTCCCGACAAGGGCCTCGGTCGTCCGGCGGAGGGACTCGTACTCGACCTCGAACACGCCGGAGCCGGGACTGATGACGGCGATGGAGATGCCGGTGCGCATGAGGTCGCGGTCGACGTAATCGTGCGCGAACTGCGACGACGCGAGGTTGATGGCCTCGAGGAAGTTGCCGTGCATGGCCAGCGACGACTCGGCCTTGACCCTGTTTGACGCGACGCCCTTGCCGCCCGTGTCCTCGGCCAGCGGCACGAAGGCGCTGCCGGGCTGCTGGTGGTGCAGGCTGATGTCCCGCCGGAAGAAGTTGAACTCGCGCTTCAGCTGGTACAGAATCGTCGTCCACTCTCCGCTCGCCATGTCGCTCACGACGACGCGGTAAAAGTCCTTGTAGGGCCTGCGCTCGCCCGAGATCTGGGTGCCCGTGTAGTAGTCCCCGTGCAGCGTGTTGCCCGCCAGCTCCGTCGCCAGGCCCGTGTCGTACTCCACTCTCGCGAACAGCACGATGCTCACGAGATGCTTCGCTTTCAGTTTCGCCCACTTCTTGAACAGCGCCGGCAGGAACCCGTTGACGACCTTGTTGAAGAGTATCTCACCAGAGCCTTCCGAGTCGAAATCCCACATCTCCCGCGCCATCTGTATAAACAGCACGTAGCGCGCCGACTCGCTGCGGAAGATGGGCCTCGTGTTCCTCGTGAAGAAGGCGGAATGTGTCTTGCGCCCATCCACAAAGACGGCCGAGACCTGGGCCTTGATGGTGCCCATGAAGAGTATCGACTGGCCTTTGTACACCGTCCTCTCGGTCAGCTCGCCGATGGCAAGCCGCCACATGTCGGAGCGCGAGAGGTACTGGTCCTTGAACAAGAGTTCGACGTGGGAGGCGGCCGTCGCGGGGCTGTCGGCGTCGACGGGCGTCAGGAGCACCTGCGTGCCCTTCTTCATGCCGAAAGCGTCGGCGATGTGCTTGACGACGTAGATGTCCACGTTCGGCAAGCGGCTCCTGAGCTCCTTGGACATCTCCTTGGCGACGAAGAAGTACTTCCTTCCCAGCGCCGTACCCTCGGCGCTTGTGTTGTCTCCCTGTGGGGTTCCGGCTCCGGTCCCATTGCCGCCGGAAGCGTTGCCGCTGCGGGCCGCATGGTCCTTGTTGGCCGTCTTATCGGCCTCGGTCTTGATTACGGTGATGGCCACCAGGCTGCCGGGCTTGACGTCGCCCTTGACCAGATCCGGGCTCAGGAGGACTTCGTCCCGCGAGTAGCCTTCATTGACGGTGACGGTGCACCTCCGCTCGAGGCGGCGCTGCTTGACGGAGCTGGACGAGTTGTCGCCCCGGATGGTGGATGCGCTGGAGACGGTGTCGGGAGACCGCGGCGAGTCAACGGAGGATGTGACCGACGGCGGCTCGAGGCTGCTCCGACTGAACTGTCGAAGGTGGGACGGCCAGTTCGGTCCCTTGCGCAAGGAGTGGACTGCGCTGGCATTGCGAGGCATCGTTGGCCAAAGAAGGAGGGGTGTGTTGGGTGTAGTTCGTTGCGCCGGGTGAGGGGGCTCGTCAAGATGGGCGCCCACGGTGGTGTCGCAGTAGCATTTCGGGGTTTTGCTCTGGTTTCTATGGGATCGTTTTGTTTCGTGCGCGACGGTTGGTCGGGGCGATTGCTTGTTGTTGATGAGAAGCCTTATCGATTCAGTAGTGGTGGTGGTGGTGGCGGTGGTGTGGTGCATCATTGCTGCTGCAGCTCAGTCGTGACGGCAGAATTGTGGACGGCAAGCTGCCACCACACCGCCTTTCTCTTTCAGGCATTTCCCCGGATTCTTCTGAACATTGGCGTGTTTGGTCTCACCTAAGGACCCTACCTACGTCCTAACACTACATAGGTACCTACCTAGGTACCTAGGTACAGTCTGTTGCGTTGGTAGCATTAGAAACCTATTTTTCTATCTATATATTAGCAACCTACTAATATAACCTTATAAAAAACTACGCTTTTTAGCTAGTAGATTTAGAAATTTATATATCTAAATATTAAGCAGTCTCTTTTTTAAAGTTACCTATCACTAATACTACTAATACTAAAAGTAAGGCTATTTAAACTTATATAAGGCTCTTTATTAATTAATTTATTAGTAATTGATACTTCTTAGTTTTCTTATTATTTTGATTAAAAAATTATATAGACTATATTAATATATAATTTTATTATTTATTATTATAATATATAAAAGTAAATAAGTTTTAAAGTTTATAATATTCTTATTTTAAAAACTTATATAAAGCTTTTTTTTCTATTAATTTATTAGTTAATTAATAGAATTTTAAATTCTATTATTTTCGAGAAATACTACAAAGTTTACCTTAAGAAATAGCTTAATAGAAATAAGAATAAGCTAGTTAAGCTTCTCTAAGTTTTAAAGTCTATAATATTCTTATTATTATTACTACTCTTAATTAGATAAAATAAAAGCTTTAATTAAATAAAATAAAAGATTATATATCTAATTAAATAAATATAATAGTATTAAAGCTAAATAAAAATAAATAAAAAAGATAGTATAAATACTAAAGACTTTAGAAAATAAAATAGATATTAAGATTATTAAATAAATAAGCTATAGTTTATATATAATCTAATAATAATAATATTGATATAGAGTAATAAAAGAAGTAAAAATATATACTTTAAGTAAAATAAGTTATATAAAGTTAGAAGTATAATAACTATAAAAATTATTAAAGCGTTTTATATATTATAATAATCTTAGCTTTAAAGAAATATAAAATTTCTTTTTTAAATAATATATTATTAATATCTACAAGTTAATAATTAACTAGTAGCTCTAAAATATTAGATAGTTATTAAGATCTATTTATATTATTATTACTTAGAGAGATAAAAACTTATAGTATACCTAGGTATATACTATCTATTAATACTACTTAGAGTAATTAATCTTTATTAATGAATGAAATATAAATAAATAAATAAGTATTTAAAAAATAGGTTAGGTATTAAAAAGCCTAGTACCTTATCATAAGAATAAACTTAAACATAAGTAGTAATATTAGATCTTACTAGCTCTTGTAGTAAATAAGATCTTTAATATATTAATATACCTAGGTATAACTAATAATAATAGATTTATAATATAGATATAAGAGAAAGTATTACTTAAGTATAGTACCTTTTTTATAGTAAAGTTAGTTATTATCATAAATAATACTAGTTTTTATTATTAATAAAATATTTAAGAGGTATATAAATTAGTTAGTATATACCTATTATATTTATTACTATACTTACCTAACTTTAACTCTATTAAAAAGATATTTAGTAACCTTAAGAAGCTTCTTTATAAGTAATATTATATTAAAAATAGAGATATAGAGAATATATAAGACTTTAAAGAGCTATATGATAACTATATAATAAAGGTTAGCTATAAAATAAAATAAATAAAGAGCTACTTTTACTATTCTTTAATTAACTTTAATAAAATATAATATATATTTAATAATAAAAGATTATATTAGTATTATAAGTAAGGTTAATCAACTAAGTAGGCAAAGTAGTTATATATTGATAATAAACAAAAGAGGAGGAATTTACCAGCATTTGCTAGCGCTGCTGAAAGAAGTGAGGCAGCTGTAGAAGGAGGGATGTCACGTGATATGGAAGTCACGTGATATCAGCACGGCCCCACCGCTGTTCCAGTGGATCCATTACATCCTCAATACTAGTAACTATCTAAAGTAGTAGTATTCCTCTATAGCAGCCCAGCTACTATATAAATCTAGCTTTTTACTAAAAAGCTTAAAAACATAATAAAAATCTAAATCTAAAAGTATTATAATACTTTAAATCTATATAACCTATTATATAGCTTATAAAACCTATCCTTCTATTCTAATTACTACTATCTTATTACTAACTAGCTTCTCTAATAACTTATTTAGTACTAATTTAGTAAATCTATCTACTAGGTTATTAGTCTTCTTAATCTATTATATCTTATAGACTTCCTATCTCTTATATAACTACCTAAGGGCTATGATATCTATTATAAGTTACTTCTTTTTTATAATACCTAATTTAATAAGGTATTTATATAAGAAGCATAAATCTATATATAAAATATTTAGAATTACTAGTATCTTTATCTAGTTTATTACTTATTAGAGAGTAGTTATAATAGTATATACTATATCTATTATAGCTACTATTCTATATATCTTACTTACTAGTATACTATAGGTAATATACTTATACTTTATTAAGCTAAAGTATATAATACTTTTAATAATATTAAAGTAGTTACTAGTATTATTATTACTAGTTTTCTTAGTAGTAAGGATAATAAGGAAGCTTAATTATAATATAAAATTCTTATTATTTATAAAAAACCTATCTATAAAGATAAATAGCTTTACTATAGTAAGGTTAATAAGGTAGAAAGTTAGACCTTAATTAAGGTTATTAATCTATTAAGTAATTTAATAGTTTAAAGCTATAATATCTTCTTTAGTTAGAGCTTAATACTATATAGTAATAGAGTAGTTAAAGTATACTTCTAGCTAATAAACTAATATAATATAGGCTTCTTAAGCCTATTATTTAATATACTGTTTAAGAGCCTTAGGGGTAGTACTATTAATAGGTTATAGCTTCTTACTTTAGCCTTTCTACTTAAGGACTAGCTTTCTATGACTAGTTAAAGAGATAACTCCTCTATTAAACATAAGTAGGTTATTAATAGTTAGTCTCTTCTTTAGTTTAGCTATAAAGTCTACCTTAATTAGCTTCTTATCCTTATATATAGTAAATTAGTTATCTAAAAGGCTAAGTATATTATTAGTTTATATACTAATAACTATAAAATCTAGATTTACTATTAAGGAGATAAGTAAGTATAGGTTATATATTAATAATTCTATCTAGAGCTTTTCTCTATAGTAGGTATTATATATTACCTACTAGTAAGTACCTACCTCTATAATACTATATAGAGGTTAGATTATCTATATAATAGTCTCTTTAAGGTAGAAATACTAGATTTATAGTAATAGATATATAAGAATTATTTAAGCTAGCTAGGTAGTAGACTATAGATATACTTAAGTAATATCTCTTAGCTATAGCTAAAATCTATAAAGTTATATTAGTAGTATAGTAAGAGCTAGAATAAGTTACTAGCTAGCCCTTTAGATAGTTAGTAATTAAGTTAGAATAGCCTTCTTTCTATTATTAGTATACCCTTATATAATAAGATAGAACTTTTTATAAGGTACTTTATTCTTACTTTTAACCTTATTAATTATTCTAGGCTTAAAGATTTATATACTAGTATACTCTATTTTATTATATATAATAAAGTAAAATATATTATAAGTAAGAAGGGCCTTAACCTTAAGCTTATTAGAGTATTTAAAAGGGTTACTAAGGGTAGTAATAATACCCTTTTTATATAGTTTAATTACTAGTAGTTAGTCTACTTCTTCTTTTATAAACAAGAAGGTAGTAGCTAATAAAGTATTAGCTATATAGTAAGTTATAGTTAACTACTACCTAGTCTTATTAAAGAAGTAGTACTTATAAGGGTAGCCTCTACCTCTTTTTAATAGGTTTAGATTAATAATAATAGTACCTTATTTATTATTAATAATTATAGTAACTAGCTTATCTTTATTATTATTATTAATCTCTAGAGAACCCTAGTTAACTACTTTAATTAGTAATATATTAATAAGCTACTCTTAGTCTCTTATATTATTATTAGAAGGGTTATAATAGTATAGTTTAGCTATAGTATATCTAAAAGTTTATAAGCTATAGAAGAGGTTAATAATATATTTAATCTTATTAATACTAATAAGTTAAAAAGGGCCTTACTAGCTACTTTTTTTATACCACACACAGACCTTAGACTACAAGAGTAGTACTAGAGTTAATAATATATTACAGCTATTATATATTCTAACTACTTTATTAACTTACTATTTTATATAGATTTAGTAAACTACTTCTACTACTTTTCTAACTACTTTAGCTCTCTTAGTTATAGTTAGTAATAAAGATAAATTATCTATTATCTATAAGTATATAATAAAAACAAGGAGGGTTAGAATAAGGCTATTAAAGCTAGTAGTATTATTAATAGTCTTAATAGTAAGTTAGAGAGTAACTTCTAATAAGATACCCTTATTATAAAGTATCTTATAGACTTACTACAAAGAAGCATAGTATCTTTCTACCTTACTAATACTATAGTATACTTTAATAGGTACTTCTTTTACCTTAATTAATAGTAATTAAGTAAACTTCTTAAATTTAAAAGAGTAGAAGTTAAGGCTAGTATCTATAACTATCTAGTCTAGCAAGCTAAGATATATATTAATCTAATATATATATAGAGCTTTCCATATATATTCTATAGTAATAGAGTTAAGAAAGTAGGCTACTTAAAATAATATAGTAGTATTAATAATATATAAGGTAGAGTAGTTTCTATTAAGGTAAACTATATTAATAATAATCTTATAGTTAAAATTATAGTTATTATTTCTTAAAGCAAACTTAAAGTAACTAAGTAACTTTCTATTTATTTAGTAATAGTAGTAAAGTTTTATTAATTACTCTAAAGTAGTAATTTTAATATTATTACTAGACTATATTAGTACCTTATAAAGTCTATAGACTAACAGATAGCTAAATTATTAGTAGACTTTTTATAATTTAGTATTTATGAGATAGTACTAGGCTATACTTTGCGCGGGCTACTCTAATAGCATCTACGCATAGCCCTATTTATAAATAACAAGCACAATAGTTTTTTCTTAAACAAGCTTATTTATTAGGTTATTAAAGTATATACTATTATAGTCTATATCTATAAGGTATAAGAGAAATAGTATATTTATTAGTATTATATAGAATATAAGAATACCTAATAGTATTAGGATATTAATAGTACCTTTTAAAACAAAGTACTTACTATTGCTAAATCAAATTCTTACTTAACTAGTATTATTAGTATTTAGCATTAATTAGCTATAGAGAAATTATTATAGAGTAAGGTATTAATTAAAACTAATAGTTAAATATTCTATTGCTTTAGAATCTAGTATAATACCCTAAAAGGTAGTCACTAAGTATTAGTCTTTAAGCATAAAGATATCTCTTACTACAGTACCTTCCTTAGTTATATTACCTTATAAATCTTCTTTAGTAATAAAGTAAGTAGTTAACTAATTATAAAGGGTATTAAAGAGTATTAGATTATTAACTATAGTAGAGTTAAAGTAAGTAGTTAAGGTAAAGAATGTAGTATTAACTCTATTAGGTTTATTATTAATTTATTATCTAATTTAAAAGATTTAAACTCTTTAAAGTTAGTTATAAAGTAGTAAAAACCTTTAAGAGAAGATTCTATAAGATATTACTTCTTATACTTATAGTATAACTATTATTATTCTTCTTTTAAGTATTTTATTAACTAATAACTAGTCTTACTATAGATATAGTACTTCTTAAAAGTATTACTACTGTTATAATTTTAATTAAAAAGGTAACATAAGCCTTAGTTATTATAGTTATTATAATTATTTTAGTAAGTACTACTACTATACCTCTACTAGTAACTATATTAACTATTATAAGTATAGTTAGTTTAAAAAGTCTTATTACCTTAAGGTTATTACTAAGCAAAATCTTCCTTAGTTATATACTAATAGGTAGGCTACTTAAATTTAGCTATATTACTAATAGCTAATTATAATTAACTATAGACTCTAGTAAATATACTAGAAGGGTTATAGAGAGCTAATAAATAGTTCTTAACCCCTTAGTAGCTATTAATAAGATAATCTCAAAGAATACTATTAGTAAGGATACTAATTTAAGTAACTACCTTTACTAACATACTTACCCTCTTAATAAGTATCTCTAGAGCCTTAGTCTTACTCTTATTAGGGTTATTATAGATAATAGTAACTAGGTTAGTCTACTATAACTCTAAAAGGTATACTTAGTATATCTCCTCCATCTTAAAGTTAGCCTTAACTTAAAAGACTATTATATAAAAGCTAAGGGTAAGAAATAGGTTATAAAAGTAATTAGTATAAAAGTTAGATATAGCCCCTTTTAGTATAATAAAGAAGGTACGTATATAGTATTCCTAAGAGATACCTACCTTCTTATATTAGTTATAGAAGATGGTAAGCTTTAACTTAAGTAACTTATATACCCCTTCTCTATACTTTATCTTATCTAAGTATATCTTAATAAGGTTAGTAATCTAATATATTAGAAGGGTATTATTAGAGAGGTAGGTTATTATAGAGTTTATAACTAGTATAGATATATAAGCTAATACTAAAGCTACTAGGGCTAGGGTTACTAAGTAAGCCAGTACTAGAGCTAGCGTAGGTATATAAGCTAGTACTAGAGCTAGTAATCTAGTTAGGCTCTAATTAAATAAGATAGTTAGTATAATACTTAAGATATTATTAATAAAGTTAGGGTTAACTAGCTTATTTCTAAAGTTATTATTCTTAATAGTAAAAGCCTTGAACTAGGTCTTAAACTATACTCTAGGTATATTACTCTTAAGTATATTATATACTTATTTAGTAACTATTATTTCTAATAAAGTAAATACTAAGATACCTCTTTATATAAGAAAGTTATAAAAATTCTTAATAATATTATAATAACTTATTTAAAGTCTATAAGTAACTATTCTTTAAAGTTACCCTTAGCTATCTACTATAGGGTTATATCTATTTATTACTATAGGATACTATACCTTATTATTTAGAAGTTAATAATAATAGCTAAAACTTAGAGTTAAAGAGTTATACTTAGGTTATTAAAGAACTCTAATAGAGTAGTAATACCTTATAATAAGGGGATAATAATCCTATAGCTTACCTTAGAGATATAGTAAAAGTAAGTAATACTTTTAAGGTATACTTTACTATCTTTAGAGAATCCTCTTAGTACTATAATAAACCCTAGTAGTAATCTACTTTAGGTAGTTAAAGGCTATAATAATAGTAATCTACTTTAAGCTAAATATTTTTATTATAATAGTAGTAATTATATAGAAATAGATTCTATTACCCTTTATTAGCCTTATAACTTTTATAAATATAGGTACTTACTTCTAACTAAATAAGCTTAGAGGTAAATCTATATATTAGAGAAATTACTACGAGTAGTATAGATAATAGGTAGAAGGAGTAAATAAAGTAATAAAAGTTAGAATAAAAGAAAAAAAGAAGTAATAGATTCTTAAGATTTATAATAAATAGTAGAAAGAATAATAAAGAAAAGTAAGAAAAGTAAAGAAAATACTATTTGTAAAGAAGAAAGAAGTAGTTAAAGAGATAGGTGGTTAAAGAGTATAAAAGACTATCTACTATATAAGTAAGTAAACAAAGTCTTCTAATTACTTATATCTTTACTACTAATTAAGTAGGTAGATAAAGTTACTAAAGTTAATAAGAGAAAATTATAAAGTAGAAAAGAGTAAAGTTAAATAGGTTAATAGACTATAAAAATAGACTTTTTTATTTATTAACCCTTTCTAACTATAATATTAGAAATAGATATAGTAGTGAGTTCTATAGAGGGATAAGCTCTGTTTAATATATAAGCTTATAAGCTAGCTAACAGTCTGTTAAGATAGGATTCTTTATTATTTATAGTAGTAAAAAATAATACTAGTAAGAGTACTACAGTAAAGATAGAATAAGAGTAGTAATAAAAAGAGGTTATAAGAAGTAAAATATAAAGGCTATTATTACCTTTCTTAAATAGGTTAAAAGTAATAAAATTAATAAGGTTATAAGTTATAAGTAATAACTTCTTAAAAAGTAATAAAGTTAAAGAAAGTAATGTTTATATAATAGATACTAGGCTTAAGAACCTTTTACTAGGTATTTATTCTAATTACTAACCTTTCTTCTACTAGGTAGTATACTAGCTCTCTATAAGTTAGGTAAATAAGTAAGGGTATTATTATCTCTTCTACTAATCCTTATTAATCTATAGTTATTATAGTAGTAGTTACTATAAAGTTAACTACTAATTAGTATTAGTATTATAGGTAAGGTTAATTAAGTAAGTAGGTGAAGTAGTTATATATTAATAATAAACAAAAGTGGAGGAATTTACTAGTGTTTACTAGCGCTACTGAAAGAAGTAAGGCAGCTGTGGAAGGAGAGATATCACATGATATAAAAGTTATGTGATGTTAGCACGGCCCCACCGTTGTTCCAGTAGATCTATCACATCCTTAACAGATTAATTAATAGTAGTATAGTTATTATTAATAAAAATAAAATTAAAGTTATCTTTATAGTTAAGACAGTATTACTATTAAAGTAATAGTAAAAGAAAAAAAATATATTATTAATAGTTAAAAGAAATTCTCTTTTAGTAATTACTTATTTAGCCTTATTACTTTATTTATTACTTTATTCTCTACTAACTTTATTATATTATTACTTATTACTATTATATAACTCTATTAATAACTTATTATTTACTACTTTAATTAAATTTTTAACTCTATTACTATATAACTTATTAATATTAAAAGTATTATTATTATTATCTTTAAGATATTAATTATATATAGATTAAAAGACTTATTAACTTAGATAAAGAAGTAGAAAAGAAATAGTAGTTAGCTATAGAAATGAGGATATAAGAGGTTAATATCTAAAGAAGTTAGTATTATAATAATAATAACTAAAGTAGAGTTAATATACTATATCTTCTATCTTTAAGGTTACTTATTTTATTAGTAATAGTAATAGTAATAAGTAATAAATTATTAACTTTATTACTAGTAATATTTAATATAATATGTAGTAATTTACTTTATTAATTAGAAATAATAGAGTTATATCTATACTTATAATATTATTATATATAAATAAAAGTCTTAATTAACCTTTATATCCAGCTAATAAGAGTAATAGGTATACTTTTTTTCTTATATTACTCTTTTAATATATACTAAATTACTTCTAAACTTAATAATAAGCTCTAGAGTTACTTAATTACCTTATTGATACTACCTTTATATTATTAATATTACTCTTTAACTTTAATAAACTAATTAGTAAAATCTTTTAGCTTATATAACTATATTATAAGTAATTATTTATTATACTACAGTAGTAATAATAATAGTACTAAATTAATACTTTTTATTATATAAGAAGTTTATAATAGTTATAATAATAATAAGTTAATTAATAGTTAATAATACTATAGTAAAGAAGATAGCTAACTTTAGTATAGTTATTAATATAGTAATTAGAGGTAAGAGCTTTCCTTATTACTACTAAATAATAAATTAACTACTATATTACGAGTAAAGTTATTTATAATTAGTAATATTACTAAAGTAATTAGGTATTTCTCTTTTTTAATTATAGTTATAAAAAATAAGTTAGTAACTTTACCTTTTATTATTATTATTAGTATAACCTTTTTTATATATTACTAGTTAATTATAATTAATAGGCTTACTAATAGACTTTTTAAACTTATACTAGCCTCTTAATAAAGTATTACCTCTTATTATATCTCTATATTCTTTATAAGTAACTTATAATAAGTTTTATTTATAATAAAATACAAATTAATATTATTATTATTATAAATATAGTTATAATAAGTTACTTAGTTAGTATATTAATAATACTTTATTAGATATTATTATATATCCCTCTTTATATCTTTCTCTTAATTAATCTCCTTTTTTATTAAAGCTATTACTATTTTCTTTAGCTTATACTTTAGTAATTAATTATTATAGTTAGTTTAAGTATTATTATTATTATTATTATTATTATTATTATTATTATTATTATTATTATTATTATTATTATTATTATTATTATTATTATTATTATTATTATTATTATTATTATTATTATTATTATTATTATTATTATTATTATTATTATTATTATTATTATTATTATTATTATTATTATTATTATTATTATTATTATTATTATTATTATTATTATTATTATTATTATTATTATTATTATTATCTTAATTATTATAGTTCTATTAATTATTATAGTTATCATACTTTTACTATAAGACTTTAACTTTATATATATTATATTACTTATTACTAGAGATATTTATCTTTATTATACTATCTATAGTATATTAAATACTAATATAATTAAATTAGTATTATATATAAGATATATATTAAAAAAGATCTCTTAAGTTTAATAACTTAATTAATTAAGTTAGAAGTTAAAGTTATTTTATAATAAGGTTAGCTATTTTCTTTTCTTTATAACAAAGTTATTATAATAATAAATAACTTCTAATATTTTAGTAGTTATTTACCTTTTATTAAACTTTATACTTATTTATAACTTTAAGAATTAGTATTACTTATTAATTTATATTTAAATATACTCTTTTATATCTTTTAATATTTACTTCTCTTACTATAACTTTATTATTATTATAGCTATTAGTTAACTTAATCTTTATATTATTTTAAAAAGCTAGATTAATAATATTAATATGATACTATTAAATTAAAAGCTAAAGATAAAATAGATATTTACCCTAGTAAGTAATAATAATAGGTTAGCTATTATAGTAATAGCTTATTACTATTACTATAATAAATAAAGTATATAATAAGATCTTAAAGAAATTAAAATAAAAAAGTACTTATTATATAAGCTTTTTATTATTATTATTCTTATTATTATTACTACTATTATTATTATTATTATTATTATTATTATTATTATTATTATTATTATTATTATTATTATTATTATTATTATTATTATTATTATTATTATTATTATTATTATTATTATTATTATTATTATTATTATTATTATTATTATTATTATTATTATTATTATTATTACTATTATTATTATTATTACTTACTTTAATTACTTATAAAAGCTTTACCTATTTCTTTAATATCTTAATAATTATTATTAACTTTTTAAGTAATTTTATAATATAGCTTTTTATAATAACTATATAACTAACTATAAGCTAGTTAGTTATTATATTTCTTATTAATAATATTTTAATACTTAATAATATTTTATAAATAGTTTTATAAGTTTATATATTATTAGTTGGTAATACTAATAATATTACTTCTTTATTACTAGAGGTATTTAGCCCTTTCTTTTTTAGTAGTATACTAATAATAATAATAATAATAATCTCTTAAAGCTATTTATAACTATAATATCTATATAAAAGTCTATAGTATATAGCTACTTAGTAGGGTAACCCCCCTACGTGGCCCTAACTAGGGTGGTATTAGTGATAGTATTTCTAATATATAGATAGAAAAATAGGTTTCTGACGCTGCTAATGTAACAGACTGTACCTAGCTGAGGTGAGACCAGAACATGTCACTTGCCAATTGTCGTTGCCCTCCAAGTCGTCCGATGTATCAACAGTGGCCAACTAGGTAGGCGGACGTTTTGATGCCATGAATGAATTCATCTTGTTACCCTCACTGGATCGGTTGCTGTTTCCAATGGCTGATCCGGGGTTAGATAAGTTAGAGATGACTCGCATCAAACAGAACACATCCTGGTCCAACGTCAACTTGCCCTCGCCATCACCCATCGTCTATCTATCTCACTCAGGGTCACGGAGCCATAATCACAAGATGGTCATCCCTATCTCTCTTGGGAATACAAGCAAACATGACAGCATCCGTGGCACCGCAATGGCGCATTCCAACGTCCCCTCGTGGGGGCATTGAGCCGTAGAAACAGGGACGAGGGATGCAGCCATCCGAGGTTCCCGTCCACTCGATGGCCCAGTCGCCTACTTTTCTTGTAGACTCTCTTTCGTCCCAAGTCATGTCCTTACCAAACACCTCAAGCCGTCTACCCGATTCTGCTCATAGATAAACTCTCTGTGCTCCCGCCATGCCCAGACGGAAGTGTGTCATGTTTTCCCAGACAAACTCCCATCGCACCAAGCAGCCAAGCAAATCAGGTCGTGCAGCCCTTCGTCAAGGCGTCTTCTCCCGCTCTCTCGCAAAGAACAAAAAGAGTCGAGACGGTACGCCGAATTCGACCATGTTCTTTCGTTAAGCTTTCGGGAAATTGCTATTCTTCATCCAGTCGGGGTGACTGTTCTTCTTCCCCCTAATACGGCACCCCAAACCCACAAACGATGCTCTTCCACGTAACCAGGAAGCAGCGCCTGGCTGCCACAATCGCGATATCCGGTGGCTTCTGCATCGCCGAGCTGGTGGTCGGGTTTCGCACAAAGTCGCTGGCTCTCATCGCCGATGCTTTTCATTACGTGCGTGCAGCTCGACACTAGCAAGCTTTCTGTGCGCGTGAGGAAGGGTCTGACAGAAGCAGATGAACGACTTGATAGGGTTCGTGGTTGCATTGCTGGCGGTGATCGTAAGTTGATCCGAGTGAAGCCGCCCAAAGAAGAGATGGTCGGTATGCTAATGGCTGCTTCCAGGTCTCGGAACGCAAGACCTCGCCCAGGACCTTCACCTTCGGTTGGAAACGTGCTCAAATACTAGGAGCGTTCTTCAACGGGGTGTTTCTTCTCGCTTTGGGTGTCAGCATCCTACTCCAGGCAGTCGAGAGATTCATTAACCTCATCCGTGAGTATCTATCTGCACGATGACCTAGTCGTTGAACAGGTGGTCTAATGCGTACCCAGATGTCCAAGATCCCGTGTTGATGCTGATTATGGGATGTATCGGACTCGGTCTCAATCTCCTCGTCATGAGTTTCTTACACGGTCAGCAGAAGTTCTGAGCATCGACATGACGAGCAGCTGACACCCTTCATAGAGCACCACCATGGCAATGACGGCGGCGGGTGCGAATCTGATCAAAGCGAAGGGGAGTCAACCGAGGGGTCTGTTGCCGTGAGTTGCACTTTTCCAGTAAATGTGGGAGAGCCCACCACCTACCAATCGATTCGGGGGTTCTGACGGCTCGTAGCCAGAGCAAACGAACACGGACTCCAAGGAGGCCAAAGCGAAGCATCACCACGGCGGTCGAGATCTCGGTATGCTCGGCGTCATGATCCACGTCATTGGAGATGCCATCAACAACGCCGGCGTCATTGTGGCATCTGTCGTCATCTGGAAAGGAAACGGGGACGGTCGGTTCTACGCGGACCCCGGAGTCGGTCTCTTCATCGCCTTGACCATCATGGCCTCTGCGTGGCCTCTCTGCAGAAGGGCCGGCCACATTTTGATGGAGAGCACGCCGCCCGACGTCGACCTGGACGATATCCGAGCCCGGATGACGAATGTAAGCGTCCGCCCCCCGAGTCCGTGAAGCGTCTGTTGATTTTGACCAAACGCCAGATGCCCGGGGTCGAGTCGGTCGCAGAGCTCCTTGTGTGGAGAATCGACCAGAAGACGATGCTGGCGACTGCCCACATAGTGGTCGCAGACGACAGCGTCAGCAGCTTCGACTCGACGGCGACGGCCATCGGCACAGGTCTAAGGCCTTACGGGATACACTCGATTGCGTTACAACCCATACGCCGATTCTATAAGGGCCCCGTGACCCCGGATGTAGTGGGCCGCGGCAACAACCTCAACTGAGGTCATGGAGGGGTCCAAGTCCTCCCGGTCAACGAGGCGTGGTCGACTTTCTGCGAGCTGGAGGTTCGGATGAGCCAATGGGCCCTTACAAAGCAACCGCTTCTATCAAGTAACGCAGGATAGGACCTTTTGCTAAACGCTTGTGAGAAGGAGGAGGAGGAGGAGGATGAGATGTCATGAGGATTACCACTCTGATAGACTTGTTTTTAGCGAGTCATCATGGCCAGTGACTGATTTCGCCTTGGCTGGCCAAGCCCGTCCACCCATACATAGAGATGTACCGAAATAAGCTTGGGACTTCAATCCGAGAATAGGCAGCTCGCTTACGACAACGCTGTACAACATATGACCAGGGACTTCCGTCACGCCAACGTATATGAGGTGAGAATTGAGTGGTAGTGCATCGTCTCCGTGTTGCACAGCTCATGTCTCTGATAAACATCACGGCCAAGATTGTCGGCTGCAAGTAATGCCCCCCCCCGGGCAGTCTGTATGAGTGGGTGCTGCGCCGCCGTCTTTTACCTCGATCCTCGGGAAAGGTGACGAAAACAGTCCGCCCTGTCGTTCCAAATAATTGTTGTGTTGCGCCGTGGATGGTAGGCCAGTGTATTCCCCCTCGCTTTCTCAAACGTCTGATTGGAAAACCATGATGCCTGAAAACGCCACGGATCGAGGAGCAGTGAGATTGGGGCTGTGGTTGGATACGATATCGGCGCCATGGTTTTTGCCTCGAGAGAGATCTCGATTTCAACATGTGCCAGTCGAGTGACTCCTCGTCCTCGTCACTAGACGACCAGGGACGAGCGAGTGCACAACACTTATCGCTCATGCAGGAGTGAATACGGTCTGATGGGCCGGCATGGGATGGCGTATACGATAACGGTTGGCCATTGCTATTCATTCACCTTTGGATAATGCCATCTCTGCGTGGGGGGACCCATCAGCCGAAAGTGGGGTGCATCGTGGATAGTGGGATAGGAACTGCATTTTCCAACGACCTGGCGACACTGGCGTTGAAAGCATGCGAGGCTTTTTTCTTTTCTTCTTCTTTTTTTTTTCTTACCGCATTTGATATTGTGCACCTTGGGCTTTTGACGACTGCCGTATCAAACATCTTGGTCACTTCTCTGTAGCCGAGCTACATAGCCGATGTGCAGCTGAGATGCCATATGCAGCAAGGTCGTCGTTTTGGTGCCTCTGCTGCCATGTACAGTAAGCCGGGCTGGTCCGGCCCGTGGCCTGGACGGGTGGACAGGAGGATTCAGGCGAAGGAAGTAGGAAGATGTAGTTATCAGCATGGATTCATAAAAGGCGGTCTCCAAAAGATTAGGCGAGAGGAGCTGGCGGCACTACCAAGGGTCGGATGGATGACCTGGGACAGGCTGAGGCGCCGTCAGGGTCTGGCGGCGCCCGCCAAGAGACGGGACAAATCTTCCATAGCTTCCATGGCTGATGTCACTGAAATGTCGAGGACGGGGAACTGTTCGACCGGGTATGCACTATCGCATGGCCTACCTAGTATAGGGAATTGGGACGATGAATGAATAGATGGGCATCTTCCCTCGACTGCGGGATAGGGCACACCGCTGCCTCTTGATGGGTTGTTTCGGCCAATAGGCGGTAAACATGACGACTAGGATGAGATCATACCGCAATATGAGACTCCAACGTTTGCAGGCCGTGGGTGACAACGTATTCGATGGTGGTGAGGTAGAGGTCGATATACACCCGCTCACCGCGTGTGTGCTTCCGGACTCGGCTTGCCCATATGCGACTTGCCAGGAGGGATGGGATAAGTGACTTCATAGTAAGCAACAAGATGATGGGCATTGGGCAGACGCAAGTTAAAGTGAGGCTTGCTTTCCGGTGGGCGAGTTGCAAGGACGAACCAGCCGCCGACGGAACGAATTCCGGACAGGCATGCGCTTAGTTAGATACTGTTACAATGGACGCGACTGCTAGCTGCCTAGCTGTCTGCTAGCAAAAAAATGTGCAGGAGCCTGGAAGCTGGGCCGAAGAAGTAAGAAGCGTGACCTGACGGGCGAGCCCTTTTTGTACGCGTATGGAAACAATGGCCCGAGTACCAACGGCCAAGGGGTGAGAGAGAGAGAGAGAGAGGATCGGTGGGTAATTGTTATGATGGGCCCAAGGTTTAGCTGGGATCTAGCGGATTCGCATGCGTGCTGATGTGCATCTACCTACCTAGCGGTGCCGTGTGTGTGGGTGTGACGAGCGAGCATGGCTGTCGACGGTTCCGAGGTTCTCGGGCGAAACACGCAAGCAAGGCGAAGAACACAGACAGTGGGCACATGGCATGGCATACCTAGCACGGCAGCAAGGCAGGCGACGACGGCGACCACTTGCAGCTGCCCGACATACGTGTGTGTGTCTCATCTGCAGCTCTTGCTGCTGCTGCACCACCTTTTGGCTCGGCCCCGGCGCGTGGACATGAGCGTCGGTTCTATTCGTGGGCCCTCGAAAAGGCTCGTTTGTCGTGGCGTGGCAGTGCGACCCGAGAACAGCGCACGCACGGCGTCATCAGGGTTGTGAGTCAAAGATGCGAGTTGCACCGGGGGGGGTTTATACGTTTTCCTTCGTAGGCGACTTGGGGTAATGTTCTCTCTCTCTGGTCATGGAACGGCCATGAGTGAACACTCACTCATTCAAGGTTCCGGGTCTAGTTCCGGGAGTCCGCGCAGAGAGCATGTACGTGCCTTGCTTTGCGCGTGGATCGGAAAAAGGTTCGCACCTCTGCGCCGGAGGACCCGATATCCCTGACCATCAACGAAGGAGCATGTCGCAGCGATGCGCCAGGCTGGTTGCGACAGCAAAGACGGCAGTGCGGTCAGTCTAGTGTAAGTGAGATTTCGGTATCTCACCGAGATGGCTTGGCCCGTCGTGGGGAATCTATCTATATTGGGTATGGTACTCGGCATGTATGGAGTATGCCGTGCGTGTGCTCCGTTCCGAGGTGAGTGATGCGTGGTCTGGTGTCGCTCCACCGACCGACACGAACCAAACAAGTGCCAGGAGTGTGCACAGGTACCCATACCATGTCTGTGTGTACCTGTGCTATACTATGTATGCTTTGTCGCATGCTTGCTTGTCCATGGACCATGGGATGGGGGAGGGGGGGAGCAAGCAGCCAATGCCGAGACAAGGCCAGCATCACGGGCAACGTCTCTTGGCAGTCTGGACTCTGGACCAGCCAGTGCGGAGCACAAGACAACAACGGCTTTGTAAGCGAGTGTTGTGATTCGGGGAACGTCTGCTACTCGTCGCAAGGGTATGCCTGGGCACTGATGAGACTCCAAAGCAAGACGGTTACGCAGTTGCCCCCATTCGCGCAGAACAGTCGTCCCCCGTCATACTCGGGTTTCTGGTGAGACGAACCAGAATAGAAACATCTCCTTGATACGGCCCCCTCCCCACATCGTACGTAGAGTATCAGTCTGGAGGACGTTTTTCGTGTGCCCGAAGGATGCGATGCGATGCGATGCCCAACAGCCATCCATCTACATAGACAGTTACCCGCAGGGGCGGGAAGAGGCCAGCCGGAGACGGAACAAGACGAGACACGCGACACTGAGCAGGGACAAGGGCTGTAACGGCAGATACCGCCTATTACCTACCTGGGTACATAGTAGTTATTAGTGTAGTTAGGCACCTGTTGTTGACCTGGAAATTGCGCTAGGTAAATGGTCGGGCAGCCAGCCAGCGTGCCAGCCAGGTCTGTCTGTCCGCCGTTGCGGCAGGGACACGGCACGTGTGGCGTACCTAGGTAGGTAGGTAGGTAGGTAGGGCACCGTACCTTGGTTAGTGCCCTAACATGGTCTGGAAGGATGCCAGTTCGCCCCAAAATCCAGGGTCTTCAGGCGATATGCATGGGGCCAAAGGCCCCCCCCCCGGGGCATTGTGGCCGGGGGAATGGACTCGGCGACGCAAGGCGCGCAAAGTATATACCCGATTAGTAGCCAAGACATTGTTGATCTGCCCAGTGGCCAGTCCCTACTACCTGGTAACCCTAGGTACCTACACAGCGCGCGCGTCAAAGAGGATATCATTACCCAAGAGGTCATCTTCTCCTCTGGGGCCGGCCCTGGCCTGATACGCGTTTCCCACATTTCTTTCTTTTGCCAGGTTGGTGATTTACATACATACATACTACGTACATACATGCAGTCAGTCTGTCTACCTAGAGATGCCAAAAAGTGTGTGTTTCTGGCCATAGCCTTATCTCTTCCGATGCGTCTTCCCTTTCTCGATGCCAACGGCTGCCAGCCGTGCGCATCGCTAAAGCACAGCGATAATGGGTTGCTGCCCCCCCTCCCCCCCCAAAAAAAGATGTCCAAACGGTACGTACCCCGTTCTGCATTCGCCGGATTCAGGCAGAGAGAGGGAGAGAGAGGGAGAACCAGGGCCGTTCACCGCATTTTCATGAATCCCTTATTGCCTTGCCCATGTACGTACATACATATATACTTGGCTAGCGGGGTGTAATAGCTGATGCCCATGCCATCATTCCCATGCCGCCCTCCTATGTATCTCGACAGTCGGGGAAAAATACAAGTGCGGGGGGTTCCCCCCTGTCTTGATGTCTGTAACTAGGTACTTACGGAGTACAGTACCGGTAAGCGTAGAAGCCTACCTACCTACCTAGGTAGGTACCTCAGAGATAGTGCTGTACGCCATAGGGGAGATGTTAATACCTACCAGATGTATGTTGGATGAAGTGGCTAACGCTTCCGCGCCGTTGCCGTTGCCGTTGCCGTTGCGGGAATGAGTCGATAGGTACGTACCTACCTACCTACCTACCTAGGTACACTCAGCACCGAGTGGAAGGTACCACTCCCCCTCGAGGTCAATGCTGATCCTGTCAGCTCCTTCCTACCCCGAGTTGTTGTCCCACCCCACCCGATTTCTAAAAGACTCCAAGAGGTACGTACCCCACCGGCAACCGGCCCACTGACGATTGCGGCACTTCCGTGCTTGTCATCGCTCGCTGCCATTCCATTCCACTACCGCGCCGATACTGGCCTGCCATGGGTCGGTCGTGTCCTTCGCTCCTCGGCCCTTCTCGTCCTTCATTTTCCCTCTTTTACTCCTTAATTCTTTTCCAAACATTCCAACCCACGAGACTCGGGCATCAAACGCGCCCGCAAACATCATCATCACCATAACCACCATCACCCTCGCTCGGGGGCACATGTCCATGTCGAGCTCCCGACCGTGAGCTGTTGCCTACAACCGCGAGCTGTTGGGTGCTTAGGTATATCTACACAGTACAGTCAGTATCTTTAGGCTTTGCCGGTCCCGACGGCACACCAGGCAAATCTTGGCCACCACCTACCTAACTGCTAACTGGCCTATCCCTCCCACTGTCCGTGGCCCTTCGTTTCTTCTGCCTGTTGACCAGGTTCTCCCGTCTTCGGTTTCGACAAACCTCTCAGCCAAGCTCAAAATTCGCCGTCCTCATTTCGACCAGGGTAGCCACCACCACCACGCTCATCACACACACACATATACCACTACACATCGCATCACTTCACACCGACTTCGACCGCTTTCTGCCTCCCACTTCCACTCCCGAACACGTCCCGTCCAAATATCATCGTTTTCATCCCCCACCCCCCTCTCTCTCTCTCTCTCACGCACCCTCCTCCCTCTTCCGATAAGCAACACGGGCTAGGAGGAGACGGACACCTTCATTCTTGCCCCTCGTCGGCTGCTCGACTCGACCATCCGCAGTTGGCATCGCTGCCACCGAAATACCGAGCTTCCCCAACCAACTACCCACCCCCAGGCTCATCTTGGTCCGCCACTGTCATTCGCCGCGTTTGTCCCAATCATCTGGTTCCCTTTTGACTGCGTCACATCCAACCCGTCTCTGTTCGCACCCCTCCATTCCGCCTTTTGTACCGCCGTTTTTTCCGATAAACCGATTCCGAAAAGTGCTTGCGTCGCGCCTACTGCTCCCTCGTCTCAGCGCTCCTTGGGACTCCCCGCCGCCCGCTCGCAACTTTGACACTCACTCGGCCCACTCTCACCACCCTTTAACCGCCTTCATCCCCGCAATTCGGTTCGGAGCCTGCATCGGCGAAGGCGACCTGCACTCGTGCTTGCGTGTGCGCATGAGCCTACCAGACATATTCAACTACCGCAACTCTCCACGGCCACCTCCCGCTGTCTATCCGTACTCATCGCCTTTAAGCTTCCACCCCTGGTCAGCTCTCTCTCTCTCTCGCTCCAACTCCCCGTGCACCCCTCAACTCTGTTGGTCTCAGCCCGCCTCTAGCCACCACATGCCGCTCCGCGACGAATGAGCCTCACCCTGCACCATCACGGTTTCTCACGCCGCACACCCTCAATCACATGGAATTTCTGCCGGAAACAATGTCGTTCCATCTGATCCGTCATCACTGAGCGTCGTGCTGAAAAAATGGCACTCCTCCGCTTTTTCTAAACGACACGAGTCGAAAAGCTTCTCCGATATTGCCCATTTTCCCAGCCATCTCTCCCCCACGATGCTGGGGAAGCTCTTCAACTTGGGCACCGGGAGTGCTGCAAGTGCTTCTGACCCGACCCAAACCAATAACAGCAACAACAACACCACCGCCACTAACCTTAACAGCAATGCTGCTTACAAAGACTCTCCGCAGACCCTCGAGTCCATGCAGGAGGACATTCACACCCGCAATCTCTTGTTTCCCGACACGGAAACTCTGTATCAACATCGGAATGACCAAGTCTTTCCCCTGTCCATGGTTTCCGCCCTCCCTTTGGCATCCGTCGCCAGTGCCTTTGATTACGACGGCGACATTGACCTCGATACCCGTCATGTCCGTCTTCTCATCATGCAGGATGCCGTCGCTTCCCTTCCAGCACAGCTTCTCTTCGACAGCCATCCCGCGCCGCCAAAACCGCCTTCCACGACACCCGGCGAACGGCCGCCGACCGGCATCGGGACTGTGCAAGATTCTTACCGAGGTCCCACTTCGCCCAGGAAGAGCAGCCTCAACCAAACATCACGTCCTCTTGTCATCCAGCCAGACAGCCCTCAACCCCGCCAGGGTGC
Source organism: Colletotrichum echinochloae (assembly GCA_016618095.1). NCBI lineage: Eukaryota > Fungi > Ascomycota > Sordariomycetes > Glomerellales > Glomerellaceae > Colletotrichum > Colletotrichum echinochloae. Next base: position 2,127,449 of record JADEZT010000008.1, read on the forward strand.
TTTTGATCGCAGGGCCTCCATGCAGGGTCGAGCTCAATCGCAGGCCGAGACAGACCTCCAGCGCGCACGAAGAGAGTACAGCGACGAGATCCATGCCTTCGCCGGCTCCGTCTTTGGCAACTCGGAGTTGATGGCCTACAAAGGCACCTCGACAAAGGTCCACATCGTTCCGACCGAAGCGCGCCCGGAATATGGAGGTTTCGGCGATGGCCGTGGCTCTATCGGTAGGTCCAGTATGCGATCCAGCAGACTGGCACAGTCCTATACATCGGACAACGTCACACCAATGCAACCGCCGCAATCTTTTACCTCGTCTGCCCCCAACACACGGAGCCCCGCGGATAGGAGAAAGATCCTCATTACGCGACTGTTTCCCGTCCTGCTTCCCAACGACGACGACGCACAGAGCGATACTCCCTTGAGTCGCTTCTCGGATTACAACACGGGCTTTCCGTTCCCGCAGTCGGCTGACGAGAACAACGCCGCCCCCAAGAAGAAGAAGGCCCAGCCCAAGCAGAAGCGCACGCCAATGTACGCAGTCGTGTTGGTGATTCAGCTGCCGCCCACTTCAGGTCCGATGGCAGCCCCCTCCACTACGAGGTCGGCTTTCCGCGGCGCCAGCTCCTACACGGACCAGGACTCGTTCCCTTCCTCCGTGGGTTCGGCCCGCCGCTCGGGCTGGACCATGTCCGGATCCGGATTCCCGACCGACTCGATGGAATCATCATGCTCGACCGACGTGGACGACAGGATGGATACCGTCACGCAGCATTGGGACATCATCATGCGAACATTGACGCATCTTCAGGGGGTGGTTGCCACCACACTCGGTACTTTGCTGAGGCAAGCCGACATCTCCTCGCCCGACCCTTATCCGAATTCGGCGTCCTCGTATATCGGCAGAGCCCCGTCGATCAGCGGAAGGAGGAATGAGGAGCCGCATTTCAAGCCTCCCAAAACCAACGCCAAGGTCATAGCTTTGCAGCCCCATTGCTTGCAGAACGACGACGGCATCATACAAGAGGCCAACTCTGCAAGGATCCGTATCGTCACAGGTCTCCGCGCCCAACGGGTCATCACAGCACAGGGGAGGTGGGGCATCTGGAGGGACGAGGCAAGATGGATGGCGAGAAAGGCTGGCGAGAAGGAACACGGCTTCTTCTTCTTCAATCTCTTGACCGGGTTTCTCGCGACGCACACCGACTGGCTCAACGCCATGAGTCCAGCGTGGTACCGTCGAAAACATTACCAGCAACAAAAGGCAAAAGGCGAAGACGACCTCGCGTTGCCCGCACGGACAATCATCGTCGCTTCGGACAAGATGCTTGCACGACGACTCGTCTTCCTCCTTTCCGCATTCCTTCCATCGCACCAACACCTCTCGTCGGCCAGAGCTCACCGGCCGAGCACCTCTACATCCTTTGGAGCGTTTTCCCAGTCGCCACCTTCTCTGATCATCCCCATCCTCCGTGAAGAATCACTGCGGCGAAAGATCAACAGACGGACGGGCCCTAGACGCGTCTCTCATTCACGCACCGTCAGCCAGAGCACACGGGCATCCGGGGTCCCTCCTCAGCTTGCGCACTTGAGCATGGAGAGCCACCATGAAAGGCGTGTTTCGGATGCTGCTTCGATACGGTCCAATCTCCCTATCCCAGGCAACGACCAGGTCAGCCGAAAGAGCAGTGCGGCTACGACCACGACAATCACCCCCGAAACTACTATCCCGCACTTTACAACCGCTCAAAGGTTCGAGAACCGGCGAAGTCTTCGCCCTGGCAGCAGCGGCAGCGTCGCTGCCGACGACCTCAAGAGGACGTTGAAGCGAGGCGAGAGCTCGGGGCATGTGAGCTCGGCCAGCACAGATTCCCGTTTATCGAGCTCGCGTTGGGGCAGCGTCATTAGCACCCTGTGGAACGGTAAGAGGAGAGACTCGACCGGCCTCACCACCCCAAACTATCCGTATGGCAGCAACCCCACGTCTCCGACCAAGTCGACGCAGGGAGGGCGGCGGGACAAGCTAGCAGACATGGTAAGAGAAGTCAGGGCCGAGGGTTATCGTCGGACGGAAGACCGAGGTCACAACGTAGGCGCCAACGGACCTCCCACGCCTCGAGGCTTCGATGACCAGGCCATCGACGACCCCATCGAGAGAGTCACTTTGCCGGAGCGGGTCCCCGATCCTAACGGCGACTTCCGGTCGCCTGTCAAGACATCGATCAATGCAGAGGATGGAGTTATAGACGTCGACATCTCATTCCCTGACTACATCACTTCTTTCGAGACTGCAGTCAGCTCGCCATCGAGCAGCGGCTACTTGTCCACCCCCGGCGTGGGCAACGGTCTGGAAGGCTTCGAACAGTTCTCTCGCGTCACCATCGACGGCGACTCCCCGATGAATGTGGCGGGATTTCTTCAGCAATACCATCAAGACTTCATCCTGCAGGCTGTCCCCCCCCAAGACAGTCTCATGGAAGACGTCAGAAAATCCATGCGGGCCGAGCCGACCCCGTTCGTCACGCTGCCATTCTACTCGGCCGAACAACCTGCCGACCGCTGGGTGGACGTTAGCAGCGCTCTGATCGCAGACACGACGACCCACACGATCAAGCGAATCCGATACCGCCGACTCATTCGCCCCAAGCCTTTCGTGGACAGGTCAGCTCCTCTTGGCTCCGCGGGCTCAAGCGCCTACGGTGCTGCTCCAATGACCCCGTCGATTCTCCCATACGAGACCCAGCTCAACGACGAGTTCATCGAGGAGCCGATTGCTAGCCTCGACGAGGTTCTCATTGAGGCCGTTGAGAGAGTCATTGCGCAGAGCAACGAGGTCAGCAAGCAGTGTTCCACAAATTCATCCCGGTCGACGAGCAAGAGAAGAGACCGTAGCAATAGCGAGGCATCGGGCTCGGTCGATTCTCATCACACCCCCCGTATCCCGATGGCGTCTCAAGAAGTCCCTCGAGACCAGTGTAAGACAGTGGTCTTGTCGGCTCTGGACGAGATCATCCGTGATGTTATCGAGGAGCGGGACCATGACGCCCCCGATGCCACCGTCCACCAGGCAGATCGAGACCGCGAGAGTACTCTCCGAGAAGCCGTCAGAATCTGGCTCGATGCCGTCGAACTTAGCGAACAGTTATAAACTTGACAACAACGGCGACATTGGCCAGCCAGCTACAATCCGTAAATCTTACGATGTAACATCTAGCAGACGTCGCAGGTCTGCTAGTCCATGTATCACCACCACCAACAAACCAAACATTTTCCTTGGCCCGGAGACAGATAAGCTGAATTGATACCCCAAAGTAGAAGAAAGACTTTTTTTTTTGTTTTTGTTTTTTAATTTTATTGCGAAAGCGGCTGCGTCTTTGCTCTGTCACGACGCAGCGGCCTGCGATTGGCAGGGGAAGCATTAGGAACGGCCATAATATGGGTTCCCGTATGGCGTTTTTCTTCTTTTCTTTTTTTAAGGAGGCATTGGTCTATTGCCACAGGCGGCTACCATTTATATGCGGAGAACGGGAACGAACAGGAGGGAAAGGGCGTCTTTCGAGTGTGGGATTTGTTAGGGCCTTTTTTTCTTTTTCTCTCAACTAGCTAGGAGCGAGCGTGTATGAAAGAATCGTCAAACGACCTGTTCCTGGCATGAAAGTGAAGGCGCTGGATGGAGTTATTGGTCCTTGCCTCATGTGACTCCCAATTATTTACTTATGCCTTTGAGGCATTCGTACTCGTCACTCACTTCGTCTTTCGGGCTCGTTTGGTAATGTCCCGAATGGTCAGCCGCAGCCGATGCGAGCTCGGCCCTTGGTTTCTGTACTGTGTTAGGAGAACTTGGAGGGGGAACCACGGGCAGATGTAACCGCAAGTAGCACAACTTCATTCACGACACTTCAGGCACGATACCACCAAGGGGTACGAGCACACAGCTGCCACACTTGACAGCCGTGCTGTTGACTGGGTAGTGAAAATGACTTGCATTCCCTCGTAACCTAGCTAAGCGAGGGGGGTTGGGAGTGTAGGTATCATTCCAAATGCAAAAACTGAAGACGACGCATCCCGTCCATTCAGGGGAGCATATCTTGCCCATAAAACCACCCACGCACGCTTCCTCATTTCCCGCTTGTTAATACATAACGCCCCTTGTCTTGCTTCGAGTCCCAGCCGTTGCTTGGCAGGGCGAAAACAAACACTCCCGAATCATACGATGTGTAATGTAAGTAATAACGGCAAGCAACACCAAGTGCATCAGCACCCTTCAACACTTGTGTTCCTCCCTCTTCTTGATGCAAACCCATTAACCGGTGAAATCCCGTATGTGAGCAATGCGATAATGATTATGATGGTGGGCATGTACAATGGGAAGCAAGGCTGGTTGGGTGAAGAGAGGTGTATATCTTCTTTGCTGCCCGTATTCTATAGTCGCAATTGCATTCGCGTCCATTGCAGCAGATGAGAAGGTATGTGCGCAAATAACCTAATGAAGATCTTGTGTCTGAATATTCAGGTGAAGTCCATGTCATCAAGGTCGCCGTCGGCATCGTCTTCAGCTTCAGCCGCAACCACGTTCTTGCGCGGTCGGCCACGTGGTCTCGGTCGCGATGTTGAGCGCGCACGTTTCTTGCGGTTTCCGGGTAATGCGCCAGCCTTTCTCTTCCGGCCTCTACCATCGGCTGCGGGGCCGTCGTCGTCATCCTCGCTAGGCGTGCCGGCATCTTCGCCGTCAAGTTCATCTTCGTCAGCCACCTTGAACTCTTTGTCGACATTCATCAACTCAACAAAGGCCTTGCACTTCGCCAAGGTAGCTTCTTGGGACGCGAGCCCGTTCATGTGCGAATTGACCTCCTCCCAGAACTTGTCTCCTGTCACGCCTTGGACCTTGGTAGGCGTTTTGCTGAGGTCTTTAGCTGCTAGCTTCGTCTTCGTCTCACGCTTACTGCCCAGGCCATAGAGACGCCGAAGGTGGGTTCTGGCTTCCCAGAGGCAAAGAAGAATGACGGACCCAGACGTGAGCTGGCGAAGCCTCTTTGGGGGGATGGTCAGCTGGGGCTGTGTTGGCTGCCCGTCGCCCTGCAGATCGTCTGGTTTGTCCATGTCCATGCGCACGTTGAATATTTCGGATTCAATTACATGCGCCATGCTGGAACCAGTTGTCGAAAACAACTTTTCCATGGCGTGGACCGTTACCAGGACTTCTCCAACTGTCACATAGTCGAAGTAAGCAAGGTTTTCAATCATGAAGCGAGCATATTCGACGTGTGAGGGCAATGGCGCGGACACGTCAAGCTTCGCAGGGTCGAAATCGACTTGGACGACGAGTTTCTCCAGGAACTTTTGTCGGTTCTTGGACTTGCTCACTTTCAGCACCTCCATCAGAAGATGGAGCTTGGACTGAAAAGGATTCGTGGTTGCACCGCGAGTATCCTTGACAATATCTCGCTGGTACTCGTATGCAGCCTGGATGGCCCTGACGTATTCTCGTTCGATGACAGTTTCGTGTTTCTCGTGAAGCGCTCGGTGCTCCATGAATGCGACCTCAGATATTTTGGTCATTGACGAAGTTTCAAGCGTGATCAGGGTGACGCCAGTTTCTTTGGGATGAACGAGCCCCTGACGGTTGATGCTCCCGAGAACCTCGACCGCAAGAAAAGCGTGCTCATCTTGAGATGACAAGGCGATCCGGGTAATTTCTTTAAGAAACCGCTGGGTTGTCGCGCTCGCCACATCGTCATAATTCGTTCCACCCATGACAGTCAGCTCGCGCTTCTTATCGCCCTCGGGCCCCGGAGCAGCGGCAGCAGTGGCAGCCTCGGACCGCTTTTCTTCAGTAAGGAGAAATTCTTTGAAAGACCGGAGGATCGTACTCTCTAGCGCTGGGATTCTGGCCTCAAATACTTGCTGGAACTTGGTGTAGACATTGGGCGAGACGTAGTTTCGGGGATGGGCCTGGCAAATGAGACCAATGGCATCGAGTGCATGCTTCCGGGCTTCCATAACCTGCGACTCATCAGCCCAAGGTGACAGATTGTCAACCATGAGCTTTGCAACCGATGTGCCCGAGTATTTGGGAAAGATCTTTTTGAAAACGTCAATCTCAGAGTCCAGATCACAGTGCTTGCCGACCATTCCCACGATTGTCGAATATCTGGCAAATTTCATGAGCTTGGTGGCGTCCATTTGCGTGTTCCTCATGCTAGCGACTCCGCGCAGGCTAGATGCGCCCAGGTAAGCCAGCTTGTCGCGGTTATCCAAGAGATCGGCAATGATCCACAGACAGGCAACAACGTCATCCAATAAATTCTTGTTAAGTCTGCCAACAGAGTTTTGCAGCTGCTCTCTAACTTCGCGGAGGAAATCAGCGTACTTGCTAGAGAGTTGCGGCAACACCTGGCGGTAGATGACGGTGACAGCCTTGAACACGGCCAGATCATCAGCGCCGCTGATGCTGGCAAGATGAGGCCTGAGAAGTCTGATCTCCTCAAAAGTGAAGAGTTTGGGGTCTGCCTTGGCAAATATTTGCAGGACTTGGAGTGCATCTCGTCCAGGGGGAATCGTGGGGTCATCTGAATCGAGGTTGTCGATGAGCTCAAACATCTTTTCAACCAGCTTCATACTGACTCCAAAAGGCCCATTCTGAGCCTTGTTCTGTCCACCTCCTAGGATGGATTGGAGCACTTTGTCGAGGACAGCACCCACATTTCCGGACTTGACCGTCTGGATCATGAGGGCGACGTGGTCGGTCAAGGATGTTTTGAAGGCTGCTGTATCGTCGACTTGGTAGAATGGAGCGAACCACACCTCTTCAATCATCTGGCGAGCCAGTTCCCGCACGCCTTCGTCCGGATCCTGCACGCGGTGAAGCAAGCCGTTTGCAATAGTGCTACGAATCTCCCGGCTCTGATTGCGAAGATAAATGTCTCGAGCCAGCTTCATCGCCCTCTTCCGCACGCCGATACCAGAGTCGATAAATCTCTCAATGATCCTCTCCGCCATCTTGTCCTCGAGTCTCGGGCGCAGACCGATGCATTTGCCCATCAGGCCAATGGCGGAATCTCGCACTTGAGGCGAAGAATCACTCGAGCAGTTGATAATCAGATGGACGACTACAGAGTCACCGTCCAAGATGGCGGGATCGGTCTCCAGAAGCTGGTTGATGCTCTTGAGGCTCTTGCTGCGAACAGTAGCCTGATCACTGGCCATAGCGTTGAGAAGGACATTGAGCATAGCTTTGAAGTGCTCGCAAAATGGCGAACGCAGAAGAATGATTGAGTAGGCGAGCTTTGCATGACTGTTGCTGACGTCTTTGAATGTGTATTCATTGGACAGCCATCGTCGGTCCTCTATCATCATGCGGAGTCGGAAAGCCAGTCGTCCGAACTCCTGATCAAGGGAGTCGTAGGTCTCCTGTAAGGCGTCGTAACCGGAGAAAATTCTCTGAGCCCAGTCTGCGATCAAGAAAGATATGGAACCCTGCAAGTGAGGATCGTCGCCAGAACGCCGCTGGAGATGCTCCAGCGTTGTCCGATATGGACCCGACCATGAAACATCATGCTCGACGCGAGTTTTCTGCTCCAGTGCAGCGGTCGCCAGCTCCGAGAGATAGCGGTAAAGTTCATTGGAGTCACTGCCGTCTATAGAGTAAGTCATCTTGCGAACGTGGGATCGGAGTTTGGAGACCGCAGCACTCATGACACCGAGGAGTTCAAGAGCCATGTTCTTGGCGGGTGCCGCAGTTCTGTCTCCTTCCCAGAGCTTCATCATATAGAATGTCATTTGTCGCAGAATCAGCTCGGCGGATGGCCAGTCAGGAGAGTCGAGGCACTCTGTGAAGTCCTCCACAAACAGATCCAGCAGGTTGCGGTAGGGTGTATCGCCGGACTTTGTGGACTTCAGAGCGCGGTTGACCATGAAATTGACGACGTAGTTGGCGTTGTGGGTGGAGCCTTCAGTCAAGGGCAACGCAACGGACTTGAGTTCTTCCAGCGCCAGTTGATACTGCGAGGCACCCGCTTCCTCCGACTTGATGGTCGCGGCCACAGCCTGTTTGCCAGGCTGCGTCATCTCCTCGTCTCCGTCGGCATCTTCGTCCGCCATCATTGCCAATCGACTGCGAGTGCCCTTCTCGTCGACCTTGCCGGAGCTAGCTTGCACGAGACGCATGATGAGCGCTGACACTGGCTGGATGCTTCCGCCATTTGAGAGGCGGAACTGGCGTGCGCTCTGCTTTCCGACTGGGAGTTTTTCCAGCGAAGTGAGGATGTCGTCGAAGATGCCGCGACGTTGGTCAGGCTTGGCAAGAAATATTTGGCAGAGCATCTCCATTGCAGTAAGGCGGATCCCGTCGAACCTCTGTACTCCGACGACAGAGTCCTTTTCCAGATAAGCATTGTCCACGAAGAGAAGGCTCGATGCGGCAAACTCCAAAGTGCCGAGAGCGGTATCTGAAAGCTCAATGCTTGTGACGAGTTTGGCAAGCAGCGCGAACAGCTTCTGGCAGTTCGTGAGAATCGGGCCAATCGCCTTTTTATGGGGTTGCAGCAATTTGAAGAGGGCAGACGACGAGCCGCTGCCTCTCATCTCAACAACAGGAATGACGATGCCCTCAACAACCCCCTTGAATACGTCGGTAGATTTCTGAATAATCTCCTCCGAATAGATCTGCTTCTCTTCCCTGCCACCGCACATTATGCGAAGGCATGTGCGAGCTGTCTTGAGGCCCATCTCGATTTCGGGCAGTTGGTTCAGCCAGCCAGCAACATCTGACTCGCCCCAAGACTCTTCGACTCTGAAGTCAAGATTGAGGGTGTGCGTCAGTCCCGTTTCACTCAGTTTCTGGATATACTGGAGATCCTCGATGGGCGCCCGATCGTAGCTTCCGAGATCAATCGCCTTGGCAATAGCTGTCTGGAGCTTTTGCTGTGTTGACCCTGTCAAGATGGCCTCATTGTCACTGTTCAAAGTTGCCACCTGCTCGTAACCAGGTTCGTTTCCGAGCACACTCCTAATGGCATTGAAAACGCTCCTAGTCAGTTGTTCGAGGTCTAGCAGTGCTGCTTCGGCTCGCTGCCGTTGGTTGAGGTTTGTGCTGATATCATCCTGCCGACTTTGATAGGCGCCGTCTTGTCTGCGCATGGACAATCCCGTAGGCTCGTCAGGATAGTCTGATACCGCTATCTCAACGTATTCATCCTTATTGAATCCGGGAGCACGCGGTAACTCGATGGCGAACAATGTTTTCTGAGCATCGGATTCTGCAGACGTTTCTTGCTTGGGAAGTTGCGTGGGAGCATGGCCCGTGGGAGTAGACTGGGTAGAATCACCTTGTGTCGGGGCGGACTGCACTGGACGTGGAGGTTGAATAGGCGTCTCCTGCTTCGGGGCAATCTGCGTTTGCGTAGCGACTCGAGTCACCTCGGACGGGTTGACGGTGGCTGGAAGCGAGTCGGTTTGATCGGAAACCTCCACGTATGCTTTGGGATCGAATTTCTTAGAAGGGATCGCAACCTCAAAGTGGAAGTTGCTCTTTCGGTGTGTTTCTGCACTCGCCAACGACTGCCTCGAAGGCAAAGCGGCTTTGGGTGTCGAGGGAGGTTGTGGCGGATGTTGAGTGGCCTGTCCGTTGACTGAGGCAGCGCCGGAGGATCCAGCAGATGGCTTGATGAATGTCGGTGCCCTATCAAACACCATCTTGGCCACTGGCGAAAGGCCAGCACTGAGACTCTGGGGGCCAGCGGAGATCGACGTCATGCTTGCATTCGGTTTGGGGGTGGTCTTGAACTTGCTGCAAACACAGGGTTAATTGAAGACCGGCGCAGGTTCAAGCCGAAGATTGCTGGACTTACAAGTATGTCCGCTGGTTGGGCTTTAGGTCATGAAGTACATGATCAACAGCATACTTCAGGTGCTTCAGCCCGTGGTTATGGTTTGGCCCAGTGGCCTCCTTGTTGAGACTGTCGTATTCCTGGCTGTTGAACATTTGCGATATGCTCGAAGCAAGCGAGCCGGAGCCGATCATCGGGTCGGGTATGAGATCTGTTAGATATTAGCGATCTAATGAGTTCGGAAAATCAAGATGAGCTTCCACCTACCTGAAGTGAACGGGATGACGGAGGTCTGGGGAGAGTAGGGCAACGCCTCGGGCAGCGTAAAGGGCCGCGCCATGGGACGCTGATCCGCGGCCGGCGGCTGCATGTGGCCGCCGTTGGGCGGACCATTCTGGATGGCCCCTTGGCTATTGACCATGTTTTCTGTGTCCTCAGACCAAGGCCGGGCCTCACGACATGTTATATCGAAAGGCAAGCAAAGAACCGAAGTGTTTGGTTGGAAGCTTGGTCTGGAGGGTGTTCAGAAACGCGGAAAAAGGGACAAGGCCCTGTCTGGTCAAGGAGGATGGAAGAGAAGAAGATCTAAGGTCTCATCGGAAAGAAAGAAGCCAATCGCATTGTCCGAAAGCGTAATGCGCAGCAAGAAAAAAACAATCTCGAGTTGCGGTCCGGCGTCGTTGTCGCCGTGGATGTGATGGGAAAGTGGGAAGGTTGCGACAGCCTCGTGTGGAAAGACCCTTGTCAGTCGCGTGGTCCGTGCAGAAGCTTTAGGCAGTAGGAGCAGCCAACCAGTGGCCAGTTATTCCGTTCCTGCCTGTTTTGCCCCTGCCTGCCTTTGCCTTTGTCTCTCAATTGCTTAGATAATCCGCATCTCTATATGATAAGCGCACAATCGATAAGGAAAGGAATGAGTGTGCCGATAACGACGAGTGCCTGTCCCAAAATCTTCCCCGGCAGAAATATTTTGTCGGTCCTTTCTGCCGCGATACTCGGTTGATTACCACACTCTCGGCCGGCCTAGCAACCAACACCTCGCATACACCAGCCAGCAATCATGTCTGCCATTGGAACCCTCGTCTTCTGCCATGATTGCGGCAACTTACTTCCCGCCTCTATGGGAACAGAGAAGAACATCCTTACGTGCGACTGCTGCGGCGCCGACAACAAGGGTAGGTTGAACACTACCAGCGGGTTCGCAGCGCAAATCGAACTGATGGTGCCGTTTTAGACACTGGCTCCAAGACGATTGTCACCCAGACGAAACCTTCCGACTTCCCGTCCCAACTGCGCCAGAAGCTGCAGTCCAATGTCCAGGCCGTCGACAGGGCCAACCTTAACACCGAGGCAACGATCAAGGAGACATGTCCCAAATGTGAAAGAGAGGAGGTCCGCTTCACTGCCGTGCAACTCCGTAGTGCAGACGAAGGCAGCACCATTTTCTTCACCTGCGACTGTTGCTACAAGTACGCTGATGCCTCTGTTCCTGACGATCTAGCCGCAATGCTTACTGACTATTTCTTTTCCCAGGTGGTCTCATAACAACTGAAATACACTAAACTTTTTGCCTGTCGTTTTTAAGCACCTTAACCCATCCAATGAATACCTGCCGGCTGAACCCCCAAATACCAGATTCCTAGGTCTAAGCGGACGCCTTAGCGGCCTCGGGGATCAACGCATACTCGACCTGGCCGCTGGACTCGAATTCGGCCATGTCCAAAGCCACGATGACGCTCTCACGTACGACTTTCTCCTTGTCGTGAAGGAACTTCTTGAGGGTGTCCTCAACGCCCTCCTCATCTCCGAGGCTGCCCAGCGCCTCGGCGGCCTCGTGCCGCACCATGCTCGCCTCCTCGGTGTTGCTGAGCGCCTCGGTCAGGGCGGGGATTGACGCCGGATGTGACAGCTGGCCAAAGACAAAGGCGATCTCATGACGGAACAGAGCGGACGGGTCGGCGAAGCCCCTGGCCAGAGCGTGCACGGCCGGGACGGCGGTCGGCAGGTCTGACGGAGACGCGAGATCGCGGAGGGCGAACATGGCACGGTAACGGAGGAAGAGAGGCAGCTTCGGGTCCATGAGCGTCTTCTCGAGCTCTTCGACGGTGCGTTGGGACTCCTCCATGGGGGGCGCGGGGTCTACGGAGGTGAAGTCGCTGTAACAAAAGGACAAAGGCGTTAGCATAGAAACTTACGATAGATACCCTTTCCTTCGCTTCAAAGTGCAAGCAAGTCCAATGCATGGCCAGCCGGGGGGCCTCTTACCTCTTGCGCAACTTCTCCAACTTCCTCTGCTCCGAGTTCTCCCACTCGATGCGATCAATGGCGATCTCGCACGTCTCTGTGATGCAGACATCCTCGCCCTTGCGGTCTCTAAACTCCCGGAGAATATCCAGCTGACCGGCGTCGCCCAGCGCGCCGAGGGCCTCGGCGGCCTCGTGGCGGCACATGGGGTCCTCCTTCAGGTCGCTGAGGACATTGCGCAGGCAGGGGACGGCTTCCAGGTTTCCAGTCTGCCCGAGGCAGTAGGCGAGCTCGTGCTTGAGAAGGGCCGAGGGTGAGGCGAAGCCGGCTGCAATAGCCTCGATGGCAGCGGTACTGTCGGGGCCCTTATTGTTGCAGGCGACGTGCTTGAGGGAGAAGAGGGCGCGGAAGCGGAGGGGCAGCGGGGTCGCCTCGGATATGAGCGTCTTGCGCAACTCGGCAATGGTCTGGGTCTGATCGGCGGCTGCAATGGCCTCGAGCGTCTCGCGCGTCTCGGGAAGGTCTGAGGAGGGTGACATGATGGGGGTGTCTTGTTTCTGTGGTATTCTTCTATGAGCGAATGAATGGAAAATGAAAAGTTAAGATGACTGCCGAAGTATCGCGGAGTAATTCAAGTGAGGCCGAGCAAAGAATGGCTTCGGCCGGTTTTTCTAAAAGGTGGAATGGGCCGAATAAAAAAAAAGACTTACCTCCGAGGGGGTCGTCCAACAGGATCTGATAAAGGAACTGTAGAATTTTTGCGAGGGGCAACGGCGGGGTGGTTTGGGCTCCGATAAGATCTGCCCCTCGCTGTGAAAGGGTACCCTGAAACATGACATTCAGTGGGAACATTACGTAGGTCGCCGGAGATGTAACTGTTGTTACGGGTCTTTGACTGCAACGCTATATAGCGCGCGAGTTGGTGGAATAAGGCAACGTTCAATAGGCGCAACGGTCTATTAGTCTAGTTGGTTAGGACGTCGGATTCTGAGTTCGGAACTTCCGTAGGCCCAGGTTCGAATCCTGGATAGACCTCATCTTTTGACCGGCAGTATATGCTTTCGTCCCTCGGCTTTGCTTTTTGTTTTCTGTCTCGCTCTCTGTCAGAACATGGTGCTTGCTGTGTTTGCAAACCAAAGACAACATGGAAAGCTTGCACGGCCAAGCGACGCCGGGTGCTGGGTGACTCTGACTCTATTAAGTGGGGGAGACCACCTCCGCGGGGCCGTCCACGGCGGCTTGATGCTATTGTTTGCCACCACTCACTCACTTTGTCTACCACTTCTGCTCACTCGCCATTTAAGCAACACCAGATCTCGAACTCTTGGGGATTTGGGCGTAAATAAACAGAGACACTTTTGTGTTAGGGTGTCTTCTTCTCCTCGAAGGGCCTTCACAGTCTATGTGTTGAGTTCGCAGAACGGCTTTTCACTCCGGCTTATCAATCAACTTCAACTCACCTGGCCTCCCAAGTAAAGGCCGGTGCCGGACCTAGGATCTTGCCTCGAGGCGACTCGCTTGCCACTCTTCTTCACCCTTGAGAATATCCCACATCTGGAAGATACCCTTCTTGCCAAACATCCCATACCGCGGCTTTTCGACATGGCCCCCTCTTTCGAAGAAGGTCCGGAGTCGGTCCAGGACGTCCTCTCCAACCCGCTAAAACAGAGGCCCTCCCTTGTCGCCCCGGAACCGGAACACTGCCCGGGCCCGGAGTCCGCGGCGGCAGGCACAGCAGACTCATGCGCCGGCTGCCCGAACAAGGAGATCTGCGCCGCGACGGCCACAAAGGGCCCGGACCCGGACATCCCCATCATCTCGTCTCGCCTCTCATCCATCGCCCACAAGATCCTCGTCCTTTCCGGCAAGGGCGGCGTCGGCAAGTCCACCTTCACCACCCTCCTCGCCCACGCCTTCGCCACAAACCCGGACAGCAGCGTCGGCATCATGGACACGGACATCTGCGGGCCCTCGATCCCCAAGATGCTCGGCGTCGAGACCGAGACCATCCACGTCTCGGGCGCCGGCTGGTCCCCCGTCTGGGTCCTCGACAACCTCGGCGTCATGTCGATCCAGTTCATGCTGCCGGACCGCGACGCCGCCATCATCTGGCGCGGCGCCAAGAAGAACGGCCTCATCAAGCAGTTCCTCAAGGACGTCGAGTGGGGTCCTCTCGACTTCCTGCTGGTCGACACCCCGCCGGGCACTAGCGACGAGCACCTCAGCGTCAACACTTTCCTCGGCGACAGCGGCATCGACGGCGCCGTCGTCGTCACGACGCCCCAGGAGGTCTCGCTCCTCGACGTCCGCAAGGAGATTGACTTTTGTCGCAAGGCGGGCATCCGCGTCCTGGGCCTGGCCGAGAACATGGCGGGCTTCGTCTGCCCCAAGTGCACGAACCAGAGCGAGATCTTCCGGGCGACAACGGGCGGCGGGAGAGCGCTGGCCGAAGAGATGGGTGTGCCGTTTCTGGGGAGCGTGCCGCTGGACCCGCGCATCGGCATGGCGTGCGACTACGGTGAGAGTTTCTTCGACAGCTTCCCGGACAGCCCCGCGTGTCTGGCGTTCAAGGAGGTTGTGAGGAACGTCAGCAAGGAAATCGGTCTGAACGACAAGGACGTATTGCCAGAGTAGGCGGTGGCATCGCTTGCAGTGTAACGAGTTTGCGCCTTGTTAAACAAACCAAAATACAATGATATCCCCTTTGCAACTCAAATGAATCACCACCCCCATTCTGCCCAGCCATCACTCTCATAGTTAAGTTGACCGTTTTCTTTTGGGATAACATCGATTCAACGTGGGCTTGTTCTGTTTGTGTTGAAGTATCTGTATTATGTACGCGAGCGCCGCATACTGCCGTTGTGTTACCTATCGAGTCGGCCAGCCTGTGGTCCCGCCCGACTGTCTATATGTGCCCGACCTATGCTCCCCCGTGTTTCTGTTTCCTCACTTAGCACCCAGCTTCTGCGGTATCTCCTCCAGGTCCTCGGCTTCCTGGATGTCGATCACGCGGCCAACCTCGCTCGTATTCCGCATCAGCTCCTTGGCGCCCGCGTACAGCATGCGGATCTCGTTGTTGCAGGTGATGGGAAGGTAGTAAATCAGGACGTAGGGCACCGATAGACGACCGGAGGGCTGTCGGGTCACGGTGTCAGCTTGGTACTCCTTTCCATCTACGAATCTCGGTGGTGAACAGCACATACCAATGTAAGCGGGTAGCTTAGCAACACGAAACGCGGGCTGTGATCCGGCAGGTCGTCGCTGATCTCCTCGAGCGACTTGTACACAATCTTGTCGTCATCTTGGCGGATCTCGTGGGTGTTCTTATCGATATGGTCTATAGGAAGCGTATCGCAAGTCAGCTATCAAAGCCAGTGGTGTATGTGTGTCGTTGACGATCGAGGACAAGCGTTTGAGCCGAGACATGCATACAAATAACAGCTTGAGGTTCGTTGGACCGCGAAGTTCCGAGACGGAACTTGCGCAGGTGATCCTTGGTCTCCTGGGAGAAAGTGTAGAGCCGCGATTCCGAAGACTAGAAGCAGAGACGAAAGTCAGCCCATCGTTGGGACGAGAGAAGGGCAGAGACATAGGATGCGACAGGAAGAGGAACGCACCATGGCTGTGAGAGACTCGGTGAGTTGTCCGACGGGTCCGTGACTTTTCAACACAACTGGGAGATGGTTTGTCGCGATGGATCTCTTGGGCTATCAACCGGAACCCTCCACCTTTTTTTGTCTTTCCTTTCTTTTGTTTTGCTGCGGTTGTCCCTAGGTAGGTAGGTAGTTGCAATACTGAGAGCGTCAGACCAAAGGGAGTCAGGTAAGCCACACGACCCCTCCCCCTCCCCCCACTCCGCGACGAGCAGGTTGAGACCAGCGCATCGAAACCCCCGCCATTCAGCGGTGCCTCGTTTGCCCCACCAGTGACCTCACCCACCAACGCCTGCCGAAACTTTGGCCGTCCAATCCTCCCCGATCAGGTTCCGGAGTTCGGCCCTTCATACAGGGACGTTGCGATTTCGGCTCTGATCCGGTACGAGTTTCCTAGTCGTAATTGTAAGTACCAATCACTCAGTCTTGCACTGTCGAGTACTGCTGCCTCCTGGTTAACTAAGATGACAATTATTAATTACAACTTGCATGTTATTTTTGTGATGAGCTTATACATCGCGATAACCCATCTTGGTTTCTAGATGATTGCTCAAACAGTGGCATATCCGAAAGGAGGAATGTCATCTCCATGGCGCCGCTCGTCTCGACGTACTCAGAAGCAAACAATTTCCTCAAACTGATAGGCCATGACCAAAGACCCCCGCATCTCACGGAAGGTCTTCCTTGCAGTGCCAGAGGGATGAGGCGACGTGGACACACTCGGCATGAGCGAAGACATCCTTCCTTGGTAATGTATGGGTGAACCGAATCGTACCATGCCATAGGTGAAACGCAAGGACACTCAGTAGAAAAGAAACACATCATCTTACAAACAAGGGGCTCGAAACACCGCAACTCAGACCTTGCAGCGTCTGATTTTACTGCAGCCGCGGTTTCTGTCGTGGGAAACGAATGACCGTTGGATCCATGAGCGTATGCTTGAGGCCAGCTCCCATCGCTTGGTCCGCGGAAGAACCTCCAACATTGGTGCTAACTGGACTTGACAACTGCATCACGTGACCATACTGACTAGCCCATAGCTGGCAGAAACACTACGACAGGAGCTCCGAGCTTCAGTCTCCCCTCCTTGCCGTATCCGCTCTGTCTCTTAACGTGATTCGTGCGAACTTCCCTAGTTCCTGACATGTAGCAGCGCTTGACCTTTGCTCAATCTGGTGGATTATTACTTACCATAGGTAGCATTCAGTCAAACCTTCTTCCGTGTCATAAACTGCTCACCCCCAGTCCGTTTTGAACTCTTATCAGGCATATATGACATCATCGATTCTCGTATGAGAAAAAACTGAGTGCGTGCGTGTCAGTAATTAGGCTACACAGGTAGTGAGAGACGCATCGATCCGTATATGCAGAATACATACACACACACACACACACACACACACCTACCTCACGGAAGGTCTATTCATGTTCGCCCGTCTCACTCAGCTGTCCCGGCATTTCCCTTCGGCCCAGAAAGTCACCCGAGCCGTCAAACCGGCCTTCCCGATCTCCGGTCTCGCCCGCGCTAGAATCATGGTCTCGGCCGACGAACGCAACACCCGCACCATCCACACGGCGGCGTGTTTGATTATTGGAGATGAGGTCCTCGGCGGAAAGGTACGTGTCTCCCAGGGGGCACCGCCTCCCGCCCTCCGTCCTTGAGTGAATGTGTACGAAATCCCGACAACTGACATCGCGCCATTTTTCATAGACCGTTGATGTAAGTGGAGCCAGGCAGTACGGGGGCAAGATGCCATCTTCGTGACGTGTTGACCAACCGCCCTAGACCAACTCGGCGTACATGGCCAAGTGGTGCTTCTCCTTGGGCATTGTGAGTCCTTCCAAGGCCAGCGGACCTCGGAACGATACTGATACGCGGCCAGAACCTGAAGAGAGTCGAGGTCATTGAGGACGATGAGAGCGAAATCGTCGAAGCCGTCAGGCGTATGAGCGACCGTTACGACTTTGTAGTCACCAGGTATGTTGCCCAGTTCCGCCGCATCAGGGAACCTCGAGGCTAACAGGATATGTCAGTGGCGGAATTGGGCCAACGTAAGGACCTGAACCCCGTCCCCTCTCCCCCCTTGGAACAGGTCATGGCTCATGAGTCGACAGGCACGACGACATCACGTACCAGTCCATAGCCAAGGCTTTCGACCTGCCCCTGGTTCTCAACCAAGGCGCCTTCGAGCGCATGAAGAGGCTCTCGAAGCCGCGCCCGAACCAGCCGCATTTCGACTGGGACGTCGACTCCCCGGCCCTGCAGGCCAAGCTGCGGATGGTCATCCTCCCTACCGACGAGAAGCGCGACCCCGGCCAGCAGTTCCTCTTCCCCCACGAGGACCTCTGGGTCCCGGTCAACGTCGTCAACGGCAACGTCCACATCTTGCCCGGTGTCCCGCGACTTTGTAGGTCCTTCCCTCCCATCCCCCACTCCCCTCCCAAGGGGCTGTTGGCTGACGCCGGAGGGAAACAGTCGAGAAGCTCTTGGACGGGCTCAAGCCGAGCATCCTGCCCCGGCTCACCGACCCGGAGGGCAAGGGCCTCTGCCGCGTGCTCATCTCCACGCCGCTCCCGGAAAGCGCCGTCGCCGGCTATCTGACCCAGCTCGCGGCCAAGGTAGAGCCCAAGGGCGTCAAGGTCGGCAGCTACCCTCGGTGGGAACAGAATGGCACTGTTACGCTGGTAGGACGGTACGTCCGCACGGCCCAAAACCCCAACCCTCGTTTGCTAGTCTACAGATGCCGACGCGGTCTGCGGGCTCTTTGGGGGTACAATCGCTGACCATTTGCTGCAGGGACCAAGCCTACATCGAGAGCATCGTGGATGAAGTCGTTGAAGGGGTTCAGGGAAAGCGCGTGAATGCGGAAGGAGAGGATGATGCCGTGGCGAAAGCATGAAAAGGGTGCCGGTGGTTCGCATCAAACTCAAGACCCAGGTCATATAGTAAACCCCCACGAGTTCCAAACGAGAGTCGTGCCGCTGCAGTCGTTACGACTGGCTTGCCGTCAGGTTTTCCCGGTTGTCACCTTGTCATCTCGATCGGAACTCCACCCCATGATTTATATGTCTGCTCTACTTGGATGATATCCTCTCCACCGCTCCAGAAAGTCGGCATGCGGCGTTTGATTAACCGTCTTCCTGCAGAAGTTGAGCGTTGTCAGCGTCTTGGACCGGGCCATGCGTCTGTTTCGTGCACAATGCTGTCTACCCATGGCACGGTGACCGTCCGAGTCAACCCCGAAAGAAGGCGAGCGGTACGGAGTAGCGCGCAATGACCGCACGCAGGCCCCCGCAGTGTCCCAATTTCCGTCCACGTGGAGAAGAGGAGACAAGAGTTGGAAGCAGACGCTGTTGCGGATAAAAGGGTCAACTTTTTTCGCACGGACAGATGATGCAGGCGAACCAATCCCAGACTTCCAGGTCACAGCTAACGGCCGCCTCAATTTGTATAATAGACCCGTAACTTAAAGTGGATGGTAAGATATTGACATCAACAGGTCTCCAAGGGTATGTGATCTAGCGACTGGATGGAGTTCACTTTCGGCAAATCCATAAGAGCCATTTCTCCCAGCTGCGGCCTTGGTCCATGATGATGGCTACATAGTCCATCGGATGCCGCCCCCTCCAATAGAAAAAAAAAACCCTTCTTTTTGTGCTCACTGCTCTCATGTCGTCGGGGGCCTGTGCGTCCCTACGAAGGACTGACTGCCTTGGCTATACGTATTCTAGATACCTCCGATTGACAGGAAGGCTCGGCATCGCGAACTGCTGCCTCGAAGAAATATCGAGAGCCCCGCCGCGGAATCATCCCCCTGTTAAAGGCAATGGCTCCGCATGCCGCCGAGATAGATCCTGGATGCTTTAACGGGCTTGGGGCAAGATGGAAATAATGTTCTAGGGCTTCTAGAAAGATGAGGGTGCGCTGCAGTCGCCATGTGATAATGTCCCGGGCATGCGAAGTACGCCAACCCGATTGCCTACCAATTGTAGACTGGCTTCGTTTCGTCGGGAGATGAAGGAGGGTTGGAAATCGGTGTTATCGTGTATGATTCTCCAACGTTTTTGGCTGTACTTGCGCCGCGTGATACCACAATGGGTCTACTACTCGCGGATCCTTATCGACAGCTCCCCAAGACAGGAGAAACCTCTGGGTTGTAAACAATCCTAAACACGCCATGTACTTTGTATGTTGTATCGAGTCAGGCAGATGGGGGAACGTGAGGCAAGGGCTGCTCAGGCCGCATAAAACAAT
Source organism: Colletotrichum echinochloae (assembly GCA_016618095.1). Classification (NCBI taxonomy): domain Eukaryota; kingdom Fungi; phylum Ascomycota; class Sordariomycetes; order Glomerellales; family Glomerellaceae; genus Colletotrichum; species Colletotrichum echinochloae. The sequence continues at coordinate 2,147,422 of JADEZT010000008.1, forward strand.
GCCCGCCACTATTGCGACCCAATCGTCGCATCGTCGACTGCAAACCATGGATGGGCTATCGGAGAATTGACTCCCACACCAAGGTCATGTCGCACTGTGTCAGCAGTGTCGCTTGGGCATTCATTTTGGAGCCAACCATCTTCAGGTGATAGTGTTTGTATCTTACGGTATATGTTTCCGGCGAACGAAATGATGGGTTGGAAAGTCGTTCGTCGTCGCCCTCATTAGCCCTACCTACTAGGATTTTGTGAGGGCAATATTGTAGAGAATCCATCCAGTGTTGTGACGATAAACTGTCAATCCCGCCAGCCGGGGTTTGAGCTCCTTTCAAGCCAAGTGACGCGCCTAAACTTTCAGACCCGGTGCACCAACATCAATGATGATCAACCGTGGTTGCGGGCGAAAGGCTGCGGCAAAGTTGACATCGAGGTAGCTAGACCCTGTTGTTCGAAGAGTGGAGGCCAAGGGTAGCTGGCCAGCCATTTGAAATTTTCAAGACCCTAGGCGATAGATGAATGGCAGGCAATTGATTCGGGAAGAAGTCCAAGACAGTCATCAATGATGCGCATCTTGAGGGACGATAAGCAGACATACTACGTAGCCTGGTGGCCCTCCCCCCCCCTGCTATGTCCGCGTGCAAGTACGGATACATAGTACAATGGAGCACATCACAGGGGTGAAAGGTAAGCGACCTGAGCGCAGCGTCGCAAGCGGATCGGCATGATTGATGGTGATGTGTTTGGGGACCAGCTCGGCACTGTCTCACTGACCGGGCCATGCCAGCTTGGGCAGCGCAAAAGCCAGTGGGTTTGCAAGAGGCTGCCATGCCATGATACAATGGAGGAACGGCTCTAGCGCTTGGGCCTAAGAGGTCCTAGCAGCAAGCAAGCCAAGATTCTCATCGTGGATTCGTGACAGCTAACTTAGGCCGCCACGCCGCCAATAACCAAGGACATGCATCTGCCTTGCGCGGAGGAGCGTGCCGTGGGCTGGCGATTTCTGCACAACGCTCAGTAGTAAGTCGAGCGTGTGTTGACGGACGATGCGTCGCTGGTGTGTCGATATATGTGTGTCTAGGTATCCGTATGTCGGGGAGAGTGGCAGTTCAGTCAAGGCGTAACTGGAAGACCGATGTGAGCTGGCCAGAATTCGGATATTGAAATGAGTCAAAATTGAGCCGATGTTTGAGAAAGGCGTCGAAGCCTGATAGAAGCTGCAAGCAACACTGTTTCGGCCCTGGGGAGGTTGGGTCCGTGTTGCAGCAAAACTTTGGCCAGATAGAAGTCGGTTCCATGCCATATTGCAGCTCCAATGCCATTCGGATGTCGTATGGAACTTGGAAGTATGATGGAAAGATTCTGTCATAACGATGGAACTCCACTGGCAATTGGCGCCCCGGGGGCGCAGGACGTGGAAGTACTTAGTCCCTAGTTGTTGCCTTGTTGAAAACTCGGGAAACTTGAGGGGCCCAAAGCAGTTGACTGCAGTTGGCCCCCAGTCTTGAAGTGCAAGGATTAATTACGACCGTTGGAGCTCGTCTTGGACGCGCATTCTTGGCCAGAGAGTGCGGTCAGTCACTGGTGTTTATCATGATCACCGCGCCGCCGTACCGTGTGTCACCTGGTGCTTGAATACACCCACCCGCATGGCGTCATGCTACAGTTTGCCCATATTGGTCACTGGGTTCTATCGAGGCTTGCCGTTAACCGGACCATGCAACTGTATCGTTTGAGAAAATGGGTGTCGGCACCGAGTTGATGCAAGTTTCGTATGGTGGCAGTCCGCTATCAAAGGCTCACATTCCTGTCCCAGGCTGCGGGTCGCACCGTGGCGGCAGACTGAATACCCTGTATCGTGCGGTCTGAATGCGGTGCTCGATGAGATGCGACGTGTGACATGCGGTAGCCAGACACTCTCCCAGGGAGTCTGACCACCGGTAATGGTTGCTGCGATGTAACTATCTGTAGTAGAGCACTGCATCTTGGCCTGCATCGTCGTGACCAAGAAGCAACTCTAGGCGATGTTTTTGTGTCCCGACGCGAAGGGGAAAAGGGGGATTGTGTTCTGCGTTCCAAAGCCTGCGCCCTTGCATCTTTGCTGTTGTAACACGTAGACACGTTGTCTTTGTCGGATGCCGAGTGCAGTAGGTAGGAAGCGAGGGAGAGAGTGGCACGAGGTGTTGAAAATGCCGTTGCTACGATTTGGGGTGCGATTCGAAAACGAAATTGTGTTCAGAGTGAGCTGAGCATGAGCGCCACCAGTTAGCACAAAGATTGGTCGCGACTGAGTATTAGCATGCAAGCCGCACTTTGAGCAAAACAACGGTCGTCGCAATGGCCATCTGCACACCAGATGCCCACGTGGATGTAGCCGGACAGCCCGAAGAGGCTCCAGTGTGTGTCGTGAGAAACAGACCGCAAGCAGATGGATGAACCAAACCCGTAGCACGAAGAAGACCGACCACAAAGCCCGGTAGGCGGCGATACACCTTCTCCAGGGCCCTCATATACTAGATACTATGAGCAGGGTCGCCAAGTGTCGCAACAGGCGATGGAGAAGCGGAAGAAATGCTTTGGGTAGTGCCCCGGATGCAACGACAACATGTATCCGAATTTGGCGATATTGGCTCCAACGTGGTGAGGTTGGGGAGCTGGAGGATGGAGATGCAGCATTGATCGCTGACACTGTAACCCACACTGTACGGACTCGCGCTGATCGTGCAGGGGGGTAGGGAGCAAGCAGAGCACCGATATGGCCAAAGCTCCCCACCGTGACCGCTGCGGGGGCCCACAGATGGATACAGCCCCCTTAGCTACATATGGCCCTGTCGCCGGGCCGGGTCATCGTCAATCTTGGTACTTTTACGGTGCTAGACAAGGTACGGTAATTGAGGTGCCCTCTTGCAATGTCACTCTCTCTGCCCACTCTAGGCAGTCTTCCAGAGTACCCAGACGACGATTGCGGCTGCGTTTCTGCGTTGTTTTGTTTCTCTGGAACAACAAACAATGACCACAGGCAGGATGGCCGCGACGTACGGACCGGTAAATCTCACACACTCGTCAGACGTATCACCAGCAGGATGGACCGAGGCAGTACCGCAAATGGCATCCATTCACTCTGAATAGATTTTTGAACTTTCCTGCACGGCAATGTCTATCACCGGCCCTCTATGCCTATGCCTAGTTGGTGGCACGTCTGAGCAGGCCGTTGGCAACCAACTACCTACATATATACTGCGTAGGTAGTAGGTGGTAGGTAGTAGACATCGGACAAGCTGGGGGAGGGGATGCAGCAGGCCAGCGGCTCATCTCACTCGCTGTCTCATGTAATTAATATAATTAGCAGTGTGGGGCTGTTGAGCCAAGAAAAAGCGACACATCCTCTTCCGTTGAACCGTTCGACATGCTCCTCCCATGTTGATTCCATGCGCACACAGATGAGACGACGACTACTATAATGGGCCGCGGGGCGGGGCGGCGAGGTGGACCAGATCCAGATGTTGCGATTAGACGGCGCAATCCTAAATAGCCTCATCAACGAAGCAGTGCAGTAGGTACTAGTCAAGCAGTAATGTTGCCTGTAGCGATTGTTGCCATTGTACTGCTAGAGAAAGGGACATTGGCCGGGAATACGTACGATGTAGGTCGCCGACATTGCCTTATCTCTGGGTTTTCATCATGCATTATATTGCTTGTCGGTTGCGTGCTGTGCCTAAATCAGCTTCGAGAAGCTGGAGTCGAGATTCGGCCATTGGTGCGAGTGAGTTTGGCGACCATTCGTAATGGGATTACCACGGATATTTGCATGGCGACATACCGTCCAGGCACATTTACCTTGTGGCAACCCCACTTTAAGAGTGTCCCCTAGCAGACAGAATATTGGAATTGTCTCTCGGGCGGGGCATTCATAGAGAGAGTCGCTTTGAGTTGTCCATAGCCGCCCCCCTTGTCGAATGTGTACGTACCTCAAGGCTCACGCGGTCCCCTTCCTCGGTGGAGTCCCCCATCTCGCTCCAACTCGCACGAACCACAATGCCCCCCTCCTCTCTCTCTCTCTCTCTCTCTCTCTCTCTCTCTCTCTCTCTCCATTCATCCTTCTCTCCTTTCCTTCTCGTCCACTCACCACCACCAATTCAATCGATCTCATCCACCCCCGTTGTTACGCTTCGGCTTCGTCCATGAGGACCTTTCTACCTACCTACCTACCCGCCTGCCAGCCATAGTAGTACGTGCGTGGCAGCAGTGTGTGTGCCTGCTGAATCTGCAAGTGTATGCATCGGGCCTCTTTTTATGGTTCCAGGCTTCCCCCCTGCTGCAGCCGACGCTACTGCACCAGAAGCCCGCCACGACAAACTCCCACATTTGCAAGTCCCTTTTTTCCATCCCCGGTCCAACCCCACCTTTATTCTGGCCCCAGCACTCTGTACTTTGTAGTTGGTATCCGTACCGTCCCAAGTTTGCCCCCATCCTGTTTGGTTATTTCGCACATTGAAGCGCTGTATCTCGACTTGACCTGGACCCAGCAATGGGAATCAATTGTGGCCAATATTACATAGTACTCGAAGCCCAATCCCCCCCATCGATGCTCCATTCTTCCTAAAGGTCGGCTCTGTACGGATATTTCGATGCATTTAGCCACTGGGAGTGCCGTCTTTGAAGTTTGACTAGGTATTCAAACAGCGCTTCTGCCGTTCGGACGCCCCCTAGATCTGCCTCACCCCGCCAACATGTGTGCCCTGTGTGTCTGTGTAGCGCCCGTCGCGTACCTCAGCATTAGTGGTGAAGTTCGCACATGATGTGTGGCGTACCTACATAAGTTTGTGTGGGTGTCATGTACTTGTATGCGCGTGCGAATGTGTCGTATGTGTGTGAGTGCGTGCCTGGGCGGCCTTCTGCGACTCTGGCCGCCATCAAATCATAGGCCCAGCGCTAAACGTCGAGTCCTCGCCGACCAACCGCCGTTGCCCGTTCCGTTCTGGACAGGAGAGGGGACTAATAAGAGATCAAGGTTTCCCAAGTCAGGCAGTGAAGTCTGCATCCATGTAGCAGAAGCCGCGCGCATTGCGCCGTGCCCATCTGGTCTCACGAGGGAAGAAGGCAAGGAAGGTCATGAGTAAGAGGGGGCTGGCTCCCGGGTCACGGGTGGGAGGTAGCTTACCGTAGCTGGCTTGACCCGGACTGAGGCAGAGCAAGCAAAGCAGCGCCACGACGCGAGACCAAAGCAGACAGACACAAGGACCAGATGAGCGGCATCAGCCTCGATTCCAGCCAGACCTTGAATCAACACGCTCTCCGTTACATTGAGTTGCAACCACAAGCAAGCTTCCTCCCCCATCGCCGTCCATCCTCCTTACTTGCATCAATCAACCTATGTGAATACCTATTCAGCAATGCCTCGGGATTTCAATTGATTCATTCATCACCAACGATATCTCCTTGTCCTAGTGTGTTTGGTACTGTACTTACCTTCGTACCTAGGTAGTAGTAGTCCCTAAGTGTAGGTACACTGCTGGCTAGCAGCATATATACGTACCGACTGTAGATAAGGTGACAGGAAGGTAGGTATGGTGGATACATGACCTTCCTCTCCTGCCTTTTTGAGGCCAAGCAATGGAGGCGAGAAAAGAGCAAGGCGTGGGTGGGAACGTGCGAAGGGTCGGGGAGGGAAAGGAAGGGAAAGGAAAGGAAAGGGGAGAGGGAAGACAGGAAAACAAAAGCTAACTACCACAGGTAGGTAAGGTGGGAAAGGCACAACCTTGGACCGTGTGGTAGTACCGCGATTCTAGAGCAAGTATCCCGGTACGCTAAGATTGTACCTGGGTAGCGTACCTTCCCCTTTTCACCCCGACCCTCAGGTACCACCCTACCGCCTACCTACCTACCTACGTAGTAGGTACCTTCCCAAGCCGGGAGCGGGAAGCACAGAGGCAGGAGGAGCAGGTAGGCGTGAAGGGGGCAAAGAGCAGGTGCAGCATCGGCATCAGCAGCAGCATCGGCATCAGTAGGTAGTGGTAGCAGCAGCAGTAGCAGGTGCGCTAGGCCAGTGGTGCTTGTGTATCCCCATCCATCTTCCCCTACCTGCCTACCTACATCGTATTACCTACCTACCTTACGACCCTTTCCCTCCATCTCCACATTTTTTGACAAAAGCCCCCCTTAGCAACGAAACACCACCCCATTCTCCCGTTCTCCTTCTCTAAAGACTGTCTGCTGTCAGTCCCGGATTTCTGCCATCGACCTCGTCGTTTCACTTTTAAAGTTCGCAATCCGGCCTGTGCCGTCCCAGATTCCCACCCATCGTTTCCCTCGCTGGAAACCACTCTCTACCTTTCCCACGCTCACGCTTCCTCCAAATCCGCCCGCTGAGCCCTTTCCGAATCCGTCGACTCGCCAATTCGCCTGGCCGCTGCTCCTGAACCGCTTCTCAGAGCCCGTCCGTCTTCCCTCGCCGGCTGCTTTGAGCCATCAACAACGAGCGCGAACAAGCCCCCCCGAGAGAATACCTCCCATCAACCAACACTTCATCACATCACAATGGCGTCCAAGGTCCGTTGTCGCAACCCACATCCCCTTTCCTCAACTCTGGCCTCGTCGCGCCGTCGCGCCGTCGTCCCAGCGACACAGTGCTAACCAGCCGCCGTCTCGCAGTTTTTGAGAGAGTACAAGCTTGTCGTCGTCGGCGGAGGTGGTGTCGGTAAATCCTGCTTGACCATCCAATTGATTCAGAGTCACTTTGTCGACGAATATGACCCGACAATCGAAGGTTCGTCGCCCCCAACGTTCCTTACCCTTCCACGCGACCGCGAATCGATCACGTGCTAATCCTATCCTTCCCCATCACAGATTCCTACCGCAAGCAGTGCGTCATTGACGAAGAGGTCGCTCTGCTCGATGTCCTTGATACCGCCGGTCAGGAGGAGTACTCGGCCATGCGAGAGCAGTACATGAGAACGGGAGAGGGCTTCCTGCTGGTCTACTCGATCACTTCGCGCCAGAGCTTCGAAGAAATCACCACATTCCAGCAGCAGATACTGAGAGTAAAGGACAAGGACTACTTCCCCATGGTCGTCGTCGGCAACAAGTGCGATCTGGAAGGCGAGAGAGAAGTAACAAGACAAGGTATGCCATGACACTTGCGGCGTCGCAGCGCTGCATGAGGGCGGCCACCTCGGCGATATATAGGCCCCGTTGATTGATTGGCTCATCAACGGAACAACGGCTAACATTCTACGCGCTACAGAGGGAGAGGCTCTTGCCAAGTCATTCGGTTGCAAGTTCATCGAGACCTCGGCCAAGTCTCGCATCAACGTCGATAAGGCTTTCTATGATATTGTCCGAGAGATTCGTCGATACAACCGTGAGATGCAAGGCTACTCCACAGGCAGTGGTGGCGCCTCCGGCATCAACGGCCCGCCGAAGCCCATGGACGTTGAGAATGGCGAGCAAGAGGCAGGCTGCTGCTCCAAGTGCGTAATAATGTGAGCGACCCATCTCAAACAAGAGAGTGAGCGAGAGCAGCAGAGGGAAAGCGGCGATGCAAGCAAGCGGCTGGAACAGCCGCGAGTGAGATACCTTGGGTCTTGGCTTGGCCCGGTGGGGATGCTGGCAGATGTTGAACAAACGTTTTCTCTCCATCTGGACACATGAGCGGTCCAATCTGGGCCCCGCAGCTTATGTCGATTGGAGAAGACATGTCGACACGGGAAACCAATGATGAAAAACTTGTTTGTGCTGCATTGGACGGGGAGTCGGGTTCTGACTTGCACTATTTGGAACTTGTTCTTTTCAGGGCAACTTCATGGACATGGCCACAACACACGACTGGAATGTGGCGCGGGGACAAAAAGATGAGTCCTTTTCACAGGGCCTGTTTGAGGAACCCTCATTGTGTACCACGGGACGAAAGGTCTGGGGGACCTGTCGATCCGCTAGCCAGAGAGACTGCCGGCCGCAAGACCTTGTGTGTGGGTGTCAAGGGGTGGACTCGAGATTCTTTATTACTACACACTGGGAGGGTTATTTGAGACCAAATACCGGCTTGTCTCTGTCTCTTCCTTATATCGGTACTCTTTTTTTTTTCTTCTTTTTTTCTTCTTTCTTTTTTTCTTTCTCATACTGTAATTTCTTCTTTCTTCAGAGACACCGCAAGGTTTTTCCGAGGTCAGAGTCGGTCGTCAAGTCATACAGATTCCCTTTACGTTAGTTCAACCAACGTGTGTGCATGCTTTTCCTTTTCTTTTCCATCTGACTTCAACGGTTGAGCTAGGGTTGATTCACGTGAAACCGATCCCACTTGTTCCTGGACAGCTGTGCCAAGGCTGTGACGCCGTTTTCTGGCGCCAAGGTGACAACTGATGTGATGTGTGACTAGTGTCTGGGATGCTTTTCGAGATGTGATGAGGAGCTGAGACGGAAGGGTTGAAGGAGAGGAAGTCTCTTGACTATCAGGAAACATGTCCTCTATGGGGGGGGAAATTGTTACAAGGCTTCCATATTACAACCAACCATGATGAAGAATGACGCCGAACCCTGTTGCGCAGCCCTAAATGGCATCAGGAAGCCGAAGTCGAAGTCCATGGGGCTAGAAGAGCCGCCGAGACGTCATGGTCCAGGTGAGGTCGTCGCCATAGAATACGGATATGTCACACTGAAACATTCAAGGTGCCTTATCTGGGTAGACCTCAACAAGTCGCCCGCCAAGAAGTTGTAGTCAACCATCTAGTTGCATTTCGTAGCTCCCTGAGGTGCCCCCCCGTGTTGCCTAATGCGGCCAACCCCTTTGCTTCCAGCCTCAACGGCGTCGCTCGGTCCAGAAACATCCCACAGCGCGAAAGAAAATGCCAGGAAACAACGCTTTCTTTTTCGACCTTTTGCTCGAAACTCCACCCTCAATGCGACCGTTGTCTGCTTCGCCTTCACCGCCACGCTGGTTGGCATCACCGACCAGCATCTAATGTGGTTCCTGGCCTTCGTACGAAACCCCCGAGGGGGCCAAGGTAAGCGGGAAAAAAAAGAAAAACGGGAACGGACAATTTAAATAAAAATAAAACATCCATGGACAGACAAACGGACGACGACCCTAACCCTATACGTCCGTCCGTCCGCTACTCTACTCGATCGACATCGGCTCCCAGTTCTGCTTCCAGAGGGTCACCGGCTCGACCCCGCCAAGCCAGTCGCTCACGCCAGGCTGCAGACCACGCTCGAAATCCTCGCAGACAACGGCCTGGCAGTTGAGGCACAGGTAGACCAGCGACGTCAAGAAGTCGCCCTCCACGGACAGCTTGCTCGGCCGCTCCTTGCAGAACAGGCACTTGTCGGGCCCGAAGTTGGTCACCGCCCACTCGGCCACGAACATGGTCTGCACCATCAACGTCGTCGCCAGCCGGTACCGGTGGTGCTGGCACAGCCGCCGGCCCAGCAGCTTGGCCGCGCAGAGGCACCCCGTCACCGGGTGAGTCGGCGTGTCCTTGCTCCACCCCCCGCCGAACGTCGCCGCGCCCTCCTCCGTCACCACGCAGGCCCCGCACGCGTAGGACCGCATGTTGAGGAACTCACCGCGCGTCAGCGGCATGGGGCCCTCGAAGAGGTTCTGCTTGCCCCGCATGTCGCAATCGTCGCAGACCACGTACGGCTGCGGCCGGATCAGGTGCTGGAGGTTCTCGCAGCAAGCGCCGTTGCGCACCGGCGCGCCGCAGGGCGGGCAGCTCTCCTCGCAGCGCCTCTCCTCCCCCTCCTCCCCGGGACTGTCGAAGCAGGCGGGCTCATCGGGTATGTCGCAGAGGACGTTGTGCGCGGGCCTCTTCCACTTGGCGAGGAGCTCCCTGAGGTGCTTCTCGTACGCGGGGGGGTCCCACGACGTCTGGTACGGCGTGCGGGGCTGCGCCGCGCCGCCGCCGTCGTCGTCGTCCAGCCGCAGGAGAACCCGCTGGGGGGGCTGGACGGGCTTGGCCCCTTCTGGGACGTCGAAGACTTCGGGGATGGAGAACTGGCGCAGCTCGACCGAGATGAAGCGCATGTCTCTCGCGTAGAGGTGCATCGCCTGCCTGATCTCCCCGGCGATCCGGTTCTGCTCCTGGACCTCCGTGCCCACGCCGTTATCCAGGTCCATTGGCACCTCGCCCATGGCCTCCAACTCCGCAATGAACTTGTCCAGGTCGTTGCTGCCCAGGATCTGCTCCATCTCGTCCCGGTTCTGAGGCGGCCCTTCAAATAGAGGGAAGTCTCCGTACCCGTTGCCCTGGCCGCCCTGCTGGGCGTTGAAGCCGCCCAGCCACTGCTCGTATTGTTGTCCATTCCCGAGTGCCTCAAGGGCGGCGTTGTTGTCGCCGAAATACGCTTGGCTACCCACAACATAGTGTGAAGACGATGACGACGACGACAAAAACAACGAGGCGTCTGCAGTCGTGCCCCCCGGTGCACCCGGTGGCTTTCTCGAAAAGGTGTTGAAGAACGCGTTGTACTTCTCACCCACGCCGGTCCCGAACGGGCGCGGCGCGGCCTCCTGGACCTCCCGGGCCTGGGTTGGTGTCGACAGAGTCTCCCCTTCGCCCAGGACGGGAAGAGACAGCGCGCTCACCACCGCACGCTTGGGCCTGTTCGGCCCGACGAGGTCCTGCTCTGGCACGTTCCACCGCGTGCTGTCGACGCCGTTGGGTCCGTACCCGAGAGACATGTAATAGTCGGGCGACTCGCCGCCGACGATACCCTTGCGCCTGCACAGGCCGCCGGACCAGTTCTCGCACTGCCTCCCTTTGTTGTGGCAGCTGTCGCAGGGCCGCTTGCGGTCGCAGTTGTCGCCGTTGTCCCGGCATGGCTTGCACCCGACAAACGTCGTCGCCTTGTCGGTCGAGACCCTCGAGTACCCAATCATCTTCCGGTCCATGTGCGGCAGTGTCTGCACCACGCCGTCGCGCTCGGGAAGCTGGCACGTCAGGCCCCAGTTCGAGCACTTGGTGCACGCGAAGCCGAGGTCCTCGTTGTTGTAGCCGCGGCAGTGGATGTCGTTGGTGTAGCAGTTGATGCACCGCTGCCGCCCCGTCCGGGGCCCCGACTTGTTCTTGGTGAGTAGCTTGTCCCCGACCCCGTTATACCGGTACGGCGCGTCGAACCGCTCCCCCGTCCAGGGGTCGACGCAGTCCACCCCCTTCTCCACGCACCGGCCGCACTTGTACTCGCCCAGCCGCACGTCCAGGGTCCACTGGCAGGCCTCCCATCTGCGCTGCCCGATGTGCGTGCCGCAAGCCCGGCACATGTGCCGCCACCACGGCTTCTGTCCGGGCTTGAGGACGCCGTCGGCCAGCGTCGGCCGGTTCCACATGAAGTTCGCCGGCTCGTCGGGCTGCTGCGAGATGCCCATGGCCTTGTCCTCGTTGTACACCTTGCACAGGACCCCGTCGACGTTGCAGGGGGTGCAGCCGATCTTGACGCGGTCGTCGATGTCGCACAGCGTCGGGCGGCTCTCGTTGCGCTTCTCCTTGCACCGCACGCAGCAGCTCGTGTCGAGGTCGTAGACTGGGTACGTCGGCCGCGAGTTGGCGAAGCGTCGCTGCCAGTACTCGCCGCCGCGCGCCACGCAGACGTGGTTCGCGTCGACGAGGTTGCGGTACTTTGTGCACTGCGAGCACTCCATCTCGGCGGCGTGGTCTGCGTCGCAGGGCCGGCCCTGATCCCCGCCGGCGCGGCAGTGATCGCATCGGCCGTCCGAGGGGATCTCGAGGAAGGGGCGCCGGCGGAGGAGGGCCGGTTGGGGGACGCTGCGCGGGGGCGGCGGTGGGAGCTTGGATTTCTTCTTGCTGCCCTTCTTCGCCTTCTTCTTGCTCGGCCCCGCGGCCTTTCCTTCGTCTTCTGGCGAGCGCTGGCGCTTCGGCAGCAACGCCGGGGTGACGCTAAACGTGTACGTGCAGCGGATGCTCGTGACGACGCAATGGGTGCAAGGCTCGTGCCCCGAGCAGTGCGACCCGATCCTCTGGCAGTTGTCACACTTGCGGATGCTGCCCTGGATCGATGAGGGTGGCATGGCCTCCTGCTGCTGCTGCTGGACCGGCACCGCGTAGGGGTTTTGCCCCCCGTGCGGCTGGCGGTGCTTCAGCTCCGGCGGGAGGATGCGGTTGCTCGACGCGAAGCCCTCCGTCGTCGGGAATGGCGGCTCTGGCTGCTGCACGTCCGGCAGGAGCGAGTTTGCATAGGCCAGGGCGGACAGATCTATGTCTTCCGAGGGGATCAATTCCAGGGGGTTAACATAAGGCTGCTGGTCCTGCTGTGCTGCGAGTGGATCTGGGTAGAGGAATTCCGGAGGATCTGGGTAGAGAAACCCCGCAGGATCTAGATTCATCTCCTCATCGTCCGGCTGCTGCTGTTGGGTCCCGTTGTCGTTGTTGGCTGGAGGCTGCCGAGCTCCGTCGAACGTCGGGAGGGCAATGCTTGCCGGCACTCGGTTAGACATGATGGACTGTCCCTATGGTGCTCAACAATTGTTGGGCTGTGTGCCCAGGCCGGTTTGCTGCTCTTATCAAGTGAGCGACTTGAATGCCGTTGTTCAAGTCCAAGAGCGGCTCCTCAGAGTCGCAGATACGATGTGCATACGGTCTTATGTCTTCCAGAGACTATAGAAATTTGCAAGAGCTTGGGGATTCTCGTTACGCCAACTTGTTCCTCCCACATCTGAGGGCTCGCCCTTCCGTCTTATTTCATGACTTCTCATTCCGGGAGCGGTTGACTTTCGATTGTTCAGAGATACGGTCCTCGACAAAGGAAGACGTGTTCCCAGGTCTCCCTTGTTCAACTCTCCTTGGTAGTTGTCGAGAGCACAAGGGCATGGCTGCGAAGGTATTGTACTAATTTGGGGATAAAGGCCATTCGTCGATTGAGATTGATTGATCTCACTTCCATTCATCGTCCTTGCCGGATTCGGACACAAATTTGGGTGCAAGGAACTGTGAAAGAAGTGAAATCCGAGATTCAAGTACTGTTGATGTCGGTGCTCCATCTCATGTTTGACTACCTGCGGGTGCTGTACTCATTGCTCTCAGCACGTATAATTCCATCGCGGTCTCGAGCAACAGCATTGATAGCCTCGCGGGGACAATAATGTTCCATTGCACCCTCGATCAAACTTGCCTTCGTTAGACTAACGCAAATATTTGGGAGACTCGGAAGCAGGTCACATTTGGAACGGCAACATGTCTGGTAAAGGGTCTTCCTTCAACCAAGGCAGAGTTGCGAGCCATGTGCCGCCACTTCCAAGCACGTTTTCCGAGGATCACGGTCGAGATAAATCATGGAAATAGTGGTATGTATAGCTGTACTCACGGTAGGTTCAACAGTGCCGCAGTCGCCGGTATGTCAAGCCACGGCCCTCCTCTGGCTGTGGCTCATCGCCGCCGATACGGGCGCCACACCGGCATGCGAGCGCCACGGGGTAATTCGCGCCATGGTTGAAGTGAGGTCTAAGTCAGCAGTTGCTCTGACTTATTGGGTTTCTATAACGCATTGAATCATTGAGATACGGCACAGGTCAGAGGTGCTTCTAAAGGGTTAAATGTACTGTGATTTCACAATATCGGGTGAACTGGTCTAGGCTGCCTATGGCGGTCGAGAACGTTTAAACTAAATAGATAGCTGTACTCACCCGCTTGGGCGGACAGGCATCACGCCTGAACAGAAACTATTGGTGGAAATCGGGGGCCATCTGCGAATCAGACCCCTTCCTGACCATTCTTAATACAATCGTTTCCATCGTAAACAGGAAAGAGATCCTTTCGGTCTGGCCTAGGCGGAAAGAAATCAGTGTTGTTGTTACTGAAAGCTGAGTAGCCTTAGTGGATTTGATGGTTCGTGGATTGGGCGACAAGGGCAAGGTGGAGATTGACGGCGGCAACGATGGACAGCTCAATCTGAACAAAACGAGACGGTGTGACAGATGGCCGCGATGACTATGGCATATCGCAGACCGTCATAGTCAAGCATATCCTTGGGAATCTCTTCCACCCGCCGTCACTGGTTTTGTTCGGTCTGACTGAGGTGACTGACATTGAAAGAACAGGCTGATAATGATTTTTTTATGGCCGAAATGGCTCATTGCTGAGATCACATGCAAGCAGGGAATCTATTGATTATTCGCAATGGAACCTCTCAACTACCCTTCTAAAGGTGTAGAGCCGGACACATCACCTCATCTGGTACCCAGTCGATTAATCCGCCTCTCAAAGATTCAGACTCCTACTCTTGCGAAGCCTCAGGGGAAAGAAACCGTATCCCAAACATCCAAAGCCTCGCTGCGCTCCATGTTTCAACATCTTCCCGTGGCCGTTGTGACGAGGCCGTAAAAGAGCGTAAGGGTATCATGACCAAGGTTCCAACAATTAGAAATGTGAACCCTCAAAAACCGGAATTGCCTCGTGATGCGATGATTCATTAGTCTCAAGGAGTGCCGTGAAGCCGCCGTTATGAGAGCAATGCTATATAATGCGTTTTTCTCGTACCAAAGGCCATGTTGATAGCCTTGTATGAGAATGTGGCATGAGTGAGCGTCGTGAGCAAGAAACGTGTACATGATAAAAGGGCCCAAGGACATGTTAGGAAATGGCTGAATGGGAATTAGATGAATAGAAGAGTCAAAAGCGGCGCGAGAATGGCGAGGAGGGTAGCTGTGATGGGCTTCGCCGCAGCGGCTGTTGGGATGGCGACAGGGCCAGTGGTACCACTGCTCAGGGACGAGAGGGTTTGTGTTCCGGGTTTTGTTCCAGGTGTTGTTCCGAAGGCTGAACCGCTTGCTCCATCGGCGGTGGCAGTGTAAGCTGAGCCGGCTGTGGTTGATGGAGTGCCGGAGCTGGAGTCAAAGACGCTGGAAGCGGAGGGACTTGAGCCACTGCCGTCTGTTGCGATGCTTGACGAGGCGCTCGTAAAGTCGCCGCCGGCTTCAGGACCAGACAAGGTTACTGTCGAGACGGTTAAGGCAGACTCAGGTATGCCTGTCGAGGGAGTAGCAACTATGGTTGTGGTGCCAGAGGTGGCGATGGCCGTGGGTATCGCGTCGGACTTTGTATCCGACGCCTGTGTGGTCTCTGTCGAGCTGACAACCGAGGTCAGCGAAGATGCGATTACGGTCCTAGTACCAGAGGCGACGGTGGCTGTGTATGACTCGACAGAAGTGGTAGTGGTAGTGTCGGGGATTGGAATCGCAGAAGTCTCGGTGGAACCGGAGTCTTGACTGGCCGTGGTCAAGCAAGCTGAAATTTGCTGGCTTTGGGGCGGCAGTATGATGGCAGGAGACGAGCTTTGGGGAGCCTCGCCCTGGCAAAACAAGATGAACTGCTGGAACTTTGGCTCGATGTGAACTCGTAGGGTCTCCTTTCCATCGCCTGTGTCGTTCTCTTCAACACACGTTCTGCATGTGGCCAGATCGGCCAGGAAAGCGGACCCCTCCTGGCATATTTTCGGGACCTTGCCGACGGCCTGAACCTCAACATAGCAGTTGTTGCACCCTTCGTAGCAAACTGCCGGTGCAGTAGTAAAGTCACTCTTATTGAAGAAATAACGGCGCTCGTAGCCCTTGGTCTCCTCGTGGTGCTTGGAAACGTGCTGGCCGACCTCGGGAGAAGAGATAGGGGCTGGAGCAGCCGTCCCGGCTGGATGAGCTGTGGGAGGGAAGTGCGTCAGGTCGGTGGCCGAGACCCAGTTGCCAGTTGTGATGGTGGTCTTCTTGTAGCCATGTTTGTCCTTGATCTTTGTAACAATGACTTTATAGTCAAAGATGTCAAAGGGGAGTCCGAAGGCGTTGGGGTGAAGATTAAAGTACCCATCGTTTGGCGGGAAGTAGTGCGTCTCGTTCTCTTTCCACGCGACCAGAGTGTAGGGAGGCACAGGAACGCAGTCTCTAGGATTACAACCATATTCATCTACCGGCGGCTCGGTCCACAGGCTGCAGCCGGCGGGCTTGGCAGGGTTACAGATGTATCCAGGCTCACAGCCCTAAGTGCGGTTCGACTTAGGATTGAAGTCAACGACAGGGTTGAAACCAGGAGTGTTGGTGGGAGCAGGGCAGGCCGTCCTGTCCTGGATCTCAGGACGAGTTACGGTTGAAGGAGGGAGAGTCAGAGTAATGAGCGGAAGCGTCAAGGTTGAAGTAACGACGGACGTTGGGCCAGGGATGACGCTCGTGAAAGTGACTCCGTCTTCCGTGAGTGTGATGGTGGAAGCAGGTATGGTTCCCGCTAGAGTTGTCACCACGGTTGAACCCGGTAAAGTGGTAGTGGAATGGGGCAAAACAACGGTGTCCGTTGCTCGGAGGGTCAAAGTAGATCCCGGAAGCTGGATCGTTGTGGCCTGTCCTGTGATTGTCGAGACAACCGTAGATCCTGGTAATGTAATTGTTTCGGGAGGCTGTCGAACCGTCGTAAGAGACAATGCAGTGGCGGTCCTGGTAACGAATGAGACAACTGGAACTTCGGATACGGTTGTTTGAGTACTAATAAGCAAGAAAGTCGTCCAAACCGTCCTCTCATCTGTCACAGTGAAGGGATAGCTTTTTGACAACGTGGTGGGCTCGAAGATGGTTGTGGACACAAATATAGTCGTTGGTGATGTGTATTTCTCAGTCAATGTCGCTGTTCTTATAGCTGTAGCTGTCTGTGTCTTAAGTTCCGTAATCGAAGCAGTGACGGTCGTAGATGTGGCCAGTATAACAGTACTGAGGAAAGTGGAGGTGGACCAGGCCGTTGTCGTTGCGGTATGGTTGACTATGAGAGTATAGGGTATGCTTGTGGTGTACGTGAGAGTCGACACGACTGTAGTTGGAGACACAATAAGAGAAGGGACTACAACCGTTTTGGTCACTGGCTGGGTGATGGTCGCCTTATCGGTGAATCGTTGCGTATCGGTAAACTTCTGTGTCTTGGTGAACTCCTGTGTCGCGACCTCCTTCTGAGTTTTTGTCATAGTCAGAGGCACTGTGGAACTCTCCGTATATGTCTTCCATATGGTGGTTGTCCGAGTTTCACAGACCGGGGATTGGGCACGCTTCTGCTTGCCGTAGCCGCCATTAGACATTGTCGCCGCATACGTTGGCTCTGGCTCGGCGACGGGTTGACACCTGACCCATGTTAGCTGGCTTCATTCCCGAAGACGTCCTGTAGAATAAAATGAAGCCGAGTGAAAGGTCTTGTACTGTTTTATCCTTCATCTCTGGTGCTATTCGTGTAGGGGCGGGGTAGATCCGGTGAAGAATAGAGAGGTGTGCTGTAGTAGGGTTGTCCACTTACAGGGCTATAGTTGTAGTCACCGGATACGATTTCACCAGAGTTTGTGTGTGGAAATCGGTAACAGTATAACCTTGGGTTGTAAAGACCGTCTTTGTGGAAAACGCGGTGATTCTGCTTTCCGTCAGTCCTAAATTCCGAGTTCTTCCTTGGAATAGGCACTCGACTGACGTGGATATAACAACCTTTTCCTCTGTCACAGTTTTCGTTTCCGTAGCCGTGACAGTCCTTCCCCATGGGCATTTAGAGCCCCAATGCTCGCAGTCGTCGGTATGTGCGTCGTAGGTGGGCGACTTTTTCTCCGCGTTGGTAGGCATAGGCTCCGGTTGAGCCACAACAGAGGGAGCTGGCTCGGAGTCCAGTGTAGAAATAGGCAGCGACTCTGCTATGGGATGAGCCAAGGAAGAAGGCGAAGGCGATGGACCGGGAGCGACTGAGTATTGTAGCGACCCATCAGCAGAGGACTCGTTCTGCCTGGCGTACGCTCGAGTGCCATCTTGAGCCGTAACGCGAGCGGCGGATGTGCCCAAGACCAGAAACAACGTCAAGCGCATGACGGCTGGTTGAATCGAATAAACGACTTTGGATATCTCTTTCCTGATATCAATGCCGCATACAAAGTTTGTCACGTTTGCAACGATGATCCAACGAGCCTGGCCCAGATTAAATACGCATAAGAGCGCCGTTCGGGGACGGAGGGCAGAGCAGACTCGAAGGAGGTAAAGATGGTATCTTGGGTCTCATATGTATGTATGTGTGTATGTATGTACTATGAGGTGCAGCGAGTAAGAGGGGAAAATGAAAGCTGAGTTGGCAATGCAGCCTTACGAGGGACCTGAGAGGGACCAAGATGACGGAGGTACCACACAACATGAGGAGCTGAGCTCCTAGATGCTCCTCTTTCCTCATGTGCTGACGTGCTACGCGGCAGAGTGGCGTGGCTTGGACGACAGTCGAAGGAAACAAGAGACGCGGACTCCTGCTATAGAGTTACACTTGACAGCCATTAGGAAATTGCCGGAGGAGGGGTGCAATGACCCACCGGACCTTTTCAAGAGCTGCATAGATGACGGCAGGGATATCGACGGCAATTGGCAAGCCATTGTCTCGCAAGACCGGTGAGGTTCAAGCCTGGGTCGGGGAGGTAGCAACGGCGACAGGACGCAGGAGCGGCCCCAGGACGACCATTGCCAAGAGCAAGGGAGAGAGTTGCGAAGATGGACAAACTTGACTACCTTGACCTGTCCTGTACGAGTCCTGGGAGCGATTGCGCACGCAGCACGTCAAAAGATGCTCATGTGCATGGCCGCCATTTGGCCATATGCAAGCCATTGAGGTGCTGATAAGGCAGTGTCGAGCCTGATTCAAATATTGAGCCGGATGCCATATCCCAAAGGCAGATCGGCACACGGACTCGAGCCAACCTCCGGCCGCGATGAATCCCCGTCCGGAATGGTGTGCAACAGTGGACCAGGCAAGAGGGCTTTTTTTGAAACTGAGAGTGAGAACAACAGGCAGAGAAAGGCAGGACTGCTGGGGAAGTTCGAGCCAATGAGTGCTTAGGTAAGTGGGCAGAGAGAAGAGCCCAAGGCTGTATCGTCGGGGGTTTGTGTGCGGGTGATATCGACATGGGCCAAGAACAAAGAGACGCATGGCCGTGCAGGGGACTTTTGGTTTGGCGGATGATGCGAGTTGCCAGCCCCTGCTCCTCTTGCGTGAGAAGTGAGCATCTCACTGCATGCCGGTGGGGTACCACTGCCTCGCTGGATCTGTGCGGGCCTTGGGAATGAAGTCGATAATGGAGAGGGCAGGCAACGTGCCAACCTAAACAGCAGCCTTGTTCGTAAACGAGAAGATGCGGGAGGGTGGTAGACATGGGGGATGCGAAGCGCGTGCGATGGTTATGGCCCGGGGCGGGGGAAATAATTCTAGATTGTCAGCCCAAGACTCATGCGATGAACACAGCTTCGATATTGACAAGCACGGTCGGTATATTTGGCAGGTTCGATGTGTGGCAAATGTCATAACCGTAGCCCCATTCAGTTACAGCCAACTTGGCAAGCGGGTTGGGGAGAAAGGTCCGACTGTCCTTTTCTCGCGTGTGCTCGATCATGGCCACTGGATGAATGATGTTGCCGTATGCTTCTCAAATGGGAGGTATTGTCCGGTCGACTGCAGCGGGTGCAACTGGCAGAAGATCCGATTCGAGTGCCACTTGTGCAGGTTGCGGTTTGCTTGAGCCGAGAAGAGAGCAATGAATGACGGGATTCGATCTCTGGTAAGACTTCAAGAAAAGGGTCGTACTGGCGCCATGACGTGGGCATATGCAGCGTCGAGAACAAACGGACGGAGAATGCGAGGCAGCTCTAGAGGGCCTGGTACTGGGTTAGCACTGAGAGACAGAGCCGACGTCTATTGATCAGTCCACTTTCCAACCATTTGCACGAGAGGATGGAGATAGCACCAATGTTGGACACGAGGTATTCGAAGTTTTGCTGCAGGAAGCAGGCAGAGACGGACTGGCGTCCTGGAGGCAATCGCAGATCTGATGAAAAGCTGTCAATGAAGATGAGGTAAGCGTTTAAGGATGTAGTGTAAGCAGCGAAGGAAGGTACGGTAGAATCGACCAGGCACAGGGGTGAACAAGGAAGGAAGTGAGTGACAATAGACATTGACCAGGACGAAAAGAGCTTAGCGCCGTGTCGGGAGGAACTGCTCAGATCTACAGGTACAGGTACAGGGGGGGTAAGTGGATACCCTTTCTGTGCCCGGGCCACCTACTTCGATTGCTCCACCAGAGCTTCGTTGTTCCCCCCATGTTTTCTTTTCCCACTGACGAATACGAATACATTGTTTCTTCCCCCCCTGTTTCTCCAGCAAACGTTGCAACCCTCGAAACAAACGGTCTTCTTTGTACATATCGAGTCAAGGTGGAAAAGCCGCTCTCTCGCCCTCTGTTTACTCTCCCGGTTCATTTCACTTCTCCGCCCTGAATGCTAAGTATTATTGTCAAGGATTTGTCTTATATCGCTTCCTCGCTGCAGGGCTGACACCTCCATCCTCCTCGTTCCCGACCCCAACGAGCCTGTTGATTAAACTGCGCTGGTCCCATCCAGACCTCGCTGTGTCAATTTGGCAATCCGTCTATTGACTGACTTGCAGATGCTCACTCGTCGTCCCTGCGATAACCACTATCACTACACCATTCTCCATGCATGCTGATGCCGAGACTGTACCCAACATGGACAAGAGAGGCGTAGCCCAGCAGCAGCCTGCTTCCAACTGGCATGTGTACTCGGTAATTTTGTCCCGCCTGCGCCACCAACAACACCTCGTCCCGCGTCCATTTCTGCAGGCTGTCTGGCTCGCAGCCTTCTACATGGGCAACACCGTCAGCCAACACCGACGGCCTTTGGGTGTAGGTCATGGCTGCCATCCCCGCACACAACACAGCCTGATCGTCGCACACCTCTTTCAACGTGAAGGCTGAGGTCTTGCAGTTTGTATCCCAGCAAACCAATACGAGGCTTGCACATCGTTACAACGCTTCCGCCAACGAGCAGTCCCCGCTCATGGTTTGCCATCTTCTGGCCATGGGCCGGAGAGCGGCCTGCAAAGTTTCACCCTGTTTGGATAACGAGCCTGAGTAGTTGTTTACCATCACTGCAATTCATCGCGCAATCGTCCCCCGGTTCCAAGTGAACCGGAAATAGATCTCTAGCCGTGTCAGTGATTTTTCTGGACCGCCGAGTACGGCCTAGGCTGGAGCCCGAAAGCTTACATGCAATCGCCACATCGCATCCCTTTCTATCCCATCCTCTGCTGCCCTGCTCTCCCTAAGCTCGGCCGCATCCTCTGCTTGAAGTCTCACAGGCGGGCCAGCCTTACACACCACACAAGACGACGGACTGGACCAAGCCTCTCTGTGCCAACAGTCTGATCAGTTTCTTCTCCAACTTGCAGGGTCGTCTCATTCGGATCCCGTGCCACTGTATCAATTCGCCCGCCCCTTTGGTAAGACGGCAGCAGGGTCGCTTCCGGGGTCGGTCTGTCTCGCGTATGTGCGTGCTATTCCGCAATCTCTACCGGTGTCTGTTGCTTCTGCCCTCAAGAATAAAGAACAATTCTGGGTGCGTAATTGGTATTTCCCTTCGGTCATAGACACAACCTAATCATCGGCTGCCAGACCTTTCGAGTAGAGCTGCCCATCACTTCACAGGTGATGCATTCACCTCTCAGTCTCCATCTACACATTCGCGTATTCTCTTCTCCGCTAGTTTCCTCGAGATATTGCCGCGGCTTCTGGAAACGCAGTGCTGCCTTCCCCGAATAAGTATACTATCCAGATGTGAGGCGCTGGGACAAAAACTGGCAACGTGCTTTCTTCCCTCTCGTTCCACCTTGGTAGTGACTTGATGACACTACTCAACCATGGCTATATGGCGACTTTTTGGACTCGCAGCCCTTGTTGGCCTCGTCTCCGGACAATATGATGGATGGGACCTTGAAAAAGGCCAGGTCAGCGCAAAAATGTGCTTTTGGTATTCGCCGAGAGGTCAGTAACGCCATACCACCACTACCAAGACCGCGAGAACTGACGGATGCAAAGCTGCCGTTATTCGCGACACGCTCTGGCTAGATGGCGGAACACTTTATTGGACTCCCACCTACCGTGATGGGACCGAGGGACCCCCGGAAACATTGAGTAAGTCCGATGGCGCACCGGGTACGGCCAGTCTCTGACAACCCTAGACAACCCTTTGGGCCTCATGTACTCTCTGAACTTCAGCAAGCCCTTTGACAAAACCACAAATATTACCAACCTGATCGTTACCAAGTCGAAAGCCGCGGGAGGGTCCGGGAACGTCAACAGCTTTGCGCCCGACGCCATCGATGGCGCGCTCCTGCACAACGACGCAGAATTCTTCCTCTATGGGGGCGTCCTCCCCAAACGGACAGACGCGTACGGTCCTCCGCCCGCCGACAAGGTAATGGCATGGCGCATGCATGCATATGGCCCAGAGAAACCCTCGTTCCGGAATGGCAGTAGCGACATGGTCACTCTGGAAGGCGAGGTGACGCGCTATGTCGCCCACGGAGGAGCTGCCAGCGCCCCCTCGGAGAATAAGGCATGGTACGTAGGTGGCATGCGCTCGCCTCTTTGGGATGAAATGTACATGAGCAACACGAACCGCTCGTTGAACGCGGTCAACACCTCCGACACCCTCATCACTCTTGACATGTCGGAACAGCTTTTCGAAAAGTTTTCGAACCAATCGTTGCCGAACCAGATCAAGGCCAGGGCAAACCCCGAGGTCGTTTGGGTCCCTATTGGAGCCCAAGGCATTCTCGTCGTTCTGGGGGGCGTGACGTACCCCGAGTATATCAACTCCAGTCACAAATCCGACGATGCTCTCAAGAGTGTGAGTTCTCTTTTTAGCGCTTGCTCTTATATTGGCCAACATTGGGCACAGCAACAAGAGAGCCCTTCCTTCATGGAGATCATCGACATCTACGATGTGGCCGGTGATAAATGGTATCAGCAGAAGACCGAGGGGACAACGCCACCAGCCCTTGCCCGTGGTTGTGCTGTTATGGCGGCGGCAAAAGATTACTCGAGCTTCAACATATACTACTATGGAGGATACGACGGTATCCACGCCCAGGAAGACTTTAGCGACAATGTCTGGGTCCTTTCCATTCCTTCCTTTCAGTGGATCAAGGTGTACGAAGGGAAAGCCCTTCATGCGCGCGCCGGCCATCAGTGCGTGATGCCCTATCCCGACCAGATGATGGTCGTTGGCGGTTACACGGCGATGCCCGGGAGGGGATCGCCGCCCTGCCTCGAGGGAGGTATCATCCAAGTGTTCAACCTCTCGAGCGCAAAGTGGCTTGACGCATACAGCCCGAGTAAATGGTCGAACTACACGATTCCAGCCGCCATCATTGGCAAGATCGGAGGCGACGAAAGAGGAACAGCGACCAAGACAAAACCCGAGGGGCCCGGGTGGGCAGACCCAAGCCTGGCGGCCATATTCGCGAAGCCGTATGAGACTTCGAAGCTCAAGACGTGGTATCCATACGCCGAGTCGAAAGAAAACACCCGCCCCAACGTCCCGGCCGATGGAAACAACGGAGGCAGCGGTGGCGGCGGTGGCCGAACCCCGGAGTGGGTCGCCCCCGTTCTCGGCGTGGTCCTCGGTCTCGTCTTCATCACCAGCATCGTCGTCGGCTGGTGCCTCTGGCGCCGCCGGAGGGTCCTCAGACGCGGCAACGGGACCGCGACAGGGACGGACGACAACGGCCCTCGCATCATCTCCTGGATCAGGGGACAACCAAGCGAGTCGGCCAAGGCGCCCACCGTCACGACCGAGGAGGCGCCTTCTACCCAAGACATGTGTGAAGTCCGCACGCCACCTCCAGTGCGGGCTGCATCACCCGTGACATATCACTATGCTCATGAGGTGGCCGATAACCAAATATCGGAGCTTCCAGGTGAGCTCAGTCAACACTTTTTTGAAGTGAATGTTATTAAGCCACACACAGATACTTCGCCACGTCCAGAGCTCCACGGGGTCGGGCTGACCCCCGTCGAAATCATCAATAAACACACCCATTTCGGAGCCGGCGCCGGTTCCGGTTCTAACCCCGCAATCACTCACCAGTCGTCCTACTACGCCTCCGTCTCCAGCAACGAGAACGCCTCCTCCCTCTCCCGTTCTTCCGGCATTCCCGGCGACCAGACCCGCACTCAGTCTCCCGACCCGGGCCTGGCATTGCCGCCGCCTGCGGACCGTATCGGGTCCGACGTCTCAGACCTCAGCGACCCCGACGCCAGGCATCTGAGGCACCTCAGCGAGGCGACGGTGAGCTCGACGTCGTCGGGCGGCGAGCGAGATGGGGACGATTACATCAGTGCGCGGACGTTGCCTGCCAACCCGGCTGTGACTGAGACGTTGAGGGGGGCATGTTCCACGGGAGCGACATCGATACTAGGTCAGGAAAGTAGGCCATGGTCGGGTTCTGCAAGGAAGATGGGCGGGGCGGCGTTAAAACAATCCGTCAACATGTGAAAGAAATGCCATCACTTTGATAGGTATCCAAAGATACATTTGTTCGCCCGTCATCAGCCCGTATCCTTCAATACGTCCAACCGAACCCCTTCTCAAACTAAAGATGAAACAAAGGTGGTAGCCGGTCGATGCGGGTTTATGATCCTGCATGACCATAGAAGAAAAAAAGCGTGGCTCTCTAGTCTCACGCATCAAGCTCCCCCCCCCCCAAAGGAGCAACAAACCCCAAAGCTCTGTTCAATTCTTCTTCCTCAGAGCCCCCCCGTCAACGATGAGGTCCTGCCCCGTCACGAAACCCGCGTCCATCAGGTACAGCGCGGCGTCGGCAATGTCCTTGGGCCTCCCGGCCCGGTTCGTCGGGTGGTCGTTGACGTCCTCGTCCAGCACCTGCTCCTCCCAGCTCCGCCCGGCTTCGTCGCCCTCCCTGCTCTCGTGGCCGACCTTGATCCGCCCAGGCGCGATCAGGTTCACGCGGACGCCGAGGGCGCCCAGCGAGATGGCCATGCTGTGCATGAGGCCCAGCTGCCCCGCCTTGCTCGCCGCATACCCCTCCTGGTTCGGGTCCGACTGGTGCGCGCGGAAGGACCCGATGAGCAGGATGCACGGCCCGGCCGCCGCCGCCGCCACCTTCCCGTCGTCCGCCGCGTCCGCCCGCCGCCGCGTCTTCATGTACGGCAAGCAGGCCTGGCTCATGGCGAAGGGGCCGGTGAGGTTCGTGTCCACGTACGCCCGCCACTCCCCGATGGTGTCCGGGTCCTCCATCGTCTTGCCGTCGCGCCAGTGCGGGCTCGCGATGCCGCCGTTGTTGACGAGCACGTCGATCGCGCCGCCCAGCAGGTCCCCCGCCGCTGCCGCCTCGACCTTGGCGCGCATGTCGTCCACGTCCCGGAGGTTGCAGGTCGCGTACGCGAGCCTGCCCGCGTCGTGGTGCGTCTTGAGGTGGGCTTTGACGGTGTACTCGAGCTCGTCCCCGTCAATGTCGAAAACGTACACCTTGTGCCCGGCTTCGAGGAAGTGGCGCGTCAGCGCGCGGCCGATGCCCCGCGCGCCGCCGGAGATGACAATCTTCTTGGACGCTTTCATCTGGTCGTTCGCCATGACCCTTTGTTCGATAATACAACCGCGTGTGAAGTGTTTAGGGAGGAGGGGGTGAGGGGACTGTTGAGTCTCCCCGTTGACGAGTGAATACATGCTGATATAAAAGGAGTCCAGACGTGACGCTGACGTCACGGTCTCGGCGCGGATATCTGAAGAGCGATAATGATAGGGGCGAAAGAGCACCGTCATCGTCCATGTTCTCATGGCCTTGTGGGATGTTGGATGAAATGTGTAGTGAAAACGCACCTACTGCCTTCTGCCGTCATATAGTCAAGCTGTATACTGAATGTCAACAGTGCCAGTATTCAGTAGCCAATGAGCCAGCCACTGTTCTTAGACTGCCGCTGCCGTGGCCCAGTGACTCGCAAGGCCAATCTCGCCTTGCACACCCGACTTGGCTTTGCTCACATTAGGTAGCACTCCTGCAGGGAAAGAATTCAATGGTGTTGAGCAACACAAATGCTGTCATAATTTCTCGTCTCTTGGCTCCTTCGCGTCGTATAAATACATTATAAAAAAAACCCATGCAGTCACGTCATGCGTCGCCGAGTCTACGCTGCTTCTCCCTCACGGAGTTGGTGGAGGAGGTGATGCTAGCCTTGGATGACGAGTGCCTCAGCGACGTCTCGGGCAACAAATCGGTACCTGAGCCGCTTTCTCTGCGGCTAACGTTACTCTCCCTGGCCAGCGGCGAGGGTATCTCGGGCGTGACGGACCTCGACTCGACGTGCGGCCGCTTGGGCTTGGAGATGGAACCCAACTTCTTCCTCCTCTTGTCCGAGGCATTGGACCCGGTGCTGGCCTTCCTACTGACAGTGCCGTCGCCGTCGTCGCTGGTGGCGGCGACGGACGGCGCCAAGCTGCGGTTGGAGCTCGTCGAGCTGCGGCGGTGGATGCTGGTACTGCTACTACGGCGTCGGTGCTCGCGCTCAATGGCGGCGGCGCGGGGGTGGATCGTCGCCTTCTCGGGCGTCTGGTTGTGGCGTACGGGGGCGGGGCGGGAGCGGTCGATGCGGTGCCAGGGCAGCCACCAGAAGATGCCCCAGCGCTGCTTGGCGATTTGGCGGTCGCGGGCGGCGAGCTTCTCTTGGATGAGGGCGCGGCGCTCGTTTTCCTTTTCCCAGTATTCGGTGCGGTAGATTTCCCAGTTCTCTCGGAAGGTGGGGGTGAAGGGCTTGGCCAGCAGGAGCAGCTTGACGTAGTCTCCGCCCGGGGCCAGATCCTCCTCGTGGCCGCCCTTTTCTTCGTCTTCGGCCAGGACAGGCAGTGTCGGGTGGTTCTCGGCGGTGAGGCTCAGTGCCTTCTCGACCTCACGCAGGATGGAAGGTTCGACGTAGCGGTAGGAGGAGCTCGCGGTGTGGGAGAAGAGGCCGTAGGTCAGGAAGAAGCCGAGGGTGGAAAGGAACTCGGCCCACCAAGGACGGCGGATGATGACCAGCTTGGAATTGAAGCCGCGCAGACCCCTGTTGGAGATGGCAAACCAACGCCGCGGCCAGCGTATGCCTCGCTCCCATATGTCGGTAGCCCAGACCAGTATGGCGGTCATGACACCTCCCATGAAGCAGATCTTTTCGAACGTCTCGACTCCCCAGTAGACAGAGCCGCCAATGCCGCGACCATCTTCGCGTGGGGCGAAGAAGAGGGCGTAACCGAAGCCGGTTATCCAAGCGGTCAGCAGGGTGAAGAAGAAGGTATGATGGCGGCGGCGGGCGCGGAGCTCGAGGTACTGGGCGCGCAGGGAGGCTTCGAGGATGAGAAGGTTCAGGTAGATCATGGAGGGAGAGCTCGGAGTGTGGCTCAAGGGGTCGCCTTGCTTTCCAGAGTCGGGAAGGACGCCGGTGGTGCCGAGGGCGGCCTTGAGCTCCTTGCCCGGAGGGGGTGCACCCTTGACGAGCGAGTCGAGCTCGTCGGCCATGGCGGCGAGAAGAAAGGGGGGGTGGAGGAGGAGGAGGAGGAGGAGGAGGAAAGGGTTTTAGGGTGATGCGGCGGTCAGGCAGGCCGCTTCAGCACGGGGATCCCAGGGGCCTCGACGGCAGCCGTGGTCAGCACTGGTGTGCAGACATGCGCTGTGGCCGGGGACGGAGAGGATGGTTCGGCGCAGCAGGCAGGCGGGCAGATGATGGTGCAGGAGTTGTTGTTTTGTGTGTAGCCAGCGGAGCTCAGTCGACGTCTGCCGGCGCGCGAGAAAGGAAGAGACGAGGGCGGGATTGTGGAATTTTGGTCGGTGGTCAGATGTCAATCAAGCCCGGCCTGCAACGGGCTTCGATTCTGTAGGTAGGTACCTAGGCTAGGCAGGTGGCTTTGGAGGGATTCCGCTCCGCCTGGTGGCAGGTGTGGACGGACAGGACAGCGGAATGTCATGGCGAGGTGGAATGGTCCGAGCGCCTTGCTGGGTGAGTGGTGGGTAGGTACGTACCTACCTAGGGCGATAGACGATAGCGATAAGGCTTGTTGAGGAAACAAACAGCGGCAGGGAGGGAGGGTCCTTTTGACACGTGCAATTCAATTTTTGGTTGAAGACGTCAACGGCGACGTTTAAAAACATGACCTTGTATCCGTACCAAATCATCCATCTGCCCGGCCCATAGATATGCAGGAAGTGATACTGTACACTATCAGCGAAGCCAGGATGGATGGACGGACGGATGGATGGATGCAGTCATACCAACTTTCCCGAGATTCAACACACAGTCGCGAGTGGAGTGAAGAAGCTTCATCCCATGTCGTACCCAGTACCTAAAGCCAAAAGTCGATGGATGCACAATTCTTCATGCGGGCATCCAAGGCAGGCTGGCGTGGTGCATCACGAAACACAGGTCCTCAGATTGTTGCCTGCATTAGGCAAGCGCTCGCTAGGTAGGTATATAGCGGATTGACTTGGTACGGCGTAATTATAGCCAGCCCCAGTCAACGCCATTGGAAGACCGTGACGTTAGCCCTTTCAGCCACGGCCCACGGCTGACAGACAGACAGACAGAAAGAAAGGGGAGAGAGCGGGCGATCGGGATTTAGGTGGCTCCTTACCGCCGACACGGCACAATGCAACAAGCCGTCCCCCACTTCCTCTAGCCCGCCAAACTCCGAGTGCTAAAGTCCACGAACCGATGGGATCGAGCACCCATGCCCGCTCGCGACCAACCCCTGCAACCCTGCCGCTTAACTGCTCAACTGCTCAACAAGCTCGTCGGTTTTTTTACGGAGCCTCGTAGTATCCCCGGCATGTCCACCCGACTCGCACTCGCACCCGTCGGCAGTCAGTAGTAGTAAACGACCTACCTACCTCAGATACCTCCTTACTATGTAGGTACTCTGCGTCACCACTCCTACTGGTACACACAGGCCACCCTCCTTAACGCCGCCCATTTCACCCATACCTTACAGCAATCGTCAGCTCGCTGCTGACTGATGTGAGTCGTCGCAAGTTTCACAAATTCCGCTCTCCGGGACACACGCCCATCTTCAGCCATCCTCCGCCACCCACGGCCACAACTGAACACCAAACGCTTACCTACTTTCTTTTGTGACGCCCATCCATCCCTATATAGACGCTTACCCCCCGCCCCCGTCGCCACCTTACCTGTCAACCGGCATGATACACCAACAAACCGCTTCCACTGTAGTGAACGGGTCGCGACTCAAACTTGCTTCCTCATTAATCACTTCCTCCACCACCGCCAAGTCTCCCGTCCCCAGCATCCGCCCCTCCCCTGAAGAATCCGTCCCTCGCCGATCTCACCAAACCATGGCCGCCGCCGCCGCCCCTCCCACCGCGCCCACCGCGACCACACGTCCCCCGGGTACCTACTTCCCCCTCGGCTACAAAGATGCCGTCTACCAATGGGTGAGATAGACCAGCAATACCCTCTAAACAGCACTTGGAATCCTTTTTTGTCTTCTTTCCCTTCTCCTTCATTTCGCTGACGAGTCTGTCTGTAGTGGACAAGTGTGACTCCCCAAATCGCCGAGCGAAACGTCCTTAGCCACATCCCTTACCTCAAAGAAGCACGCGAAAACGCCTCCCTAGATTCCGACAAGGCCGACGACCCTTTCGGTCCGCGGGTATGGAAGTCGCAGATGGTTGAGCTGTCCGGGAAGAACCGCGCCCTGAACGAGTACTCGGTCGAGCGTGTCGGCGAGGAAGTCGACAACAACCTCGTCATCCTTCACGGCTACGGTGCCGGCCTCGGTTTCTTCTACAAGAACTTTGAGCCGCTCTCCCGCCCAAAGGGATGGAAGCTCTACGCCCTGGACATGCTCGGCATGGGCAACTCCGCGAGGCCGCCCTTCAAGGTCACCGCCAAGGACCAGGAGGGCAAGACCGCCGAGGCCGAAGCCTGGTTCATCGATGCCCTCGAAGAGTGGCGGAAGAAGCGCAACATTGACAAGTTCACCCTCGTCGGCCACTCCCTCGGCGGCTACCTCTCCGTGGCCTATGCGCTAAAGTACCCCGGGCACCTCAAGAAGCTCATCCTCGCTTCCCCCGTCGGAATCCCCGAGGACCCCTACGCCGTCAACGCAGCCATGCCCGAGCCCGAGGAGTCGACATTCCAAAACGAGTTCACACAGGACCAGAACACCGTCACGACCGACAGCCAAAACGCCGTCACGTCCCGCGCCAGCAACAGCGCCGCAAAGAACTCCAACAACGCGCCGAAGCGCCCTCTGCCAGGCTGGCTCGTCTGGCTGTGGGACGCAAACGTCTCACCCTTCAGCATCGTCCGCTTCACCGGCCCCCTGGGCCCGCGCTTCGTCTCCGGCTGGACCTCGCGCCGCTTCAACCACCTCCCCCAGGCCGAGTCGCAAGCCCTGCACGACTACGCCTTCTCCATCTTCCGCCAGAGGGGCAGCGGCGAGTACGCCCTGCCGTATATCCTCGCTCCCGGCGCCTTCGCCCGCAGCCCCATGGTCAACCGGATACACGGCGTTGGCCGGCAGATCATTGAGAAGAACGGCGAGAAGCTCAAGGAGACAGGCGTCCCCGTCGTCCTCATGTATGGCGAGAATGACTGGATGGACGTTGCTGGCGGGTACGCCGCGCAAGAAAAGCTCAAGCAGGCGAGACTGCAGGCGCTCCTCGAAGGGACCGACGAAGAGAAGAGGAGGGAGAACGGGTCCGCCAAGGTTTTGATCGTCCAGAAGGCGGGCCATCACCTCTACCTCGACAATGCCGACCAGTTTAACGACTTCATTCTGAAAGAGATGGAAGAGACGCAAAGAAGTAAGCTATAGATGCATTTGTTCTTGGCATGGTTGATGAACAGGCGGACGGACCATACACATAAATGACGTCGGGGCCAAAGGCGGTTTCCTAATTTCAGAGGCGTTTTTTTTTTCTCGTGGGGAGGCGGTAGCATTGCATGATTGAATACAGCTCGAGCCTGAAACGGCCTTTGGGAAGATATCCAGCGGGGAGCGTTTGGCTTGGTCATTAGAGCCTGTTTGGCCGGCTTACATAGATAGAGATGAAGAAGTTGAACATTTCTTTTTTACCTGCATATGTTTTGTAACTATAGATACCTGCATCGTAGGTAAGTACATGAGGTGCCCTCTGATTGAGCTTGGGGGTCTTGGTCGGCACCAGGCCCGGCCGGCCCGCAGTGCAACATCATCCCCGTTCCGTTCCAGTTTCTCAACCGGGCGGAAACCAGCTTGACCTCATAACATGAGGTGACCAGCGATATATATCAAAGATACGGCGGCATATGATGCTGTTGCCTTTCTGGCGATGGGTGCTCCAGAGAAGGACTGCTATGAAGAAGCATTTACAGCCGCCCCTTTGAAGCATCGCAAAATGGTAGCAGCACTTGGCGAAAGATGTCCTTTATTACCTTGTTTGTCTATAAAAAGGACAGCGCGGTTACAAAGCTCTGGATACTGTGCCCTTGATGTACATGCAGCCAAAGGCTTATACCCCTCAACTTTTGGGATGACAATGTTTTTGCTTCCTATGTTTCTATATCCTTGATATCCAAGCCTGGAGGTTCAGAAAGAGACTGACATGCCTACAGCAGCTCCATTGATGGACGCACAACTTCATCTGATGTCTTGGATTCCTCATTCACCAGTCCCCCTCACCGCCATCCTAACCCCCCTCCTCACGTGGGTGGTTAGGCGAGGTTTGCAGATTCCCATGTTATCCCCATCCCGTGACCCCATGGAAGGCATCAAGATCTTCCATCTCAACGTTGGAACTTGCTTGGCAAAGTCACCATGTCCCTCAAAAGTTCACGTGACGGCTGCCATGGGGCCTCTGATGAGGGATCGCGACCTTTCATCTCAACCTTGAGGCTCGCTTAAAGAACATCACGATGTCCCTCTGTGAATCACAGCCTACCCCCGAATCAGCTTTTGCAATTCATATAAAGACGCCTTTTCCCACCCTCCTTCACATTCCTCCAATCCATTCAGTCGAGCCATCTTATCCACCACCCCGCGAGACACAGCGAGAGAAACAATAGCTGGGACAAAGCTCATTCACCATCGCGGCTACTTCATCATCTGCACATGAATCACTCGGACTCATTCATCAAACTATTGATAAAAAAGCATTGACCCGCCATCAATATTCACCATCGCGGTCGCTCCCGCATCACTAGTCCGACTCACAGAACACTACCCACTGGAACCTATCATCAGCTTCACTTCGCCATTCACTGTCACGGCCGAGGTCTGCTTTATTGAAAGTCAAGGGTCACACAGTCAAAATCATCAATCATCAAACCCCATGGTCGACTCCAGCACCACATCACCCTACTGAAAAGTCACCCACACCCCTGGAGAGTCCTCACCCACCCACAGGCTGCACTCACCAAGAATATATAGTCAGACCAGACCAAAATGTCCGGTTCCTATCCCACCGACTTCTCTTTTTTCGCCGGCCAGCAGGCCCCGTATATCATCGAGGATGGTTTCAGCCAGAGCGTCTCCCCCTACTCGGTCGATCTGTACCAGTATGAACAGGCGCCGAGCGCATTCGAACCTTTATACCAGCCGCCGAACCACGAAGATCAACCCCAGGCTCAGCCGCCCCTGGTCTACGACGGCCTCCCCCCCGCCAAGCACCCCCGATACAGCACCCGCGGCCAACGACACACCGCCCCCCGAGCCGGATGCTCGACGTCCTCCCGCTCGACGACCCCGGACTGCGAACCGCCCTACCACGCGCGCATCTTCCACCCCGACTCCCTCCCCGGCAGCTTCTCCGCCGTCCTCACCTCGTCCCTACCGATCCCGGACTGGGTCGGCCCCGAGGAGCGCCTCCGCCGCCAGCACGACATCAGGCACATCTTCGAGGCGACCAAGTCGACGACGCTCCCGCCCCCCTCGCCGTTTGCCAGGGGCCCGAGCCCGTCCGCCGCGCCCGACTCCCCCACGGACGTCTACCGCATCCGCGCCCCGCCGACGCGGATCGGCATCCTCCCGATGCAGCCCAAGCGGTGCCTGGGCGCCTTCATCCCCGTCGCCGAAGCGGGCGGCGGCGCCGCGCGCGAGGCGGCCGTCGCGCACAACAACGAGCTCGCGGCCGCCCGCCTCGCCGACATGAAGCGCCGCAACAACGCCGCGGCGCGCCGCAGCCGCGGCCGCAAGGACCGCGCCGTCACCGGCCGCACCGAAGAGCTCTCGGGCGCGACGGCCCAGATGAACTGGTGGAAGGCGCGGGCCGTGTCGCTCGGCGCGGCCGCGGGCGAGTGGGACGCCCTGCCGGCGCGGGAGGTGCGCGAGGCCCTCGTGGCCGACTACCGCGTCGACGCCATGGACTTCAGCCGCGACGGGCCCGACGAGCTGGGCATCACGAGGGCGGCCGCGGCGGTCAAGAGGAAGAAGAGAAAGGCGACGGCGGCGTGAGGAGAGGGCGTTGTTTGCGGGGCCTGCTGGACAGTGTCGAAGGTTTTCCTTTTTTTTTTTTTTTTGCGCGAGAGAGAGACAGAGAGAGAGAGGAAGAGAGAGGAGGGGGGGGGCTTGGGTTGATCACATCCTCTTGTTGGGACTATCGATATGCTTCGTCCTCTTTTCGGTTTGTCTAGAAAGGGGGGGGGGGGACATTACATGCGAGTTAATGACGGGGAGTTTTGATAATATCCTTGAGAAAACAAGTGGGAAGACCGGCGTTAGTTTATGAAGAAACCAGTTTGGAAGCAGATTGCATCATGAGTTATCGCGTCGACGTGGTGAGAAAGCCAAACACATTCTAGAAGAAAAGCACAACTTCTTTTATCCTTTTATCATAACATACACAACGCTTAGATTTGATTGGTGTTACTGTTGAGAATACGGCCATAACCATCCGTTAGCTGACAGTTGTCGACCTTGTTCAAACGTGATAACACCACAGCGCTTTCGCGTCTTATTGGGTTTGTCGAATATCGTCAATAAAGTTAATATTATAGGAACAGCTCGCAGTTCCCGTGGAAAAGTCTCAACAGGGATGCTTGAAGATGATCAAGCCCGGCTATTTTCATTAGCTACTAAAAGAAACCCGTGGTATCTCTCGTGATATGCACCAAACGCAGCCTTGCCTCGTTCTCTATCTTCGTGGCAAGACAAGAGCCAACCCACAGCCAGAAGACAACGTCCGGGTGTCTCATCCATGGTCCTTTCCAAACCCAAACGCCAGTCATTACCCAGTCCAGCCCGATTCCCAAGCCCCCGTCTCCACCACTTCTCTCTCTCTCTCTCTCTCCAATGGCCGTTTCCGTTACTTTTCTCTTGTTGACATGTTCCTTGTCATGCGTCACAGGGCGACTGCTCGTTGACAAGACCGCTTAGGGGCGCGACTCGCGCTCCCCCTTGATGCTACCCAGTTCGGACCCGTGGCCCGTCGCGACGCCGTAGCAGTCGGGGTCCGCGAGGCACCCCTTGACGAAGTAAAACACCACAACGACCATCAAAACCCTGCGAATTTTTCAAAAAAGTCAGCCGCTCTATTCGCTTTTCGAACCAAGGCATACATATATATACATATATGTATATCCCTCAAGACATGTGTGAGTCAATACATGGCGGTCACAACGTACCAGTTGATGGCACCGACGGCTGCGGCGCCGGCCATGCTTCCGCCGTACCGCATCTCCTCCGAGGTGGGCCCGAAGCAGGTCCGCCCGACGCACGTGTTGCCGAGGAACAGCGCCGCGATGCTCGCGGACCACGTCCAGCCGGACAGCCAGAAGAGGCAGTTGGTGCCGTAGCCGATGAGCACGGCGATGCGGAAGTAGAGGTGCGTCGCAAAGCGCTCGGCGATCATGGCGCCGCCCACGACAACGATGGTGAAGAGGGCCTGACGGAAGTGTCAATCATTCTTCTTCCTTTTCCTTTTCTTCCGAAACAACAGGGAACTCCCCCCTCCCCCTTTTTAGGAAAAAAAAAAAAACTTACGACGAAGAGCATGAAGCCCGGTGGCCCGGTGTAGTTGCCCGAGTAGGCGCCTAGCAGGGACAGGCAGAAGGCGCAGGCGGCGAGGACGGCGAGCGAGAGCACCAGGACGGCGACGCGCACGATGGCAAAGAAGGACGGCGTCGGCGGCGCGCCCTTGCCCATGAGGCCTCTGATGTTGTTGTTTGCGCCCATCATCTTCGTTCCTTCAGTCGGTTTCGTTGTCTTTCCTCCTTTTCCCTTCCTTGGTCGAAATCAAGTGGCGGTATGTGTGTATGTAAAGAGCGAAGACCGGTCTTGTCGAACCGGATTAACCTAACCAGTCTTTCACTTGGGGCCGCTTTTCTCGACGGGCGATGAGAGCGACGGGAAATACCAATTCGAGTCTTTCCGTTCACGATTGAAGCAAACAAAGGTGGATGAACGAGTGATGGCAAGATCAAACAGAAACCCTCCCAGATGGGGGTGCGTTGGCGCGCTGGAAACCTTCGTTTCCTTATACTCCCCTTTCCACCTCTTCAAACGTGGCCCAGCCTTTGGTCTTGCATGACAACGGTCCCTGTCTCAAGGGATCCGTCCCCAGAGGGAAGAAGAAAAAAAAGGATCCGAACTCCTGGTCTGCGCCACACTACTCCCTTCTAGTGCAGGACCAACACGTCAGTGCTCCCCCCCCTTCCTGGTGTAGCAGCTCCTTGAAATCCCAGGCCTGCCTACCCATGCAGTCCCAAAGGGCTGAGCACACATACCGTACATGTACAGCGCCATGGCTAGGACACCCACCGTACCTACTTGGACAGAAACGCAAGTCGCTCGGTCCAGGGATCATGACGGTTAATCGACTGAGGTACGTAGTCCAGGCGGTCCCTCTTAAGGTCGCACAGGTACACAATAATACTAACACAATTGGAAAAACACAGTACAAGTATCATGCCCAATACTTCAACACGATGACGGTTAATCGACGGAGAGGGGGGGAGGGGGTCCGATCTTCTCCCCTTTTTTTCCTCCCCGCGCCGATTAGAATTTATGGACGAGCCTAGCCAAGGGGAAGAAAAAGAATAAAAGAAAAAGGGGGATTGGTCGGTGCATAAGTTAGACTCGTCCACTATCGTTTGATTGGGCCAGTCTGCACCGCCCGCACCTAGCCATCACGGCAGTGCATGCAGCCGGGGGGGGCATTCTAAGACGTCGATCACTGAACGGGGTTTAGTGGCCAAGTGCCGTGCCGGCCGACCACGCGCGATCAAAGTGTGGAGCTTCACCATCGTCGTTGTCAGTTGGGCCTGGTTGAATTTAACCAAGTTTCAGATATCATCGACCGGGGGGTCCCCCTCGTCACTGGTTTCAATGCAAGACAGCCTCCCTCCCTCTCTCTCCCCTTTACCTCTGAACTGCTTTAGAAAACGGAACCGGAACCTCTGCTTCTGGACCATCCCGTCAACATGTCCGTGAGGCTGCCGGGTAGGTGACACCGAGAGCCCCCCTCGAATCACAATCTACCTATACCGCCCCATGTCATCAGACGAACTGGTGCCGCGAGATCGGCTGGCTTTATAAAGTTGTAATACGAGCATGAGCAGCAAATCGAACCAGAAACATGCCGCAAACGCATGCTAACAGAACTGACAGAAACAACAAAGCAAACATTCGTAGAGAAAATGAAAACGACGGAAACAAAAGTGCTCGCTCCCGGGCACGTTGAGCACACATCCCCCCTTCGTCAAGAAGGAACCGAGCACACCTGATCCGACGTTTGCGCAGATTACCAGGCCGCGCCTCCTTTTGGACGGACGGAAAGAAGGGGAAGAAAAAGAAAGGGGAGACGCGACGCGATCGGCGTTGACGGAGACGAATAGAGAGACAGAACCTTGACTACAGCTTCGTGATGCTGTCATGTCTAGAAGCTTGAAACGCCATCCTTCTTTTTCCTCTCTTTTCCACAAATCAGGACGCGCAATAAATGACAGTCTG
Source organism: Colletotrichum echinochloae (assembly GCA_016618095.1). Taxonomy (NCBI): domain Eukaryota; kingdom Fungi; phylum Ascomycota; class Sordariomycetes; order Glomerellales; family Glomerellaceae; genus Colletotrichum; species Colletotrichum echinochloae. Next base: position 2,184,190 of record JADEZT010000008.1, read on the forward strand.
TCCGTCGTACTTCAGATGAGGTCTTTCAAATGATCAGATCCTCCTCGTGCAGCAGAAAAACAAGTCACGTAAACGACTTGCATCTCAAGTCATTGGATACATACACAGTACAAGTACGGCAGTGGTTGATACAGATTCTATTGTGGCATTGAGGAACAAACTTCTATCATTGCGCCGTTCCCTACTCGTGCATTACTCGTCAATTCGTCCGACGACGATCGCAAGGGGCACTCCTCCCAAAGTGTCCCCGCAATCTTTACTCCCAGGCTTGTATGATTGAAAACACGACCAAGTCAGCAAAAGCAAGACCCTATTGCCTGCCTATATCCCATGAACTCGAAATGCATTGTACAGTCTACCCGCTTTTTAAAAGTTCGCAACAGCGACGGCAATCGCCTGCGAATTCGAGTGAGAGATGGAGACGCTAATATCCTTGAGGCCAACCTTCTGAGCAGCAGCGGCGGCATTACCGTGGAGCTGGACAACTATTAGCACTCGTGTTCTCGACGATACGAACCAAGACGCGACTTACCTTGACCAACGGGGCACCCGACTCATCTCTGGCAATCTCGATATCCTTCAGAGGCGCACCGGCTCCCTTGCTTGACACGCCAAGCGACTTGAAGACGGCCTCCTTCGCGCTCCACCGGCCGGCGAACGAGCTCTGGGGGCTAGGGGCCGACTGGCAGTACTTGATCTCACCAGCTGTGAAATTGCGCTCGATGAACGTCTCGTTCTCAATATTGATGGCAGAGATGTCCTCAACGTCGACGCCGACGTTGCTGTTTTTGTTGACCACCTTCTTGGCCAGAGCCTCCATCATGTCCTGGGTGGCCTTGGCCGCCGTGGACGACACCGTCTTCTCGGATGCCTTCATGAAGTTGGAGGGGAAAGTCATGGTGGACGTCTTCTTGTCCTCCGTCACGCGGGCGTCGGGGTTCAGCAGGACCTGGCTGAGCTGCTCGTCGGTGTAAGGGGCGTTCGACTTGGCAACGAAGAGCGTGTTGTTGACCAGGCCGTTGTGGAAGAAGCGGTACGCCTTCTTCTGGCGAGCCTGAACCTTGGCGGAGTACTCCTCATACGTCTTCTCGTCGAGGGTGGCGAAGAGGTATTTGGGGTGGACACCGATGGCCTGGGCGCCCTTCTGACCGAAACCGAACGAGGTGACGGAGAAGGCCTTGATGCCATCCGTCTGGATGCTGCGGCTGGGGTACACAATCATGTCGAACTGCTCCATGATAGGGTCGACATTATCGGCGTTGCGGTTGCCAGGCACCAAACCGGTGTTGAGGACCTGCAAGCAGCCGTTCATCATCCAGGCGCCGGCAGCACCCTTGGGGTGACCTGTAAGGTACTTCTGGAAAATACCCATGACGGCATTGCCCTTCTTGCGGCCCAGGTGGCGGAGCTGCTGGCAGATGACAGACGACTCGTTCTTGTCGTTGGCCTTGGTTGAGGTTCCGTGGAAGGAAGCAACGGCGAGGTCGTCGATGGTGAGGCCCCAGGTGGCGAGGGCACCACGGAGAGGAGCAATCTCCGGGTTGTTCTTCCAGAAGTTGTTGCCGAGGCTGCGGAGAACGTCCTTCTCCTGACGCTCGGCCTCCTTCTTGATGTGCTCGGCACGGTTGTGAGCGTACTCCTTCTCGTCGACTTCCTGGCCCTGGGCCTTGATAGCCTCAACCTCCTCGTAAAGGTACTCCAGCTCGGACTCCTGCCACTGCTTGATCTGCTTCTTGCGGAGTTCAATCTGGCGGCGACGGTAGTTGATGTCAAGCAGCGGCGAGGGGAACTTGCCGGCGTGCTCACGAGCGGTGGTGAGGACACCCTGGCCAGGAGCGGGAACGGAGCGGCCAATCTTGTCCGTGGCAGTGGTGGTCAGAGCCAGGATACCGTGAATGGGCATGCCCATGTCAAGGGCGAGCTTGGCAGTCATCAGAAGCTGGACACCACAACCCTGAGACTCCATGAAGCCGTTACGGGTGGTGGTAGTGGGCCGGGACATCTCGCCAGGGGTGCGGCCGTGAGCAATCTCATCGACGGCGTTGCTGGTGGCCTTCATGTTGGCGAACTCGTATGAGCCCTCTTCACCGAAGTCATCGAAACCACCGACGAAGACGACACGAGCCTTGCCTTCCATGATGGTCTCGTAACCGATGTCGACGGACTCAACAGCAGTGGCGCAAGCACCAACAGGAGTCTTGATGGGACCAGAAGAAGAGATCAACAACATGTTGACCCAGGCGGCCATAGTGTTGATGAAGGACTCCTGGAGAATGTCGTTCTGGACAGGCTTGTCCAGGTAGCGGTCCCTGTGCATGCCACGGAGAGCGCCAGCACCACCCATACCGGATCCGATACAGTTACCGACCTCGGAAACGTGGACGTACTTGTAGAACTCGTAGGGGTCGGTGATACCGGCCGACAGCAGAGTCTCGGCGACGGACACGAGGACAAAGAGGGTGACAGGGTCGACTTGGGATACAATGTCCTCAGGCACGCCGTATCTCTTGGCGTCCCAGCCGGTGGGGATCTGGCCGGCAACAAGTCTGTCGAACCGGAGGGCCTTGGGGATCAAGAGGGCGGCTCCCTTCTTCATGCGGACGATGTACTCGCCAGACTCGGGGATCTCGAAGATCTCAACCTTGTCGCCGTGCTCACGCTTGAACTCTTCGGCAGTCTCCTTGGATGCCTCGAAGGGCTCAAGGTCCTCCTCAATGACAACCTCGTGGAGAAGTTGCTTCTGCTCGGGGTCGTACCCGCCGAAGAGCTCAGGCTCAATCAGACGGATACCAGAGTGCTCAAGGATGAACTTCTCGTACTTCTGCTTGATATCCTTGTCGTCAACCGGCTCGCCAGTCTTGGAGTCGATCCAGCCAGAGTAGGGAGCGGGCTTGCCCTTGATGGGACCGTTGTGGTTCTTGATGAGACCCATGATCCAGGCCATCTCAACGCAGCCCTCCAGGGAGAATTCTCCATAGGCCTCCATCTCCCAACGGGTGCGGGAGTTACCCCAAGGACCAACCTCAGCAAAGCCGGTAACGACGACGACCTTCTCCAGGTCGACCATGCCCTTGAGGCGGTCGTTGAGGGGAGCAATCTCCTCCTCCCAGTCGGGAAGGGTGGGGAAGTCGAACTTGATGTTGGCACGGGGCTCAACAACGGTCTTCTTGTACAGGGCCTCGGAGTTGGGGCCGTTCACGACCTTGTTCTCGATGGCAGTCTCTTTGCTGACAGCGCGGCGGACCTCGCTGGTGTCCATGATGTCCTTGCGGAGCTTGGTCATGGTCTGGTTGAGGTCAGGAATGAACTGCAACCCACCGTTGAGGTCGGCAAAGACAGGCTCGCTCTGGCAGAGGTCGACAACGGCAGGGGACATGAGGCCCAAGAGGTTGAAGGCCATCTCCTGCTGAGAGAAGGTGCGAACGCCGAAAGCCTCGACACCCTCAGCGACGATGTTGTTGCCGCTCATGAGACCGGTACCACGAGTCCAGCCAATGACGGCACCGCAGATGGTGAGGTAGTGACCCCAGTCCTCGGAGTGCCACCTGTTGAACAGAGTCTCCAGGGCGAGCTTGGACTCGGAGTAGAGACCGTCGTTTCCGAAAGTGCCATGGTTGGGCGACAAAGGCAGAACAACCTGGGCGGGACGAGTCTCGAAACCGCGCTCGGCCTTCTGGGTCTTGACGCTGCCAAGAATGCGGAGCAGGTTGGTTAACATGATGCGGTGAGCCAGCTCAGACCGGGAGTCGATCTGGTCGATCTGGCGACCGTTCTCAGGGATGGCCGCGAAGGGCACAATGAAGTCGAGATCCCATCCGAGGCCGTTCTTAGGGTCATAGATGTAGTCGATCAGAGCCTCGCAGTCCTGCTTGCTACCCTGGTTGAAGGGCACAACAACAAGCTGAGAGCCGCGGGCACCGAAACGTGTGTACATGGACTGGTAGTACTCCGTGACCTCGCGAGAGAATCGACTAGTGGTAACAACGACCTTGGCACCACCGCTAATGAGACCCTGCAGAACCTCAGCTCCGATGGAGCCGGCACCGGCGCCGGTCATGAGGGCGTGCTTGCCAGCAAAGCTAACACCGTCCTTGGCAGCCTCCTCAAGAGACTGCAAGTAGTAGCCGGTAAGCTTCTTGCTGTAGTCCCAGCCGTGGAGGCTCTTGCGCTTGAGGTGCAGGAAGGGGATGGTCTCGACCTTGCCAGGCTTGGGCTTCTTGGAGGGGCTGTCGTCGCTGGGGATGATCTGGTTCTCGTTCATCGCTAGAGAGCGAAGGACGTCACCATACAGGTTCTTGATCTCGAGCTGGGAGGTCTTTGACATCTTGTGCTGCTCCTTGATGAGCTTGTAGATGCGGCGGAGATCGTTCTGGACCTTGGTGCGGTTGCCATACTCGGAGATTTTGCCACCCTCAGCCATCTGCTGAACGTAGTGCTCCAGCTTGCGACAGCTGGCGCGGGGAACTTCCTCGTAGTTGAGATTGCCGCGGGCATCGACAGTGGTTTGGGGGCCCGTGGGAACGGCAACGTCCTTGTAGACGGGGTTGGCGTGGAGAACCTCCTTGCAGTTCTCGATGAGCTGCTCACCGAGCTCCTTGGCGAGTTTGTAAGTCTCACCACGCTCCGCGGGGCAGTTGTCGATGTGGTACTGCATGAACTCTACCAAGGTGGGGTTGGAACGGTTCATGATGCGGATGCACTGGCTGACAATCTCGCGGTCAACAGCCTTGAGGCGGCCAAAGATGATGTCATAGTACATGTGGAGGGCATCTTGACGCGCCCAGTTCCAGGAGGAGTCGTACGAACGAGCCTTGAGGGAGCTGAAGACAGGCTGAATGCCGGAGGCATAAAAGTCGCCGTGCTCAGCAGTCCAAAGGTCAAGCTGGGACTGGAGCACCTTTTCGGACTCCTGAGAGTTGATGTACGCCTTGTCGCCAGCGCGGAGGTCGAGCTTGAGGTACCTCGCAAGGAGCTCGAGCTGCTGCTTGAACAGAGCGCGCTGGTCTTTGGTCAGGGCATCGATGGCAGCAGGATCCATCATCATGCCGCCGCCAGAGCCACCAGCAGCAGCACCAGCCTGGGGAGTCGACAAACTGATGCCAGCAGTAACAGCGTACTTCTGGGTAACATCATCGAGGAAAGCCTTGGCATCAGCCTCGGATCCCAGACGAGCAGCGGGCTCCATAGTGAGAGCAAGCAGCAGAGTGCCGTCCTGTCTTCCGGTGCCCAGGCCCCATCTCGTCTCGAGGTATTTTCTCGCAGCTGTGATGTTGAAGCCACCAGGCATCTTGGAAGAGATGAGACGGGCAATAAGAGCCTGTGACTGCTTTCCAAGCTGTCCGTCGAAAGTGGCTTGCATGGAGGAACCGAGCTCGTCGAGGGGAACATCTTCGGGCTTCTCTGGTGTTGATCCGAATTCCTTGCCAAGGTCACCGAGGATCTCATTCTGGAGGGTGGACTTGCCTGAATTCCACGGGTTAGTGACATTTTCTTCTTGTTTTTTATTTCTTTCTGTTTTTTTTTTTTTTGCATTTAGGGCCTGTGCAAAACTCTTCAGTACTTACCACCCACAAGGTCCTTAATGGCCTTGCTCAGAGGCACCTCAGCAATGGGCTTCTTGAGCTTCTGAGCAATCAGGGCTCGCAGGATGTCAATAGCCTGTACGGGGGCATCGGCAACGGAAGCGGCAGGGCCGGCGCTTGGCGGGGGAGGAGCCGCTACAGCGGGAGCAGCAGCAGCAGCAGGGGCGGCGGACGAAGAACCGGCGGCAGGGGCGCTCGAGGACGCAGCAGCGGGCTCTGGCTCCTCTTCAACGGGGTCGGCCTCGTAGTAAATCTCCTTGGCGTCCTTGTTGTAGCAGAGAATCTGACGCTGAACTGACTTGGCGGCATCGTAGGCCTCGTACTTGGAGGCGAGGGTGCGCTTGGCCATGACGCCGAGAGTGTCGGCGGGACCAATCTCTACCACCCTCTCGGCAGTCTTCTCGGCGAGGAAAACATCTTGGGTCTCAATCCACCTCACAGGCGAGGCGAACTGGTAGGCAAGGAGCTCCACAAGGAGCGTGTGGGCAAGCTCTTGCTCGACTTCGGGACGCATGGTGGGCAGCTTGGGAGGAAGCTGGAAAGCTCAAAAGACACGGAGCTGGGAGAAGAACCGGAAAATTGAGGGTATCGAGTCGTCGACGAAGTTTGCGGGGTGGGAGGGGGTATGGTTGTTGTCCGTTGGAAGCCGTGGGAGAGTCGGTTTCCTGGGATGAATGGTGGTGATGTCTGCGGGAAGGGGTATATGTGAAGCAGACAAGCTCGCCAGACTTTTTCTGATCTATTTGCTGAACAGTCGGTGAAGGCTGTTCAAGGGAGGAAGAATCAAGTCCGCGCCAGAAAGAGGGAGGGACAAACTGGCAAAGGCGAGCGAGGGAGATGTAAAGAAAATTGTGGGAGATGTCGAGCTATGGGTGAAGGGAAGACTGGCAGATTTGATAGAAAAAGAGAAGCGAGAGAGCGGCAGATTCAAAGTCGGAGGCTCTAGCCCCTCGATATCGGGTCACTGGCACTTGATTGACTTTCTTGGGGGAGGGGGGGGCGTCGTGAGGACAGGACACCAACTGGACTGGAACGGGAGGGATTGGGACCAGTCCTGGCAGGAAAAAAGACGATTGTTGAACCAGGCAAGGGCCCCCACCAGCTCAAGGAAGGCAGTGATGAGAGAGCCCAGAGAAGAGAGCGAGGTGCGAATGGACGTTGTGGTGGTGGTCCCCAAATGTCGAGGTACCTTCATGGCTTGAGGTACAAGGTACGTTCCTCCCCAGCATACCGGATACATGGCAGGGGAAAAAAAAAACACGAGTGAGGGAAGGACCATGTCTCGATGCATTGTGAATGGCTGGTGACCTCCCCGCCTGTTTCTCTTACCGCAGTGGTTTTTTTTCCCCTTGCAAGGGACGTGGAAGAGGTCCCGAAGGAAAGTGAAAAAGTGGAGCACACTATCTGCCTGCTTGATGGGCGTGAACTTCCCGGCGCGCGTTGTCCCTTTCCATCCCATGTTTCCCCCCCTCCATGCGGGTGGGAAAGCACAATAGCTGCCGGTGTGGAAGTCACCACCAAAGTGGCGTGGTGTCATGGTGTGGCGCCGGGTGTGCTGTAACGCCTGCAGAGCTCCTCAACCATATTCAGACGCTTTTCCCAATCGAGCATGGGATGATCAGGGGGGCTTCCCCACAAAATCATTTCATTGGGGGAATCGAGGGTGGGACAGTGGAGACTCTCTGCTAGGTATCAATTTTTTTTTCTTTGGGAGGGACGGCAGGGAGAGATGACCGTCGTTGATGTGCAGTTGACGTTAGAGTCGAGGCTCTACCGCGTACTAGCAACCTTGGCGGCTAGCTTACATACAGGACCCTACAGAATCCGAATAAGAGTCGGCTGCGAACTGCTGAAATCCCACCAAGAGATGGGACGATGAACGACGAGCAATCTCACCAGTCTGACGCAACTTCCAAGGAGCTACTGGTTTCCATTCGTAGAGGAATATCCAAGCCATGTATAGCCTGAGAGTTTTAGAGTGCTATGCTTATCCTCTCCGTGAGCACATCCATCCTGATCCACAAGATATCGCTGGACGCCTATTAGCTGGCTAGGCTGAAGTCAGCCAACGCTTTCCCCATCTTCTGTGCGAGAGAACGAGCGAAGCGTCTAGCAGCATCATTGAGCCGCACGCATTATCGACAGGTTCTAAGCGACTTTATCTGTGCGTTACTCTATCTTATCTTTGACCTGGTGTTTATCAAATATTCTATTCTCGCACCTTTTTGGTGAGCTTGCCATTTCAATGTCATGTTCGTGAGGCGACGATGAGAAAACCCAAAGGCACGTCAGGCTTGCCACTAGGGGTTTGCTACTGCTGTCAACGTGGACTAGTGTACGCGGGGCTGTCGTGGCGCCGCCGTGCGTATTTTTTTGCCATCTTCTCAGACCAAACATTCTTTTGCCGCCCATATTCTCGTGTCCCTTTTCCCGAGCTGTCGGAATGTTGGATTCGGGCTAGTGGCGGCCGTGCCTGCCCCTCGACAAGACTTGCATAATGCGTGTAGTTGGACGTTGGACCGGTGCGAGGCTCTTGGCTGAGACCTCTCCACGCTTTGCCTCATATCGTTTCGCCTTTGGGATGTACTGTGCCTGTTCCGATGACACTCAGGTCTGATCGGGCCTCTATCAGCCCCCTCCCTATCGCTGCATTCCTGTTGGCCACAGCCTCTGCCGAGCTTGGAGCTTTGAAGCTTTGGTGGGACGTTGAGGCCGATAACGATAAGCCGCTACGGATACGGTTCCGGCACATCTCGTCACGGATGGGAACTTAGGTGAAGCTTTCAACCCATACGCGTATACATGTGCGACAGCGTCGAGCTGAGGCCGGGAGAATGGTGCCGTAATAGATAGCAGTGCCCGTCAACCAACGGGGAACCGGGAAACAGCAGGCCGTAGGTCCTCCTCAAGCCCGGGAAAAAAAGCTTCCAGGTCAAGTATCAGTGGAATGCGAAATGGAGGGAGAGGAGGGGCAAAAAGGGGGGTTGCTCTAAGAACCCGCTAACCCTGACAAGGGAGCCGGAGTAGCGATACTTGGCGGCTTGGTTTGACAACAGACTTGACCCGAGCCTTTTTCTCTTTCCCTTGGATTTTGTCGCTCTATTATCCTCTTGAGGTTCGAGTTTGCTGTTCGAGACGCTTCAGCTTCAGCTTCCTGGACGTTTGGCGGCCTAGTTGACTCCATGCTCTTGCTGGCCTTTTGGCGGCTTCCGACGGATCGCTCTAGTTCTTCAGGAGGGTGAAGATGCGGCTGACGGCAGCCTCATCCAACAAAACCATTGTGATGGGCAACATATGCAGGATCACCGTTTGTCTCTGACCACCACGACTGGCATCCTCTTTACTATTAGATTCGGATCATCCGAGCCCACCGAGAGACATCGATGAGCAATCGGAGACCGAGAGAGGGAGCTCGGTGCAACAAAAGGTCGAGATTCAAGAATTCCAGCCCTGTTCTCACCAATCCATGCTTAAAGTGCTGGGCCAGCCGAGCGGGTAGTCTCAGAGCTGCACGATTCTCAGCGCCAGTTACCCCTCGTACCCCAAAGGGGGGGCAAAAAGGTAAAAAAAGCAAACATGACTGCTCATCAAGAGGCTTGCAGGGCGCGCTCGCACGCGCAAGGCTTGCATTCCTCGACGAGAGTCCGCGTGGCGTGGTACAGAGATAGCCCACCCCGCCAGCCAGCATGCCCCAGCGTGGGCAGGTAAATGGGAGAGGTTCGAGTGCGGTGTGATTTCGATGCGACGCGATGGCCGTTAAGTGTACATCCCGTTCTCCCTGCCGGCTAACCCCTTCCTCAGGGTCCCGCGAATTTCCCTCCCCCAGGCGTGGGGTGAGGACGGTGGAGAGAAAAAGATGGCAGAAACCCAGTTACGATGCTCAGAGCCTGTTGACCGCTTTTGAATCGACCAGGGGGTTGCGGGAACGAAACGGAAGCTTCAAGTATCCTGTACTTTGCGGATCCCGCATCTCTGGGATACGTAGGGGGTCAGTGGATTTGAGCGATCCTCTTTCGCCTCTCACCCAGCATGCACCGAGAGGCAACCGGGGAAGCAAAATAGAAACAACCACCGAACAAAAGCCGAATACTTCATGGGCAAAGCACTTCGGCAGCAAAGATATGTCACGTAGAGCCCGAAATAACCCGCGGCGCGGGAGGGTGGGCGTGGTTGTTCTTTTGATGCATACTCTTATCGTCGTGTACGTCAAGACTGTGTTCCGAGTGGGCGTAGAAAAGCCGAAGATGATGCCATTTGGCCGAGGATTCGTGCGTCCATTGATCCAGTGCCCGGACGATAGGAGGGTGGCGGTTAGACGGGTGGGTTGCCCAGACACCGCGGCAAAGATCTGGAGATAAGATGCACATATCCCCAAAAGTGCATCAGAAGAGGGAAACGGGAGATGGGAGAGAGCGCGGGCAATGGCCCCGTCTAGCCAAGTGATGCCGTCGTAGGTCGTTAATGCGGTGCGGTGCGTCCTGCCATCCAAGCGTGGGAATCCTCGAGAAGAAGGGTCAGCGGAGGAGAAGCACAAGTACCGGTACATGGGCGTCCCGTTCTCCAACAGCAGTACCCTTGCGGATCTCGGGCTGCATGAAGTCAGGGGTGGAGCTGGAGGTGTGGGTTGGGTGTGCGACCATCCCCAACAGAACTAAAAAATTGGCGAGACATTGGGATTTGAGACTTTTGGAGAGAGGGACACCTCGAACATGGAAAGCGCAAGACACCAGATGCCTACTGCCAAACATGAACACCATCTTCTGCCGGGAAAGCCGTGGCGCAACTAGTAATGGGTATAGGTGGTGGTGGTGGTAAGGTTGGAAGAAGGAGAGGATGGGAGGAATGAAGGAAGATGTTGCAGATAGGTACCAATTTACGCCAGCAATTCCTAGAAAGTGCTTCAACTGCCTCCTTCCATTGGCGGTCCAATGCCAACTAACTAACTTGTTTGTCTGCAGGCGCACAGAGAAGAGGTACGATGGGCAGGCACATCGCCTACCTAGTGTACACAGCTACCTGATAGGCGGCTGCAGATAGTAGTAGGTAGGTACGTAGGTAGCTCGAATGCGAATTCATTCAATGCAATAGACACAAGCTACATCGGGCCAACGAGCCTTTGCTCCGCCTGCCCAGACCAACTAGGTTCATTCCAATGTTTAATGTCCCAGAAATGACACGGCCTGATTTTTTTTAATCGTTGAGTTCCATCTTTACCGGCGTGCCTTGTACCCGGCCCTTCCTTGGGTACCTCCTTCCGCCCTCCCCCCCCCCTTCCCATCGTGGGGCCAAACAGGACCAGGCACCTCCAATTGCGTTGATGGGATTGACCTCACTCGCACGAAAAGGCAGGCACCCCTCAGTCCAAAGTCACCAGGTACTTGTCCCAAAGGTTGGATCCCTCCACATTGCCTCCATGAGTGACCTCAATCAATGAGGTGTGAAAGTAGCTGTGCCTGTCCCAATTCCCCAATCCCACTATCCCAATCAACCCATGTCCACACATTGAGACCCAGGAAGCCACGCTCACTCGCACACCACTCCAAGAAAGCCAGAACCCAGGACCCAGACCCCACGTCCCAGACCGCAGCAAAAGTGCAAAGGGATGCCCTTCAACTAACTGCCTCGTCTTCCCGTCATAACCTCTTCCAAATACCCTCCCAACCTTCCCTTGATTCTCCGTCCAACTCTTCTTTAACCTGCCATCTGCCACTCTCTCCTGCTTCTCTCCCGCAACTTCTCGTCAAGGACTCAGTTTGCAGGGCAGTCTTCTCGTTTCCTTTTCTCTTGTCCTTCATACAACACCAATTGCTCTCATAGAATCGGAGAGATAGCTATAGACGTCCTTCCAAATCCTGCAGACCGCATATTCCACCTCACCACCGCCCGCATATCTCTCCCGCCGTCCCGGAGCATCTTGAAATACCTGCCTCCTGCTCTTCGCTGAGTACACGGAGTCACAGACAGGTAAGTCATTTTTTTGACGTTTTCAACGCCCCTCTTGATTTTGTGGCGGAGAAACTAGACAAGAGGAGGGGGAAACTCCTGAACTTCCCTCAGAATGTCTCGGCTAACAACGTGGCGGGTGAAGCTCCATTCGTAATCCACGAAAAAAAATTTCACGCCCTCTTGATACCCCCCCAAACTCGCAATCACCATGTACGGCACTGGAACCGGCCCCCAGACGGGAGTCTCTACCCCTCGATCCAACGCCTCTTTGCGTCCTCTCACCCTACGCCACGGTTCTCTCGAGACCTCCCTCCTCGTACCGACCGCTCTCCACTTCCACGCTTCGCAATTGAAGGACCGTTTCAATGCCACTCTCCCCACCGCCACAGATGAGCTCGCTCAAGATGACGAGCCTTCGTCTGTCGCAGAGCTTGTTGCGAGATACATGGGCTTCGTCGCTGACGAGGTCGAGAAGGGCGAGGACGATGAGTCGGGTTCCTACGAAGAGGTCCTGAAGCTTGTCCTTAACGAGTTTGAGCGCGGATACCTTCAGGGTAACGAGGTCCACGCCCTCGCCGCTACGTTGCCCGGCATTGACGCCAAGAAGTTGGTTGTCATCCGCAGCTATTACCAGGCCAGACAGACTACTGGTCGCACAATCAAGGCCTACGGCTCAGCGCTCTTTCGTGCTGCCGACGATGGCTCCGCCGACATTTACACCATATTCGGTGGCCAGGGCAACATCGAGGAGTACTTCGATGAGTTGCGCGAGATTTACAGGACATACCAGCCCTTCATTGGCGAGCTTATCCTCAACGCCGCTGAGCTGCTTCAGACTCTCTCTAAGCACCCCGAGGCAGAGAAGCTTTACCCCAAGGGTCTCGACATCATGAGATGGCTCGAGAGCGACGATGAGACGCCCGACGTGGACTACCTCATCTCGGCTCCCGTCAGTTTCCCCCTGATTGGTCTCGTTCAGCTCGCACATTACGAGGTTACCTGCAAGGTCCTCGGCATCCACCCCGGTCTGCTTCGCGAGCAGATCAGCGGTACAACTGGTCACTCCCAGGGCATCGTTCTCGCCGCCATCACGGCAGCCGCAGAGTCTTGGGAGTCATGGAAGGAACTCGCTCCCTCGGCGCTCACGATCCTGTTCTGGATCGGTGCCCGTAGCCAGCAGGTGTTCCCCCGCACATCGCTGACTCCTACCATGCTCAAGGAGTCTGTGGACAACGGCGAAGGTCTTCCCACTCCCATGCTTAGCATCAGGGACCTTTCTCAGGCCGAGGTCCAGAAGCACATTGATGCTACCAACAAGTACCTCCCTGCTGATCGCCACATTTCCATCTCCCTCATCAACAGCCCGCGCAACCTTGTTGTGACGGGTCCTCCCATTTCCCTGTACGGTCTCAACGCCCAGCTCCGCAAGGTCAAGGCACCGACTGGCCTGGACCAGAACCGCATTCCTCACACGCAGCGCAAGCTCCGCTTTGTCCATCGGTTCCTTCCCATCACTGCCCCTTTCCATAGCAAGTACCTTGCTGAGGCGACGGAACTGATTGACGAAGACCTCAAGAACATCAAGATTTCCTCCAAGTCCCTTGGTACCGCCGTGTTCGACACCAACACCGGCAAGGATCTTCGCGAGAGCGGCGACAGCAACATCGTCCCCACTCTCATCCGTCTCATCACCAGAGACCCCGTCAATTGGGAGAAGGCTACCGTCTTTCCCCAGGCGACTCATGTCCTTGACTTTGGTCCTGGAGGTATTTCGGGTCTTGGTGTCCTCACTAGCCGCAACAAGGAGGGTACCGGTGTCCACGTCATTCTCGCCGGCTCTGTCGCCGGTTCCGTCACCGAAGTTGGATACAAGCCTGAGCTTTTTGACCGTGATGAAGAGCACGCTGTCAAGTATGCCGTCGACTGGGTGAAGGAGTTTGGTCCCCGTCTGGTCACCACGTCCAACGGCGACACGTACGTCGACACCAAGATGAGCAGACTGTTGGGTCTCCCTCCCATCGTTGTCGCCGGTATGACGCCCTGCACTGTCCCCTGGGATTTCGTCGCGGCGACCATGAACGCCGGTTACCACATTGAGCTGGCTGGTGGCGGCTACTTCGACCCTGGTATGATGACCGCTGCTTTGAGGAAGATCGAAGGTGCCATCCCGGCTGGACGTGGAATTGGTGTCAATCTTATTTACGTCAACCCTCGCGCCATGCAGTGGCAGATTCCCATGCTCGGAAGGCTGAGAGCTGAGGGTGTTCCCATCGAGGGCTTGACCATTGGTGCTGGTGTTCCCTCCGTCGAGGTTGCGCAGGAGTACATTGACACCCTCGGCCTGAAGCACATCAGCTTCAAGCCTGGTTCCGTCGATGCGATCCAGTCCGTTATCAACATTGCCAAGGCCAACCCGACCTTCCCTGTCCTCCTGCAGTGGACTGGTGGTCGCGGCGGTGGCCACCACTCGTACGAGGACTTCCACCAGCCTATTCTGACAATGTACGCCCGCATCCGTCGCCAGGCCAACATTATTCTTGTTGCCGGCAGTGGTTTTGGTGGCGCCGAAGACACATACCCGTACCTGACGGGTGAGTGGTCCAAGAACTACGGCTACCCTCCCATGCCCTTCGATGGCACCCTTTTCGGCAGTCGCATGATGGTCGCCAAGGAGGCCAAGACCAGCCCTGCTGCCAAGCAGGCCATCATTGACGCTCCCGGCGTTGACGACAGCGAGTGGGAGAAGTCCTACACCGCTCCCACTGGCGGTGTTATCACTGTTCTCTCCGAGATGGGCGAGCCTATTCACAAGCTCGCTACTCGTGGTGTCCTCTTCTGGGCCGAGATGGACAAGAAGATCTTTTCCCTCCCTAAGGAGAAGCGTGTCGCGGAGTTGAAGAAGAACCGTGACTACATCATCAAGAAGCTCAACGACGATTTCCAAAAGGTTTGGTTCGGTCGCAACCGTGCTGGCGAGGCGGTCGATCTCGAGGACATGACCTACGGTGAGGTTGTTCGTCGCATGGTCGATCTGCTTTACATCCGTCACGAGCAGCGCTGGATCGACCCCACTTTCATCAGACTCACTGGCGACTTCATTCGCCGAGTCGAGGAGCGTTTCACCTCCAAACCCGGCCAGGTCGCCCAGCTCCAGGACTACAAGGACCTCCAGTCACCTTACGAGACGGTCGAGAAGATCTTGTCTCACTACCCTGATGCTGAGACCCAACTTATCAACGCCCAGGATGTTCAGCACTTTTTGATGCTGTGCCTGCGCCCCATCCAGAAGCCTGTCACCTTCATTCCCACTCTTGACGAGAACTTTGACTTCTACTTCAAGAAGGATTCGCTGTGGCAGTCCGAGGATCTCGGTGCCGTGATCGGACAGGACGTCGGCCGTACTTGCATTCTCCAGGGACCTACGGCTGTCAAGTTCTCCAAGGTCATTGACGAGCCCATCAAGGACATTCTTGACGGTATTCACAACACCCACGTTGAGTATTTGACTAGGGACCTCTACAAGGGTGACAAGAAGGCGATCCCCACCATTGAGTACTTCGGTGGCAAGTTGATCGAGACCGAGGTGCCCGTCGAGGACGTTGACGGTTTGACTGTCTCGTATGATGACGCGCACAAGAACACTTACCGTCTGTCGACGTCGCCTACGGCCACCCTGCCTAGCCTTGACGCTTGGCTGGCCCTCCTTGCTGGACCCGATCGCAGCTGGCGCCACGCCCTCCTCACCTCTGAGGTTGTTGTTCAGGGTCAGAAGTTCCAGACCAACCCCATCAAGCGCATTTTTGCCCCGGCTCGTGGCCTCTTTGTCGAGATTCACAACCCGAAGGACCCGAAGAAGACCAAGATTGTCGTCAAGGAGCAGCCTCGTCACAACCAGTATGTTGATGTCATTGAGGTCCAGCTCCAAGGCCAGAATGAGATTGTCGTCAGTATGATCAAGGACACCACCGCCTTGGGCAAGCCTGTCGCGCTGCCCCTCAAGTTCACCTACCACCCGGAGGCCGGCTACGCTCCCATCCGCGAGGTTATGGAGGGTCGCAACGACCGCATCAAGGAGTTCTACTGGCGTGCATGGTTCGGTGACGAGACCCTTGACCTCGAGGCCGACGTTAGCAGCAAGTTCGACGGAGGCAAGGCTACCATCACTGGCGAAGACATCAACGACTTCATCCACGCGGTTGGCAACACTGGCGAGGCCTTTGTTGAGCGCCCTGGCAAGACCGTCTACGCCCCCATGGATTTTGCCATCGTCGTCGGCTGGAAGGCCATCACTAAGCCCATCTTCCCCCGCACTATTGACGGTGACCTGCTGAAGCTGGTTCACTTGTCTAACGGGTTCCGTATGAGGCCCGGTGCTGAGCCTCTGAAGAAGGGCGACGAGGTCTCTACCACGGCTCAGATCAATGCTGTCATCAACCAAGAGTCTGGCAAGATGGTCGAGGTGTGCGGCACCATCTTCCGTGATGGCGAAGCCGTCATGGACGTTACGTCTCAGTTCCTGTATCGCGGTGCCTACACCGACTACGAGAACACCTTCCAGCGGAAGATGGAGACGCCGATCCAGCTTCACCTGGCCACCAGCAAGGACGTCGCTGTTCTTAAGTCGAAGCAGTGGTTCAACACTGATGACTTGCCCCGCGACCTCGACCTCCTCGGGCAGACGCTCACATTCCGTCTTCAGAGCTTCTACCGCTACAAGACCAAGACGATGTACAGCAGTGTCTCCACTCAGGGCCAGGTCTTGCTTGAGCTTCCCACCAAGGAGGTCATCCAGGTCGCCAGCGTTGATTACGAGGCTGGCCATTCCAACGGCAACCCTGTTGTCGACTACCTCGAGCGCAACGGTGCCCCTCTCGACCAGCCTCTGAACTTTGAGAACCCCATCCCTCTCAGTGGCCGCACCCCTCTCCAGCTCCGTGCCCCTGCCACCAACGAGAACTACGCCCGTGTCTCTGGTGACTACAACCCCATCCACGTTTCGCGCGTCTTCGCCAACTACGCCGCCCTGCCCGGCACTATCACCCACGGCATGTACTCCAGTGCAGCCGTCCGCAGCTTGGTTGAGACGTGGGCTGCTGAGAACAACATTGGCCGTGTCCGCAGCTTCCATGCCTCTTTGGTCGGCATGGTCCTCCCCAACGATGACCTCCAGGTCAAGCTTCAGCACGTTGGTATGGTCTCTGGCCGCAAGATCATCAAGGTCGAGGCTAGCAACAAGGAGACCGAGGAGAAGGTGCTCCTCGGTGAGGCTGAGGTTGAGCAGCCAGTCACGGCCTACGTCTTCACCGGTCAGGGTTCCCAGGAACAGGGTATGGGTATGGAGTTGTATGCCAGCAGCGATGTTGCCAGGGAGGTCTGGGACCGCGCCGACAAGTACCTCTTGGACAACTACGGTAAGTTGTATATGTCCATTACGTGTCTCCAAAACGCCTTACTAACCCTCTGCAGGCTTTTCGATCACCAACATCGTCAAGAACAACCCCAAGGAGCTCACCGTTTACTTTGGCGGTCCCCGCGGCAAGGCCATTCGCCAGAACTACATGGCGATGACCTTCGAGACGGTTGCTGCCGATGGAAGCATCAAGTCGGAACGTATCTTCAAGGAGATTGACGAGAAGACCACTTCGTACACGTACCGCTCGCCCACCGGCTTGCTGTCGGCCACCCAGTTTACGCAGCCGGCCCTTACCCTCATGGAGAAGGCCAGCTTCGAGGACATGAAGTCCAAGGGCCTCGTACCCCGCGACTGTACCTTCGCCGGTCACTCTCTGGGTGAGTACTCGGCGCTCGCTGCCTTGGCGGAGGTCATGCCCATTGAGAGTTTGGTGTCGGTTGTTTTCTACCGCGGTTTGACCATGCAGGTCGCCGTCGAGCGCGACGCGGCCGGCCGCTCCAACTACTCGATGTGCGCCATCAACCCTAGCAGAATCTCCAAGACGTTCAACGAAGAGGCTCTGCAGTTCGTTGTTGACTGCATCTCGGAGGAGACAGGCTGGCTGCTTGAGATTGTCAACTACAACATTGCAAACATGCAGTACGTGGCGGCCGGTGACCTCCGCGCTCTCGACACTCTTACGGGTGTGACCAACTTCCTCAAGCAGCAGAAGATCGACATTGAGGAGATGCGCGGCAACATCGACGAGGCCAAGGGCGCCCTCAAGGACATCATCAAGGGCTGTGCGGATGCGACGCTCAAGAAGCCGACCCCCTTGGAGCTGCAGCGCGGTTTCGCCACGATCCCTCTCCGTGGCATCGACGTGCCGTTCCACTCGACCTTCCTCCGGTCCGGTGTCAAGCCGTTCAGGTCCTTCCTTCTCAAGAAGATCAACAAGACGACGATCGACCCCGCCAAGCTTGTTGGCAAGTACATCCCCAACGTGACGGCGAAGCCGTTCGCCATCACCAAGGAGTACTTTGAGGATGTGTACAAGCTCACCAACTCGCCCAAGATTGCGTCCATTCTGGCGAACTGGGACCAGTACAACAAGGACGGACCTGCTCCCAATGGCGTCACTGGAGGCCACGAGGGACCCGGTGCGGCCGCATAAGCTCAGCTACTAGCAGGTGATTGGTACATGGAGCTACGCTGTTACGAAAGAGGAGAGAGCAGAGGACAAGAGATCATTCATCATGGACACTGAATGACTCTAGAGAGCGTAATCGTTGTACAAATTAGGGAAGTTTTTTCAACGACTGTTTTTACCACGTCGCGTTAGAAAGGTTTAGTTAGTCAGTGCTTTAGTTCTCCTACGGTTGGGGCGTTGATTGTTACTGGTGGTTGAACGGATGGCACGAAAAGACAATAGAGAGCAATTGGTTCAAATTTGGTTCCCTCGCATCGACGTGAAAGAAAAGTTCGCAGTAATGTACATTTTGACTACGGGCCTTGGATAAAAGTAGTAGTGTATGCTCGAAGGGGGGCTGCATTGTGCAACGTACGAGCAGGGCGGCGGGGTGATACCGATGACTAGTGGCTGACAGCTAATTACTAGGATGCTATAGTGAGTGCAGGACTGGACTGGACTGTGTCAGCGGGGGATCTGCAAAAGGGGAGCTGCAAGGACCCGGGACACAGATGGTCCTCCCGAAGGACACGGCATGCGGACAGAACGGCAGGTGTTTGGCTGTTAGTTCCGAGGGGGAGAGCATGGCACATACGCACGCACGCACGCGTTCATTTTCTAGCAATGGAAGCGAAGGAAAGAAAGGCGAGCGAGGCATGGAAATGGAACGACGGGATGTCACTAGGGAGCTTATCTGTCGAGATAGAGGGGGATAAGAGGGATGGGACATGGTTGGGCGAAGCTATCGAAGCTATCCGGATCGGGCGGAGGTGTGTTAGCCACAGGCGCTGCTGACTAAGTAAGAATCTACACTACTACCTACCTAAACTTAGGTAAGGCGGGCAGGTAGGTCGGCAGGCGGGCAGCGGCGAGCGCCGTGCGACTTGCGAAGTGCGACCGGCGCGCTGCGAAGTGGGGTTGGTAGTGTATATGGTGTGTGTGGGCGAGTGTGTTTGAGGTTCCTGGACTCAGCGGGCAGCAAGCAGCAAGCAGGTGCTCTCTTGGCGGACGTGTCGTATGTTTTTTTATCAGTGGCGGTCTCAACTATCCAGCGCGCGATGACGGCGGTGTGCCTTGACACGGTTGACGGCTTTGGCCTAGCGAGATGGTCGGGATGCTTTCTGACACTCTCCCGCTGCATGCACACTGAGATTGAGATTCCCCCGGCCCGTGGCCCCTGTCCGATTTGGCTTATCTCTCTGGAGATTGATGCTTCGAAGCAGCTGTTTCGATGCGCGTCATGTTGTCGCACTGCATATATCTACCGGCCTCTGCCTCCTTGCTTTTTCCTTCCTTCCCGCCGCTCTCGTGGTCTCGTTTTCTTAGAGTTTTGGATACTTGAGCCGATTCGAAGGTATTGATCCCACCACACACGTACTACCTTTTCTTTTCTTTTCTTCCTCTTTCAACTCCAGCTCGTGATCTGTTCGTACGCACCCGGGACCCAAAGTTTGGACATTCACATTGGTACTCGGTGTTGCACCGGTTGTCAGCTGGAGCATTGGCAACATCGTCATCTGGCCCACCTTGGAGACTCTTGAAAGACACCGCGGGGTTTGTTCCCCCTCCCCCCCCCTTCCGACTTTGCCGACGGCAACCGAGCAACGAACGAGCACAATAGTGATCCCAACGTCAAAGACCAAACACACCCGGACCTGCGATTAGTAACGAAGACAACAACAACGGCAAGGCGAGGAAGACGGATTCCTCCGCCAACATCAACAAAAATCGTTATTCTCGGCAACCTCAACAACCATAGCAACCATGGGCGATATGATTAGAGACCTGCCCGCTGCGGCATCATCGTCGTCGCCGACAACGCGGCGGAACCAGCTCTTCCTCGGCACCTTCATCCACTCCAAGACGAGGGAGGCGCTCGAATACCTCCACGACACGGCCGTCTGCGTCAACGCGTCGGGCGTCATTGTCGCTGTCGAGGAGGGATACGACCTGAGGAGGTCCGAGGCCGAGCTGCTCCCCCGCCTGGGGTGGAAGGTCGGCGATGTCGAGATTCGTGTGGGGGAGGAGGGGCAGTTCTTCTTCCCCGGGTTTATCGGTAGGCCACCATGCTTTCTTTTTCTCAACGATGCCGCACTCCCTGCCTCCCGACGTCTACGGCCCCTGCCTGGAGTCGGATGAGACACGGGCTTCTCCTCCAAACCTTTTGCGAGACACGGCCGCCTTTGTCTCGTAGAAAGATCAAATCTCACACCCCGGCAACCTGGAGGCTAACCTAACGCTACCCTCACCGCAGACACCCACGTGCACGCCTCGCAATACCCCAATGTCGGCATCTTTGGAAAGTCCACCCTCCTAGACTGGCTTAACACGTATACCTTTCCGCTTGAGGCCAGCCTCAAGGACCAGAACAAAGCCAAGCGCGTCTACACGGCCTGCGTGCGCCGCACTCTTGCCCACGGCACCACCACCTCGGCCTACTACGCCACAATCGACGTCGACGCCACCAATCTTCTGGCAGACATTTGCCTAGCGCTGGGCCAACGCGCATTCGTGGGCCGGGTGTGTATGGATCGCGAGGACTTGTGTCCTGAATACTACAGAGATGAATCGCCCCAAGATTCGCTGAGAAAGACGAGGCAGACTGTGGACTATATCCGGACGATCGACCCCGGTTTTGAAATCGTCGCGCCCATTCTGACGCCGCGATTCGCGCCGTCCTGCTCGAGCGAGGCCATGAGGGGGCTGGCGAGCATGCAGAAAGAGCTCGACGTGCTCGTGCAGACGCACATCTCCGAGAACGAGAGCGAGATTGACCTCGTCAAGGAGCTCTTCCCCGAGAGCGCGAGCTACACCGACGTCTACGACTCCCACGGCCTGCTCGGGGAGAGGACGGTGCTCGCGCACGCCATCCACCTGTCGGAGGAGGAGGCGGCCACCATCGCCGAGAGGGGCGCCAAGGTGTCGCACTGCCCGTGCAGCAACAGCAGCATCACGAGCGGCGCGGCGCGAGTGCGCTGGCTCTGGGACAAGGGCATCGATGTCGGCCTGGGGACGGACATGAGCGGCGGGTACAGCCCAAGCATCCTCGACGCCGCCAGGCAGGCCGCCCTGGTGTCGCGGCATGTGGCCATGGGGTTGCGCGGCCGGGAGAGGGAGAGGGCCAAGCTGACGGTCGAGGAGGTGCTGTACCTCGGTACCAGGGGCGGCGCCGCGGTCGTCGGGCTGCAAGACAAGGTCGGCGGGTTCGAGGTCGGCATGCAGTGGGACGCGCAGCTGATCGGGCTGCCGCTGGTCGACGAGGACGGCAGGCAGCGCGGCGGCGGGGAGGGGGGCAACGTCGACATCTTTGGGTGGGAGAGCTGGGAGGAGCGGGTCGCCAAGTGGCTCTTTAACGGCGACGACCGGAATACCAAGACGGTCTGGGTCAAGGGACGGGTGGTGCATTCGAGGCGATGAGGACGCCAAGCGAGACGTGTCGATATGAGAGAGAGAGAGATGGGCTTCACGCGATAAACGGATGCATCAGGTCGGCGTTCATTGTCATTGTGGCTTGGGTTTGCTGTTTAATATGAGGATTTATTCTGAGAATATGACATTCGAAACTCAGAACTGGGTATCACCAGCACACGGCGCACCCCTCATATTGTTTGTCGGTTCGATCACCGACACTCTTTTTACTCTGATGAGGTTCATTGAGTTTGAGGGGAGAAGCTGGGACTTCTGTCCGCCACATACCCGTTTTATATCTCATAACGTTGGGAGGGCTGGGGCAACTATGCAGTGGTTGTGCAACAGCCCAACCATATAATCCATGTGGTGAATACTGCAATGACACACTGAATTATATACGGAATCACTGTACGTTGGTATCATTGATATCATGACTAAACTTGAAGTCTATGCTCTACACAATTACATCATTATATCATACCTCTTCGTTGAGCATACAGTGACGTTACGAATCCAGCACTGCATTGATTACAGGTTCTCGGGCTCAAGCTGCTCTCTAGAAGCTGCGACAACACGGCGGCCGCCCTTGGCGCGTCGGTCCGCGTCGAGGGACTGGGCGAACTTGGATCTCTCTCGGATGACGGGCCCCTTCCAGTAGATTATATACACCGGAATCGTGACAACGAGCGCAAGACAAGCGAGGATGGTGCTCGCATACTGGGTCTTGCGCGAATCGCCAACGTTCTCGTAGAGAGGAACCGAATACATGGCGGCAATACCGGCGAGAAAGTCTCGAGCGAACCCGTTCCCGCCGGTGGCAGAAGCAGAGTACGGGCCGTAACTCGCCACCATATAATCGATTGTACTCATGTAGATGGCAAAGTTCGCGATGGCGATCAGGCACGAGAAGATCATGGGGGCGATCCAGTGAGACTCGGGAGGCCCCATCGAGGTCCAGGCGAAACCGAAGAGGCCGATGGTCTCGAGGGGCGCGAGGTACAGCAGCCACTGCAGACGACGCTCGGGTGCCAGCGCGTCAGGCCCCTTTGCCCTTACGACGCGGTGATCTCTGATGATCCAAGGTATGTAGGACACGTACGCCAGCACATATCCAATGTTGATGGGGATGAAAGCCCACGCCTTTTCAAGAGTCCCGAAACCCCACTTGTCAAAGACCGGAGAGAAGCCTTCTTGGAAGGTGAAGATGAGCGCATCGGAGAACCCCGACAGCAGCGAGCACGACAGCACGATGGGCTCGCGGACGAACATCTCGAACGGGCGGATCCAGGTGATGGCGAACTCGTGCATGGAGAGCCGGGGCTTCTTGACCTCGTTGGGCCCGTAGACGTTGGTGTCCTCGCCGGACTCGCGGCGCCGCTTGGCCTCGCGGTCCATGATGATGGTGGCGCGGCTCTCGGGCATGAAGAAATGGACCGACTGGACGGCGACGCCGAAGATGAGCTGGATCCAGAAGTTCCAGTACCACGGGAGGAACTTCTGGATCGGGCCGCCGACCACGGGGCCGACCGAGGTCCCGAACACGGAGGACAGCACCACGAAGAGGACGGCCCACTGCTGCTCCTCCGGCTGGTAGAGATCTGCGACCATTCCGATGGTGACGCTGCCGCCGGCCGAGCTGAGACCGCCCTGGGGTAAGAAGGGTTTGCGTGTTAGCTTCGTTTTTGCGGGTCGTAAGGGCTCGGGGTCACCACAAACCAGTCCTCGAGCGACGACAATGCTTCCAAAGTTGGGCGCTAGAGCGGCAAGAATTTGCCACATGTTCACCAGGAATAGGGAACATCTACAATCATCATCAGTCATGGTGCCAATGCAGAGAGATACATACCTATATATATGGATATATATCATATGGGCGTGTGTGTATGGGTTTGTGTATATGGGTACGTGTGTGTGTGCTCACGGAAACTCACTGCAAGATCCTCCATCTTCCAAACTCCTCGCTCCAGGGCGCCCAAAGCTCGCATCCAAACGCGTATAGAACCAGAAAGGCGCACTGGCCGGCGCGCGCGGCCTGCTCGCTGACGTGGAAAGCTTCGCTGATGGGGGTGACGGCGCTCGGGAACACGCTGGTGTTGAAGTTCATCGAGACCTGGACGGCGAAGATGGAGGAGAGGAGCATCCACTTCTTCCATGCCGGCCAGTGGTAGCCCAGGATGTGCTCGCACTCGCCTTCGGCGATGACTCGCTTCCCATCCGGGGTATACTCTGGCTGCCCACGGCTGCGCGCGGCCGCCAGGTCGTCGTCGTGGCTCCTGGTACCCTCGGCCTCTTCGTCCCGGCCCGGTCCGTCCTTGAAGAAGCCGCCCGTCGACACGTCTTCGGAATCTTCGGCGTTTGGCCTTTGGTTCTTCTCGGCATCGAAGCTCCGTCCCACACGGGTCACGCTGCTATCTCGGGTCGGGACCGTGTCTGCATCAGCAGTCGGCTGGGCGGCCCGTGCAATATTGGGAGACATGCTGGTGGGCTATTTGGGGAGGATACCTCTAGGGGCACTAGCTTGATCCTCAATGCGACCGAGAGTGAAGGTAAATGACCGATAAAGACTATGCCAATTTCACGTTGGCTCTGGGTCTCGAATGGACTGTATCAATCGATGGCGGAAACACCAGTCAAAAACTCAATGGAGAAGTGGTTGGTCCGATATTTTCCAGACCCTGGATAAGCCGGCTAACGGCTTTCTTTATCTCACCACGACTTCCTCAAATCCACGGTCCACCGAGGGGTTTCCTACGTCAAACTGGAGATACGACGCTGTTTAGTCAAGACTTTGCTCTCGCGGCCCTACTACTTAGTACTCTAGGATGGAAAAGAGAAGAAGAGGGGCCCCCGCCAAAGTGATCCAATGGACCGTCCCTTGCTTGGGTTGACTCTGACCATCCTCCGTACATAATTCGACGTCTCTATTTCATCGGAGCCAGAACAGTGGGAAACTTCGAAGCAGCTTCCCTCTTCTTCATTTTCTCTCTTTTCTGTTATTACTGGAGACAAGGTTACGAACATCCTCACCGCGGATGCGGCTTGACATCATAGCGGACGGGTTTGGTCTATAATTGCGGGTCGGCGGTGGAACGATGACGGAGACCGTGGAACAGATGGGCGCTGGGAGCCATGTGGTTCAGTTCATCGCCGATTATCAAGGCTGCCGGCCGGTGTGGAGTTTTGGTTGAGAGTCGCCTTCCCAAAAGCTGAAGATCGTACGACCGAAAAGGCAATGTTTTGGTATACCTTGTGGCGAGGAAACAGGGCCTTTTTACCCTACACTGCGCTCCTTATGACGGAGTAGCGTTAGACATACTGGAGCAGCCCCACGGTGACTGACTTGAGCCAAGAGGGTAGCAATGTTCCTATTCGATTCACTCGGGCTGGTTCATTGGTTTTGGGCGCCACCATCTGCTGGCTGCTCCAACCGTTGACCGGCACATGCCAAGCTGACGTTCGTTGCTTATGGAAGTGTAGGAGACGCGTGGAACAATAACATGCATACGCTGCTACATGTCAAGAAATAGTCTGCTTGACCTTCAATCGTCGACTGTATTATTCGGTGTTTCGAAACCGACTAGATTGTTGTATTGCCTCCATCTGACAACGGGAATATGTATGGTGTATCGGCTTTCCTTGCTTCGGTAAATTACCGAGGGCTAAAAGACCGACTGATCATGCGCGGGCGTGTGTGCTATTTATACAAGGCGGCGAGCCTAACGAGACGTTCAGACCTATAATCAGATTGATCAGTTCACAAATTCAAAGAAAGGAAAATACAAAGGGAATGCTCCTTGCACGTCGTTGAATCATGAATACCCAAGCTAGCCAAGCAACCATAAGACGACTAATTGTCCCACTCATTAGTTGGCGCCGTGACGGCAAAGTACGGGGCATCAAGGCTTGAAAAGCCCGGATCACTCTGAAGCCTATTGAAACAAATCGGGAGCTCGGAGTGTATTCCCGTGAGAAGTAACCAACACCGATAGCGTTGGACATTGACTTGACAAGGAGTTTCTGGCAGAGGGAGTGGCGAGGAAGTGATGGTTTGTACCAAGGAGCAAAAATATCTTTGCACTCCATAAAATACTCTCCTATCCCGTAAATCTATGAAGAAAATCTCACTCAACTTGGCGCAAATAACACTGGTGACAAATAAAACCACATCTCAATCGTCCTTGCATACACATACTGTAAGATTAATCCGACTGTCGCGCCTGTTGTCACATGCCCGAAATTGAGGGGTTGGAATAAGTTATTTATGCCTGATTATTGTTTATAAAGGGATCGCAAGTTCGGGGCTGGACCGTTTATACGACCTATTAGTCTCGATCAACACTTTCGAGATCTTCCCGACAGCTCGTTGTACGCGTCGGAAGAAAAGAAGACACTGATATGATAAGTAAATAATACTCGTTATTTTCCACCCGAGATACTGCTGTAGAACAGCAACCTCGAACCCCTCCCCCCCCTTCCCCCCCGCGGGCTACTTTGAATCTTGGATAAATCGTTATCAAGCACTTGCCTATTCTAGTCTCTTTGCGAGAGATAGGTTATGAGCTCGGAAGAATGCTAATGGCAGACCATGCCGAAGTCGGGGTGTTCAGGCATGAGGCGCTGGATGTTGCGTTGCGGCTTCCACTTCCAGAGTAGAGTGGTATCGGATGACAACACCGACAGCCTACAGGCAGTAAATCTGGAGAGGGCTTTGGAGAGGATTTTGTTCCGTAAGACTCTAGCCTCAAGCCTACCACCGTCTTACCAACATTACCATGCGGCATGTGACAGAACATATAGTGGTCTAAAGGTGTGCATTCATCTCGTTCAACTTCCGCATGGTGAACACACGTGTCGTTTTCGAAGAGAACATCCCAGAAAAGCCTGCACGACTGGGGATTTCAGATCGGCAAGTTTCTGACATGGCCAAGTAAAGCATTTGTCACAGCCCAGTAAGCGATGACGGACGTGATGGCCGCTTACAACTATGCAATGTTAGTGGTTTGGGGCGGAGCGGAAAAGCAGGTGACGAGGCGGTAGGATGCGACATGAGGTGGTGTGATGATCAACCTCAGAGCTGTGACGCTAGCATTGGGAGGTCTGACCCCAGGATAGCCATACACTGCTCAGACATGAGAGGAGGATGAAGATGCTGGGCTGCGACTTTGCACTTCTTAGGAGGACGTGATTATGCGGGAACTCAAAATGGGTCTCGAAGGATGGGATGTTCCATCGCTTCACCTGAAGAAGCACTATTGGGGCGACAGCTCCCAAATACGACTACACTACTGACTGATTAGGCAGAAGAATAACGATTTTGAGTTCAGCGATCGGTGGGAAGGTTGACGGCGCTATCCGACACTAAACTTAGCGCTCGTCCAAGACTAAACATAATAAACAGGGCTTATACTGAACAATACGCAGAGAGCTATTGGTTCTTGGAGTTCTGCGATTGGCCAGGCCGGGTTGGTTGCTTGGCATGGAAGGTCAAGGGCTTAGGCACACACCTAAAGTATGCATGGTGTGTGTGCATCGGTGAAGTCAGACGGCCGGATCCTTCTGAGGAACCCACGATAACCGACCGTGTTTGCCGGACCACATCTTGAAATGGATTGGTACTCGGCAGACCTTGGCAGTTCAGATGACATCGTTCAGATGTCACTCCAAGCATGTGCCGCCAACCAGCAGGTCCGTATAAACACCAATCAGCGCCGATGGTTTAGTGGTAAAATTCTCCGTTGCCATCAAGCAGCGTCGGGGAGCCCGGGGTTCGATTCCCCCTCGGCGCACGTTTTTGTCTCGCATGTCCTAGTTATTTATTTTATTCCTCCTTGTTGATTGATTGATCATTATAATTAGTGACTGTCGTATGTATGCATACACATGTGAGTCAACCTTCTCTGTATTATATCTCTATGTAATTTAAACGTTCTCGACCGCTATAGGCAGCCTAGACCAGTTCACCCGGTATAGTCTGTATTATATATATATATATATATGTATGTACATACTTACTTTCCTTGGTTCCTTTCAATTTTAATCGGTGGAAGTCAACGCGTCTCGATACTTAATTATTGGTATCTTGTGAGCCTGCTACAATCTTGCTACGGAATCTTCTGTTAAAAGGTGCTTTTGGATTTTGCCTGATCCCGTTCGAGGAAATTCCCCAACAAAAACAATCTCTCTCGGCACCTTGTACCGTGCGACTAGTGAACGACAATGCTCGATCATATCCGCATGTGTAGGCTGAGGGCCAGGCGCCGCAATTACAAACGCGCGCCCGGCCTCGCCCCAGACCGGATCCGGCACGCCGATAACTACCACATCGACCACCCCGGGGTGCTGAGCTATCGCAGCCTCAACTTCAGCAGGGTAAACATTTTCTCCCCCCGAGATGAACATGTTCTTACGTCTGTCGATCAAAAAGACGTACCCGTCCTCGTCGACCCGCCCAATGTCACCAGTGCGGAACCATCCGTCCTTTGTGAAGGCGGCAAGCTTCTCTTCTGGCCGGTTCCAGTATCCCGGAGTGACGCTCGGACCCGACACAACGATCTCCCCAGGTGCGCCGACGGG
This sequence comes from Colletotrichum echinochloae, assembly GCA_016618095.1. Taxonomy (NCBI): domain Eukaryota; kingdom Fungi; phylum Ascomycota; class Sordariomycetes; order Glomerellales; family Glomerellaceae; genus Colletotrichum; species Colletotrichum echinochloae. The sequence continues at coordinate 2,212,283 of JADEZT010000008.1, forward strand.
AACATCCTTGTCCCGTCCGTCTACCACACGGATCGCCGTCAACGGGCCCGGGAGGCCCACAGAGCCCGCCTTGACGCCGATGAGCTCCGGGGACAGCGGCATGCCAGAGACCGTGCCCGTCTCGGTCGAACCGTACCCATCGACCATGCGAATTCCCCGGCTCAGCCACCATTTGATACGAGCTGGGGGGTTGGGGGCTCCGCCGGTGAACAGCGCCTTGAGATTGGTCCACTCTGATGTGTTGAAATTGGGTGCGCGGCTAAGGGCCTCGGCCATTTGGGGTACGCAGAAGTAATGCGTGACGTGCAGGCATGTGTCGCCGAGCCGAGCATTGGTGAGGTCGGGACTGAACTTGGGAGACACGACAATCGTACCACCTCTCATTAAAGGTGGCCAGATCTGAGCAATGAGCCCCATGAAATGGAACATGGGCCCGTCGCAGAGGAAGACGCTTTCGGTGTCGACCTCTGTTAGTATGCTAAAGTTGATTGTCGTAGCCAAGATGCACTGGGCATTCAACAAGACACCTTTGGCCGCCCCGGACGTCCCCGACGTGTACAAAATGACACAGGTCTCGCTCGAGGGCCTCGCACCCAAGCGAGGTGCAGGCTCTGCAGTATCCACAGCTGCAACCAGCTTCGAATAGCTGATGTGCTGGCAGCCAGGAGGTAGTTCCGGCGGATCGAAATCCGTAAAGAGAAAAGCCGGTGCGCAATCCACTAACAACCTCGCGAGCTCGGGCCGAGCAAGACGCCAGTTGAGGGGTACAAAAATTGCCCCCAACCTCATGAGGGCTTGCTGCACAATGATCTGATGGACGCTGTTGGCCGAGATGGTCGCCACTCTGTCACCAGTCTGGACCCCTTTCCCGCACAACACGGAGACCGCGCGCTGAATGTCGGCGTTGAGTTCCGAATACGTCCATCTGCGGTTGGTTGCGAAGTCGATGCAGGCCAGACCGGTCGGCCGTAAACGTGCATGGAGCAGCACTGGGTCTGGAGCGAGAAGGTCCATGAGGACCCGTTCGGAACAGTTGGATGGCTAGATTTTCGAGGAGGAGGGGGTGCCGAGAACAATGGTGCAAGCGGAGATCTCATGAAAAGAGAACCGTCTGGAAGTGTTGCACCGTTGGTCTTGAGATAGGTGCGGAAGGGAGCAGCCGCTGTCAATCTGCGCGCCTGGTCGATAGCCCCTGTCGATTCTGATGATGTCTTCAATATTACCACTGGGACCACAAGTCGAGGACTTTTCTGGGTTGGATCCGAAAAGACTGAAGATTTGGAACGGTGAGAACATACAAGCAGGCGTGAACCTTGAGCCGCGGGTTTTAAAACAATTCATTCAAGGGAGGAAGTCATTCATCCATCGCCTTCACGCTGGCGGGCTTCGGACCTTTTTCCATTTCCAGTTGTCCATCTCTAGTTTCAAACCTCGTCGTTCATGTACCAACTTGCCAGGAATCCGCTCAACTAGCGTATATTGGGCGAAGGTTATGTAAATACGAGTTGGCGAGTAGGGTTCAAGTTTCTCGGTATGCAGTCCGTAATTAGTGTGCGGGGGGCTTGACAACCTCCAGGTTGCTGCGCCGCAAGGCCCTGGATCCTACGCATCCTTCCGAAGTCTGACGCAGTCATAACTCGATTAGCTCGCCATCCTACACCGGGCTACTCGATGCACACGGTCTCACTGGTTCTGCTAAGAAAAGCCTGACTCATGTAACGGTAGAACGGCGTTCAGCTGGGGTTCTGGGAAAAATAGCTATCTTGAACCCAAGCATGATTCCGCAGACACACAGCTGCGAACCCATCCATCTTACCTCAGCCACCGGCTTTCGAACTCGATGCAGTAAAGCCTATTGAATCATCGCAGCGTTGCTACTGCACCCTTGCGCCAACCGATTTCTTTTCTCGGCCTAGCGACTGGATCTACCCTACCTGCTGTCCTGGAAGGGTGTTACGCTATAGGTGTAGAATAAGGCAGCTGATAGTGTAGTAATTAGAGGGTCAAAACTGGAGACACTCTCTCTGGCTCTTCAAACTCCATCCACAATAGTGACGAGTGACTGCATTCGGTGTGGACTGACTCTTAACAAGGGAGCAGCAACCTGCCTGCCACCCTTTATATAAGTTCGATTTTGCCTTACGAACCCGAACCTCCTTCTGCATAGTCATTCCTAGCACGGATCAGTCTAGATCGATTCCGAAGGCTAATTTGCATGATTGAAACTCGAACAAGCCCCAAGACAGCCAATAGTGTTGGTCATGACGTACAACGATAACACGAACGAAACGAATGGTGTTTACATTGACAACGGTCATGGCTCGGCTGTGTACGAGCCTATTGCCATTATAGGCATGGGAATGCGGCTTCCGGGTCACATCCAGAACGCCACCGACTACTGGGATCTTCTTGTCAACGGTAAGAGCGGCCGCTGCCGCGTACCCGAAAGCCGCTACAACGTCGACAACTGGTACGGACCCGGGAGAGTGTCCCACGTTCCAACAAAGTTTGGATACTTTCTCGAAGAGCTGAACCTGGCACACGTCGACCCCAGCTTTTGGTCGTTTACGAAACAAGAAGCTGAGCTCATGGATCCGCGGCAACGCTTGTTTCTCGAGGTGGCTTACGAAGCTTTGGAGAATTCCGGCTCGAAATCATGGAAAGGCAACGATGTTGGGGTCTATGTAGGCACCATGGGAGAGGACTGGACCACGCTCGAGTCCCGCGACGAGCGAAGCCTGAACCCTGTCCGGCCGGACGTTTTTGGTGACTACATCCTGGCCAACAGGGCATCGCACGAGTTCGATCTGACAGGCCCAAGGTATTGTATCTTTCATGTTCTCTTTTCTTACGTCTTTGGCTGACACAGACCAAGCGTTGTTGTGCGGACCGGTTGCTCCGCGTCTTTGGTCGCACTGCATCAAGCCTGTCAAGACCTGCATAGTGGCGACTGCTCCTCTGCCATTGTTGGAGGTGTCAACCTCATCCTTACGCCTAAGGAGACAGCCGTCATGCATCAAAACGGAGTTCTATCACCTTCAGGATCTTGCAAAAGCTTTGATGCGGATGCTGACGGGTTCGCAAGGGGTGAAGGAGTATCCGTAATATACATTAAAAAGCTATCTGATGCAGTAAGAGACGGCGACCCGATCCGTTCTGTGATCCGCTCCACATGCACTGCCGGAAATGGTCGATCCCCTGGGCTGACGACACCGAACCCCGAGATCCATGAACGGTTGATGAGGAGGGGCCACAGGTTGGCTGGCATCGCGGATTTGTCCAAGACTGCGATGGTAGAATGCCACAGTACTGGCACGCCTGTAGGTGGCATTGCATCAATGCAAACGATCTAGTAACATCTTGGGCGCTAACGGACGTTCGTGTCTCACAGGTGGGGGATCCCTTGGAAGTGAGTGCCGTTGCCAACATCTGGGGCGCCAGTGGTATATATATCGGATCGGTACGCGCCACTGCAACGATGTGTAATTTTTGTGCAGCACTGACATCAAGTGTCAGGTAAAACCAAACATTGGCCACGGCGAAGGAGCTTCCGGCCTATCGAGTGTCATCAAGATGGTGCTAGCATTGGAAAACTCAACTATCCCACCAAATATCAATTTCAAAACACCCAATCCAAGAAGTGAGCCATTGCTAACTTTGCCCATATCTTCACTCGCCAGGTACTAACTGTAAAGCTAGTTCCATGGGAAAGCGCCAAGCTCAAAGTTCCGACAGAGCCTCTGCCCTGGCCGACCGACAGATGTGAAAGAGTATCGGTCAACAGCTTTGGAATCGGCGGCTCCAATGCTCATGCGAGTGTTTGCCCCAGGGCTTTCCTTACCGCGCTAATATGTATTAGGTCTTGCTTGAGTCTGCCGCATGCTTTGGCCTGCCTCCAGCCAAGATTCTCGACAGATCAAACCATAAAGCCCCCTATCATCGTTTGCTCGCTTTCTCGGCTAAGAACCCCGACTCTGTCCAATGTCTGGCAAAAGAAGTTGGGAATTATCTGAGCCAATCACCAGGGAGACTGGGAAATGTTGCATATTCGCTGGCTGCGCGGCGAGAGATCCACACACATCGCGCATTCTGTGTGAATGACGGTAATGGTGCATTGCAGGTTTCCCCAGTTACCAAGCGTAGGTGCTCGGCGCCCGATCTGGTTTGGGTATTTACGGGACAAGGAGCACAATGGGTGCAGATGGGCAAAGAACTTATCAAACAAGAGCCGCTGTTCCGAGAACGAATCGATGCTCTGGATGAAGTCCTTGCTGGACTTTCCGAACCTCCGCCTTGGACAATAAAAGGGATGGACCTAAACAAGTCAAGATGATCGAGTGCCGGACTAACATTGCTGCAGGACTGCTTTTAGCCCCGACAGACGAGAGCCGCCTCTCCGAGGCCGAGTTCTCCCAGCCATGTCTCATCGCCATACAGGTTGCTCTTGTCGACTTGCTTCGATCATGGGGTGCTGTGCCAAGTGCGGTAGTTGGGCACTCGTCGGGCGAAACCGCTGCTGCCTATGCAAGTGGTGCTATCACGGCTGAAGAAGCAATTCTTATCGCGTATCATCGAGGTCAAATTACCCGACTCGTCAAAGCTACACACAATGGCAGTATGGCTGCAGTTGGCCTTGGCCGAAACCGAGTTGAGCAGTTTCTGCGGCCGGGAGTCATTGTAGGCTGCGAGAATTCGCCTTCCAACGTGACTCTGTCAGGTGATTGCGATGTTCTGCAAGACGTCCTACACAATATTCGACTGAAGAACCCGGAAGTGCTTGCGCGAGCCCTCCGGGTCGAGTGCGGCTACCATTCTCGTGAGTCCAACCCCTCTTCCCCTAGTCCCAACTTTCAAATAACAACGACTCGTAGAACACATGCAAACCGCAACAGAGGACTTCACATCGCGCTTGGAAGGGCTCTTACATAACAAGAAGCCATGCATTCCGTTTTACTCCTCTGTAACCGGAGTCAAGAACACAGACATGCCCCACTCATACTGGGTAAAGAACATCATGTCGCCCGTTCTGTTCAGCACGGCAGTACAATCAATCCTGGATGATTTTGAGTCACCAGTTTTCGTTGAAGTCGGCCCACATTCCGCTCTCGCTGGGCCGATTCGCCAGATCCTACAGCTCAGGAACAGAACGGCTCAGTACATCCCGACATTGGTACGCGGCCATGACTCAATGTCTGCTCTTCTCAAGACAGCGGGCGAGCTCTGGTTAGCTGGTGCGAGCATCGATGTTGCTGTAATCAATCCGCCAGGCCAGTTTCTGACCGACCTTCCGACCTACCCTTGGCACTACGAGAAGGAGTACTGGCTAGAGAGTAGACTCTCCCGCAGTTGGCGTTTCAGGAAGTTCCCCCATCACGAACTTCTCGGTTCTCGAGTCGAAGAGGTCTCGGACGCGCTCCCTGCTTGGAGATGCAATCTGCGTCTCGAAGACGTCTCGTGGTTACGAGACCATGTCGTCAGAGGCGAGACCGTTTTCCCTGCTGCCGGGTTCATTTCAATGGTTGGTGAGGCTTTGAGACAGCTCACAAGCGCTGGGGATTTCACACTCAGCCATGTGTCGTTCGAGTCCGCCCTAGTGCTCGATGATGGGCCGGTTGAGCTAGTGACGGTCGTCCACCCGGCAATATCAAAAAGTCTGGACCAACAGACTTGGTACGATTTTTCAATATCTTCGCTCGGAGAAGCAAGCGAATGCTGGATTAAACATGTTTCCGGCCAATGCAGAGCGGGCTCGGGCCGGGAGCGCCTCCCTCCGCAAATGTCTACTCTGCCGCGCCAGGTCTCGGCATCCTCGTTCTACAACACTTGGAAGAGATTCGGTCTGAACTATGGCAGCAGCTTTCGCGGACTTTCTAACATCACCTCGCACGTCACTGAACCCAGAGCGGTTGCAGCACTGGATGATAAACTTCCCGGTTACAACAATGCAGTCTATTCTATCCATCCGGCAACTTTGGATACGAGCATGCATGTGGCTATGGTCGCCAACTGCAAAGGTCTTGAAAGAAACTTTAGCCAGTTGGCGGTGCCGACCTATCTTCAGGAGATATTTGTCGGAAAGCCTGCCGGCCCAATTCAGGTTGCCGCCAGTGCGAAGAATCTAGCTGAGGCTGTTCCTGTGGCCAAGGTCGTTGGCGTCTCCGAAGGGCAAGTAGTCATTGACATTTCTGGGCTGCAAGTCAGCGCTCTCGAGAATGATGACAGCGAAGGGGATGACCCCCACGCTGGGGCTGTCCTCGAATGGAAGCCTGACATCGACTTCGTCAGCCTCTCACAGTTACTCCATCAGCGACAAACGGCTATGAACTCCCGTGTTCTAGATGAATTGGCACTGGCCTGTATTGTTGACCTCAGGGCTCAAGTACAGTTTCTCCCTGCTACACAGCCGCATTTGGCCAAGTTCAAGAGTTGGCTTGAAGCCTCATATAGGGAGGCCATGACTGGGCAATACCCTAACGTCACGAATTCACTGGAAATTGCGACTATGAACCATAACGCAAGACATGTATTCGTGATCAAGACGCTCGAATCTTGTAGAGGCACAATTCTCTCCGATATTGCTCACGCAATCTATCGAGTTCATATCTTTGGCCCGGGTTGCTTTTCGGCCTCCTCGCACGCAATCAAGACATTGACACAGCCCGAACACCTCTCCGGATCTCCGAGGTTCGTTGACGATGTAGACATTACCAACCTCCTGAAACTCCTAGGACACAAGAAGCCAAACATGAACATCTTACACATTGATCCCGCAGCAGAGACTCACGACGTATTATCAGTCCTTTTATCTCCAGACGGCCAGCGTACATATGGTACCTACACCTATACTGGCGTCTCCCTCAAGCCAACAAAACAGATCGAAAGACGGTTCGAATCCTCGTTGGCAGTCAGCTACAAGAAGCTGGAGATTGAAAAAGACCCTGTTCCTCAGGGGTTCTCCGAGGAGTCGTTCGACCTCATTATCTGCCAAAGATCTACAGAATCCTTCTCAGGAGCCTCCATAATCAACATGAGAAGGCTTCTAAAGCCTCGAGGCCACTTGATCCTTCATCGACCGAACCCTGCATCCAAGATTCTTCAGTTCGCCTTTGGCCTTGTTCCGGAGATCAACCTCGGCGGCAAGTCGCCTTCACAGCCGGATGACTTGCGGGAACAGTTGAGACTTGCAGGTTTCGACGACGCCTCGTCAGCCACATTTACCGGAGAGCATGGCATAACCACTGTGGCCAGACCTTGTCAATACTTCTCAAAGTCTGTAAGAGCAAGCGTCATATGTCAAGATCTCAATCATCCTGTTGTTTCTGGCGCTATAATGTTCTTGCAGTCCCAAGGGATTGCCCTGCAGTACTTCCCTCCTGGACACAAGCTTCCTTGGGGCCAGCCCATATTGTGTCTGCTGGACCTTGAGTCACCCTTCTTTCACAACATGGATATTTCACTGTGGAACGAGATAAAGAAGTCATTGATCTCGGCGCAGGAAGAGAAAATGCTCTGGGTTACGGGTGCCTCTCAGGTGGGGTGTAAAGACCCGAACCACTCTCTCACACTGGGTGCTGCTCGTACCGTGCGAAGAGAATTGGCGATGGACTTGGCCACCCTCGAGTTGGACGCCTTCAACGTCCATGGGTGGGCCGCTATGGCTGCCGTGCTCGAGTCTTTTGGAGGCCGCTTAAGTAGTGGCGAGGTTGATCCGGACTCCGAGTACGTCTTTTCGAACGGATCAGTTCAGATCTGCCGGTTTCACCCCACCAAAGTCATGGACAACTTGAGGGAACCATACGACAACGCCCCGAAAACTCTGAGGATTGCCAATCCCGGAAAGTTGCAGACATTGAGATGGGAAGAAACCGAAGTTGTAGGTTTGGTTGGAGATAACCTTCAAATTGAGGTGCGAGCCGCTGGGGTAAATACCAAGGTATCTTCGTGTTATCCAAACACTTGGGAGCATATTCTCATATCAGACTTTAGGACCTATATGCGTCACTAAGTGCTGTATATAGCGACTTGAGACTTTCTAACAAGTTTGGGCTTGAGGGCAGTGGTGTTGTTACAGGCGTGGGGCCCGACGCCCGCCGATTTCGCATTGGTGATCGGGTTGCCTTTAATCACGACAGCGCTCTATCGACCGTTGTCACCATTCCAGAATCTCTATGCGCGGAGATTCCTACTGCCATGAGCTTTGAGGACGCTGCATCAACGCCATACTCTTTGGGTATAGCTCTACATGGACTGATGGAACTGGGAAAACTGAAGAAGGGCCAGGTAGGTTTCCCTCGCCGTTCAAATCCGTATTTCCACTGACCCTTTAGTGCGTATTGATCCATTCAGCTTCTGACGCTCCCGGCGCCGCCGCAATCAGTGTGGCTAAGTTGATTGGTGCCGAGGTGACTATCCCTTACTCGTTCCTTTCGGCATTGCAGCTGGCTGAGCCTTTGTTGCAGATTATATGTACAGTCGAGACCCCGGAACAGGCCGGGTACCTTATGAATTCGTATGAGATTCCCAAAACCCGCATATTCGGCTGCAGGGACACTTCTTTCTTGCACAAAGTCTTGCAGTTGACGGCTGGGGTTGACGTTGTCTTCAACACAATACCCAAATTCCTACCAGAGTCCTGGGACTGCCTTTCACCACTTGGGACAATGGTACACGTCGTCCAAAACACGACCAGCGCTGCCAGTCCTCTCCCGATGGACCGTTTAAGCTGCAGCCGGACTTTTGTCAGCGTAGACTTTGAATATCTCAGGGCCAATCGCCCGCGAGATTGCACTCGGTTAGTGACTCCTCTTTCTGCGGCAACTTGTTGTATGGCTGTCAGGTCACTGAACAAAGTACAAATAGGCTCTTGGAACAAGCCTTCACACTCTGCAGGTTTGGATTGAACAACCCAGCGCCAGGGATTCTATCATTTGAAGCTTCTGATGTGGCACTGGCATTCCAACACCTCCAATCCGACAAACATGTTGGACGGGTCGTCGTTAAAATGCCTCACAGCAGCAGAGAGCTTCAAGCACTTCCTTTACGCTCAAAGATTTCTCTCCGTCGTGACAGAACTTACATCATTGTCGGCGGCGCCGGCGGTTTGGGCCAAGCTACCGGTCGATTTCTTGTCGAAAGGGGAGCTCGCAACCTGATATTCTTCTCGAGATCGGCCGAGGAAGCCATTAAAACTCAGCCAGGATACTTCACGGAACTCGAATATCTAGGCTGCAGGGTTCAAGCTGTTTCTGGTAGCGTCGACAAGATGGCTGATGTGGTCAGGATGATGGACTCCGTGTCAAGCCCAATCGCGGGCGTCTTGAACGCAGCGATGGTTCTTCAGGTGAGGCCCCAGTGACTGGATTCGCGACATCTAATGCTCATCGACATCAGGATACGAACCTCGCCGAAATGACTTTCGAACAATGGCAAGGCGCCGTTTCGCCCAAGGTGCAGGGAACATGGAATCTTCACCATGCTCTTCAGGCGCAGAGCGAACCGCTTGACTTCTTCTTTCTCTTCAGTTCCCTATCTGGACTCGGCGGTCAAATCGGCCAGGCCAACTACGCTGCCGCCAATGCTTTCTTGGACGCCTTTGTGCAATATCGTCACTCTCAGGGTCTCGCATGTTCTGTTCTCGACATCGGAATTGTGGAGGACATTGGCGTCCTTGCAAGGGAAACCAGCCGCCGGGAAGCTCTTCGCACAGTGTCGCAGTATTGCCTCCACGAGCAAGAATTGCTCGATGGCATGGAACTGATGATCATGCGCTCTAACGGTCGTCTTAGTGCCGGGGTCCAACATGGCAAGGGCCCGGCTGGAGGGTACGCCAACCCGAGCCAACTCGCTATCGGCATGCGGGCGTCTGCTTCGTCGAACGGGGCGGGGTGGCAGCGAGATCCGCGGACTCTTCTTCTAATGTGTGCAGCCTCTACCCACGGCCAGGCTTATGATGAGCACGGGTCGGGCAATTCATTGAGGGATTTCCTCCAGAGTTGCGCATCAGACCCAGCGAAATTGTCATCTGACGAGGCTAAAGGGTTCCTGGCGAGAGAAATCGGCGGCGTCTTGAAGGGATTCATGATGCGGCAGGATGCGGAAGTTAACCTGTCGCTACCTCTGCAAACAGATTCGTTGGTGACGGTGGAGCTGCGTAACTGGTTCCGGCAGAAGATGGGAGTCGTTTTCACCGTTGTTGAGTTGCGGAGTGCGGAAAGCATTCTGGCGCTTGGTGAACGGACAGCTGCTAGGCTCTCTGCTGCGAACATATAAAGGGCCAGCTTAGACGTATCGAAGTACACTTTGAACGTTGTATATATGTACCATTGGTTGAGAGCATATGATATCAGTTGGTTAAAGGGCGCGATGCGGAGTGTCATAACGTCTGGATCCCTGTGCAAGTCTTGCGAGTGGGGCCCAATGACGGGCTCGTTGAATCCCGTCCCATCCAAGTTATCTCATGCACCAAAACGACCAGTCGGATTCGCCCTTACAGATAGATAATACAACCCTAGATTCCAGGGGCGTTTGGATCAGAACAGACAACTACGTGTTGCGTAGGATTGGCGTGCAAACTGCTGTGGAACCCACTGTGGACCATCGCGGCGGTGTACGCCATATGATATAAATCCTCTGAGGTTAGAGACCATAATGATAAAAGTTTGCCGCGTGGCAAAATTCATTACGCTACGAAGACATCATCGGACCTTCTCGTGCAGCAAGCCTGTCTCGACCGCACTCTTGTGCATCGTGAACCGACGCACCTCTAGCTTTCAGGGCCCTGATGAACTCGGCTACCATTGCCTGGGGTTAACACCTTTCTGCATTCAATTACCTTTGGTATTTCCCACACTGCAGCCAAAAGCTCTACACTGGAAGATCCGAGATGGCCCGCGAAAAGTTGTCTTACGACCGCCCCATCTCGGCGGACATGGACGGCGAGCATCTCGGCCGTCGTACCTCGGTGCTAGAGGAGGTCCCAACCTTTGTCCCTCCCGTTGGGTATCCCGGCATTCCCGTTGTCAGACGCGTGAGCACAGTCTCCCAGAGCTCACGGGTGAGGTTCGACAACGACCGTCCAGAGGATCTGGAAGAGCTTGTTCGTAATGGCTCGGCGATGAGCCAGCGCCGATCTCGGGACGGGCGCGGATCCCAAGACCACGCCTTCGAGCTGCCCTCCTTCCCGAGGGCCATGAAGCCAGGCCCGGTGAGCACGATCCGCGAGGTGCCCTCGGGGTTTACAACCCCTCAGTCCACACGCCCTCCGTCTCCCGTCTCCGGTTTGGTCTCCGGACCGCCCTCTCCCGTAGCCATCTCCGACCTGCAGTTGCCTGCTGAGTACGAGACCGGCGCCGGTCGGGCTTACCCGGACGTTGGCACGATCGCTTCTTTTCGGGGAGCCATTGTGCTTCTTTGCACTTGCGGTGCACAGCTCTTCGACAACGTCTTTATGACGGGTGTCAACATTGCTCTCCCTGCCATCCAGAGAGACTTCGGGATCAAAGATGCCGAGTTGCAGTGGCTGATCTCGGCCTACACCTTGACGTTTGGTGGCTTCCTCCTGCTCGCTGGCGTCCTCGCCGATCGGTTCGGCCGCAAACTCATTTTCTGCTCCGGCATGGCGACGCTCAGTGTCTGGACAGTCGCCAGCGGCTTCGCCACCTCGTTTATCCAGCTGGCCATCTTCCGAGCTCTGCAGGGCATAGGTGCTGCGATGACGGTTCCCTCGGCCGTCGGGATCATTAGCAACTACTTCGTCACAGGGGACCGAACGCTTGCCCTGACCATCTTCGGAGCCGCCGGGGCTGTCGGCTTCTGCCTCGGCCTGATCTTTGGTGGGTTCTTGACTTCAACACTTGGCTGGCGATACATATTCTATATCCCTGCCGCTGTCAGCGGCGCCCTTGGCGTCATCGGCTGGATCCTCCTTCCAAAGGATAGACTCAAGGGCAACTCGAAGCCCAAGCTGGACTTTGTCGGCGCCGGTCTGTCGACGGCTGGGCTCATCTTGCTCAGCTTTGTTCTATCGAGCGGAGGCGAGTACGGCTGGGGCAAGGCCTTCATCATTACCCTGCTCGTTCTTAGCATCGCCTTGATTGTTGCCTTTACCTACGTCGAGAAGAAGGTTTCGAACCCCATCATGCCGCTTTCGCTGTGGAAACTGCAAAACTTTGCCGCACTCTGGATCGGTGGCTTTGGTATGTTGGTTGCAATCCATCAGGGAACGAAACTGGATGCTGACTCCATGACCAGTCATGTACGGCGGATACCAGACGACGGTCTATTACACCACCCTCATCGCTCAAGAAGTCAACAAGCTAAGCGCCGGCGAGACAGCTCTTCGTTTCCTTCCCATGGGCGCGACAGGTTTCATCTTTAGCCTTTCCATGTCTCGCATGCTCGAGGTATTCGACACCAAGTACCTTCTCATCTTGGGCATGGCCGTCTGCGCAATTGCGCCTATCCCTTCGGCGCTCATGAGGCAGGACGACCTCAACTTCTGGAAGCACGTCTTCCCGACCACCGTCATGGGCGTTGCGGGCACGACTATTGTCTACTGCACCATCACTGTTGTACTCCTGGCCTCGGTACCTGTCAACGTCAAGAGCCTTTGCGGTGGCATGATCAATACAGCGTTCCAGATCGGTAGCGGCGTTGGCCTTGCTCTAGCGAGCGCCGTTGTCCAGGCCGTAGACACCAGCAAAGGCCACAGCCAGCTGCAGCAGTTCAGCACTGGGCTGTGGTGTTGTGTGGGCCTTGCAAGTGTCGGCTTGGTGGCCAGCACGTTTGGGGTAAAGAACGTTGGGAAGGTTATCAATGGCCCGGTTGTTGCTCATTGATGATGCAACCACGATATGGACGAGATGAAAGGAGTCAAGAGAAATTGCGGATATTATAGTTTGCTAGTGCAGAGACAATCAACCAATGGTCGCCCAAAACCCAAATGCGTTCTAAATGTGCGATAGGCGCCTCCAAGTCACTGGGGGTGATACAGCTTCGTCGAATTTTGTTGCTTGCATGTTCTCCAACAGATACGGAGCGCTGATGGCGGCACCTCCGTATAGGTTGCCGACCATTAAACAACTTTGGGGCGCGTTCCCATAAGTGCTTGGCCCCCGAATCCATTCGGAGACTTGGATCGATTCGAGCTCCAGGAATTCTCGCCTATCACTGAGCATCCGACTGACCAGGGGCATCTGATTCAAAAAAAATGATCGCCGTGTCCCTATTCGATCAGGATGATGCATCAAATTCCGACTGCTCCAAGACCGGACGCAGCCTTACAGATCCCGGGCCCCACTTTACTGGCCGGAGTATGCAAATGCACCACTTCTATCCGATGGTGCTCGGAACTTACAGCTGACGCGGACTACCTCAGCTCGTGGCGCTAGATAGTCACCGAGACACGAGTATTTAAAAGACCACATAAGATCTCGAATCTACCTTTTTTGTTACCTCTCCAAAATACAACTTCACTCAGTTTGGCATCAGTCGCCTAATTATTCCTCCTGCAACAATTACCATGGGTTTCCCTCAACCTGCCTTCGTGGCAAACATTGCTCCCTTCCACATCATCTCGTACGCAACATTGCTTGGAACCTCGCTTTTTCAAACATTTGTGAATACCAAGATCTGTCACAGCGAACTTCCAAGGTCCGCATTTACGACGTTGCAGAAACGTCTCTTCCCCGTTTACTTCCGTTGTCAGGCTATTCTCCTGGTCTTGACCGTCACCACATTCCCTCCGTACGGCCCACCATCCCTATTCCGGGAGAAGCACGACTGGATCCCACTCACAATCACTGGCCTCACAACCATGGCCAACTTCTTCATTTATGGGCCCAAGACAAAATCTGCTATGATTGACCGGATTCACCAAGGTGAGTCCCGAGTCTGTGCCCTATGCTCGGAGCCCGGAGCCCGGAGCCCGGACCCGGGCTGTCAGATGAGGGGACCGCCTACTAATGCACCGCAGAAACCCGTGATGCGAACCGGCCTGGTGCTATTGACGAGCCGAGCCCGGACATGAAGGCCATCAGGAGACGCTTTTCGCTCAGTCACGCCATGAGCATTCACTTAAATCTTATTGGCATTTTCGGCATGGTATGGTACGGGGTAAGGCTGGCTTCCAAAACATAGAGATGGACTAAGGGGTTATCGTTATAACCACTCGGTCGAGACATTGTCATGCATGATGCTGTTGGGTATTTGTTGTACCTAGTTGTAACCTTTCCTTTGCGAACTCTGACCTGGCACAAGTCGCGCTTCAATTTCGTCCGCGAGTTTGGTCATCTGCTTAAGAGAGCGGAGGTCTGTATGAGCAGTTGTTGATTCCTGGCCGAAACCGTGGAACATCAACGCAAGTGGCGATGACTTCTACTACGCCAGGCACTCTTGATCGGCACTATGTTTCCCCCGACGACTCATGACGAGAATGAGAAATAGCGACTGCAAAAATAGCAAAGCCAAAGGATAACTCCCCCTGTAAGCGACCCACCCCCACATCCGAACCACCTCCATCACCTGCCATCCCCCATATTATCACCAGCTATTTTATCAGGTTTTCCTCCCACCCATATGCAACTTTTGACTTTACTGGATAACTTGGATACGCTGGATACGTCTGTTGTATCCATATCATTGCTGGCTGGATTTTGCGCCTGCTGGATATCCCATATAGTTGCGAAGGTCCTGTTCGGCGATAGAGGGACCTTTTTCCTCTTGCGATTCAGAAGGTCGTCCAGCTGGGCTTTCAGTGCCTTATTTTCTTTCTCTAGAAGGGTCCTTTGTAATACCTCCTCATCATACCCCTTTTGTACCTTTCTAGATAGGTGACGAATAGTATGGATATCCAACCTATCCTTGCATAGTTGACCCAGGTGATATAGTTGACGCCGTAGATCAGCAGACTGATGAGGTGTTGACTATGGAACGATAGATACAGCTTTATCCCACGGCTGGCTGCTTGGTTGCTGGCTGGTCTGTTGACTGGATGATGATAATGATGCCTTTGATACCAAGGAGTTGGATAGAGGGCGCTGTCTGGTAACTGGCTATAACCTAGCCCATTTCCAGCCACTTCTGATGTTCTCCTTCGTAATAGATGCTTTACGAGCCTCGTAATAGCACTGTAGAAATGCCCTTTTTCCAGCCACTGTTGAATCACTTATCTAGTCATCTAGATATCTAACCCCTTTACGATAGGCTTGCTTTAATGGACTGAAGACCGATATATCTAGGGGCTGGAGGACAGCAGATGAGTGCGGTGGTAGAAAAAGGAGATATATACGTTGCCTCTAGCATTCCCACATAAAGTCAACAGTTATATGGCTGTGATGCCTATCAAGAACCAGCAGTCTGGTTGCCTCTGGTTCGCTGGGCATAGTCTGAGGGATAAAGACCTCCTTTAGCCATGCTAGGGCAGTCTTGTCGTTTGTCCAGCCGTTTTCTGATGCTTTGAATCGCTAGTTGATATAGTTGGATAGGTTGGTTTCTGGAAACCACTGTGCCTGGACTGATTTTCCCTTATATATAACTAGGGGATCCAAGGAGGTCCCAGTGGCATTGATGCACTTGATGATGGATATCTATCGACGGGATCCTGGCTGCTGCTTTTGTATCTGCCGCGATGCTTTAGTTCCCAGCACTAGCCCATTGGCTCCCTTGCCCTCCATAATACTGGTTTCATCCATATTCCATTGGTTGGAAGGATGGATATCCTTGATAACAGGGATATCATCTATACGTTGGAAGAAATCGCGGATAACCTCTGGCGAATGGGCTTTCCATCGCCGGGCATCTATTGCTCTAGATCGCCTCGTTTGAATTGATGGGTTTCGCCGTAGGAATCGCCCTATCTACTTCCTCCCTAGCTGTTGTTGACTATTGCCTATCATGCGCTCTGCTAGTCCCTTGACTTGTTGATGGGTAAGGGCTCTGCCTAGTTGCTGTTGAGTGGATATATAAGCTGCCAGACTATCCTCCTGGGCCTGGGATAACTGTTGCCTATGAATATGGGTAATATTTCTACTCTGCCTGCTGTGGAATCGGTGCTGAAGGGTTGCGTATGGTATACCCCATATACGAGCAGCCTGGTGGATACTGCAACCATCTGTGATATCATGGAGCGCCCGTTGAAGCTCAAATTCGGTATATTGCTTTATAGTATAATAAATAAGGTATTCTGAGAAAATGGCGTTGTTTGGATGCGGATGGGTAATGTTGTGATAGTTTGAAAAAGGTGGTGATGTTGATGGAAGGGGATGGATGCGGCATTTTCGGGTGGTTTGGATATAGGGGTGGGTCGCTTACAGGGGGGGGAGTTATGAGATCTAAACCCGTTCCATGAAGACGCATGTCTGGGTGTCGATGGCCTGACCGGTTGTCATCCTGAGGTTCTCCGGGATACCGGCTGCTAGTGCCTCATTATCGCCAAAGGGTCGGTTGCGCATCATGGCTGACATCGAGTTTGCGAGGCCGGCTACTGTATCATCCACGGAGGGAGTCGATCCGGCCCCGTTCGCAAAACATTATCATCAGCCACGATGAGCCATAAACTCGATTCAGTGGATATCCTTCTTTGCGGGATCCTACTTGGTCAAGTTTATCCTGGAGAACTTGTGCCAATACCTTTCTGGTTTCAATCCACAACCATCGATCCACGACCCAGACGCATTCTCTTAGATATGACTTCCACGTCTCCTCCGGGTACTTGGAATAGGGCCCTTCATATGATCGTATCACGCCGTCTTCAAAGCATTACTCGGACAGACCCCTCCGTCCAATCTGTCGTTGCGTCGCATTTCCTTTCCTTCCCGTTCATCAAAACTGACTCGGTGATTAAGGTACTGCGAGTTAAAGGTGTTGAAACGTCACAAGCATTTCACACCTGGTTTGAAGCAAGTGTATTAATATCAGAGGCTGTGTAGTACTGAGTAAAGGAGTCAGTGGGAGGGCAGTTAGGGGTCACTGGTAACTGTTATTCTAATCTATCTCCTCTCTAAACCTTAATACTATTATAAAAACCCCTTTTATATACCCTTTAGTATAACATTATTTTATTCTATAGTATCCTCTAAGCCCTACCTAGTACCCTACTAACCCTAAAGCTAGTACTACTTTTAAGAACCTAATATAATTCCCCCCCTTCTAAGGTCCTATCTTTAGGACCTAGTAGTTAATTAGTTAGCCTCTTTATTAGTATTTTAGTACCTTACTTATAATACTACTTATACTTTAGTAAAGTCTAAGAACTCTACTAGGCTTAGTAGACTATTAGATAGGTAGTTATCTCTCTAGCTAACTACTTACCCTTAGCCTTACTCTTATTCTATAGTAGCTTAGTATAGCTAATAGCCCCTTTAGTACCTTACTAAGCCTAGCTATCTTATACTTAGGGTATAAGTCTTAGGCCTTTACTACTATTAATAAGAGGTTACTTACTTTACTATAGAGGTACCTTACTTATCTATAGTATTACTTTAGTTATTTATTTCCTTCTCTCTCTTATAGCTTAGTATCTTATTATCTATAAAGTAGTATAATTAGCCTTTATTACTTATACCTTTATTTCTCTAGTAGCTAAGCTCTAAGTTATATTATTCTTAGTATAATAGTAAGGGTATACTTTATAATAATAAAAGAGATACTAATACCTCTCTAATACCTTCTGCTTTTCTTTCTTTCTAGAGGTATTATTATTTCTTTATAAGCTAGAGTTATTATTATTACTTACTTATATATATACTACCTAGTAAAATAGCTAAGCCTACCTTCTCTTTTTTTACTTTTTACTTATTTTCTTTTTTTTCTTTTTTTTTATAATATTCTTATATTATTATTTTATTTTTATTTTTTATTATATCTCTATTACTATAGTAATAATAATAGTACTAGTAATAGTAGTATTAGTAGTAATACTAGTACTAGTTACTCCTTTACTACTACTATTATATTCTCTATACCCTCTACTAATCTTACTATTCTAAGTAGCTCTAGTACTCCCCCTAGTCCTATCTTAGTAGCTCTCTCTACTAATAATAACTACTTTAATACTTCTAGTATTATTAACTCTACTATTATATATAAGGTTTCTTATTATTACTACCTTTAAGCTATAGTAAAGTAGTAGCTTAATATAAAAGATACTATTACCTATCTTTCTTATTATATTAAGACCTAGAGTATATACTTATCTCTCTAATACCCCCCTACTACCTCTCTACTATCCTAACTATTCTAATTACTAATAATAAGTACTCTTACTATAATAGCTAGTATAGTAAGCCTTATATCTCTATAAGCTTATCCCCTCTCCTACTATTATTACTTCTATAGCTATTAGTTTACTACTAACCTATAGTAAGCTTTATATATTACTACTACTACTACTCTTACCCTTAAGGTAATTTTTAAAGACCTCTATAAAGAGGCTAACTCTTACTTCTATTACTACCTTATAAGTATATATACCCCTATACTTCTCTAGTACTTCTTAGCTTAACCCTTTCTAGAAAGAGATTAAGAAGGCCTAGCTTATAAGCTTAAAGGCTCTTTAGATAAAAGCTTCTAATATATTAATCTCTAATACTAGGTATAAGGTAGTATAGGAGAAGGAGGAGTAACTCTTTTATTAGTATGAGGTTCTTACCTTTAAAGATACCTATTCTACTATAAAATAGTAAGCTAAGTAGGCTAAGGTATTAGCTAAGAGTACTAAGATTACTATTACTACTACCTAGGACTAGGTTATTATACTTTATAAGTAGATTAAGGCTATTAAGGCTTATAGTACTCTCTTTTTAGACTAGACTAAGTCTTATACCTATATTATATATCCTTTCTTTACTTTAGTATCTCTTTAGTACTCTCTTATAATACTAATAATAGCCTTTAGTATACTAGTAAGATTAACTTCTAAGCTAGTAGATTAGATCCTAGAAAAGGCACTACTAATAATAATAAGGAGAAGTCTAACTAATAAGCTCTAGTACCTCTTATATACCTCTTTAATACCTTACTAATACCTCTTTACTATTTATTTAGTTAGTTACTTATCTTTAAGCTTAGAATACCTAGTTCTTAAGCCTCTTTACTTTCTAGCCTTAGTATTAAAGAGATAATAAAACCTAGCTACCTTATAACTATATAATTATTAACTTAGTTCTTTCTTAATAGGCCTCTAGTAATCTCTTATTTATAATCTTATTATAGTTTCTTTACTATATTTTACTATAGTTCTTAAGAGTTCTCCTCCTCTCTATACCCTTATTACTTTATTAAATACTATTAGTTTCTTTAGAAGCCCTTATATATAACTATTCTCTCTATCTAATATATATCTTTCTCTTTCTTCTTAATAGAAACTACCTATAGCTCTACTACTACTCTATAGAACTTCTCTAACTATAATAGTAAAAATATATTATAGATATAGTATTATATCTTTAAGTTAAGCTTATATACTTTTTCTCTACTAACTACTTATATAACTATAAATAGCTTTAGATACTTATCTAAGAGCTTCTTTATAGAATACTTTTACTATATAAACCTTACTAATAGTAAGACCTTCTCTTCTACCTTAAATACTACTATAGATTGCTTTATATTATACTACCTCTTATAGTTCTTATTAGCTATCTCTAGTATCTAGAGGATTACAGCTTACTAGCTCTATAGCTACTATACCTAGTTTCTTACTAATAGGACCTCTATTAGAAAGGCCCCTTCTAGCTTCATATTATTTATATTATATAGTATATAGCTTATTAAAGCCTTTACTAGTACTATCTAGGTTATACTATATTAAGTACTATTATAGATAAACTTAGCTATTAGTAGCTACTTTACTTAATTATCTTATTTTGGACTATAGAAAGCTTAAAGAAAGTACTTAATATTTTAGTTTTATTACTCTATCTAGCTATCTATATATGGGTAATAAGCTATACTTAGCCTCTACTTAATGGCTAGTAAGTAGTATATTACTAACTAGAAATAGCTAGTAAAAAGAGATCCTTAGTTAAATACTATTACTACTAGGATACTAAATTATAAGAATACTCTTTTAACTAGGAGGGATACTAACTAGTTTACTATTAGGGTCTCTTATATAGGTATATATAGTATATACTTTATAAGTTAGTTTACTATAACTAAGATATTATTATAGCTCTCTCTAGTAAATCCTTTTAACTTAAGTAGCTTAGTAATAAAATTTAAGATAACTTATTTCTATAGTTAGCTAGGTAGTAATAAAGGTACTAGTTTTCTATAGGGTAATGTTACGGCCAGATTCCTGACAGTGGGTTTTCTGCTAAAGTATAGCTGAGGCTGCGAGGGTAATTAACAGTAGTCGTCTAGATCCGTTGGCTTGCTGGTCTGTCGATCACTCGGTGATCAGTCGGGTGGTCGATGGGGTAGGGGTAGCTTGTATAGCTCAAGAGTTCACAAAGATAAGCAGGTGTCGGGAAAGTGAAAGTTAGCGAGGCTAAGTCACAAGTTGATTGCTGAAGAGCTATGGAAGGTAATCTATCTAAGTGGAATGAATGTCCTTATATCCTGTTGTCCTGATACTGGGACCGATATCCAGATGTCGGTCCTACAGGGGTGGACTGCCCTTGGCGCGTCGGTGATGATGATGATGATGATGTATTTAACGTCCAGAGTAAAAGGGACGTGCCGGGCAATGCCGACATGGTCTATGCTAATCTATACTATTCTACAGGCTACCGTCTTCACCTAACGTTCCTGATCAATGAATCGGGCAGATTTCGGAAAAGAAATTGGTTGCCTCCATCCATTCGCACAGAAGAGAGGCTCCCTGCGAAGTACCTAGCAGAAAATCTATGCTTGCCTTCGCCATATGTCGGCGGAGATGCCGCGGAGTAGCCTTACGGCCACGCTTGCAGAAGTAGAAGTGTACTGGGGTTTTGCGTCTTCCACAACTGCAGTCGAGCAGTGCATCCTGATGAGCAAACCTCTCGTGGTATGCTGCGAAGTCTCCATGATGCGATCTTGCCGCATATAGCCTTCCTAGCAAATGCCGAGGAAGGCGAAGTTCGGGGGGCTTGGGATGAGGACTTATCCCAAGGTCAGCATACTGCCGAGGGCAGATTGACGGCCATCTCCTAGCGAAAGCCTGGAGATCGGCTGCTCTAGACTCCCGCTTCAAGTGTGCCAATGTAGGCTGTGGTTGTGATTCTGGGATTTGTTTGCAGGCCTCCTTGGCAAGAGCGTCTGCTTCCTCGTTTCCTGCTATTCCCGTGTGTCCAGGGCACCACCAAATGTATACCCTGCCAGGCATCGTCCAGCTTGTCCGTCCTCTCTGTGCCCAAGAGGCGGAGAGCTCACTAAAGGCCCTAAACCTAGCCTGGCTGCTTCCTGGGCTCCGGGTGACGAGCCTGGCTGCGACTGCGAGGTTATCGAGGCAGACGTGAACATTGTCTGCCATCCGCGCCGTGGGAGACCTCATGGCTTCCAGTAGGCCCCGAAAAGCGGCTTGCGCTTCTGCGTCAAAGACCTCCGTCTGATGACCGAGCGGCTCTGATCCTCGAAAGATCTGCCGTGTGGCCTGGTACCCAACCCAGCCTGCTCCGGCGGCGGTTCTGCTACCGTCCAACATCTGGGAGCCGTCGGTGTAGATAACAATGTCCCGCTTTGAGAATGTTCCCAATCTGTCTGTAAAGGCGATGGCCAGTTCTTCTTTGGTCTTCCTAGGTTCATAGCCGACCATGCTAAGGGCCGTGTGCCAGTCAGCTAGGCGCTCCCAAGGTGGTAGGTCTAGCGGGTCGATGTGTTCAGCATTTATATCGGTGAGGCTTGCCATTCGCCGCAGTCTTGAGTCCAGCCCGGGCCTGTCGCCGAGCCTCGTTCGGAGGGGGTGTCGTTCGTCAAGGCGATGGATCCTTACGGAGGCTTTGTAGAGCTTCGCGTCTAGCGTCACCTCTGCCGGGGGCAGGGCTGCTTCGCGCTGAAGGATCGATAGAGGCGTCGTTTTATATACGGGAAGTGCAGCTCTAACGGCTTTGGCTTGCGTGATGTCAAGTTGGCGGAGTAGACCGTTGACCCCGTTCGAGGCGATGTGCCCATTCCTGATCCGATTCCTGCCCGGCCACCATGCCTCTGATGCATAGTACTGGATGGGTAGTACGCAGGAGGTCATGGTGCGGCAAAGCAGGTGGGCCGGCGCGCCCCAGACGGTGTTCCCTAGTCCCCGTAGTCCGCTGATCACTTGGCAGGCTTTGGCGCAGAGGCCTTTCACATGGTTCTTGAATGTGAGTCTTCGGTCGAAGTGGACCCCAAGCCACCGTAGGGAGGCCCCTCGATTGACGGCCTGAACTGTGTGTTGCCTCCCGTCTAACAGTCTGACGGTGATTGGCGGGTTTCCATCTTTTGGTCTCTTGGTGAAGTGGATGAGCTCGGATTTATCTGTGTCGAAAGTAATTCCCTCTAACGTCCCCCATGCTTGGGCTTCTTCCCATTCTTTCGCTAGCAGGGCACAATTGTCCTCTAGTGACGTTGAGCTTGCCATGATGGCAATGTCGTCGGCATAGCCAAATCGAGATCGCACCCTGCCTGGATGAACAGTGCCCAGCTTGAATAAGGGTTCGATGTAAAGCATGAAGAGGATGGGAGACACGGGCGAGCCCTGTGGTAGACCACACTCAAGGTCGAAGACGTCTCCCATCTCTCCGTCTAGCCTTATTCTTGCTCTTCTCCCGAGGACGAAACTCGAGACCCACTGCACGAGGTTCTCCGGCCATCCTTGGCATCGGAGGCGTCGGATCAGCCTCCCTGGCAGCACAGCGTCAAAGGCCCCTTTGATGTCGAGCGTAAGCATAGAGGTGACAAGACCTCTTTGCCAGGCACACTCGATATCGTGGATGGCAGCGGCGATGAGGTCGCTACACGAGCGGAGGAGGGCCCCGAACTGTTGGTCGTGCAGTACCCGGAACTTGACTGTGATCCAGGCAAGCCTTCTTGCGACAAGTCTCTCCAAGCCTTTTCCGAGTACAGACAACAGCGCGATTGGTCTATACGAGCGCGGGAGCGCCCTGTCTCTCTTGCCCGGCTTAGGCAGGATGACTAGGATAGCTTCTTTGAAACAGGTAGGATGCCAGCCCTCGCGTATGCATCCGCTGTAGAGCCAGAAGACGGTGTCCTCGATAACGGGCCACGCTGTCTTAAGAACGGCGGTAGTGATTCCGTCGGACCCGGGAGTGGTGCTTCCCGCAGAGAAGATTGACGTTTGTACCTCGTCTTTTGTAACATGCGGGAAAGGAAGATTGGCCTCCAGGCGAGGTCCTGGGCTCTCTGCTGATATGTCTGTGGAGATGGCGGCATTTCTGAGGAGGACGCGGGCGAACAGATCCCGCTTCTCCTTCGGTTGTGATACGAGCATGGTTGGATTGCTCCCATCTCGGAGTGGAGGGGTCTGGAAGGATCCCTTGGCCTTATGCCACCCGACCATTTCAAATACGTCTTTGCCAGTAGAGGCTGCGCCGATCTTTCCTCTCCAGTACGTGTCCTTAGAGCGCCGCAGCTGATGGAGAAAGTCCTGTTTAAGAGCGTCCTCCTCGTTTCGCTCCCATTGACAATCTATTCCCAAAGCGCAGAGTCTTGCCACAGTTGCTCTCATGGTCGTGTAGGCTCGGTGTTTCCGCCTGCAGTTCTCGTCCCAGTATGGCCTCCCAGGTCCTCTGCCAAACGCGCGCCTAGTAGAGGCCGTAAGCGCTTCTCTGAGGCAATCTGTAAGCTGCTGTGCTAGCATGTCTAAAGCCTGTGGATCTCTTGCGTTGCTTGCAGTATGGCGCATGGGGTGTACGTTTCGCTTGAGGATGTCGAGGAAGAGCTTCTCGTCCATCGTGTCGAGCCGGAACCTCCCGGAGTTGGGTCGACCGGATCGGTTAGGGGCCAAGGGGACCCGGGTCAGCAGGCTTTCGTGGTCTGACGTTGTGTGTAGGGATGTTTCTATACTGTTAGATGCCCCATAGAGGCTGCCGGACGCCCAGGCTAGGTCTAACGTGTTGCCGCCCTTATGTGTGGCTTCACCTATCGGCGACAGGAGGACAAGGCCGGCGGCTTCTGCCCATTCTACCAGGGCATCAGCGTCAGGGAGCTGGTCGCCTCGGGTTGCCAGGTCCAATGATGGAGGTTGAAATCCCCGCGACCAACACACGTTCCTGGAGTCCGGGTTGCCAGGCTGTTATGATATCCCTAATCGCTTGGCCTGGTCGCAGCGAGCCACAAGGGGCGTTGTACACGTTGACGACTGTGAGGACTTTCCGCGTTCCCGCCAGGAGTTGTAGGAAGAGCAGGTCTGTGGATGGGCTGGGCAGTGGGCGTGTTTGTACGCCCCGTAGTCCCGTTCCTCTGCGGAGGTAAGTGAGCACCCTGGGTCTGTCTTCTACCCAGTTGTCCACTGGGGTGAAAATCTCGAAACCCGGGTGGCGTCTTGTGAGCCTTCTCTCTTCCGAGCGGATAGCGGGCTCTTGTAGTAGCAGTATGTCGACATGGGCCGCGTAGGCCAGATTCAGTGCCGTTTCATGTGCAAGTGGTCGTCTGGCCACGTTCGCCTGCATGATCTGCAGGACTCTATAGGGCCGCATACTCCTGATGTCCTTCATTAGCTTGGTTGCAGTCCATCTCTTCTCCTCCTTCTCGGGATTGTTGGTGCGACTGCTGGGTCGCAAATCTCCACGATCTCTCTCCCTCGGCTCGGATGGCCCGTAGCTGTGCCTTGTTCCTCCTCTGGACTACGCCCTTCACCACCTTTGGCTTGATAGGGCAAGTCACATCAAAGGCGGCATGGGGCCCGTTGCACGACGGACACTTAAAGGGGCAATCGCAGCCTTCGTGGCCTTCGGTGCCTCCACAAGGTGCCCGGTGTTGGTCGGCCGTGTGGGAAGGCGAACTGCATTTAAGGCATCTCTTCCTTCTGGTACACGTTCGTTCGTTGTGAAAACCGCCGCAGCGGTGGCATTGAGGAGACCTCTTCTCCTTCGGAAACTGCAGGTTCACGAAAACGCTGGCCCCCATCAAACGGAGGCGCCTTGGTAGTTGCCTCACGGCTTCCGCCTTGAACCAGGCTGTCACCGTGCCTAGCCTTTCGGCTTCATCTTTTCTGGAGAAGTATGCTTTCTCGGGCTTCAGTTTCGTCGTGGCCTGGATCTCTTCAAGGAGCTCCTCGGTCGTGATTTCCAGCTCAGTGTTGGTGAGCAGGCAGTGTCTGGTGTAAGGGACGTTTGCGATATAGGCCCGGATCCAGGTGTCGCGCTGCTCGACCGCCTGTGCCTGGAGAAGGGCAGCAATCTGTTCTCTGTTCTCCAGCAGGACTTTTGCACCATCTGCTGACGATGGTAAGAGTGCTAATCCTGTCTTGACATGGTCGATCCCCTTGAGGGCTTCTCGAGCTTGGGGACTTAGCCTTTCTCGAACGAAGATGTATATGTCGTAGGCTCTCTCGTTGCGGAGCGGGCTTTCAGGTGGCAGACGCGCGAAGATGCGTAGGTCTTTTGAGGCCGCCCGGTTAGCGGCTTGTTTTGCTGGCGTTGGTTCATGCAGTTTTCTGTTAAGCGGCTGGCTCGCCACCGTCGCGTAGGACCGAACTTGGGGCGGCTGGTTAGCATGCATGGACCCTGCTAGACCACGTTGGTGCCGGTCTGACCGCTGCTTCTCTTCCTGAAGCTCCTTCTCCAAGGATTCGATCTTCATCAAACAGTCTTTCAGGAACTGTTCTCTTTCGGCGTCCCGTCGTAGGAGATCCTGGACGAGGTTTGAGAGCTTGTTGATCTCGTCTTTAAGCTCCGCATTGTCTTGGTAGCTGACTTGCTCAACCACTCTGACCTTTGCGGTCGGTTTCCGGACACGTCCAGACCGTCGAGATGTACTGGCGTCCCCGTGAACCGTGATCGATGGCCCTGCGTCTAGAGAGACGGCCATGCTGGTGAGATTCAGCTCGCGTGGGCTGATGATGAGAAATGATAGTGCGGTGGGCCGGAGCCCTCTATGATCTTAACAATTACTAACAGTGGATACCTTTGGCGCGTCGGTCCTCGGTCATGGACCGCTTATCGTTTGTCGGTCCTTCTTATCTTCACGTGACCTTCCCTAGTTCTTCCGTTCCGGAGGAGTCATCCTGTGTGACGATGTTCCTTAAGTGCTGCGCCCTTCGCACCCTGCCTGGCAGGTGGGGCTGCATCGCCTGTAACTTGTCGGGTCGTAACAGGTAAGTAGTAGTATAGCTTTATCTATTAATAAGTTATATATATCTAAATATACTTTATTATATCCTTCTTTATTAATCTCTAGAAGAATATCTATCTAATTCTTTTAAGTATATAGGTTACCTCTAAGTACTCTCTAGCTAGCTTATTATAAAATACTACTTTAATCTTTATTCTTAGTATATACCCTTTTAAAATAACTACCTTACTTTTATACCTAAGAACCCTATTCTCTCTCTCTAACTAGTTATTTTCTAGCTTTTATTACTCCTTAGACGTAATTACCTTATTAGCTTGTTATATTACTATAGTTTCCTTCTCTAGGCTTAGAGTAAGTTCTTCTAATAGTAATAGGTATACCTCTATTAACCTATTACTAATAATTACTACTACCCTCTAGGTAAACCTACTTAGAAAGCTTTCTAGAAATATATCTTATACCTCTTAGTCTTCTATACCTAAGAGCTAATAATTTAGCTACTATAATAGCCTATTAGCTATATTCTCCTTTTCTAGCTAGTAATTAATCTTAAAGTTAAAAAGAGATAGGTTCTAAAGTAACCTTATTTACTAACTATTAAGCTAGAGCTTATTAATAAGGTAGTAGTACCCTAGGTAGTCCATTAAGAATATAATCTTACTCTAGGTATATAGGAGGTAGTACCTCTAGTATATAGCTACCTCTTAGATTATAAGTAGCTTAGCCTCTAGTATACTATACTATAGTTTAGTACCCTTTAGCTTTCTAGATAAGAAGGTAATAGAGTACTACTAGTCCTCTACTAGCTATAATAGGATAGCTTTAATTATAAAGTTTAATATATCTATCTCTACCTATATTAGCAGTACTAGGTTAAAGTATTATAAAATAAAAGCTTAGGTAAATATAACTTAGAGCTTATAGAAGGCTTTAATTACCTTCTTAGTTATTACCTTCTTCTCTACTACCTTAGTTATTAGTTAGTCTATAAGAGAGGTATATACCTTAGAGTAGTTCTTAATAAAGTACTAATAGAACCCTATAAACCTAAGAAAGACCTATATATCTTTAATACTAATAGGGAGTAGCTACTAAGCAATCACTTCTATATAGTCCTACTCTATAGTAATACTCTCTAGAGATATTATAAACCTTAGAAACCTAATTATCTTAATATAGAAAATATACTTCTCTAGGTTAGTATATAAGCTAGTAGTATCTAACTAATATAGTACCTCTTTTACTACCTCTATATAACTAACCTTATTCTTAGTAAAGATTAAGATATTATTAAGGTATATAATATAGATAATATTTACTAGCTTAACTAAGGTATTATTTATATATACTTAAAAGGTTACTAGTATATTAACTAGTTTAAAAGGTATAATATAATACTTAAAGTACCTATATTATATCTAAAATACTATTTTCTACTTATTACTAGTATAGATCCTTACCTAGTAGTATATATCTTTAAGATTAAGCTTAGTAAAATACTTTACCTCTTCTAAGTAATTAAAGATCTCTCTAATTAGTAGTAGTAATATATAGTTCTTAATTATAACCTTATTAAGGCTATAATAGTCTATATAGAGGTATAACTTACCTCCCTTCTTTAGTATAAATAGGATTAGTATACCTATAGGGCTCTATAAGAGCTAGATCTACCTCTTACCTAGTATATTATTAATATACTTTCTTAGCTCTTCTAACTCCTTCTCTATAAGGGGGTAGATAGAGCTAAATAGTAGTTCTACTTCTAGCTTAAGGTTAATAATATAGAAGTAACCTTCATCTCCAGCTAGTTTAGCTACTAGGTTTATATTAAATATATATACCTATTCTTAATATTTTTCTAGTAGTTTGAATCTCTTTATCTCCTCTTTTTTTTTTCTCTTTTCTATATAAGGTAGTAGCTCTAGTACCCCCTTAGCTTTCTCTATATATAGGTAGTAAACTAATAGGTTATATACTAGTATTATTACTACTATCTCTCTTTATACTCTTTTTAATACCTTTCTTTTTTAAATAAGTTATAGATAGCTTTCTTTTAGTAAGTAAGTCTACTTAATTATTACCTACTTAAGATTTAGCTATACCTTTTACCTCTAGAGGATCTCTAAGATAGTATTATATATACCTATATTACTTACGTAATAGGTATAGAATATACCTTTCTTATCTCTATATTATCTATTATTTCTATTACTAATACTATTACTTTATAGTTAGATACCTTACCTCTTTATATCTTTAGTAACCCTACTCTCTCTCTATAAACCTCTATTAATACCTCCTTATATAATATCCTCTAATATATAATATTCCTATCTACTCTAAGGTTAATTAATATCCTTTCTTTTCTTTATATACTAGCTACTCTAATATAGAAGTCTACCTTAAAGTAGTAATATAGTTTCTCTCTCTAAGGGATCTATATACTATTAACCTCTATAGCTACTAGCTAGGCTACTAGTACATAGTACCTACCTATATAATAAGGCTAGTTATACTTATAGTACTTCTTCTCTATATATTCTATTAATATATAACCTAGCTTACTATAGTTAAAGTATATAAGAGAGCTCTAGAAGTACCTTAGGGGTTATTTATACCCTTCTTATTTTTACTTAACCTATAGCTTAGGTATAGGTATATATATAGATACTCTAAGTATTAAGACTAACTATTACCCTTTTAATTTATCTAAGGGAGTAGCTAATACTAGTACTAAGGTAATAGCTAGAGTTTACTAGTTCCTTTTCTCTTATAGCCTTTACTAGTCTTCTATTATTATTTTAATATATATCTTTATAAGTATCTTTACTCTCTTTACTATATTATTTAACTCTTAATAAGTAGCTAGTAGCTTATATACTAAGATATAGCTTTATAAGTCTAGGAGTAGTTAGTTTAAGATATAGACTACTTACTACCTCTCTAATTAGAAATCTAAAATCTCTACCTTAACTATTTTATAGTAGTTAATAAATTATTAGTATATCTACCTAGGTTTCTATTATATCTTATCTAGCTCTATAGTTATACTAAAGGCTTATATATTATTATTAGTAATACTATTATAAAGCTAGGCCTCTATCTATTTCTAAGTAATTAAGCTAATATTATTACTATACTAGAGGTTAATATAGCTTCTCTAGCTATATAATAGATTACCCTCTAAGTAAGCTTCTATAAATTAGACTTTACTCTTATTAGCTATAAACTTTTCCTTAGTAATAGAGAATTAGCTTTATAACTTAAAAAGGAAGTCTTTAAGGTTATTTTAATTACTCTCTTTATATTAAATAAAAACTAACTACTTAATAAAGGTATTAGTATATAAGTACTTAGGCTCTAGTTAGGTAGCTATAGGTTCTTTACTAGCTATATATATATTATTAATAGACTCTCTATTTCTAAGAGTTATAATTTATTTAATTATCTTTCTCTTTCTTACCTTAGCTATTTTATTATTAAGAAAAGCTCTTAGCTATTTCTCTATTAACCTATTAAGGTTAGTTATATACTACTTCTTTACTATAGTCTTACTAGTATCTAATATAAGCTACTATATTACTAAGCTATTTTACTAGGTAATAAATTAAGATTAAGTTAATTATATTAATACTATTATTACTTTAATAATTAGTATACCTATAACTAAAGAGAGATTAAAATATATTAGAGGCTATATAATACTAAGTAAAGAAGTTAGTAAAAGGATAGTTAGAGGTTACTAGTGACTATTATTTTAATCTATCTCCTCCCTAAACCTTAATACTATTGTAAAAACCCCTTTTGTATACCCTTTAGCATAACGTTATTCCGTTCTACAGTGTCCCCCGGGCCCCACCCGGTGCCCCGCTAGCCCTGAAGCCAGTACTACTTTTAGGAACCTAACAGCTTCGTTCTACTACACGAGCTTCAGCACATGCGTAAGGCAACATCTCCTGATCCCAAAGCTGAGGACGAATTGGATCCAAATAGCCAGGAAGTCTGCTATTCGAGAAGTTGGTAAGTTACTGCAATGGATAGTTTAGTTAGTTGAGGCTATGACTCACTATTGTGTTCTGTTGATCAGCTGTGCCCACCTACCGGACAATCTGAAGATCAGGAACGCCCAAAACTTTGCCTATTTTGCCCTTGACTTTATCGCTTTTCCGGAGTCAGCACGACTAGGTTCAGCAGAATCATCTTCAACAAGTTGGATGTATACATACTCATCCGACTTTCACTGTAGCCGAGCAGCGGCGGTGGGCTTTAGCAGTTGTGCGCACTCAAACTCAAACTCGACACTGCTGCGGCACTAATTAGTAGCCCGAAGGACACGTCCACGACGAGCAGGTCCACTTGAGCAAGGGACCCGGCATTACGGAAACGGGTCGGAGAGACCCCGGGGAACGCCGACCCAATGACCTCGAATGACGGATAAGATCTTTACGTACTACGACCTCTTGCTACTACCTGTTAAGGGGTTAAAGCCGGGAGGCGCTATGAGGGTGTCTGTCAGGGGGCCCATCAGTGGACCCCGTGGTGGATTCATCTTAGTTATCTGGATGAGAGATAAAAACCCAATCTAGACTTACAATAGTTATAGTTAGATAGATTTAGATGCGGCCCTACAATCAGGCTTCCAGTACGCAAGAGAGACTTATACACAAACATAATGGTTAATATACCTCCTCTTAATACCCCGATAATTACGTTAGAATAACTGGCTGCTTCCCTCTCGTCCATACCAAGTCTTTGAAGTTCCATGACGAAAAGGGTATTCCAGGAGAGAATAGATTACAAGCAACAGTTTTTGCAGCTGCGTGAGAACGAATAAGCAGCAGTGGATCTAATAGAAGATGAAGGGGTAACTAGCCGTCACTAATATTGAAGCCCCTCGGGAACAGGATGGCGATGTTCATGGGGCGGACAAACACAAGAGCATCAACAAGACACGCCCCAGTTATAGTAGAAGTAGGCAAGTCAGACAAGACGCGTCAATTACCTCGATACAGTTAGCTCTTCATGCAAGCACGTGGAGCTTCGGGTTGTCGTTTCAATAACCCTCGGAGAGATTATTGGTAGGCTGCAGCCTGATGCTGCAATCTGACAGGCAGCAAATGTGCTTAGGGTTAAAAATACCCAAACCATGGGTGCCCATGGGTACCCAGATAAATGGGTTGGGTACGTGGGTGCACCTATGATTTGGGTATTATGGGTTTTGGGTATATGGGTATTTTTTTTTTTAGGTATAGGTATAAAAAATACCTATACCTATATAATAAGATAGAAATGGGTATTTAGGTAGACCCATTCTAAAACTATAGAGGGTATATAGTAGTTATATTAAAAAGGCATATTAAAGATATCATTCTTTTATTAGTTTATTATCTTATAAGTATTGTAGTATTATTTATCAAGCATAGTAGTCACATTAAAAAGGTATATTAAAGACATCATTTTTTTATTATTTCATTATCTTATAAGCATTATAGCTTATCTTATAACTATTGTATTATTATTTGTGAAGTATTTATTAGACCCTTTAGACTCCCTTATTAGGATTAATACCAGTAGTGGCTTAAGTAGCCTTCTTCTTTTGTACTTAAGCTAAGTATACCTCTTATAAGTACTTAAAGTAGCCTATATTACTACTATACTGCTTATAAATAGTAGAAGTATATTCTATAAAAGGTTAATATAAATAATTAATATATTAGAGAGATAATATCTTACTAAGATAAGTATTTGCATACTATGCAGTACTAATACCTTTGCTAAGTACCTATATAGATTTAATAAGTGTTATATCTTTAGCTATTAAAGTAACTCTGTTAGTATAGATAGCTATAAGATTTAATACTAGGAAGATATTAATAGAGTTTAAAATAATAGATAAAAAACTTACTCTCAAAGACAGTAGTAATAAGAGTCTTAGAGCTCTCTTAGAGAGCCTTAAGAGCTTCTCTCTAGACCTAAAGGTCTATATTAATACTATTAAGGACTTCTTTAATAATACACTTAAAGGGGGCTTTAGGTAGCATAAGTTCCTTACTAGAGCGTTTAACTTACTCTTCAATCTCCTTTAGGGCGCGTACTAGAAGATATTAGTAATATATTAACCTAATATATTAACCAAACTTACTACTAGGAGCATAGCGTTTTTTAGAAGCCTTTTAGCTAATAACCCGCTTTTAGCTAGGTCTACTAGGCATAATAAGTATATCTAGCTTGTAAAGCTAGCTTTGTTAGTAAAAATAAAGCTAAAATAGAAAAAGAAGAACCCATACTGAAGTTATTATTAGAGATACTAAGGAAGAAAAAAGAAAAAAGAAAGAAGAAGAAAAAAGAAAGGTTTATATAGTAGGGGAAAGTAAAGCTACTAATTTACTAATTATAGAGAAGGAAGGTATATACCTATTACTAGGGTAATAGTAACTACCTATATAATATGGTCTATATACTTTAAAGTTTTCTTACTAAGGCTTTAAAAAAATGTTTTATAAAATATATATTTTCTTATGATAATTTAGAATTAATAGAAAAAAAGAGGATAGTTTTAAAGCTACTGTTTTCTTTATATCTATTTTCTTACTTAGGAGAGTTAAACCTTACTAAAGATATTATTATCTTTTACATACTAAGGTACATTCCTTTTTAAAAATATATTAATTAAAAATCTAAATTATATTAACCTAGGTATAGGCTCCGCCTAAGGCTTAGGTATAGGAGAGAAGCAAAAAGCTTCTAATAACTACTCTAATAACCTAAATACTATAAAGACTTACTGCTACTTAGATAACATGGGGTAGCTTAATAGGGAGAAGGCAAAAAGAACAGTTATAATAAATACCTACTTTAGTAGAGAACTAAAGAAGCTAGAGAGTATAGCTTCTTTTAGAAGATCCTCTAAAGTAAATAAGCAAGCTTAAAAGGAGAAGCTTTGCTAGCAGAACAAGGAGTATTAGTAAGTTATTTCTCTTAAGTATTTTCACTTCTTTTCTTATAAGCTTTTAGTTTATAGAAAGAAACCTACCCCTCTCTTATTAGTATATAGCTAGGTCCTATAGAGGATATAGATATAGATAATCTATTATTTAAGGACCTAGATAAAAATAAATAGAGCGATGTTAATAAGGATAATGCTATTAACTTTGTTAAGGATGATAGTATTATATATAATACTCTAACTATTAAGGGTCTAAAGAAGAGTACTACCTAGGATATTTAGGACTAGTACCTTCAAAGGTTAACAAATATAAGTATATACATAAGTTAATATATTAGTTAATATATTTCTAATTTTTTCTTAGAACATAATACTTACCTTGTTTATTAACTTTTGTAGAAAGTAGCTTATAACTCTTAAGGTTCTCTAGTATAAGCTATTATACCTCTATTAATTCTTAAAATAAGTAAAAATAGTTCTCTATAAACTTAGGGTATTAGATATAGATGATATCCTCCTATCTACTGAAACCTTTTTCTTAATTAAGGAAATCTTCCTCTAGTTTATCCTTACTAGGTTTTAGACTCTAACAAAGCTTAAGTTAAATAAGATACTATTTAAGAAATTAGTCTTTTAAAAAAAGCAGGCCTAGTAAGGATTTCTAAATATTTACTTAAGATAAGACTAATATTTTAGAAAATAAAACCTTTAAAGAAGAGTAGCTAGGTAGAGTCCTAATTACTTACTTAGTAACTATTATTATAGATAGCGTTACTAGTATAGAGTCCCTACTTAAAAGATAATTAGGAATATCCTCTATATATTTAATAAACTAACTAAAGGAAACTAGATATTATTACCAGGCCCTGCCCAGCTTTGGGAGAATGCCTATTGCTTTTTTATACAGGACCTCTAGTTCTTAGAACTCCTCTTTAAGTATTATAGAAATAAGCTTGTATATATCCTAGAGTACCTAAGAATGCCTGTTCTAAGGAATTTCTACCCAGTAACCTAGACAACCTTTAATACTAAGGTTCTAGACTAGGTTTTTACTTTTAAGAACTTAGAGAAGAAAAAAGCTTAGGGAAACAAGAGAGAGTTTAGATATACTTTTTAGTTTAGGCTTATATTACTTCTTACGTTTAGGTTTACTCCTAAGAAGGGGGGAATAAATAACATACTTAATTTATATTAATTTATTTATATTAATCTATTTATATTAAGCTAGATTAATATAACTAGACTAAACTACTTTTTTATATAAAGGAAATAATACTATAATAAAGGATATATATAATTTCTATTTATTATTTTATATTATATCCTCCTGTTATTTAGATAACATCCTCCTAGTATTTAGATAATATCCTCCTAGCATTTAGATAACATCTTCCTAGTATTTAATTAATATCCTTTTAGTATTTAGATAATATCTTCCTGTTATCTAGATAACATCCTCCTATTATCTAGATACTATCTTCTTGTTATTTAGATTATATCTCTTTAAACTAGGAATAGATTCTTTTAGGATTAATCCTAAGATAAGCTTCTTATCTACCTACTCTTAAAGCTATTAAATATCCTTCTCTCTTAGGATCTCTAACTATCCTTTTACTTCCTCCTATTCTTATATATATCTATAAGCTATGCTTAAACTATAGCTGTTAAAAATTTTATTTACTAGGTAGGGATATTAACTTACTATTAAGAGTATATTTATTCTAAGCCTCTCTAAGTTCTCTTAATATACCTATAATTTACTTTACTAAAGTTATATCTTTAGACTTAATAATAATTTATTTTATATAGTTAGCTATAAGTTAGCTTACTAAGAGGTTATAAGTATAGATTAAAATTAAGGATAGGGAATCTTACTCTTAAAGACTGTAGTAAGAAGCTACTTAGTAGTCTCCTAGAGACTATGAAGAGCAGTTTTCTAGAACTAAACGTTAGGATAGATTCCTGTAGCTATTTCCTAAACGATACATTAGAAGGGGGCTCTTAGTAGAAGAAGATAGGTAGTTTTTTATAATACCTAGATTTTATAGAGGGTATATTCTAGAGATTGAGAATATTAGTAATATATTAACCTAATATATTAATTAAACTAACCTCTAGGTTTAAAGTACTATATGCGCTTCTTTTTTCTAACTATTAGTCTCTAATATTTACAGTACTGTTAGGAGAGAGGTATAATAAGAATAATAAGAATATAGGAGGAGCATAAGGTAAAAAAATCCCTTTAATCTAGATAATCTAATTCAAGTAAAAGGTAAAGAATCTAATACTAGTTTAATAGATTATTTTACTTTTAACTTATTTTTACTTCCTCTATTTTTAAAACCTTTTATTTTCTCTATTCTCTTTTGCTTCTTTTACCTTTTTTAAAATAGATTCTTTTATTCTTTTCTCTATTTACCTCAGCCCCTTTCTCTCTTTCTAAAATAGATTCTTTTATTCCTTTCTCTATTTACCTTAGCTTCTTTCTCTCTTTTACTCTTTCTACCTTTAAACTTCTAGCTATAAAAGTCCTTACTTTTTCTCCTTTTAAACCTTTTTCTCTTTTTATTATTATAACCTAGTTATTTTTTCTTCTCTTATTTTTTCCTTTTAATACTATTACCTTCTTCTTTTCCCTAACTTACTACTCTTATTACTATATTAGACCTACCTAGTACTAGAAGTAAGATCCACTTTTAAAATATATTAATTAAAAATCCTATTTATATTAACCTAAGAGTAGGCCGCTCCCTTAGCTTAGGAGTAGGTAAAAAGCGCAAAGCACCTAATAAGTACTCTAATAACAAGAACACTGCAAAGACTTATTGCTACCTAGATAACATGGGGTAGCTTGAGAGAGAGAAAGCAAGGAGAACCATCGCAATAAACACCCGCTTTAAAAGAGAGCTCAAAAAGCTAGAGATTATAGCTTCATTTAAGAGTGCCTCTAAGGTTAACCAAGAAGCTTAAAAGGAAAAGCTTTGCTAGTAGAATGAGGAGTATTAGTAAGTTATTTCTCTTAAGTATTTTTACTTCTCCTCTTATAAGCTTTTAGTATATAGAAGGGGATCTATTTCTTACTTATTAGTATATAGCTAGGTCCTATAGAGGATATAGATATAGATAATCTAATATTTAAGGACTTAGATAATACCTAGTAGGGTAATGTTAATAAAGATAATACTATTAACTTTATTAAAGATAATAGTATTATATATAATACTCTAACTATTAAGAGTCTAAAGAAGAGTACTACCTAAGATATCTAGAACTAATACCTTTAAAAGTTAATAAATATAAGTATATATATAGGTTAATATATTAGTTAATATATTTCTAATTTCTTTCTAAACTATAATACTTACCTTGTTTGTTAACTTTTATAGAAAGTAGCTTATAACCCTTAAGGTTCTCTAGTATAAGCTTTTAGCCTTCTATTGCTTCCTATCCAAGGTTAATAAGATCCTAGCACCTCTAGAGGTTTACAAGGGATATACTTATCTCCTAACTACTAAGAAGTTCTTCTCAATTAAAGAAGTCTTTCTTTACTCTATCCTTACATTCTTTTGGGATTCTACTAAAGCTAAGAACCCTAAGATACCTCTTAAGAACTTAGTCTTTAAATACTAAGAGAAGAAGTAAGTATTCCTTATCCCTAATCATTACCTTATACTAATTATTTAGGGGAAAAAACTTCTCTATTAATACTTTCTAGAAGTATCCTAGTAGCCTATTCCTTTATACTTAATAGAAAGGCTATTACTAGTACAGTATCTCTATTTATAAAATAATTAGGGATATCCTCTATATATTTAATAAACTAGCTAAAGGAAACTAGATGTTATTGCTAGGCTCTGCCTAGCTTTAGAAGAATGCCTATTACCTTTCTACTTAGGACCTCTAGTTCTTAGAACTCCTCTTTAAGTATTACAAGAGCTAGCTCGCTAATATTATAGAGTACTTAGAGATACTACCAGTAAGGGGATACTACCTAGTAACCTAGATAACCTTTAATACCAAGGTTCTAGACTAGATCTTTACTTTTAAGAACTTAGTAAAGAAGAAGGTTTAGAGAAACAAGAGAGAGTTGAGACAGAGTTTTTAGTTTAGGCTCGCTTCTTATGTTTGGTTTTGCTCTTATTAAAATAGGGAAACAAGAGAGAGTTGAGATAGAGCTTTTAGTTTAGGCTTGCTTCTTACGTTTAGTTTTACTCTTATTAGAATAATATTCACTCCTTACTAAATAATAGAGATATAATAATATATTAATCTTTTGTATTAATATAAAATAGCATAATACTATAAAAGTGAATAACCTCATGTTCCTATTCTCTTAGCTATCTCCTTTAAAAGCTTAAGATTCTTTTTTTAAAGTATAACCCTTTTTATATAAATTATATAAAGATTTATATCTACTCTATTAGCTATATTATCTTCCTTAGTATTAAATAATTCCTTACTTTTAAGTACTACTACTATAAATGCCTCTATAGCCTTATATAAGGCTTTAATAGTAGCTAAGTAGAAGCAAAGTTAAGGATTAATTTAAAAGGTAATTTCTTAAATTAGGCAATTTAGAAGACGCTTTGTAATTGCATGTTTCATCTGTTTTTACTATAACCTAATCTCCTATAGAGCTTGTGCTATTTTTCTTAGTACCTCTTTCTCTAAAAGAGATATTTTACTTACTTCCTAGGTAGAATCTTTAAGCCTTTTTCTTTCTTATAATAACTCTTTTCTCCTTTAAAGCCTTTAGAGCTTTTCTAGCTATTCTCTTTAGTAGCTCTTCTATCCTAGTATGGATAGTAACCTTTGTTGCTTTAATTGTTGGTAATAAAAGGCTAGGGAGACTTAGGTTTACTACTATAGTTTAAGAACCTAGGTCTAGTAATAATACTTCTAGTACCTCTTATTCCCTATAGGGAGTTTCTAGTACTTCATACTAATAGGTCTATTAACCTAAAGATTAAGCTAGTAGGGATACTAGAAGTTTAAGTAGTTTTTTTTATATAGTAGTAAGGAGGAAAACTTACATCTTATCATAGAGAAGATATAGGTTCTTATTATCTCTACCTCCTACTAAGCAAAAAGTGAGCTAGAATAGCTAAACCCTAGAATTATAATAATTTATTTATAATAACTAAATTATAATAATACCTAAGTAAATTTAATTCTTTACTTCTAACTACCTCTAAGTATAGATTTACTATTTAATTTATTACTAATATAGTTATTTAGTCTTATACCTCTCTCTTAGGATATAGAGGTAAATTTATTTTTCCTACTACCTAACAACCTTTAACTTACTAATAGTATTGTTTACTTCTAACCTAGTAGAAGCTTTAAGATATAGTAGTATTAAACTCTCTACTATAAGAAACAGGTTGTTCTTAGGCTAAGAGACCTATAGTATAAGAAGTTAGCTAAAGTAAGGCTAGCTTTAGCTAATAAAATGTAGTCTAGCTATAGGTAAGCAGAGGTCTAGCAATCCTTTCTATAGGGTGCCTATATCTAAGATAGCTCCCTAGTTATTATCTATAAATCCTATTTAAGAGACCTTACCTATCTAGATCTAGAAGCATTAGGTATATCTTTAATAATAACCCACTTCTAAAGTACAGCCTATAAAAAAACAGGCCAAGCAATAACTAATAAGTTCTAAATAACAAGAACAAAAAAGTAATACATACTACCTTTAATAAGTATATATTAGATATATTTAAAGAGTATTAATCTTTTATATTAATCCTTTATATTAATCTTTGTATTAATCTTTATATTAATTCTTTTTAGCTTATTAGTCTTGCCTTTTTAAAGAAAGCTATTACTAAGGCTCTTGTTTACTTTATTATTAAACCAAATCTACCTTTTAATACTGTTAACAAGACTTCCTTTAAGGTCTTGTGTGAGAAGCTTAACCTAAGCTTTTCTATTCTATCTACTCTAATAATCACTAAATAACTTCTTAAGGAAGCTAGGGAGATCTAATCTATAGTACTAGCTACTATTGTTCTAAATTCTAAGGTCTCTCTTATAATTAATATCTAGACTATACTAGGTTAAAAATACTTCTTATTAGGGGTTATGTATTATTTTATAGATATAGAATAGAATAAGAGAGCAGTACTTCTTAAAGCCCTAAGTCTTCTAATAACCTATACTTAAGACTATATCTTAAGGGAGATAGTAATAACTATTAGAAACCTTAATTTACCCTAATACCTAGAGTTTATTACTGTTATAGCTAATAATACCTCTAATTTTAGCCTAGATAATCTTAAAGAGTATTATATAAAAGAGTTTAATTTCTAGCTATCAAAGATTAGGCATATTTACTACCTTATATATATCTTTAACCTTATTATTAAGGAGCTTTATAAGTATCTATCTATTAAGGATATACTAAGTAAGGAGAAAATTAAAAAGCAAGAAGGCCCTTAAACAGGAGAGAGAGGAGAAGAAGATAAAATCAATACTTTTAGCTAAAATACTAGCCCTTAAGAAGTATCTAATACTCTAAGAGAGCTAGAGTCTAAAATCTCTAGAACCACAAAGGTTATAATTACTATAAGTATTACAAAGGTAATTACTCTTCTATTATTATAAGAAAATTACTAATATTTCTTTTTAGATTTACTACCTTGTAATTAAGCTAAAGCATAGCCTAACAAAAGCTTAAGCCTTTCTTAATCTTTAGTAAAACAAGAAGCTAGGGAAACAGCCTTAACAACTTATCTTTGACGTTAGAATAAGGTAGAACTCTATAATACTTATATACTTATATATACTAGAGCTTTATAAGTATATTAAGTCTTATATTAAGACTTATAGTAAAAACGTTATTTTTTAACTTTTAGATAATAAATAGAAGTAGCTAGAAACTCTTTTAGATGTTTTAAAAATCTTCTTAATCCTTACTAATATCCTTAGTAGGGATACCTTTATTAATATCTCTTTTATACTAGAGCTTACTAAGATAGCTTATCTATATCTTATTAGGTATTAAGATACTATTAAGTGAAAGATAATAGGAGAGAACTAGTATTGAATAGACCTGTTGTATAGTGGCATTAAGCAAGCTTTGAAAAAGCTATTAAAGTATAAGGCTATATAGAGTAAAGATT
The DNA here is from genome assembly GCA_016618095.1 of Colletotrichum echinochloae. Taxonomy (NCBI): domain Eukaryota; kingdom Fungi; phylum Ascomycota; class Sordariomycetes; order Glomerellales; family Glomerellaceae; genus Colletotrichum; species Colletotrichum echinochloae. Next base: position 2,252,558 of record JADEZT010000008.1, read on the forward strand.
AGGGTATTTATATAATAGCACTTTTACTCTACCCCCTAGATAACTTATGTAAGGAAACCTATGATCCTTAGTTCCTTAGCCTTGATTATAATAATAGCCTAATATATAAGGCTATAGAAGATAGTTTCTAGCTTACCTATAAATCAAGCTACCACAAGCTTATCCCATAGCATATAGCTTATACTCCTATTATAATAAGTTAATTAATTTATAGTATAACTATATAGTTATTTCTTAGCCCTATAAAGAAGGTAAGTTATTAGGTTATCTTTCTTTTTATATTAATCTTTATATTAATCTTTATATTAATCTTTATATTAACCTTTATATTAACCTTTATCTAGGTACCTATTACATATTACTTAGCTTCTAAAGTAGTTAAAAGCTTCTTAAAAGAAAGTAAGTATATTATATTCTTTATATTATTTTTACTGACTTAATAGAAAAATATATATATAAAACTATTTTTAGTTTTTAGTACTGCTTTAAAAAATAACTAAAATATAAATATCTTTATAAAATAGTATATAACTTTTTATATATTATACTAACTTCTATTCTATTAAAGTAGATATTTAGTTTTAGCTACTATATTTACTACTACTCCTAATTTAATATAGTAGTAAAGATAATTAAGGCTTAGCTTATCCTTATTATTAACTAGTATTAAAGGAATTAGCTTTCTTTTAGTTTCCTTAAGCTATTTATTCCTAGACACTACTAGCTTATAGAAGTTAAAAGAGAATATAGCTAGACTATTCTTAATAGCTTTAGCTATATAGCCCTTGTTAAACCTAAAGAGTTATATTTATTTAAAGAGATAGTAGATATTAAGCTCTAGTGTATTATTATAGTTATAGGGTCTAAAGAGCTTGAAGCTAGTACCCAAGAGTCTTTTATTTATCTATCTTCTCCAGTACCTCCTCCTTTAGAGTTCTTATCTTTAGGTTCCCAAGCGGTATTAAGCTCTCTATCTACAATAACCTAAACTTAGAATTCCTAATTAGACCCTTTTTCTTTTCTATTAGATAAGTCTGATAAGGATAGAAGTAGTTAGGAATTACCCTTAAAGTAGTAAAAAACTAAAACTTAGATATATTCTAGTTCTTTTAAAATTTCCTATAGTTCTTTATAGTTAAAATTAAATTTATCTTTATTTTCTCTTATTTATTAATAAGATTTAATTTAAGAAGGATAATACCTTAGGACTTATATAAAAAAGGTTTTAAAGTAGAATTAAACCTATAGCCTTTAAAAATTAAAAAAAACGTTCCTAACTCTACTATTAACCTTTTAACTAGCAGTAGCGTTAGGAGGTGATATTTCTAGTAAGATTTACTCCCTAAGTATGGGTACCTAAAATACCTATACTAAATAACCTACCCATACCCATAATACCCATTCTCCACCTCTAAGGAATACCCATTTGGGTATACCCAGTTACCCATAACCCATACTCGCTTAAAAAACCCAAAACCCATTTACCCATTACCCATTTGGATATCCCCAAATATCCATGGGTGGAATGGGTGGTGAACCCATATGGGTAACCATGGGTATTTTTAACCCTAAATGTGCTGTGGTATTCCGTTCGACGGGGCGTTCCTCCTGAATAATAGAATGCTTCTTAACATAAATACAAATCTATGGCCCCCTTCAACAGGGTATATCTCTTTCTTTTGCTCCCCCTCTTCCCCGCGACCGCCGCCGCCGCCGCCGCCTACCACTCCCTCCTGATTAACTACCCTCTTCCTGGCTGGTTCATGGTTGGCTGGCCGGCGGCAAAGCCCTCCACGCTCAAGCCTACGGAACCTGCTCCCTCAGCGAATTGCAGAGAATAGAAAAATCCTCTGGTTTGCCTGTACGCATCGTCTAGAGATTAGATGAAGTGGCAGAATGTGGTTGGGGGTGATTCTGATATCAATTTTGAAGAAGTCAACATCCTGACCAGAGCCTCATACGGCTCAACCGGAGCGCAAGAAAGTACCAAAGACGGCAATTAACACGAGGCAGCTTGGACAACATGCTGTACCTACCACCTGGATTTTGATTCGTCTATGAGTCGTATCCACGTCAATCCCGCGATACCGGGCTATCTTGTACGATTCATAAATCCACAAAATTGTCGCCCGTCCAACGCATCCAATCAACAGTTGGATATCCACGAACCTGGCCGGCTGGCGTAATGGTAGCGCTTCAGACTTCTATGAAATAGCAAATCTGAAGGTTGCGGGTTCGAGTCCCGCGTTGGTCAAATTTTTGAGTGCCTCGTATCGAGGCATATCTCCGCAGTGCTTTGTCTGTTATCCCTAGTGTATATATGGTATGAGTGGTTGTGTGACAGGTGAGGCAGGGGTGGTGTATGCACGCCGATGTACCTCCAGGATGGGAAAAATAAATCCTTGGTATGGAACAGATAGCTTGGACTTGTGTGCAATAGTCACAAATTTTTTTGTTGGCATCCCTATTACTATTGGTGCCGTCTATAAGTGGCTGTCATCTTCTAGTGCGCAAAGGTGCCCGAATTGCAGAGTTCGCTCTTCCCACGGAATGATGTACGTCATGCCATATTTGTGCGGTGCAGACAAACGGTGTCCGAGTCCGGCGTTCGCTTCTCACCTTGGGGCTCACCGAAATGCCCCACTTCAATCCTGGGCGGTCGCATAGTCAGTCGTAAACTGCCCGTGTCAAGCCCCAGCTTAGCTTTCTCTTCCACGGCAAGCTTCAGAGCCCAAATCCCAAGATGGTATGTTCCGACCTCTCTCCTCCCACTATCAACAATCTAGCGCTTCCGATGCGTATATGCGGTGCCTCATGCGATGCTCCAGCTTGCTAACGCGACTGCGGCAGTTACCCCTCGGCCTCTTGAGCGCCGCCCAAGGGCACCCCATGCTCGTGGAGCTGAAGAACGGCGAAACCCTCAACGGCCATCTGGTCATGTGCGATACGTGGATGAATCTGACCCTGAAGGAGGTCGTCCAGACGAGTCCGGTACGCGCCGCCCCCCGATGCCTCAATACCGTGCCCCGCGACTGACGATGATCAGGAAGGCGACAAGTTCGTCAAGATCCCCGAAGTCTATGTGAAAGGAAACAATGTATGATCCGGGTTTCCACACGTTTACCCTATACAGGTGGACGCATTGCTGATGTGCCTCTAGATCAAGTACCTGCGAGTCCCCGACGACATCATCGACGTGGTGAAGGAGAACCAGGCGAACCACCAACAAGGAGGCTTCCGTGGCGGCAGAGGCGGAAACAGAGGAGACCATGGCGGTCGCGGTGGCGACAGGGGCAGAGGCAGAGGCCAGGGCCGTGGAGGAAGGGGGCGTGGTAACCGTGGTGGCTCATGAGAATATCCCCGACGCGATTTCGACAAGCCAGCACCTGACGCACCGATGCTGACGGTGGCCATACACAATGCCAATGGAGAAAATACTCTTATGAGTGCAGACACCATCTCTGGAAGTCTTGCGCAAGAGAAACTAGGCATGCGACTGTCATCTTGGGCTGTTGGCCCTCGAGACTACAGCCAGCGAACATTGGCCGCACCTGGGATCCATGCAAATCCAACAGAATCATTTTACGTATTAAAACATGAAAAACAGAGCCGTATAAGGGGCCAAGACGTTTCCCGGTCATTTGCAATGTGAACCTGTCGGATGCTGATCTCGGCCTCGGGCAGACATATCGTCTCCAATATCACGTGACTTCCCCGAACCGGGATGGTTTCGGTGAGAGCAGCCCCGAAATCTGCAGGCTGGAAGCTCCCCCAGATTCCCTCTCCTCCCTGCGCCCACCCACTCGCATCGTCAGCTCCATGTCGGGCTCTCGGGTCGTGTTTGATGGCTTATGGCGCTGCCTCTGCCCTTCCACTGACGCTTATGTAGCTGCTAGACTGCTCAATTCCCCCATCCTTCCTCGAGCATCGATTGCAACGAGCCACCGAAGGCAACCCGTCCGGTCCTGCCGCCCGCACGTTATCCGCACGCAATGTGGCCGATACTCCACAGCCACGTCTTCTGCACTACGTTCGGAAGGCGATGCAAGGGTGTCTGAAAGCGACAATGCATTAGACCAAGACGCGACCACTGGCCAAACACGACACGATGCCACGCCGCCCGACCCTGCACCTGATCCAAACGAACACCTTCGAGCAGCGCCGCTACCTGCCATTTACGAGGCTTTACAAGTCTTGCAAGGCCAGCCAAATACTTTCCAGAAAGTGGCAATGTTCATCACACACCTGGTCCAGTCTCGGAAGGTCGAGTTGGAGTCAAAACTGTATGAACATTTAGTGGTTGCGACGGCCGACGTTCAGGGCTCGGCGGCAATGCTGGGCCAGCTGTTCGCCGAGATGAAGCAGCTGCAGCTTAAGCCAACCGACTCGATATGCCATGCCGCATTGGCTGTATGTATTCTTGAAACGTTGGCGGGTTGATCTTCCACTAACTTCTCTACAGTCACTCGCCGTACATCCCGACTACCTGGTCCGAAACGAGGTCCTCGCCGCCATGGAGCAGTCCTGGACTGAGCTTAGCATCGAAGGGCAAAGCCACAACGCCCTTGGCCTACTTCGTGATGGACAATTCGAAATGGCGCTCGACGCATTAGAGGCCATGATCAATAGGCACGTACCTATCCCTTCGTGGGTACACGACGTCTTCATATTCATATTTGCCCAACACGGATTTGTCGAAGAAGCCGTCAAGCTGGCCCACAGCAAGGTCCATACAGGCAGCGAAACGAATCTCACAGTGTGGTATATGCTCTTGGATGCCTGCGCCCAGGCGTATCACTACGAAGGCACAAGGTATATTTGGGGCAGGCTGCTGGAGACCGACAAGGAACATCTATCAGATGGTACTCTACTGAACGTCATCAATACGGCCACGAGGAAGCACGATTATGACCTTGTTACAAGCGCGGCTCGTCTGATTACCCAAAGGGGCAGCAAGCTGTTTGCGCACCACTACGAGGCTCTCATAGAATGCTACGGCGGTTCAGGAGATGTAGCGAGCGCTCTGCGGGTTCTGTGCATCATGTTCAAGGCCATTTCCGTTGCGCCGTATGCTAGCACGCGCTCGATATACTGGTGGATAAAGAATCATCCGGAAAGCATTGACACGGCGCTTGAATCCCTGGCGGAACTGGTGCGCAGCTACAAGGTCCCCATTGCAGCCCTCAACGTCCTCATTGAAGCTGCAGTAGATACCCATGGATATGCAAAGGCCTTGGAAATCTACCAGAACGCTCACAAGTACACCGAGGCGACCCCAAACCATGTCACAATCCGATACGTTCTGCAGGCGTGCGACGACACGGACTCTCTCGCAGCTTTGGTGGCGGAGAACCCTGAGCTAGCGCTGAAGGGGGATCGGAACGCCTTTGGCAAGGCCATTTACGAGTACACTGTATCCGGAGACCTCGATCTTGCCTACAAGTGCGTAGAGCTGTATGGCGAGGCTTCTGAAGCTGCCAGCGGCGAACCGCCTAGCAAGGCGGAAACATGGCTTCCCAAGAGGACACTGCTCGCACTCATTAGGAAATCTCTCGACGCGCAAGATGAGCGCGTCTGGTGGCTGATCGAGCAGGCCGAGCGCCGGAATATAGAAGTCCAATCTGGCATCGCGAAGCTGATGGCTTCTTTCGCGGATGAAGTCAAGCGTAGCACAGGACTGGCGCAAGAGGATCGCGCTTTGGGTGACAGTCTAAAGCCACGACATCATTCTACGTCATGACGCTAGGGAAAACAGCTAGGTGACACACTTTGTGCAAGCTTGTTCTACATACCGTATCGCCAAAGGAAAATTTATCGCAGTGCAGAATATGCTGCGATAGTTGTACAACATTTTTGTGGCCTAAACCACGCCTTAGAGTCCGAGGCATGGTACCAGATACCGATGCGTTGAGACAAGATCTACAATCCAAAAAGGGCAGCACTCTTGGATTCGAAGGGTGGAAACCTTATCTGGATATCAATGCAGCCCTGATTCACTCCGGGGTACGACGCTGGTGTGGTGTTCAGGGCCCCTCCGTGGAGAGGTCGAGTCCAGCCGAAGCCCTGGGTTACCGAAGCTAGAAAGTACTACAGATCTCGAAGAGACTATCTCGGAAGAGAAACGAAGCCAAAGCATTTGATGTGTCATCCCATCCCCAACTCAGCTTCGGTTGAATTAATAATGATAAGTTGACAGGGCATGGAATAAGATTGAACCACCCTTGGCCGGCCCAATCGCCTATCTAGCCCAGCCAATGAAAAGCCGCGTCGATGGACATATGTTGCATCTGCCGGGTATCGCTGATAAATCCGACCAACGTCCGAAAGGATTAGTGATACCGCCTTGTACCCGTTGTTAGCTTACTCTCGCGATTCTGCTCTTGCAGGAGGCCTGATACTAGCATTTCGACTTGATGCGGCACGGAAACCCGCGCACTAACCCCCTAGCATCGTCGGTCAAACGCCCGTGGGCTCGCACGTCATATTGCGGTGCACGCGTGTCTCTCCCCCTTATCAATCTAGTCAAAGAAAAGGCACCAATGCCATGGGGACACGCTCAAATCTTACCGCGCCCCATGAATTTAGATTTACGCCGCCTGCATACTTCCCGTCCCCCCCCGACTCCGTACTGGTCGGGCGTAGGTATCGGAATGCTTGGCCTCGGAGCTTGATTCATAATACCACACGTGTCGGACATAGAGAATTACGCCGCACCGCAACTCCGTGGCTCGACACCTTGGCCGGGTCAATTTCTCGAGTAATCAACGTCCATGCATGAAACCAATCAGTCGTTCTATGAGCTTCGTGCTGCTTGCTGCTTGATGGTCAAGCTGAGATCATGTATATAGATGGGGGTAATTCCGGGTCAGAGTTTGTCTCCTGTCTTGTCAAACCACCTAGACATTTCTCAACTGTCATACACGGTACGGCAAGGACTTTAGTGTCTTTTGAGGCACGCACGCCAGACGTTTAAACAGACTCTGCCCGTACTCCATACAATTCTTCCATATACACATCATCGTCAGCTACCCCCATGGCGCAGATAATTCGAGAGGCTCCGGTGGGCCAATTAATCCGGTTCATCACCCGTAACAAGTTCCTCCAATACCCCGAGGAGAGGCCCGACTTCCAGCTCCCGCAACAATGGCTTGACGTCCTCAACTCGGAGAAGGAGGTCCTGGCGGGGGATGCCGCAGATCTGGCGTCGCCGAGATCCTCCGAGTCGATCCGCTCCGACGAGGAAAACACGCTGTCCCCAAAGGAGGTCGAGGACGCGGCCCCGTACGGGGTCTCCCTTCAGCGGCCGCGGAGCAGACAAGAGTCAGTTCCTTACACTCAGGACCGTCTCGAAGTCGACGAGATCCACGAGATCCAGAAGACGAAGAGCATACCCATCGCTCCGAGGAAGACCAAGGACGGGGCCATCTTGGTGGATTGGTACTTTAGCGACGACGTCGAAAACCCCCAGAACTGGTCCAACTCGAAGCGCGGCCTCATCACTGCCATCATCTGCATCTACACGTTCGTCGTCTACATGTCTTCGGCCATCTACATGCCTTCCATCGAGGGCGTCATCCACGAATTCGGCGTCGACATGACCGAAGCCTCGTTGGGCCTGGCTCTTTTCGTCCTGGGTTACGGCATCGGTCCTTTGCTGTTCTCCCCTCTCTCCGAGATCCCCCGCATCGGCCGAAATCCCATCTACATCGTCACCATGCTCCTCTTCGTCGTAGTTTCCATCCCGGCCCCATTGGTCAACAATTACCCGGGCTTGATGGTCCTTCGCTTCCTGCAAGGCCTATTCGGCTCCCCTTGCCTGGCATCAGGTGCTGCGTCCCTCGGAGACATGTATAGCTTGCTGAATCTTCCCTACGCTCTGATTGCTTGGGTCTCCGCTGCCTACTGCGGGCCCGCAATCTCTCCCCTCCTGTCTGGGTTCTCGGTTCCCGCAATGGGATGGCGCTGGTCACTCTGGGAGATTCTTTGGGCAGCGGCCCCCGTCTTCCTCGTCATGTTCCTCTTCCTCCCAGAGACCTCGACACCCAACATCCTCCTCCGCCGCGCTGAGCGCCTCCGGAAGCTGACGGGCAATGACCGCTTCATGTCTCAGTCCGAAATCGACCACCGCAACCTGAAGACTTCGGCCGTCGTCATCGACGCATTGATCAAGCCGCTCGAAATCACGATCAAGGATCCGGCCATCCTCTTCGTGCAGTTATACACTGCCATCATCTACGGCATCTACTACTCCTTCTTCGAGGTCTTCCCCATGGTCTACCCGGTCTACTACGGCATGAGCATCGGCGAAGTCGGCCTCGTCTTCCTCTGCATTCTCGTCGCCTGTCTCCTCGGCGTCACCATGTATGTCTCGTACCTGGCCTTCTACATGATCCCGCGCATCAAGAAGTTCGGCTTCCCGGCCCAGGAGAACCGCCTCGTGCCCGCCCTCCCGGCGTCCTTCGGCCCCACCATTGGCCTCTTCATCTTCGCTTGGACGGCGTCTCCGGCGATCCACTGGATCGCCCCGACTATTGGCATCACCGTGTACGGGGCTACTGTGTTCATCGTGATGCAGTGCATCTTCGTCTACGTTCCACTTTCGTACCCCCAGTACGCCGCCAGCCTCTTCGCTGGTAACGACTTTTTCCGCTCGGCGTTTGCGTTCGCGAGCGTCTTGTTCGCGCGGCCGATGTATCTCGACTTGGGCGTTGCGCGCGGCACGAGCTTGCTGGGCGGGCTAAGCACCATCGGCATTATTGGTATCTGGCTGCTCTATTTCTACGGAGCGAGGCTGAGGTCTCTGAGCAAGTTCGCCGTGTCGTCTGAGTAAATGGAGGCACGAGGATGCATCCCAATGGTAGTGCGCTTTAGTGCAACTGGTCTTGGATTATTCCATCGTTCTGTTTTCTTGCTGGTGGAAGCGCATAATTGAGAGTGTTAGATAAAAGACAAGCGAGCATTAGACTTGAACTATTCTGCCAACATTCAGCTTATAACGATTGCGTTCATGACTTCTTCTATTGGTATTTAGCTCTGAAACTGTGATAGCCGATATAGTGTCGAATAAGAATTTAAGAAAACACTCAACACTTGATTTATCCTAGGTTATAATATTGATCTACATTATTACGCAGTGGAATTTGAGCTTAGAGTGTTTATCTGGTCATCAAATGTTGATCTTTCTATCAGTTACACAGGATGTCACTTCAGGTCTTCTTACGGGGTTGAGATCGTGCCGTGAGACCTTCTTCGGGACACCTTGCACATATTTGAGTAACATTCTAGTGCATCTGTCCCGTAGTCAGATCCTGTCAGCTTGGTCTCCTAGCATTTTCAAAGGATCGGGTCAATGTTAAAGTCTGATAGAACTACAAGACGCTGTAAAGTCATGTGGCAGGACGTCCGTCAATCGACTACAAAGAGACAAGTAATCTGCTTTAGTACCCATGAACTGTTCAAAACTATATTTAATCTATGAAAGGTCTTAGCTACTTGTGGTGGTGCCAAAGTTCAATCAACTTACAAGCTCACACGTGTTACTCAAAAGTATCACCTGTCTTTCTCGATCGCCGCTGACTCATTCCCCCAAGCTGTAGCTCTGTACGACACAGCTTTTACTCTTGAAGTCTTTTTCGAGTATTCCGTTGGTAATTCTTTCATGTGAGACAATGCAGCTTATCTTGCTCAATTGACCACCCTAAGCTTCACTATGTCAGGCGGGCCAAGCAGGGGCAGGGCTCGTGTCCCCAGTCAATGAAATGGGTTTCAAGAGCGATGTTTTTGGTAAGCTCAGTGTAGAGTATAGGGACCTTCAACTCGGATATGTTCAACTAGTTGGCTTTCGTCCAGCCGGTTGAGCATAGATGAGGTCTAGTGTGCGGCCTACACCAACGGGACCACGGCTTTGAGATTATCGTCCTTTTCGTCAAGGCTAAGATACCCCTTTCATAGCACGTTCTGAAGTGGACCTGGTTTCTCTCCAAATCTCAAGCCAACCCGAATTTAGACCGATTCATTGTGATTTGAACGAAGCTAACTCCACGTTTGCAAAAGGAGAGCCCACTGCAACTTATTTAATGACGCAAGATGATACAACTATAATAAGTGTTTCACCTTTAGAGCAATTCAAACATACAGAAATTCAATGAGAAATTGCAGACGGCATGGGGTGTTGTTATCTCACAGGAGAGCATTCGGGCCCTGGTCGAGTGCTCTGTACTAAGTAATAATTAAAAGTAATAAGGTATTAGAAATCTATAGGCATATACTAAAGATAAGTAGTATAGGTATAAGACTATCTAAGCTAGTAGTATTATTAAGTACTTTTATTATATATTATAGTATAACTTTAAGCTTAATATCCATTTTAGCTTAGTAGTCTAAGATATATATTAATCTAATATATATAAAGAGCTTTTTATATATATTTAATAGTAATATTTATAAGAAATAAGCTATATTAAATATAGTAATATTATTAATAATATAAAAGGCTAGTTAATTACTATTAAGGTAAATAATATTAATAAAGACCTTAAAGTTAAACTTATAGTTATTATAGAAAGTAAATTAAAATCTTTTAAAAGCTTTTAAATTTAACTAGTAATAATAGTAAAACTGTAGGAAAACACAGGGGTTTTCATGATACGGTTAACCGTACGTATCAATAGGCAAGTGACGCCGATAATAGGGGTAAATACCAGATCTCTATTATGCGTGTAGAAGGTGTAACTATCGTGGGCCGCCCGGTTGAAAAGGGCGGTAAACAACTGGCCCACCAAGTGGGGTCGCTTCGCCGGCAAATCGCCGGCTATTGACCTGGTGGGGTCGCGGCGGAATTACGGTTGATCCGCCGCCGCATTATCGGGGTTAAGCCCGATAACGCCGATCGGTCCCGCGATGACTGGCATCGCAACACTGGCAACTTTCTCTTGTGGTGAAAGTGCCCAACAAATAACAGTGGTCTGAAAAGCTCAAAAACGTGATAAAAACAAGAGAAACAAAAGTATCCAACAACTCGTTGCCACGTGACCTATCACGCACGTGATACCCATCCATTCATCCGTATATCCACCGATCCGTCGCTAATGAGGGCGGTCAACGCGGCGTTTGGCGATGACTTCGTGAATCCGTCGGCCGGGTTGTCGCTGCCGTGGATCCATCGTATCTCGTAGACCTCGCGACGTTCGTACGATTGCCGAAGAGCCATAACGTCGATCATGAGGCGTTTCTCCTTGGTAGTGCCGAGCTTCACGAGGCACTCGTAGAGCGAGTACGAGTCTGTGCAGATAACAGTGGGAATCCGTGGTATTTTCAGCCGATCGGTCACCATCGCCAGCGTTGTTCCGATCGCGTGAGCAACGTCAGCGCCGGCAACCATCGCGTATATCTCGGAGGCGAGCACGCTGCGGGTGACTCTCTTGCACTTCGTCGAACTGAAGTGAACGACGTTGCCGTGAACCCGAAAACAGTTGCCGTTGGTCGGCGGTTGTGCCGTTGTTCCGCTGACATCTTGCTCGTTCGCGATTATGATGATGAAGCCCAATTGCGACGTCAAGTCGCTGTTGTTGGCGAAGGATCCATCGACGAAGACGAAGAGTTTCGCGGTCGTCAAGTCGATGGGCAGAAACCGTAGTCCGCGGTTGAGGTTGCTCATCTGCCATTTGATTCGACGATTGAGATCTCTGATCTCGTCTGCCGCGGGCGATTGGTGTTGTGCAGCGAGGGAGTAGTCGAAGCAAGCCTCGGGTTGGCAGATCGAAGCAATATACGCTCCGCGGGCCCGTTGCTCAACGTACTGTTGCTGGGCTTCCGGCGACGAGTGGTCGACGGGCTGCAGCTTCTTGCCTTGGCCCTTTTGGCGGAGCTGGATCTCGCCGTCGGCGGTGAGTGACACGATACCGCCGTTGAAGGTGATGGGGTTGTTGACGGCAAGTTGTTGCTTGGGTTTCGCCGTGAAAGTGGCTTTCGCGAGTTCGGCTTCCTCGCGGTCGGCAAAAGCTTGATCCGACAGTCCGATGGTATCGTCGGTTTGCATGCCGATTATCCCGAAATTGGCGTTGTCTTGGGCAGATATCAGCAGGCAAGGGTCGAAAGTCGACGTATCCATCTGGAGATTCTCTCTATGGTGGTTACTGTACGTCGCCCACCAGTGGGTGCCTGCCTCGGGGATGCCGTATAACGGCTTCGTGACAACCATGATGGCATTCGCGGGGTAACGATGGCGTATTTCCATGGGCAAACGCGCGAGAATCGTGCGGTTGAGATTGGTGGCGGACTGAGTGTAGGCTTGGGTAATATCTCGAAGCCACAGTTGCAATCCCTGGCGCAGTAGTGACGGGGCAATAGCCAGGATAATCCGTTGCGACATGCGTTGGATCGTCGGCGACTGTGTGAGAATAGCGCTTTTGCCGTCATCCGCGTATCCTTGTATAACAAGACGGCTTTTCTCGTAGGGCTGCTCGGTCTTGCCCTTCACTTCGCGGACCAATCGCGACTTGAAGATCCGTATCCCGGCGTGCTTTCGTTCGTCAAAAGGGACGATGTGGAAGACGCCGCGGGCGGCAAGGCCGTCGATTTCAGCCTTGTCGGATTCTTCGAAGGGCTTGCCGGGTGTGGTGATGATGCCTTTCTTGCGTAGGTCAACGGCGAGCGCGTAGTCGGACTCCTCCTTGGCGGTCAGGAAGGCATCCGCTGGGAAGTGGGCATGCGGGAAAACCTCCGTAAAAAGCGTGCGAACTGGGTGTTTGCGGGGGCGGCCGCGCGGTCTGCGCGCGGGCTGTTCGTCCGGTGGGTCGCTGCGGACAACGATGGTATCGCGGGCTTCCTCCTGGTCTGGCGGTTGCGGTACGGCCGCTGCATCGTCTTGCGCTTGCTGGGCGGGCTGCTCCGCGGGCTCGTCGTCAATTGCCGTATAAAAGGGCTTGACGGCGGTGATGCGAAAGTTGCGTGGTCCGCGGGCCATTTCCACGGTGCAAGTGGTACCGTCTACGGCGATAAGGCGGTATGGGCCCTGCCAGCCGTTCTTCTCCCGCCATACTCGGACGAGTGACTGCAGTGGCAACAATGCAACGGGGGTGGTGTCTGGGCCGTTGCGGGCTGCAAGTGCCTCGTTCACCTGCCTTTTCGCGTGGAGTTGCCGTATTTCCTCCATTGCCTTGCGGACAGCCTCAGCGCGTTGCTGGGTGGTTGCTGGAGGCGGCGAAGTATCGGAAATCCGTGGGTAAGCGCCGAAAACGAGGAGTGTGGGCACAAGGCCGTCTGGGCCGGCAGTGTCGTTGAGCGCTTTTACCGCGTATTGCAGCGCGACTTCCGGGTCAACGTCTGTTTCGGCCCGGATAATGGTGTATGCGCGCCGCAGCGCCGCGTGATACCGTTCGACCTTGCCGATACTGTTGTGGGCTTCGATGGGGACCTCCTTGACTTCGATGGATAACGCGCGCGCAGCGCGTTTGAAGTCCGCTGCGTGAAAGTTGAGGCCGGCGTCGGTGATAATCCAGTCCGGCGGTCCGAGGTATACGTCGATCCAGCACATTCGAAGAGCTTCCCACGTGTGTTCGGCGGTGACGGACCGCAGAAAACGGGCTGCGTTAAACGCAGTGGCACCATCGACGACGTGAAGGGCCGGCTTGTTGCCATCGAGGTAGACAACGTCAACGAAGATCTCGTAGTTAAACTCGTGGTCGTCGCGGAGGGTGAACCGAAATCTTCCAGGAGCTTTGGTGTTTAGCTGGCAGTGACGGCAAAACTTGTTGATCTCCTCAAGCGATGAGATGGTTGCCTCGTGGCCAGCGCGGCGGAGCACCTTGTGAAGCCGTTCGACCGATGGGTGGCCGAATCGCCGATGTATCTGCCGTAATTCCGCATCGGTCAAATGGTGCTCGGCCAAACTTCGCTCCGGTGGTTCCAACAGCATCCATGCGTGACCCCATTTGCGAACAACAGGTACAACAGTATCGCCTTTAATGAGATGGTTGGCGAGGTTGTCAAAGCGTACGCCGTGGGTATCCATATCCTTCAGGCAGAGGAGGAACGGCGTATCCGATGTCATCACGTGAAACGTGAAGTTACCCAGCGGGGTGGGTACTGCGACTGTACCGAGGGATTCGAAGCTATCGCCACTGCCGAAACGGATACTTGCTTCGCCGGCACGTGATGTATCCATCGGCAAATCCGTGGCAAGATGCCTGCGAAGGGCTTCGTACTGCTGCTGGCCGGCGGTCGATACGCGGGCAGCTCCGGTATCAGGCATAATGCCCTGAAAGGTGGTGGCAGAGTATCGGTCTTCGAAAGTGAAGATATCGTTGCTCTTACCGTTGCCTTCGTCAGGTTCGAAAACAGTGGGGTCTTCGCGGGTAAACGCGTGGAGGGTGGCCTGGTTGCGTAAGTTGGTGTAAAGCTCCGGGCCATTCACCGTCTTTTTGCCGTAAAAAGCTGTTGACGTAAAGAACGTGGTGTTGTTGAAAGGACCGTCTCCGTCATCCGATCGGTATTCGTCATCGTCGCTCTCATTAGCCTCGTTGAGTTCGTTGCCTTCGTAGTCGGCAAGAAACTGGGCGAAGATCTGCGGTTTCTCCGTGAAGTACTGGGACTTGAAGCGTTTGAACGACCGCTTGCGGTCGTCGTCGCTGTGTTTCGTTGACCAACAACCGGGCTTGCCGCAGACGAAGCACTTCTTGCTCGTGAAGTTGCTCCCGCCACGGGGCGGGCGCGCACGCGGATCGTCGCGTGGTTGTTGCTGCTGGCGGCGGTTGTTGTAGCCGTTGTACTTCCGATCAACCCAGTATTGCTCGTGGTCTTGCTGGGGGCTTTCGGGAAACTGCGCCTTGGATTCGCTGATCGCCATGGTGTTGCCCACTGCGTTGCGCAACTGCGCGCAAAGGGCGTTGTAACTTGCTGGCGGGTTGATAAGGGCCAGCGCGCACTCGGGAATGCCCTGGCAACACGCGATGAGGGCGTCGCGATACTCTTCGTCGCTGGGGAGTCCCCGCCGCTTCGTCGCCTTGACGAGTAACGTGACCTTGTTGATGAGCAGGTTGAGGATCTCCAGCTTGCTCTTGCCGTGGTTTTCGCTGGCAATTGACGTAAAGCTTAACCGGCGAAGTTCTGCAACGCGAGTGCGATGGACTTCTTCGCCTTCAAAGCGTGCCTTGATTTCTGCGATTAATGCGTCAAAATCGCCCTTGATCTTACAAAGGGTGGAGTTGTAATACTCCCGCGGTTCGGCCGTGAGCATGACCTTGATGGCCGTGGAATACTGGTCACTGCGAATGCCCACTGTTGCACATAAGTCAAAGAAGGTGGGTAACTTGGCGTCAATCGTCTCGTACTGGCCGCCCGCTGTACTTCATGGAGGTATCGTCGGAGTACAGCTTCATGAGGTCCGTTACTTGCCGCGGGGCAAGGCCGTTGCCCATCGGCAAGTCTGGCGAATACGTGGTCTGGCGCTGGGCAATAGACGCCTCAACCGTGGGTTGACGCGATGCGTTGTATTGGCGACTTTCCTCTGCTGAGGGCAACCTGAAATCCGGGTTGTTGACGGACGTTTGCCGCAGGGGAAGACTTTCTTGGCGATCCTGCGTTTGCGGGGTCTTGTATGGGGTAACGGATGGAGTATCACGCCTGCTGCTCGAGGATGCTCTGGCAAGAAGCTCGTATACCTCGTCGTTGTTGTCCTTGATACTGCTAACAAAGTGTGAATCTTGCAGCCACTGTTGAAACTCCTTGTTGCCCTTGGAGGTTACGGCGATTCTTTCCTCGTCCCAGACGTCGTACTTCTCGCTGTTGACGACTTGGTGTATTCTTGTGGCAACCTTGGGAAATCTCTGGCGTGGTACCCATACGCCGCGGTTGACGATGAAAGTGCGGAACTCCTCCAATAACTCGCGATCGATGAGGGCAAAATCCTCCTCGTCCCATTCGTCAAAGTTATCGGTCATCTTTTCCCATAGCCCTTGGGCGTAATCCTTGTTCCTGCGGTATTTCTCCATGCGATAGACCATCACTGCTTGCAGGGCCGCTTTACGCGGTGCCTCGGGTGGCGCGTACTCAAGGTATGAGAATCCCCATATACCCGGCGTTACGTATGGTCGGTATTGCACGGGTATTTCGGGTAGTCCTTGTGTCTCTTGCGCATCGCTCGGGGCGGTCGGATTGCGACTTGTGGCATCCGCGGCGTTGCCGCCGCTTGCCTCGGGTGAAGCCATCGTGACTGCCCTCCGTTGGCCTGACGACCTCTCGAACACGGGCGTTTCCTCTGAAACCCGCGGGCCAGAGGGCGTATACGTTCGTTAGAGGGTTTACTGCCGGTGGTACAGACAGTCCGATGGGGAAGGAGTGGATACGCGCGATTAACCAGGCGCTCTCTGGGTATTCTCGGTGAAAAAGCACGATTACCCAGGTGCGCTCTGGGTGTTCTCGGAGAAATAGCACGATTAACCAGGTGCTCTCTGGGTATTCTCGAAAGGGAAGGTATTCGGAGGCAATCGCGCGGGTGGCCAGGCGCTTCTCTGGCTTGAACGGTGGCGTGCGAAGTGAGGTGTTTTTCGCAGTCAAGAGTCGACTTCTCGTAACGTAAGTCGTTGGATCCGTGGGATGGCCACGTATTCTAGCACACCGCGAGTTGTCGAGGGGACGCGTCACGGGGTCGAGCCGGAAACGATCGGCAACAGTCAGATAACGCCCCAGTCAACGGAAGGCTTTTCGCCTGGTGAAAGGTGTCGTTACCCGAAGTTGACGATGGGTAGCACTGCGGACCGTTGCTTCGAACGGAAGGCGCGAGCCTGGTCGAAGCGATCCGTAGCCTCTTCTGCGAAGCCTTGCTGATCTGCGGTAGTGGTAACTGTGAAGTCTACCACTGATCAGTGTAGGAAAACACAGGGGTTTTCATGATACGGTTAACCGTACGTATCAATAGGCAAGTGACGCCGATAATAGGGGTAAATACCAGATCTCTATTATGCGTGTAGAAGGTGTAACTATCGTGGGCCGCCCGGTTGAAAAGGGCGGTAAACAACTGGCCCACCAAGTGGGGTCGCTTCGCCGGCAAATCGCCGGCTATTGACCTGGTGGGGTCGCGGCGGAATTACGGTTGATCCGCCGCCGCATTATCGGGGTTAAGCCCGATAACGCCGATCGGTCCCGCGATGACTGGCATCGCAACAAAAACTTATTAATCTCTTTAAGTGATAAGATTATTACTTTATAGTTAATACAGTAGAGTACTTTATAAAGCCTTTTAATAGATAGGTAGCTAAATTACTAATATATCTACTATAACTCTATATTAGTTAAATAATAGTTTACTAGACTTTACTTTAGTAGTTTTAAAAGTATCTATATATAAGCCTATTTATAAATAATAGGTATAATAGTATTACTCTTAATAAGCTAGTTAGTAAGATTATTAAACTATATCCTATAGGTATTTATATCCTTTAAGTAAAGAAAAAAGGGAGTATTCAAAGTTATTATATAAAAGATAAAAGTACTTAATAAGGTAGGTATAGTAATAGTATTAAGAGATTTAAAGCTTTTATTACTACTAGAATAAATACTTACCTTACTAGTATATAATATATTTATTAATAAATCTATAATAAAATACTTATAAAAGGCCTTATATTATTACTAGCTAGTAGTTAATATATAAGCTACTTTAGTATTAAATATAATACTTTAAAACGTAGTAGTAAAGCATTAGTCTTTAAAAGTAAAAATATTATTACTTTTACTATTATCTTTATTAGATTTAAAAGTAATAAGGTTTTAATAAGTTAATATATAGAGAATAGCTTGGTTATATAAGTAGATATAAAGCTCTAAGCTACTTACTATCCTTTTACTATAAAAAGCTATTAATATAAAAAAACTAGTATTATTAAGAGAACTATTTTTATTATTTAGTTAGTACTTATTATTATTACTTTTATTAACCTTATTAAGCTTTTTACTTTTATAATTAATAAGAAACTAGGTAAAGGTCTATAGTATCTTTATAAAGTACTAAGACTTAAAGTATTTAAATAACTACCTATAGTTATTGTTACTATATTTTATTAACTAATAGCTAGGCTTACTATAGATAAAGTACTTCTTATTTATAAAGTTACTTTTACTATAAGATAGATATATATATAGATTATTATATAACTATTACTACTAGTAATAGTTATTATAGCTATTATACTTCTAATTAACCTAGTATTACTTATAGTCTTATAGAGAACTTTTAGTAATAAACTAAGTCTTAGATTTATAGATAGTTATAGTATTACTTATTATATTATATAACTATATGTAAAGAATATTATAGCTTACTAGTAAGTTAATAAGAGTTAATATATACTTCGTAATACCTTAGTAATATATAATAAGAGTATTATAATACTTCTTATTACTAAAGAGTTTCTACCTTTTTATTACTTTAATAAGTAATATAACTTTATTAATAAGTAAGTTAAGAACCTCTAGCTTACTTTTATTATAGTTTTTATTAGTAATTAATATAAAACTTAGCTAATAAAGCTCTATAAGATAGGTATAACAGATCTCTTTACCTTTAAAGTATATCTTAAGTTTTATAATTAATATATTAAAATTATTCTTAAACTTATAAAGAATAAAGTTATAATACTTCTATATTTTAGCTATAAATATAATGTTAATAGTAGTAAAATATTAATTACTATAAATACTTATAGTTATATATAAGTTAAAGAAGGTAAGTAACTTAGTATTAATTATGTTATATTAACTATTATTATACTTTATAGAAGTATTATTCAAGTATAGCTTTATAAGATTTATTACTTATTATAAGGTAAGGCTATTACTTATTAATAAGTCTAGTAAATATATAGCTAGGTATTAGGTAATAGATACCTTAACTATAGGTTAGTATAATATATTATATTAGTAACTTTTCTTTACTAATAGTAACCTAAAATATAGGTTATTAATAAATACTAGCTATAAGAACTAGTTTATAAGCTAATTCTACCTTTATAAAGTTTTATATAGTAAATTAGTTTCTAAGGTATACTTAGAGAAAGTAGCCCTTATTAATAGTTTTTGTATATTATTATTATTATTATTCTTAATACTAGTAATAAAGTATATATCTTTAAGATATTATATAAACTCTAGATTTCTTTTACTAATAGTAGTAATACCCTTATTATCCTAGAGCTTATAATTATTTCTAATAATTATTTAATATATGTATATAGATACCTTAGAATATTAGTTTTATCTTACTTATACCCTATAGTTAATAATAAAGATATAAAAGGTATTATAAAGAGTATAATTAATAATATTAAAGTCATCCTTAATTTATTTATTAAAGTTAGTAATTAACTTTTTCTAAAGCTCTTAAGTATAGATATTATCTTTTTTATACTTTATTATATAATATATTATTATTACTTAGAGTTTTATTTTATATATTACCTTAATTAGTATATACTTAAGGTATAAGAATCTCTATATATTTAGTATTATATATAATTAGTATTATATAAGTATCTTAAGTAGTACTTATATTTCTTATATATTACTTAGGGTAGTTAGATTATAACTTATAGTATTTATAGTATTACTATGACTTACCTTAGGTAAAGCTATTATAATTATTCTTTATTAGCTTAATAACCTCTTAAATATAGGTATTTTCTCTAGTAAACTAAAGAATATATATATTTATTAGAGAAATTACTACTAGTAATATAAATAGTATAATAAGGTAAAAAAAGAGAAGTATAGATATATAATTAATTAAGTATTTCTTTAGGTATTCTTAGTATTAAAAGAAGGGTAAAGTAGTATAATTAACTAGGTATACTTTATTATTTAAAAGTAAGTATTTAGAGATAATTATATAAGTAGTTAGGTACTTTTTTAGCTTATTATTATAAAAAAAAGGTTATTATAAAAAGGTAAAAAAATCTATATAATTATCTAAGTATTCTTTAGTTATTATAAAGTATAAAGAAGTAAAAAGTTAGTATAAACTAGGTATTTCTTTAGTATTAATCTTCTTTACTACTTTAGTAATAGTAATAACTATAAAGGCTTACTTAGATAGTAGTATATAAAGTAGGGTATTTTTTATAGTTAAAAGTTAACTTCTTATATTATAAGTTATTAGATCTATAAGATAGCTATATATTCTAGTATACTATAAGTTATTAAGGGGATATATTATAAAGTTAAGCTAGAAATAATGAGTCATAGTTAGGTAATAACTTAGTTAATAGAAGGCTTTTTACTTAATGAAAGATATTATAACCTAAAGTTAATAATAAGTAGTATTATAGACCTTACCTTAAATAGAAGGCATAAGCCTAGTTAAAGTAATCTATAGTTTCTTTTAAAAAACCTTATTAATCTATAGCTTTTTATAGTAATAATAACTATAAAGTTAACTACTAACTAGTATTAATATTATAAAGGTTATAATATAGTATACTATATATATTAATAGGTAAATAATAAATAATAAGGTAAGAACTATAGTATATATTATATATAAAGAAAAGAGAGGCTATTATAAGCTGCTTAGTTAAAGTAAGTAGGTTATAACTAGCCTACTTATAATAGAGACTATAGTAAAACCTATTGGTAGGGTTATAGTAGAATTATAGTTTTTTTACTACTATATTATTAGGGTTAAGCCTAATAATACTAATTAATCTTATAATAATAAGTATTATATTATTATTATTATTATTACTATTATTATTTACTTTAATTACTTATAAGAGCTTTACTTACTTCTTTAATATCTTAATAAGTATTATTAACTTCTTAGGTAGTTTTATAATATAGCTTTTTATAATAATTATATAACTAGCTATAAGCTAGCTAGTTATTATATTTCTTATTAATAATATTTTAATACTTAATAATACTTTATAAGTAGCTTTATAAGCTTATATATTATTAGTTAGTAATATAAATAATACTACCTTTTTATTACTAGAGGTATTTAGCTTTTTTTTAATAGTATATTAATGATAATAATAATAATAATAATAATAATCTCTTAAAGCTATTTATAATTATAATATTTATATAAAAGTCTATAGTATATAGCTACTTAGTAAAGTAACCTCCCTATATAGCTCTAACTAAGGTAGTATTAGTAATAGTATTTCTTATTAAAGTATATAGATAATTATAGTAATAATCCCTAGTTAATTACTAGTATATATATATATAACCATATTACTATTTTCTATGAGATTCCCTATATATTTATACCTATTATATTAGCTTAGGATCTAAATGTATATAGTTATTATATTCTAGATATTTTAGCTAGTAAAATCTATCCTATAGATATTAACTAATATTTTACTACAGACCTTTTCTAATCTAGCCTAATAGGTCTAGAGGTCTATACTATTTACTAGTATATTATACCTACTTTAACATAGCCTTTTAAATTAAAGCTATTTATAGGTTTAATCTAACTAATTAATAAATAGAGTAATTACTACTCTTTTATACCTTCCTTTTATATTTATATAAGTCTCTTATAACTATTAATTACTTATTATAAAAGGTAGTAATTGACTAATTAATAATAACTAAAACTAAAGTATATATAATCTAGTAGCATTACTCTTTACTAAATAATTATAGTATAAGATAGTAACTTATACTAAAGCTCTAAGGTTTAATCCTAGGTAGAGATAGAAAGACTCAATTATAGTTATATCTATAAAGCTTATTAGCTCCCTTATATAAGTGTAAGCTTAATAATATAAATATATAGTAACTTAGATCCTTTTACTTAGTAAAGCTATATTATACTTATAGTAGTTTTAGGCCCTATATACTTACTATTATATTTAATATAGCCTCTATAGGTCTATATATATAATTATCCTTAAAGTATAGTTTCAATTATACTTTTATCTTTTATTATAATTTTCTAACTTAAAATAGTAATCTTTTATAATTAGATTTTATATTAATCTTTAATCTTAATTAAGGTAATTATAATAGTAAAATTACTAACTATGTATATTACTGAGTTATTAAGAAATTTATGGTTAAAGGTTTATTAATTACATTAATAATTAGTTATAATATTAAGGTTTACTAGTTATATCTCTATAATAATCTACTTTTACTAATTAATATAACTATATAATTTAACCCTCTTAGTTAGAGCTATACTAGCTAACTATCTATTACTATAGTACTTATTACTTTATTTATATTAGTAATTTATTCTTAGCTAATTCTTTGCTATAGTTTTATATTAACTATATAGTTTAGTTACTAAGATTTAATTACTAGAGAAATATAAGCTATTTTTACTTTAGTAAGGCCTTTATTAAACTATCTACTATTAGCTTTACTAATAAAATATATGTAACTTTAATATGACTATCTATAATCTCTTAATATAGCTAGTAGTAATATATATCTATATAGTAAAGATATATTTATAATTAAACTAACTTCCTAGTTATAAGGCTAATTATTTATTAATTATTATATTATATTATAACCTTTAGCAATATATTTAAAGTATTACTACTAGTAATAAGCCTACTAATTAATTAGCTTATAAATATTAATTCTTTTATAGCTTATAATAAGGTTAGTAACTCTACTTTAGTTATTAAAGTAGTTACTATTTAATACTTATTTACTCTCTAACTAATAAGTTTACTATATAGCTTAATAGTAAAAGCTTATAAGCTCTTATAGTTAATTAAGTTATCTTTAAAGCTTATATCTAATATAATAATAAGCTCTTTATTAGGCTTAAATATAAGGTAAAGGCTAGCTATATACCTAAGGTATTATAGTATCTAGTTTGTTAATTTCTAATAAGCTACTAATAGGTTATAATTAAATCTTACTAGCTAACTTACTATAAATATAATATTAAGTTTTATTATTACTACTATATATAAAATTAATTTAACTTTTTATTAATATCTTATAACTTTATAGTTTACTACTATCTATTATGAGAGTAAAAGTTCTTTATTACCTATTAGAGTATTATCTAGTAGTAGCTAGGTTTTATTATTAATTAGCTTTACTATCTTTTTAATATATACTAACTATAATAACTATATCTTTTATTATTATCTATTATAAAGAATTTCTATACTAAGAAACTATTATATTTATTATTACCTTTTAAATAGTATCTTTCTTTTATACTATTAATTACCTTATTAGCTTTTTATTATGATAACTTAGAAAATATAAAGATATAATTATTAATATAAAAGAAAAATATAATAGCTCTCTTTTACTAGTATTATAGCTTTCTAGCAACTAATATAAATCTAAGTTCTTAAAGTCTCTTTTCTAAATACTTTTACTAAAGTAGTATTAATTATTATAACTTATAAAAGGCTTTTTATAGGTAGATAATCTTATTACTACTATAGCTTAGATATTCTAAAAGAAGTCTTATAAATACTATCTTATTTATATTAATATATATAAATATATTTACTATATTAAATTAAAGTAATTCTAAGTTTAACTTAGCTATAATTATAATAAGTAATTAAAATAAAAGTTTTATAAGTATTACTATATATATATTATAGATTATATCTTTTAATTACTAATTGCTATAAATAATAAGGTATACCTTAAACTTTATAAGAAATCTATATTTATTTTGCTTATAGATATATATCTATTAATAATTAAGTATCTAGTTATTACTAGCTTTCTCTATACTAACTTTAACCTAGCTATTTATAGTATTATAGCTCTATAAATAAGCTTTCTTAGTCTCTTAACAATTCTCTATAAATAGGTAGTTTTTTAGGTTAATATATACCCTAGGTAACTTAGGTAAATCCTTTTAATATAGCCTTATAGCTAGCCTTATAGCTATATTTTAAGGTACTATTATCGTATTACTAAAGTTAGATAGATCCTCTCTTATTATATTATTTTTCCTAATATTAGAGGGCTAGTCTATACTTTTATTAAATAGGAGGTCTTACTTTAAGATTTTCTAGAAACTATAGTAAGAACTATTAATAGTCCTAGCTATATAAGTAGCTTACTAGTTCTAGAGATTATAGTAAGAACTATTACTAGTTCTAGCTATATAAGTAGCTTATTAGTTTTAAGTACTATAGTAAAGGCTATTAATAGTTCTAATTATAAATATAGCTTTCTAAGGTTCTTATAGATATATTTACTTTTAATATATAATATAGTTAATATATTAGACTTTATTACAATATTTATAGTTTTTTTACTCTCTTATAGTTTTTTTACTCTCTTATAGTAAGTATATCTAATAGTAGTATAATAAATAAAGTATTTAAAGATTCTAGTAGTATTAATAATATAAAGTATAACTTTATATATTTATAGACTTCTTTTAGTATTTTACTAGTAGTTTAGTTTAAAATTTCTACTATATCTTTTTTTATACTATCTTTACTATTAATAATATTTATAAAGTTCTTTTTAGTTACTTTATAGATCTATTTATTAATTATAGTTTTATTTATATTACTTAACTTATTTATATATTTATCTTCTTTTTTAGAAAAGTATCTATCTTTGTTAAATACTATATTATAAGATATAATAACTTTATTCTTTAGATATATATATATATAGTATTAGTTAGTTAATATATATCTAATTAGATAGCTAATATATATCTTTACTTTAAAGTATTAGAGATAATTATAGCTAAGTTAAGTATTTAAAGTTATTATATATATATAGTAGCTAAGTACTTATAAATAGCTAAGATATAATATAGATAATAGCTACTCTCTTATTATGTACTAGATCTAATATAGAGATCTCTAGCTATAAGATTTAGCTAGTATATAGTTATATAAGTATATTACTACTTTTAGAATCTCTAGCTATAGTAATACTAGTAATTTTAACTTTAGCTTTATTATATAGACTTTTTTTTAATTATTATAGTAATTCTCTTTATACTACTATTTTATACTTATATATTAGGTATTAAGGCTCTAAATAGGATTTCTATACTTTCTATAGCCTCTTTTACCTATAGATAGGTAGTTATAATCTTATTATTATACTTAATTACTTATACTTCTATTAATTTATATACTTTAATTAATTATATAAAGTCTACTAAAGCTATTTTAATAGCCTTAGAAGTATACTATTATAGGTAATAGTCTTATATAAAGCTAGATTTTTAGTTACTAAGTAATAAGGCTAACTTATATCTATTATAGCCTTATTTAAATAAGTAAAAATCTAATATAATATAATTACTTACCTCTATATAGTTAATTAACTCTTATAGTTAATATTATATTTATTACTATATCTTATTTATTATATATACTTTATATAATATAATAGATATTTTTAATATATCTATCTATATATTATAAGCTTAGGTAGTTATTTTATAGAGTATATAGCTATCTAGGTAGCTAAGATAGTTATACTAATAGTTAGCTTTAACTAGCCTACTTCTTTAGTAGTAGTCTATTAATACCAAGACTACTATAACTATATCTATATTTACCACTGCTAGGCATATTACTAATATAATATAAAGACTATTATAGTTCTTACTAGCCTTAATAACCTATTAACTAATAATTTTATTTATATTAAATACTATAAAGTATTTCTTTACTATATATATATAATTATCAATTAGACTATTATCTTATTACTAATTATTTTTTATTTTAAGTATTATATATAATACTAGGTTATATAATAGTAATAAGTAATAAGTAACTCTTTTAAGTATAAATTATACTTAGTAATTACCCTATTTTATATAGATAAGTATATTACTCTATCCCTTAATTAGAATAGTAGTATTACCTATTTAGATAAAGTTATCTAACTTTACTAGGGTTATCTCTAAAAAGTAATAATAAAAGTAGAAGATATAAAGAGTTATCTCTAAATCTAAAATAATAAAGTCTTTAAGTAGATAATTAGATATTATAAAGGTAGCTAACTATATAGATAAGGCTTCTTTACTCTTTAACTATATCTTACCTTTATTACCTTCTAACTATTATTTTACTAGAGGTATTACTACTACTACTATAATAAATTTATCTAAGTAAGTATATATAAAAGCTAATAATATATCTTTCTCTTTTAGCTTATCTTTTATATATTACTATATTAGAGCTTACTTTATATAGTTAATAATTACTTTATATAGTTACTATAGAAACC
This sequence comes from Colletotrichum echinochloae, assembly GCA_016618095.1. NCBI lineage: Eukaryota > Fungi > Ascomycota > Sordariomycetes > Glomerellales > Glomerellaceae > Colletotrichum > Colletotrichum echinochloae. The sequence goes on from JADEZT010000008.1 coordinate 2,278,769, forward strand.
TTAGGTATATTTTACTTATAAAGTAATACCTTAGTAATAAGTACCTAAACATATTATATAATAAATACTTTTTATTACTATAGTTATTACTCTTATTATAATAGTTATTATAATAGTTATTATATTATTTTTCTTTTATTACTTCTTTTTATATATAATTCTCTATAATATTATTAGTAACTATTACTATAGTAACTAAGCTAAAGGTACTATAAGTAGCTTTTACCTAGAGATACTCTAGCTTTATAGTAATATAAGCCTATATTACTAATATTACTTTATAATATAGAAGCTAGTTATTAATAGCCCTTATATAGTTAGTACTTTTATATACCTCTACCTATACTATTAATAATATATACCTTAATACCTTTATTAGTAGTAGGAACTACTTACTAGTCTTTATAGCTAAATACTACTAGACTTATATACTATAAGAGAGTACTCTCTCTTAGTTAGATATCTATTTCCCTATCTCTTTTATATCTATTACCTTATAATCTATAGCTCTTTTTATAACTTTCTTATACTTTACTATAGTAATTTTCTTTTTCTTATATAGAAGTAAATTAATATATATCTTAATATTATACATTTATATATATATTTACTTATTTATAGAGTAATACTTTATAGTTACTATTAGATTTACTATTATATAGATCTAAGTAACTAAGTTACTAACTATCTTATAATTTTATTTATATTACTATTATTTTTCTATATATATCTTATTATTATATTTAAGTTACTTTTAGTCTTTAGTTAATAGCTAGAATAGCTTTAAAGCTTATATATTTTTTAGATTTAGGAGTTATTAGCTATTTACTGTATTATCTATTACCTATCTAGTTACTATCAATAGTATTATTAGGTAGTCTATAATATCTAGAACTATTAAAAGCTTTACTAATTATTGTATAATAATATACTATATATTATTAGTATTTAAGTTAATTAACTTCTATAGATTTAAAGCTATTACTTATTATTATAACTAGATATATTAATTACTTTAGTTAGCTAGATTACTTAGAATTACTAATATTATAGCTATCTTATTTTTAATTATAATAATAACTATAGTATATATTATATATACTATATATAGTATTTTAAATAATATTAATTAGTACTTATAAATTAGACTATTAATTATTAAAGTATATAGATAATTATAGTAATAATCCTGAATTAATTACTAATATATATATATATAACTATATTACTATTTTCTATAGGATTCCCTATATATTTATAGCTATTGTATTACCTTAGGATCCAAATGCACGTGGTCATCGGATTTTAGATATTTTAGCTGGCAAAATCCGTCCCATAGATATCAACCAACATTTTGCCACAGACCTTTCCCAATCCGGCCCAATGGGCCTGGAGGTCCGTGCTATTCGCCGGCATATTGCACCCACTTTGACATTTCTAATGCATAGATGGGAAAATAGGTTTCTAATGCTGCCAACGCAACAGACTGTACAGCAAAAATGCTTGAGAAACGCCTTACAATCTCGATCTGTGCTTTTTTAAGTGATAAACTATAAGATTCAGAGTGCAATAATTCTACTTGTGGATAGGTAGAATAATCAAGGTTTGCCTGTTCTTTTTTAGCTGTGGGACTGATTGAATATTCATCTATACTCAAACCTCCCCCATTACATTATTACATATTATTATCCTGATTTACCTTGCCTACATGCTTAATAACAGCACTCCATCGCCTGCCTCACGAAGTTGTAGCGAGTCCTGTATTTTTCGAGGTCAAGGTTCTATGCGTTTTTAATAAGTCATGCTGAATTCAAGACTCGTGGACCTCGAGAAGTTGCTTGAACTTAGTAAAGCGCGAGTTATAACTTATAAGTCTGAATCAGATTGTCACGATCTAGAACCCACAGCAGGATATATGAGAATCAGAGTAATAGTGGCTTGTATTCAAAAAGTGAACGTATGTGAGCGCGAGGGCTTATACATCGGCAAATGTTACAAGTAATGAGAGGAGTACACAGCAAAGCTGATGCCGAGTGCGAGTAATGCACGAAGCTATCGTGACACATGTAATGGGCATCATGAATGTCCTGGATGGATTCCGGAACCGGATCAATCGGGACGCCGATCACGGCCCCTCAATAGATCGCCCGTCCGGCTAGAAACCCCTTTCTAGAACCCTTCCCCTCTTCGTGCAATAGTAGATAGAAATCAACGATCTATTGCTTCAACCGGCTGGAAGGCCGGCCATCTGTTTGGCAACGCACCTGTTCGAACAACAGTAATGCTCAACCACTAAAAAAGTTATCACGAGGCCGTTGAAAAATACCACACCGCTGCCTCCCTCGTATTCACGTAAATGGCTTGACGATTTCTGCTGAATGTTTGGTCTTTGACTCTTATCAGCCGGACCTCTTTAGTTGACCTCCCGCCACCATGGGTTAATTGCATCTAAACATTTTCCCATCGTCTTGTGTCCCATGCTTGAGAACATACCCTTTTAGGCTGTTTCTACCATTCTTTGAAGCCAAGTATGGCGATCGACCTAAGAGAAACTAAATACACACCAAAATGCTCCAGTCCAGTAAGACTCAACCGCTCTTATGTCGGATTTCAGCTGCGTCACACAACCTCACATTAGCGGGGCCCAGTCACCAGGCTATGACTAGGCCCCTAAGCACTAACATTCCATCTAGGCACTTTTAGTCAGTCCAGGTGTTAAATTCAATGGGTAACGTGAGCAGGGTGACACCATGACTACATATTAGAACCCCTGAGCTAATCCAGTTCGAGCTGGTGGAGGACGTTAAGCTTTCCACGAAGGATTATTCCCCGATAGATCTAGATTGAGTGCACACAGACAAGCCGGAAGTTTGGACCCGACAGTAAGGAACGGCTGGAGATGATCTTGGGGCTAAAGAGAATATGCACTCATTCAAGGTCCTGGGCGGCCGAATGGCATGAATGACCCCATCTGAGGGGCAATGGCCAACTACCGGTTCGGTATGAATAGTCATCGCGGCCTGGGGTAACCACGCAACTCTTGAGGCGAACAACTGCCAAGGTTTCTGTTCGTCACTTCGCCAATATTCTCTTCTCGCTCAATTGCAAAGAATCAAATAGTATGACGTTCCTCAGTCGCTGCCTGGTAACACCTCAAGACTGTAACTGGATCGAAAAGATTTAGCCCGTCAGGAACTGGCTAGGTTGTGAAAACGGCAGTGGTCACTATTGGTACATGAGAGACATCGACAATGTTGCTAAAACGTCCACATGAACGGCTAACATGCCCACATGAGCAAACTGGCGATCATGGTAAGCACATATCGACAACATGGCCACCATGACTTTCCTGGTATACGCGCCGGCTATAGGTCTCGTTGGTGACGTGGCCAAATTGTGTGAGAGGTTAAGAGGCATACGGCGGTCGTTCGACAACTATATATGGGGATTGTGGTCACCGTCTTGACATTTTGCTTCTTTGCTCACCCGCATCTTCCATTCTATCATTCACAATTGACCTACTTGTTTCTCATCTTTCCAGTCTCGTTGTCATCAAGACCGAGGCTCTCTACCACTACACAGCTTATACAACAATCTTGAGCAGTCCAAGATGATACGTGTTACTGCACTTCTTATCGCCGCGGGCATGGCGATGGGCGCCCCTGACATTGTTGGCCGCAATGGCTGGAGCAATGGCGGGTATGACCACGGTGGTTACTGGCCATCATCCTCGGCCACACCAGTCAGCTCGACGGCTGACAATCAGTGCGCGCCGACATCGACTGGCATTCATTCCACGTCGACATACACTAGCTGCCCAACCACGTCGACAACATCTACCACTGATTCCACGTCGATAACGGCTGATGTTCAGTATGTAGCGACTGCGAGTGCATCTATCGCAGCGGCCGCAGCGACTGCCAGGTCCTTGTCGCCTGTGTCCAACGTCACAGGCAAGGTCTTCAATCGAATCATGCAGATCTACCTCGAGACAACTGCATACGAAAATGCCATCGCCGACCCAAACTGCCAAGCCCTCATCAACCAAGGCCTCCTTCTGTCTAACATGTACGGCGCAGGAGCTCCCAGTCAGCCTAACTACGTGGCACCGGCCAGCGGTGATCTCTTTGGTACTAACAGCGATTCGTTCCTCTTGGTCGACCAAAACGTGTCCACCATAGTCGACCTGCTCGAAGACCGGGGTATAAGTTGGGGCGATTACAACGAGGGCTTGCCCTACTCGGGATTCGAAGGCTTTACGTACACCAACCCTGTGGAGGGCAACTACGCGCGCAAGCATAACCTCCTTGCCCGTTTTGACTCGATTACCCTCAACCCGGATCGCCTAGCAAAGCTGAAGAACTTGACGCTCTTCTACGAGGACCTCAACAACAACCGCCTTCCGCAGTGGCTTTTCGTCACGCCCAACCTGGAACACAACGGACATGACACCAACATCACCATTTCTTGCAACTGGACTCGCAGCTTCGTTGAGCCGCTGTTGAAGAACCCCAACTTCAACGACGGAAGCACTCTTGTCTACATCACATGGCAAGCCAACGGCCAGTACCCGACAGCCCGCAACCATGTAGCCAGTATTCTTCTCGGCTCAGCCATCCCCTCAGACCTGGTCGGTACCGTCGACGACGCCTACTACAACCACTACAGCGAGCTGTCGTCGGTCCAGGCGAACTGGAACCTGCACACCCTTGGTCGGTGGGACGTCGGTGCCAACGTGTGGAATTTCATTGGCAGCAAGACGGGCGACGCCATCCGCTATTGGAACGACAAGATTGCCGGCGACAGCTTCTGCAACTACTACTGGAACCAAAGCTATGGCGGCGTTTTCAACAACGGCTGCAACCTCCCACACATCTACGTCGCCCCTAACCTCACCATCCTCGGAGGTGGCTACCGCACCGTGCTGCCCGCCATTGCCAGCTTGTGGTACGGCTCGAGCCTTCCTTGCTACTACCGCAACATCATCGAGGTGCCCGATGCCCTGCACCCGCCCAGTGGCTACGAAGTGCCCATCGGTCAATCAACTGCTCCGCAGATCGAGGGCCCCATCCGTTACTGGCCTGTCTGATTGTATGGGGTTGCGGGATCACGCAGGTCCAAAGCTTGGAAAACATGAGACCATCCCTATGGATTACTTTCTTGGTGTGCAATATTAATTTGCTTCGTAACGTGGTGTGTTTGTCAGCTTGTGGAAGTCTTCTGTCACAGTACGTAGCAGGGCTTTTACGCCCCCGGACACGGCCAGTACGGCACATGTCTGTTTTGTTGCGTGGGAATATGTTTTACTCATCGCAACCATAACAATAACAAAAGTGGTCTGTTTCTCTACATTGTCTTTTACAATGACTTCAAGCTCATCCAGCTTTGTGACTATTACGGTGATAGTTCTAATTACCAGGTGCACTTGAACACTTAATCGTCGGAAGTCGTGATCCGCCAGTAACAGCATTGAAAAAGCACCATAAAACGCTCAGATGCCTTTTTGTCATATTTCAGCAAATACGGTGGGCGTAATTACATACCATTATCTTGGAATCAACCTCACCTGTATGCCATTCGCTATTATTGACGCAAGGAACTGTTAAGGGCGGACAACGGTAAGGCTCCTTGTAGGTTAGACTCAGTTATCATAGTACTAGGTATATTGTATTATAGTCCTGTTCAAAGTCGCCGGTCAGGGGCCTACAATCTCCGTTACATCCGGGGTTTCTTAGCAATTTGACCGGTGCAGGTTTGAATATACACATATTTGATGAAATGATTACTGCACAAGGATTTTACAAAGTTTCTTTAGTTGTGGAAGGTGAAGACTCTTAGGAAAGCTACATTTATCTAACCTTACTGACCTTTACTTATTTGTTACCTACGCATTCATGATAAAAGAACTCGAGTTTCGTTGGCCGACAAAAGCAGGTACACTCCATTGAGAGTTGAGGTAATAAATTTGCCTGTCGACAGTTTCGTCGAGTTGTTGATACCTTGTCGATGTATGCACGTCGTCGCCCAGAGCATCATCTCCCCGCATCGTAGGTCAAGCTGTCACGTAAGATTTTCATCCCACCCGTGCAATCAGTGGATCCGGCAGGCGCTAAAGTCCGCTACAGGAGCCACAAATTAATGGAGCCTATCTTCTCGTCGACGTTTGTTTCATCGGCTTTGCGGGGGGCAGAAGTTCTGCATCTCATAGTACGTAGCGGCATCCCTAGCAATATCCGGCTTCGGTCCGATAATCATCTGCATTCTAAGCCAGAATTATTAATTCTTGCCCGAATCGAGAAGCACTGGACAGAGCCTCATCTCGACGGGGATATGCAACTAAATAAGGGGTCAGCTACAGTGTCGGATAAGTTTCTGGGCTTTCAGTGGTCAGCCCCCTTGCCCGACATGCATGTCAAGGGATATCGAGAAACCAGTGGCAACCCCCGATTGCAAAAGGCACGATTACATGCGGCATGGGTCTCAGTACTGGACCACTATCGAACCTCAGGGCCGTCGGCAATCGAGCTCGATCGAGTTAGGGGCACCGACAGCGACGTGGTACACAGCGTTGCGGGCAACAGCGGGTGCCGACTTCGTCTGTTGTGAAGATAATGCGACATCGGGTAATGTTGAGTTATAACTACAGCTCTCATTTTGATCGCGTACTTAACCAGATCTTCCACGACTTTCCCTTTCCAATTTCCCCTCGAGCCGTAGGCCAATCTCAGCAACCTGACCCTCGGCGGACGCCTAGTATGGAATCCGACAGCAAACCACACGGCCACGGCCACGGCAACGGCAACGCCGCGGTCGCCAACATCAATAGCACACACTCGGCCGACCAGCACGACGTCGTGATCAACGCATCAGGCCATGTCCAGACGCTCGAGCGAAATTTCAGCCTCCTCTCCCTGGCTGGCGTCGGTCTCGTAGTCGGCAACGTTTGGCCAGCGGTGGGCGGCTCCATCCTCGTAGCCATCTTCAACGGCGGCCCCCCGGGCGTGCTCTACGAGTTCGTCGCCGTTTCCGTCTGCTACTGGACCGTCGCCGCCAGCATTGCGGAGCTGGCGAGCGCCATTCCCTCCGCCGCGGGCGTGTACCACTGGGCATCCGTCACGCCTGGACGCCGATGGGGGCGCGTGGTCGGCTTCTTCGCCGGGTGGTGGAATTACCTGGCCTGGATCCTCGGCGCCGCCAGCATGGCATCCATCTTTGGCAACACGGCCGTGCAGATGTACGCCCTCAACCACGCGGGGTTCGAAGCTAAGCCCTGGCACGTCTTCGTCGTCTACATCATCACGACGTGGCTCGCCTGCGCCATGGTCTGCCTGGCCAATGGCGCCATGCCTCGGATCAACGATTTTGGAGTCTTTGCCATCTTGGCTGGTTTCCTCATCACCGTCATCGTTGTCACTGCCATGCCTGGCCGCGACGGACGGCCGCCTCATGCTTCCTCCTCCTTTGTCTGGACCGAGTGGACCGCCGACATCGGGTACCCTGACGGATTCGTCTTCGTTGCCGGCATGCTGAATGGAGCTTTCAGTGTCGGTGCCGTTGATGCGACAACTCACTTGGCAGAGGAGATCCCGAACCCCCAGCGCAACGTTCCCATCGCCCTCGGTTTGCAGATGAGCATCGGGTTCGTCACTGGCTTTTGCTATCTGGTCGCCGTAATGTACGCCATCAATGACTACGACGCCCTCTTCCAGTCTCCGTATCCCATCGCCGAGATTTACCGCCAGGCCACCGGATCCACTGCCGGCGCGACTTGTCTGCTGGCCCTGGTGCTCATATGTATTGGCTTAACACTGATTGGGCTGTACATCACTTGTGGTCGTACACTTTGGGCGCTGGCTCGTGACGGCGCGAGCCCCAGACCCGACGTTTTGGGAAAAGTTGATTCCAGACTAGGAATGCCAATGTGGTCTACTATCTTGTCGGCCGTTTTAGTAACACTCCTTGGGGCCGTCTATGTTGGCAGCACTACTGCTTTCAACGCCTTTGTTGGAAGTTTTATTCTTCTCTCCAGCAGCTCCTATCTTGCCTCTATTTTACCCAACCTCTTGGCAGGAAGGACCAGAGTCGCGTATGGGCCATTTCGTATGCGCGGATGGACTGGCTTTGCCGTCAATGGCTTCGCCTGCGCATATATGCTGGTTTGGTTTGTTATCTACTCCTTCCCCACCGCGCTCCCTACAGATGCACAGTCAATGAACTACGCCTGTGTAATCTGGGGAGGTTTCACGGTCTTGGTTGCCATATGGTGGCTAATGGGGGCCAGAAAGGGGTACGAAGGCCCGACGACAACAGGGGGCGTCGTGACGGAGGTAGAAGTGGGAGGGTCTCATCATCTTGCGAAATAGTATACACATCTGTATGGTTCTTCGATATCAAAGGGCTGTCCGCTTCAGGATATGTGAACGTAATGAATGGGCGTTAAAGTGACTTTCAAGTTTCAACGTTTCCATCGATAATCATGCCGTGTAGCGTCCAACAGTCTTGCTTTACCCACCACCCTGTGCTCTCAAATTGGGAATCATGCTAGCCTTTTATTCCTTCGTCTCTGAGACTTCATTCTATCAACTTCCATAAACAACTTCAAACATTTCATAATGTTCAAGATAATGATAATCCGCTAGACGTTTGACGTCAAGGCGTAATTCCTGGTCCCGTTTACATGATTGCTCACTTACATCTACAACTACTACCAAGCTATCGGGCTCACTTGTGACTTGATGATAGCCTCTGAGACCGTCTATGTATAATGAAAGAATCAAGTGTGGATTGGTAGCGGCTCATATGGACAAAAGAGCAGCGCCACCATTCGCACCCATTGCCAAAACACGCATCAAGATGCTTCATCACTTGGAACCACACACGATGGTTAGTAATCGAGCTAGCCCCGGCGCTAAAACACAAGGACTTCTGACCACCCGGAAAAGGTAATTAGCGCCAGCGGCTCGTGGACATTCATGGTACGCCTGGATCGATCGAGGGAGCATCGTGGCCCTGCGGCATAGCACAGCCGGCGCTTTTCGTCATTCGTCGCCCGTGACCTCAAAGTTGGAGAGGGGGGGGACGGTCGTTGCATTGACGTGTCCAATGGTTCATTGACAACACAGCCGATGCTAATAGAATCAACGGCGGCGACGTGTGTTGGGACTAACTATTATGCGTATATCAGTGCTTTGACTTATCGGGGTTTCAGGAATGTTTCCTCGGGGGATGTTTATAGGGGGAGATGGGATTTAAGCTCACGGCTTGCGACAACGAGGGACGAGAGGTGGCAAGGGGAAACAGGCGGCGAAATGATAGTCCGACATGAGACATCAACCGACGCATCAATGACAGCCAGATATCCCAACCAATCGACTCCCATCCCAACAACGATTCCAGCCTTTGCCCCCCCTCCCCCCCCTGCCGTGCTGGTCAGTCAACAATCCGACAAACAGAACTATCACTTGCCCAGTGATATCAGCGCAAGGTGCCACCCCTCCAGAAAAAATGAGAAGCAAGGGTTTGTCGTCCGCCGTCCTCTCCCATCTTGACCAGCCCTACCCGTACAATCTCGGCTCCTTCCACCGCCCTGTGAGCACGACCAGCACAGATGCCCAGATCTGGTTCAACCGCGGCCTGACGTGGGCGTACGCCTTCAACCACGGGGAGTCGGCGAGATGTTTCCAAAGGGCCATTGACCGTGATCCCTTCTGCGCCATGGCTTACTGGGGACTCGCCTTCGTGCTGGGGCCTAATTATAACAAGCCGTGGAAGGTCTTTGATGGAGTAGATCTGGCAGAGACCACCAAGCGCGCTCATCGCACCATCGTGCAGGCGCAGGCGCACCTCGCCAAGGCAATGCCCGTCGAGGTCGCCCTCATCAACGCCCTCGCGTGCCGGTACCCGCAAGAGACGCCCGCGGACGACTGTTCGCAGTGGAACCAGGACTACGCCTGGGCCATGGACGCGGTGCTGCAGGCCTACCCACACGATCTTGATGCGGTCGCCCTTTGGACCGATGCCACGATGAATGTCACGCCCTGGAAGTTGTGGGACTACAGGACGGGGAGGCCCACCCCCGGTGCCAGGACATTGGAGATCAAGGACATGATGGACCGCACTTTCAGGCTGGAGGGCTCTCTGCGGCACCCGGGCCTTCTTCACTTGTACATCCATCTCATGGAGATGTCGTCCACTCCGGAGGCCGCCCTCACGATAGCCGACAACCTGCGCGGGCTCGTGCCGGACGCGGGCCATCTGGAGCACATGCCCACCCATCTCGACATTATATGCGGCGAGTATCGCCGGGCCATAGCCTCCAACTCCGACGCCATCCGTGCCGACTCCAAATTCCTTGCCCGGGAAGGACCACTGAACTTTTATACCCTGTATCGTTCTCATGACTTCCATTTCAGGCTGTATGCTTCAATGCTATGCGGCCAGTCCAAAGTAGCCCTTGAGACGGTTGACGAGCTGGAATCGAACATCTCGGAGGATCTTCTGCGGGTCAAGTCACCGCCCATGGCGGACTGGCTGGAGGGTTTCCTCGGCATGCGGGTGCACGCGCTCATCCGCTTCGGCCGATGGGACGACATACACGCCCTCGAGCTCCCCCGGGACTCACAGCTCTACTGCTCAACAACGGCCATGACGCACTACGCCAAGGGAATCGCCTTCGCCGTGCAGGGCAGGGTGGCGGAGGCGGAGAGCCAGAGGGTGCTCTTCGCCAAGGCCGCGGAACGGGTGCCCCCGTCCCGCGCCGTCTTCAACAACACGTGCCAGGAGATCCTCTCGATCGCGGAGGCGATGCTGGACGGTGAGCTGGCCTACCGCAAGGGCGAATACGAGACCGCATTCGGACACCTGCGCAAGGCCGTGGAGAGGGACGACGCCCTGCCCTACGACGAGCCGTGGGGTTGGCTGCAGCCGGCGCGGCACGCCCTCGGCGCGCTGCTCCTCGAGCAGGGCCGCGTGGCCGAGGCGGCGGACGTCTATAGCGCGGACCTCGGCATCGACGAGACCCTCCCCCGGGCCCTGCGGCACCCCAACAACGTCTGGGGCCTGCACGGGTTCTACGAGTGTCTGGTCAAGCTCGGGCGCCACGATGAGGCCAAGATCCTGAAGCCGCAGCTGAACCTAGCGTTGGCCGTCGCCGACGTCCCCATCAAGTCGTCGTGCTTCTGTCGTCTGAAGACGGTTGATTGACAGATACGGTACCTGAGGCCGCCGTCGCAGCGCGACCTCAGTGACAACTCAGAGCCACGACCCAGGTTATAACACTGGCTTTCCTGCGGGGGGTGGGGATTAGCAACGATGGCTGGCTCGGTGTAGGGAGAAGAATTTGGACTAACGAGGGAGCATGGAATGCGACGTGGGGGGAGGGGGGCCATCGACGTATGGGAAGCATTCGGCAGATGGCGGGGAAGGAAAGAAGCCGACAGTCATGTTTAGTAGCGTCATTGATGTTTCCTCTCATGGCACAGCTCACGTATTTCATTCTTGTGCGCTGCATCCTAATATCAAAAGCGCGACGTGACTCCTCAAGTCGGTATTCGGGAGGGCAACATTTCCTGCAACCAATATCAATATTTCGCTGGACATCTGCCGTTCCACGCATCATCATCCAAGAGAGTGAGCAAGATGTCACTGCCCGCGGGCAAAATATTTAACCCTCTGCTTTACAAGTTCTCGACCAAGGTCACCGCTGCCTACAGGCCATATTCTGTCTCAATAGTTCACCGGTACGAAACAGAAGCACCGTGGGGATACCATACCGCGGGGCTAACTCACTGTTCGCTTCTCTTTGCGACATGTCAACAAAGTGGTCGGCGCGCAATCTGTCGTTCAATTCGTTTGGCTCCTGTGCAAGGTTGCCACGCGTGGAACGCTACCCACGGCCTAGAAAGAAATAGAATACAGTGATTGTCAAGATGAGTTAATAGGCTCTATCTCTAGAGAAATCTCATCAAGGCCAAGATGATATCAATCCGGAATCGTAGCCGCCTGCCTTCGACGTCTTTCCCCAACCAGTCTCTTCTTGCTTGCCAGAGGGAACCCCACCTCCCAAAGTGATGATGCAGGCAAGGTCAATATGCGTATGAGACCCAACAAGATACGCAAGTGGCACGTGTTGTTCAGCGCCCAGGGCCGTGAAGAGAGTTCTTTAGCAGCTCGTACATGTCGTTCTCGCCTTCGGCATAGTTATGGCTTGGCATCGTGACAGAGCTGTGATGTTGCTGTTGCTGGTACGCCTGGTTGGCATTGCTCGCGCTCGAGCCAGCGCCATAGTTTGTGGAAGTGCTGCCCCTAGCTGCGTACCCCCCAGAAACGTTGGCTGCGGAAAACGAGCCGCTGATGCCCGACCCGAAACCATACCAGTTGTGTTGGTCCGGCTGGTGAGGCTGCTGGTGTGTCTGGGAAGAGTATGGGTCGTAGGGCTGTGGTTGTTGCGGTCGATGTTGGGCTTGCTGCTGCTGTTGTCGCTGGTTATTGGGTCTGGTGGACGACGACCTGGCTTGACTGCCTGTCGGCGGGGCTCGCATGTCAAATGACTGCAGCGTAGAAGACTGTCGTGGTGCAGTCGACGAGGGTTGAGTGTAGGAGATGGCAGCTGACGCGCTGGCATCGTTGCTACCGTAAGGCTGCATACTACGAGTCTGCGATTGGGTATTGTACAGCTGTCCGGCTCGCGGGTTGTTACTTGGAGTGTAAGCCAGAGTCGTGCTTTGTGACGTGGAATTTCCCCTGTCATAGTCATAAGACGGGTAAGTCGTCGTGTTGGCAGACGTAGTCTGTGCCGTGTAGGGCTGGTACGTCGCGAGTCTCGTGTCAACGTCGGCGGTGTGACTCGCGTTGGAGTACTTTGCGTTGTAGGTATTGTACTGGGTATTATTGAATGTACTGGTATCCACGGTCGCTTGAGTGGACGGCTGCACAGTCTGCTGAGAGGGAGGGGCCCGTTGTTGATTCACGGGTGTGTGTGTTGATGCCCGATGGCCAACCCGACTCTTGCTGCGAGCTGCTTGTCCCGGAGCCTGGAAGGGCGAGACTTGCGCGGGAGTGACAGACTGAGGCTGAGGCGCCTGAGCTACTTGGGCCACTTGCGGCGGGGAAGAAGGCCGGTGTTGCTGCTGCTGCTGCTGCAACTGCTGCATAGCGGCGTGAGCTGCAGTCTGTTGCGTCTTGTCATGGTTGCCAAGAGAAGCCGACTGCTGCGCGACAGCGACTGATGCGGGTATCTGAGCCGACTTCCGCGGTCGGTGTTGCCGCGCTGTTGTGGTGGGAGAAGGCGTGTTTGTCGCCTTGGGTGGTGACAAGCTATGCCAATTCTGCGTGTAGCTCGAAGGAGGGGCGGGGTTTCCGGCGGCGGGCTGCTGCGGCTGCTCGGATGGCAGGGCACGCCGTGTTGTGGGAGCTCTCGTCGACCGCGGGCTTTCCACCGCGGGCTGAGTGTACTCGAGATTGCTGGCGGTGTCAGCGGTAACCGAGTAGCCTACGTTATCCGTGTTGGATGGTTGGACATAGCCCGTCGCGTCCGCACTTGGCTCAGCGTAGGCCGCCGTCTCAGTAAGGGAAGAGGTCTGCCCATGGCTCGTGGTCGCAGTCTGTGGCTCTGTGTAAGTTGCGGCAGTCGAAGGTTCTGGATATAAGGATACGCCGTGAGACATGTTCATCACACTGGAAGCGTCTTGGGTGAATGCGAGTTCGTTGTGGCCAGAGTTGAAATAGTCTTGACTGGGGGCCTCGGCAGCAGGAGTGAGCATGTTGGCAACCGGCATGTTTGATGTGTAATCGATGGTTTCGATGTCGTCAGACTCCTGCACTTCAGTTGCCACAGCAGGCTCAGGGGCGGGCTCATGCTCCGGTTCTGGCTCCGGTTCTGGCTCCGCTTCGGCATCGACATCATCATCGTCCACCACCTTTGTTTGAGAGGCATCGTCCATCTTCTTGGGCGCCTGCTTCCTGACAAGGGGATATTGGCACTCGGCGTCCTGTTCTTCACACGAAGAGCAGGTAGGCTTGGCTCGGTCGCACTAGTTTCAAGTTAGACTCTGAGCTTCGCGCGAAACAACATTGACTTACCTTGGCCTTGGTCCTTCTGCAGGCAATGCAGGAACCTCTCGAGACATGCTTTAATGGTGTACCCGGCGGTGCGGGGATCAACTCTTGCTCCTCGGCATCGCCAACCGCCTGGGTGGACTTCCGCGACCGCTTCTTCTTTGCAGGAGCGACGGTTTCCGACTTGGACCCTGGGTTGTCAGCTTCCGGTTCAGCCGGGGCCTGCTGGGGCGTGGGTGACGCGGTTGCTGACGACGAAGCAGCGGCATCACTGGGATGGACGATTCGGAGTCTCTCGGCACCGTACTTGACCAACATGGCAAGAGACTCCTTCTGAAGATCCGGAGACTGGTTGGCAAAGATGCTGAACTGCTCCGAGGAAAGGCTTTCTGGATCCACACCGCTGTCGCTGAGGAGTCTGATGGCAACTTCACGACGTCGAGCTGCTTCGGCTGGGGGGACGTTGAGGAGCGCATGTTCATGGACGCCGCTTTGCACAGCCGCGTCCGCCTTGGTCGGGACGGTGGCTGTCGTTTGGCCGTTGCTACTGGCAGCGTCTTTACCTCTAGCATCTGCCGCGGCCTCTGGCTTCTCCTTCTTCTTCTTCTTCCTTGGCCGGCTGGGGGTTGTTCCATCCGGATTCGCCTCGCTCTTTCTCTTTCTCGGCGTTTTCGCCTTCTTGGGCCTTTCGCCACCAGGAATCAGGGGAACCGGCGGTGCTGCAGGGGGCAGCGGCCGGAAATGCTCAATCATCTCACCGACGGTCTTGTGGAAGGGGGTATGTTCGTACTTGATGCTGATGGTCCGCGAGTTCTTGGAAAAGGTGATGGTGAGAACGCCGCGGCAGTCAAACGCCGGCCGGCCTGGAGCATCGTCAATAAGCGCTGACGTCGCAAACCGCAAAGGGGGTTTCTTACCTGAGATGGCGGGTTCCAGCTCCTTCTGGCTGTAGTCTCCGATGAGAGCCCTGGCGGCCGTCTTCCCGTTCTGCCTGTTCCACATGGCGACGGAGTCCTTGCAGATGTAGGTGAAGGCCCAGCCGTACTGGCCACGCGCGACCTCTCGAACCGCCCATGTACTCTCGTCCGCAGTGGATAAAAGTCCGACGATATGTTTCGCCACAGCTCGCTGCATTGCGGGATTGTCGTGGGTCTGGTTTATGATGGTGTCGTAGGCGCGCACGATCTTTACGGGCTGGCCTCCGACAGCCTGTGGCGGGGCGCCATGCGAGGCGGGATCGGCGTTTTCTTGCGCATCGCCTTCGCTTGTTTGAATGAGGAATTCAACAGTCGGAGGCACTTCGAGCGTGACGGAGACGTGTTCGCATCGTGTGGGTGTTTTCTTTGTGTCGAGGTCGCGGCGGAGCAGGGTCGGGAGGTCATCAGGATGCGCAATGGTCGGCTTGTCGCTGTGCGCGTCGCTATACGAAGGGGCTAGGCCCAGCAGAGCCTCGGCCATGGTTGAGCGACAATCTTGCGCCTGGGTGCGCTGAATGAAGGCAACAAGACACGAAAGCCGCGTTTTCGCGCTCGGCGACTGCTGTGTGGTGACGGGGTTTCGTTCAAGATTGCCAATGGACGATGCAGTTGTTGGCCGCGTCGAGGCACCGCGTCCATGGAAGGCAGGGTGCGGGGACGTGAGAGGCATGGGCCGGGGTGGTGTGTGCGTAGCATCCCAATAATAATAGCGGCCACCACCACCTACGGCAGTCCGCAGGGCTTACTCCCTCAAAACACAAGTGGATTCTAAAAAAGCCACTTTTTGCTTATAGGGCCACTCCCTTGTTGCAATATATTATTTACTTATAGTATAAATAACATTATTGAATTAGTAGGATTAATTAAGCAAGGGCTATTGCAAAATTGTACTGCCATGATAAATTCTATATACCATTATATAGAGGCAAAAGGTCTTACTTACTTTTATATATAACACTTTATAATAGTATAAAAGTACCCTAATAACTATAAACTTAATTACTTTTTAGCTAAATTAGTCTATAAGTAAGTAACTTATATATTTTATTCTCAAGATCTTTCTAATATTACTAAGCTAAATAAAATTAACCTTATAGTTATTAATAACTTTAAAACCTCTATTAACTAAGTATCCTTCTATATATAACCTCTTAAGTTATCTATAAGTATTAAAACTAAAGTACTATTTATATCTAAAGCTAAGAATTTTCTTAAAGCTGCTTAAGAGAGTTCTGTTTAATATAAATTGAGTATCTAATAGATAAAAAAGCTAATAAAGAATTCTCTATCTATTTTAATTAATATTTATTTATAGCTTACTTTATATAATAAGACTAAAATTAATAAGGTTTTTATTATTATATATATATATATATATATAGTATTACCTAAGAAGTTTAGTAGAATATTATCCTTTTTCTTAATAATACCCTATATATATTATTCTAATATAATATGAATAATCCTATTAAAGTTTACTATAGAGAAGTACTTTCTTAAGTGAGACTAGAACGTAATATATATTAATCCAAAAAACCTAACTAATATCTATAAATTCTAAAGTACTATATATAAAGTAAAAATACTTAATATATTCTTTAATAAAGTATCTATTTTTCTAGAGAAAGATATTTATAGCCTCTTAGTTATATTACTATTTTATATAGATATACTAACTCTAGCCCTAGAGGTTATAAAAAAGCAACAAAATATAAAAAAGATATTACCTTTAGACAAGCTTTAGTAACCTAATAATAATCTATCTATATTAATAAGGTTAAAGATAGAGACTAAGTAAAAGCTTATACCTAAGGTATTAAAGATAACTAAGTTATTATAAAAGTATATAACCTATTAGAAGTATAGATACTTATGGGTTATTAAGGGTAATAATTAGAAATCTAAGATACCTATACTTAAGGATAAGAAAGATATTATAGTTATAGAAAAAGAGAAGGAAAATATAAAGGAATAATCTATATACTACTATATTTCTCTACCTCTAGTATATCTATTTTAATCTATATAAGTCTATTAATATTAATCCTATATCCTTATAGTTATTACTTAATCTATTTTACTCCTTCTATCTACATTTCTAACTATAAAATTACTAGCTAAGTACTAGACTAATAGTATAGATCTAGATAATACTATAGATATTTATATACTTTAACCTATAGATATATACTACCTTTAAACTAGGTAACTTAAGTAAAGTTACTTATATCTTTAAGAAGCTACTTATAAAGTTAGAAGGTTTTATCTAATAAGTACTAATTTAATAATATTAATATTATATCTTAGCCTAAGATATCTAATATTATCTAAAGCTTAGTAGGATTATATAGATAAGAGTGGTCTTAAGTAGATTCTTAATTAGGATAATAATATAGCTACTAAGGTTACCTAGTAACTATATTTAGCTAGCTTTTCTATGAGCAAATATAATAGTTATTTTAGATATTTATAAAATCTATAAAGTTTTTATAGATTAAAGATATAAAGATAAATAATAATATATTTCTATTAGTAAAAGAGCTTAGGTTAAATAATTTAAATACTTATAATTAGCTAAAGTATTTCTATATAATAATTAATATAGTTATATAATTAAGAGATATATACTTATATACTATTATACTAAAGAAGCTTGATAAAGTTAACTCTACTAACTCTTAATCTTAATATTATAAATACTTTTACTAAAGATCTAGTAGTTATAAAACTAAATTAAGATATTTTATTCTAGTACTAAAGGGTTAGGCTTTATATAATCTTATAATAGAAAGTAATAGCCTCTAGTAGTAAGTACAGTCTTAATACTATAATCTAACTATATCTTATAAGGTATTATACCTTATTATAAAATAACATAGAGAGATTAGTAAAGTACAGCCTAAGTAGCATATACTTTAACTCTTATATAAAACTACATAATATAACAAGAGTATATTTTAATACTAGTATAGATTTTAAACCTCTATAGAAGGAGTTTATTATATATATTAATTAATTCAATATAATTTAGCCCTATAGTTATATAGCCTTTTTACTAATATTATATTTTATTGAGCTAGCTTATAACTTCCTTAGAAAAGACTATATAATATACTTTAAATAATATATTATAGCTAATAATATATCTTTGTTATTATATATAGGTATAAAGAAACTTATAGCTAAAACTATAAATCTAGGAGGTATTATTATTATTTATATAGAAGTATTTAGTTACCTTACTATAAGCTATAGTAAGTTACTCTTTTAATTATTACTATTATAATTAGTAATTTTTCTATATATCTTTAAGGCTAGTTAGTAAAATTTAGAAGCCTTTATTTTAAAGTATAAGAAGGATATATTTATTAGTAAGTTATTAGTTAAAGAAGAGCTTAAATATATAGGTAAGAAGTAGTATAGAGAATTCTATTTAGATTTTATAGTAAAAGTTATATTTTTATAAATAGTACTTAAAGGTTACTAGAGATACCTTAATTAATTTAGATTTAGAAAGAAAAGAGATAATTATAGAGTATTTCTAGCTAGCTTATAACTTTTTATAGATATTATTATAAAATAGCTTAGGATTAATATATAGGTATAGTATTTTATAGAATATATTATAAAGTTATATAGAATTATATAAAATAGTTTATTTAGATATTAAAAACCTAGAAAACTTAAAAGTAAGGTAGATCTATAAACCCCTATATACTTATATATAAGGGTACCTATACCTAAAAAAACCTACTTAAAATACCCTAATTATGCTTTTTTTATTAGGTCCTATAAACCCCTATATATATCCTTATATACCTATAACTCCTTACTTAAAGCTATACTAAATTAACTATTTTAATAGCTAAGTATAGCTAGCTATATAGGAATATATAAATATATATAAGACTATAATCTACTTATTAGAGTTAGACTTAATCTTATAGAACTAGATAGGCTAGTCTAGGTCTATATAATATTATTAGTATTTCTAACTATTTTATTATATATTTATATATAAATATATTATAGCTAATATTATTAAGCTTATTTATAATACTAATTAAGGTATTACTTAAAAGCTTAAGCTAATATAGGTAAGTATTATAGATTATTATAAGAAAGTCTGCCTCTATATAAGAAATCTTAAGCTTGTATAGGGTTATAAGAGATAGAGTACTACTATACTTAATAGTTTTCTCTTATATAGGTTAGTAATAGTCTATATAGTATCCTATAGCTATATATAAAAGTTATTAAAGCTATAGTTACTAGTATTACTATTATATATATAGTTATTATATATATTATCTTATATAAGCTAGATATAAGTTATAAAGGGTCTAAGATTTTTCTTCTGGTTAGTATAATAATCTATATAGTTCTTCTTAGTTTTATATATATAGATTAAGATTATATTAGTATTTTATATATAAGTGGGATTAAGGTTATAGAAGCATAAGATTCTATTCTTAATACTAGTTTAGAGATTAACTATATACTAGGGCTATTAAGGATATAAGCTTATATAAGGATATATAAAGTCTTATATAAGAATATACCTAGAGTAGTAGAGTAGCTAGTATAATATATATAGCTATAGCTAAATTAGTATAATTAACTATAGCTTTATAAAGGTTAGTATAAGTTTATATAAATAGCTATAGGAATATATATATATAAGCAAGAGCTTATATAGTTATATAGGCTTAATTAGCTAGGGGCTAAGGTTAATTACTTCTACTATTATCTATAAGAAGTAGTATACCTCTAATTATAGTTAAAAGTAAGAGTAATATTTTATTAGACTTTATATAGTTATATAATTAGTTATAGAGGCTTATATAAGACTTATTAAGAGTATAAAGAGGAAGTTAAGTATATATATATAATACTAGGTATATATAAATCTATATAAATTATTATAAAGATTAGCTAAAATCTAAAAGAAAAGAAAAGTATAGGTAAAGTTATATAAAAAAGTATAGTTATAGTAATATAACTAAAAAAAATAGTAAATTACTATATATTACTACTAATTATTATATATTAAGAAGAAAAGGTAAAAAGATATATTATTTTAATTATAATAACTTGGAGATTTAATATCTTATAATAAAAAAACGTAAATCTATAAGGGTTAGGTAGTATTATAGAGTTAAAGTTAGAGTAGCCTATAAAAAGTAGTATAGGTATAGAGAAAAAAAAAGAGGAATTAGAAAGCAATTACCAAGTAATAGAGGTAAATAAAGAGAGAGAGGGGCTACTTTCTTATTTAGCTAATCAAAGTATATTAATTTAGTTTTATATACAAAAGTATATATAGTTAATACAAATTCTATAAAGGTAGGTAGAAGAGGTATATATAGCTCCTTCTTTGTTTTAAGGGAGTAAGTGTTGAAGTACGTAAATAATTATAGTGAAAATCCCTGGTTAATTGCTGGTGTATGTGTAACTATGTTGCTATTTTCCATGGGATTCCCCGCACATTTATGGCTGTTGTGCCGCCTCAGGATCCGAATGCACGTGGTCATCGGATTCCGGATATTTTGGCTGGCAAAATCCATTCCATAGATGTCAACCGACATTTCGCCGCAGACCTTTCCCAATCCGGCCCAATGGGCCTGGAGGTCCGTGCCATTTGCTGGCATATTGCACCCACTTTGACACACCCTCTTGGATTGAAGCTATTTATAGGTTTAATCCGACCAATTGATAGATGGGGTAATTGCTGCCCTTTTATACCTTCCTTTTATATTTCTATAGGTTCTTATAACTACTAATTACTTACTATAAAGGTAGTAATTAACTAATTAATAATAACTAAAACTAGAGTATATATAGTCTAGTAGTATTACCCCCTACTAGATAGTTATAGTATAAGATAGTAACTTATACTAAAGCTCTAGAGTTTAATTTTAGGTAGGGGTAAAAAGACTCAATTATAGTTATATCTATAAAGCTTATTAGCTCCCTTATATAAGTGTAAGCTTAATAATATAAATATATAGTAACTTAGATCCTTTTACTTAGTAAAGCTATATTATACTTATAGTAGTTTTAGGCCCTATATACTTACTATTATATTTAATATAGCTTTTATAGGTCTATATATATAGTTATTCTTAAAGTATGGTTTTAACTATACTTTTATCTTTTATTATAACTTTCTAACTTAAAATAGTAGTCTTTTATAGTTAGATTTTATATTAACTTTTAGCCCTAATTAAGGTAATTATAATAATAAAATTACTAACTATATATATTACTTAGTTACTAAGAAAGTTATAGTTAAAGTTTTACTAGTTATATTAATAATTAGTTATAATATTAAGGTTTACTAGTTATATCTCTATAATAATCTACTTTTACTAATTAGTATAACTATATAATTTAACCCTCTTAGTTGGAGGCTATACTAGCTAACTATCTATTACAATAGTACCTATTCCTTTAATTATATTAGTAATTTATCTTTAGCTAATTCTTTCTTATGGTTTTGTATTAACTACAAAGTTTAATTACTAAGATTTAATTACTATAGAAATATAAGCTATTTTTACTTTAGTAGGGCCTTTGTTAAACTATTTAGTATTAGCTTTACTAATAGAGTATATATAACTTTAACATAACTATCTATAATCTCCTAATATAGCTAGTAGTAATATATATCTATATAATAAAGATATATTTATAATTAAACTAACTCCTTAGTTATAAGGCTCATTATCTATTAATTATTATATTATACTATAATCTTTAGTAATATATTTAAAGTATTATTACTAGTAGTAAGCTTAGTATTTAATTAGCTTATAAATATTAATTCTTTTATAGCCTATAATAAGGCTAGTAACTCTACTTTAGTTATTAAAGTAGTTACTATTTACTACTTATTTACTCTCTAGCTAATAAGTTTGCCATATAGCTTGATAGTAAAAGCCTATAAGCTCTTATAGTTAATCAAGTTATCTCTAAAGCTTGTATCTAATATAATAATAAGCTCTCTATTAGATCTAAATTTAAGGTAAAGGCTAGTTATATACCTAAGGTATTATAGCACTTGGTTTGCTTCTCTCTAATAGGCTACTAATAGGTTATAATTAAATCTTACTAGCTAACTTACTGCAAATGTGATATTAGGTCTTGTTATTACTACTATATACAGGATTAATCTAACTTTTTACTAGTATCTTATAACTTTGTAGTTTGCTACTATCTACTTCAAGAATAGAAGTTCTTTATTACCTATTAGGGTATTATCTAGTAATAACTAGGTTTTATTATTAATTAGCTTTGCTATCTTTTTAATATATACTAACTATAATAGCTATAGCTTTTATTACTATCTATTATAGAGAATTTCTATACTAAGGAACTATTGTATTTTATTACTACTCTCTAAGCAGTATCTTTCTTTTATACTAGTAATTACCTTATTAGCCTTTTATTATAATAACTTAGAGAATATAAAGATATAATTATTAATATAAAAGAAGAATATAATAGCTCTCTTTTACTAGTAGTATAGCTCTCTAGTAACTAGTATAAATCTAAGTTCTTAAAGTCCCTTTTCTAGGTGCTTCTACTATAGTAGTAGTAATTGTTATAACCTATAAAGGGCTTTTTATAGGTAGATAATCTTACTACTACTATAGCTTAGATATTCTAGGGGAAGTCTTATAAATACTATCTTATCTATATTAGTATATATAAATATATTTAGTATATTAAATTAAAGTAATTCTAGGTCTAACTTAGCTATAATTATAATAAGTAATTAGAATAAAAGTCTTATTAGTATTACTATATATATATTATAGATTATATCCTTTAGCTACTAATTACTATAAATAATAAGGTATACCTTAAACTTTATAAGAAATCTATATTTATTTAGCTTATAAGTATATACCTATTAGTAATTAAGTATCTAATTATTACTAGCTTCCTCTATACTAACTTTAACCTAGCTATTTATAGCTTTATAGCTCTATAAATAAGCTTTTTCAGCTTCTTAAAAATCCTCTATAAATAAGTAGTTTTTTAGGTTAGTATATACTTTTAGTAACCTAAGTAAATCTTTCTAGTATAGGCTTATAGCTAGCTTTATAGCTATATTTTGAGGTACTATTATCTTATCACTAGAGTTAGATAGATCCTCTCCTATTATATTATCCTTCCTAATATTAGGGGGCTAGCTTATACTTTTACTAGGTAGAAGGTCTTACTTTAAGATTTTCTAGGGACTACAGTAAGAACTATTAATAGTCTTAGCTATATAAGTAGCTTATTAGTTCTAGGTACTATAGTAAGAACTATTAATAGTCCTAGCTATAAATATAGCTTTCTAACATTCTTATAAATATATTTACTTTTAATATATAATATAGTTAATATATTAGATTTTATTATAATATATATAGTCTTCTTACTCTCTTATATTAAGTATATTCAATAGTAGTATAATAAATAAAGTATTTAGAGATTCTAGTAGTATTATTAATATAAAGTATAACTTTATATATTTATAGACTTCTTTTAGTACTTTACTAGTAATTTAGTTTAGAATTTCTACTGTATCTTCTTCTATAATATCCTTACTATTAGTAATATTTGTAAAGTTCTTTTTAGTTATTTTTTGGATCTATTTATTAATTATAGCCTTATCTATATTACTTAACTTATCTACCTATGTATCTTCTTTTCTAGAGAAGTATCTATCTTTATTAAATATTATATTATAAAACATAATAACTTTATTCTTTAGAGAGATATATATATAGTACTAGTTAGTTAATATATAACTAATTAAATAGCTAATATATACTTTTATTTTAAAATACTAGAGATAATTATAGCTAAGTTAAGTATCTAAAGTTATTATATATATATAGTAGCTAAATACTTATAAATAGCTAAGGTATAGTATAAATAATAGCTACTCTCTTACTATATACTAGATCTAATATAGAGATCTCTAGCTATAAGATTTAGCTAGTATTTAATTATATAAGTATACTACTACTTTTAAAATCTCTAGCTATAGTGATACTAGCAATTTTAACTTTAGCCTTATTATATAGGCATTCTCCTTAATCACTATAGCAATCCTCTCTATACTACTATTTTATACTTATATATTAGGTACTAAGGCCTTAAATAGGATTCCTATACTTTCTATAGC
The DNA here is from genome assembly GCA_016618095.1 of Colletotrichum echinochloae. Classification (NCBI taxonomy): domain Eukaryota; kingdom Fungi; phylum Ascomycota; class Sordariomycetes; order Glomerellales; family Glomerellaceae; genus Colletotrichum; species Colletotrichum echinochloae. The sequence continues at coordinate 2,302,988 of JADEZT010000008.1, forward strand.
TTCTTTTACCTATAGATAGGTAGTTATAATCTTATTATTATACTTAATTACTTATACTTCTATTAATTTATATACTTTAATTAACTATATAAAGTCTACTAAAGCTATCTTAATAGCCTTAGAAGTATACTATTATAGGTAACAATCTTATATAAAGCTAGATTTTTAATTACTAAGTAATAAGGCTAACTTATATCTACTATAGCCTTATTTAAATAGGTAAAAATCCAGTATAATACAATTACCTACCTCTATATAATTAATTAACTCTTATAGTTAATATAATATTTACTACTATATTTTACTTATTATATATACTTTATATAATATAATAGATATCTCTAGTATATCTTCTTTTATCTATATACTACAGGCTTAAGTAGTTATTTTATAGAGTATATAGCTACCTAGGTAGCTAAGATAGTTATACTAGTAATTAGCTTTAACCAGCCTACTCCTTTAGTAGCAGTCTATCAGTACTAAGGCTACTATAACCACATCTACGTTTGCTGCTACTAGGTATACTACTAATATAGTATAAAGACTATTATAGTTCTTACTAGCCTTAATAACCTATTAACTAGTAATTTTATCTATATTAAATACCATAAAGTAATTCTTTACTATATATATATAATTATTAGTTAGATTATTATCTTACTATTAATTATTCCTTATTTTAAGTATTATATATAATACTAGGTTATATAATAGTAATAGATAATAGGTAACTCTTTTAAGTATGAATTGCGCTTAGTAATTACCCTATTTTATATAGATAAGTATATTACCCTATCCCTTAATTAGGATAGTAGTATTATCTATTTAGATAAAGTTATCTAACTTTACTAGGGTTATCTCTAAAAAGTAATAATAAAAGTAGAAGATATAAAGAGTTATCTCTAAATCTAAAATAATAAAGTCTTTAAGTAGATAATTAGATATTATAAAGGTAGCTAACTATATAGATAAGGCTCCTTTACTCTTTAACTATACTTTACCTTTACTACCTTCTAACTATTATTTAACTAGAGGTACTACTACTATTACTATAACAAATTTATCTAAGTAGGTATATATAGAGGTTAGTAATATATCTTTCTCTTTTAGCTTATCTTTTATATATTACTATATTAAAGCTTGCTTTATATAATTCATAATTACTTTATATAGTTATTTTAGAAACTTTAGATATATTTTACCTATAAAGTAATACCTTACTAATAAGTACTTAGAGATATTATATAGTAAGTACTTTTTATTACTATAGTTATTACTCTTGTTATTATAATTATTATAGTAGTTATTATACTATTTTTCCTTTATTAGCGCCTTTTATATTCAATCCTCTATAACATTATTAGCAACTATTACTATAGTAACTAGGCTAAAGGTGCTGCAAGTAGCTTTTACCTAGAGACGCTCTAGCTCTGTAGTAATACAGGCCTATATTACTAATATCACTTTATAATACAGGAGCTAGTTATTAATAGCCTTTATATAATTAGTACTTTTATATACCTCTACCTATACTACTAGTAGTATATACCTTAATACCTTTATTAGTAGTAGAAACTATTCACTAGTCTTTGTAGCTAAATACTACTAGACTTATGTACTATAAGAGAGCACTTTCTCCTAGTTAGATATCTATCTCTCTACCTCTTTTATATCTATTACCTTATGATCTATAGCTCTTTTTATAACTTTCTTTTACTTTACTATAGCGATTTTCTTTTCCTTATATAGGGGTAGACTAATATATACCTTAATATTATATATCTATATATATATTAACTTACTTATAAAGCAGTACTCTATAACTACTATTAGATCTACTATTATATAGATCTAAGTAACTAAGTTACTAACTACTTTATAGTCTTACTTATATTACTATTATTTTTATATATATATCTTATTATTATATTTAAGTTACTTCTATCCTTTAGTTAATAGCTAAGATAGCTTTAAGGCTTACATATCTTTTAGATCTAGCAGTTATTAGCTATCTACTATATTATCTATTACCTACCTAGTTATTATAGATAGCATTATTAGGTAGTCTGTAATATCTAGAGCTATTAGAGGCTTTACTAGATATTTTATAGTAGTATGCTATATAATATTAGTATTTAGGTTAATTAACTCCTATAGATTTAGGGCTACTGCCTATTACTATAGCTAGATATACTAATTACTCTAATTAGCTAGGCTACTTAGAGTTACTAACGTTATAGCTATCTTATTTTTAATTATAATAATAGCTATAATATATATTATATATACTATATTTAGTACCTTAAGTAATATTAATTAGTACTTATAAATTTAGACTATTAATTATTAAAGTACATAGATAATTATAATAAAAATCCTTAGTTAATTACTAGTATATATATAACTATGTTACTATTGTTGAAGTACGTGGATAATTACAGTGAAAATCCCTGGTTAAATTGCTGGTGTATGTATGTGTAACTATGTTGCTATTTTCCATGGGATTCCCCGCATATTTATGGCTGTTGTGTTGCCTCAGGATCCAAACGCACGTGGTCATCGGATTCCGGATATTTTGGCTGGCAAAATCCGTTCCATAGATGTCAACCGACATTTCGCCGCAGACCTTTCCCAATCCGGCCCAATGGGCCTGGAGGTCCGTGCCATTCGCCGGCATATTGCACCCACTTTGACAGATTTTGCCAGCCAAAATATCCGGAATCTGATGACCACGTGCATTTAGATCCTGAGGCAACACAACAGCCATAAATGTGCGGGGAATCCCATGGAAAATAGCGACATAGTTACACATACACCAGCAATTAACCAGGGATTTTCACCGTAATTATCCACGTACTTCAACAGCCGTAACCACCTCCACTTTGGCTTTGAATTGTAGGACACGGACCTGCCACAGGTGAGCTCATGGTCTCCGTCGGTTCCCCCGTCTCGGTTCTGCAATGGCCTGGGGCGGCAGTTGCCAAGGACGCGGAATCAGTCATATTTGCAACCTTCCCGCTTGTTTTTCACTTGCGGGCTGGAGTCTCATCTCTTGTCTTGTCTTCTCAATTTGGAAACCGAAGAAGCCGAGGTCGCCAAGTATGGATATCGTCGTGGGGAAGAAGCCAAGGCAGTGAGTACCTAGCTCCAAGTTTAATATTGCTGGTAAGAAAGTTATCGGACGGGAAGGAGCGCGCTACGTCAAATTCATCTCCTACCAACCTATGTAGTTACAGGCTATTATCAGGAACCTTCGAAAAGGAAAGAGCATCCTTGAACACGACTGCTCCTTGGTTTGTACCTAGGTTAGGCAGGTACGTAGGCTACTACAATGGTGCGATCTAAGGTATTAGCCACCCTAGTAGGTGGAACAGGCTGGAGACCAAGTGCTAACAATAATAAAAATGGACAATCAGCACCGTCCGCCCATCGACTGGACTTTTATATCCATCCAGCATTGCTAGTTGTGGACAGGGAAGAATCGAAACCGAGTTCGAAGCAAGCCATCAATTCAGACCGGAGCATTGCGCCCCCCGCTCCCCTCCTTCTTTTTGTATACACCGTTTTCCGTCTGATTGTCAAGCAAGCTTCAGGTTGGGTTGGGATCGGTGACAAGGTTACATTCATGTGGCATATTATATCATTTGCTACTACAAAGAAAATAAAACTAACACCAATGGAGCCTTCCCCATTATCATTACTGTGTGAGCTTAAACTCGCAAGGGTATCAATGGTGAACAGGTGACGGGAGGGGCACGCCCATCAGTAGTAAATCTTCTCGTTCCAGATAGGAGGTCTAGCAGCCTCCGAATCCCACACCAACTTGTTCTTCTCGTCCAGCTGGCAACCTTCATCCGTGATGGGGATTATCTTGCCTGTTTGAGCTATCTCCGACTTGGATACTCCTGCAGCATCCTCGGGAATCCAAAGAAGAGGGGGCGGGCTAGAGACCGAAGGAGGGTAGTAGGCGTTGTCTTGAATGGCGCCGGGGTACAGTTCGTCGATGGTGGCGGCGTCATGGGGCACCAATCGGCGAAGCGAGAGGTAGTCGGCGAAAATCCAAGGCTTGAGGAACCGGGTTAATATGTTGCCTCCCTTCTCCACACGGTTGTCTTCGCCACCGGGAGCAAAGTTCTTGATGTTGGGCATCTTCTTGAACATGTTGCGCGAATCGCCGTTTTGCTCCTCTGACACTCCTCTGCCAGCATCCTTGCCGTCGATTGCCTCAATGTCGGTGTTCAAAGACTCCTCCTCGACCTGCAAGGTTCTGGGGAGTGTGTACATGAGAGGGTCGAGGACACTGTTCAAGGTGAGGTGGAACAGGATTGAGAAGATGAAGAAGATAATCATGAGAATGAGAGGGCCGATCGCAACCGACACAGCGAAAAGGCCAATCATACAGATCTCGGCTAGGTAAACACCGGCAAACAGTTGCTTCAGGGCGCGAGGGTACAAAAGACCCCTAGTGTCGATCTTGGTGTCGGTGACGAAGAGGATGTTGTATCGGTAAGACAGATAGAACAAGCCCATGCCTATAGTCGAGAAGAACAGCATCAAAGGCGCGATGATGGCATAGGTGATGCCTGGAGCGTTGTTAGTCGGATCAGGATTCTGGACACTAGCCTCGACGACTTACTGATGATGGCGATGGTCGTATAGACGGGGAGAACACTCCCCCAAGAAATGGCCGCAAGCGTAGACCACTTCAGGTAAAGAGCTCTGGGCGTGTTGGTAAGGAACTTCAGCACCGCCACGAAAATGGCGAACCCAACCACTTGAGTTAGGACACCAGTCGCAAGAGTGACACCTTGCACAATGAAGTAGCTGACGTAAAAGCTGGAAGACTTGGGCAACGCAGAGGACAAGACGCCGAAGATAGAGCCCGGGTTTTCAGCGACTGCACGAATGGTAGCGACGGCCGAACTAGAGACAGTCGTGATCAAGAAGACCTGGATCAGCTGGAACCAGAAGTAGGCGTTCTGGGTGAAGAGTTCGACGCGAGAGTCAGAGGGCTCGCCCGAGAGCTTGGCGCATAGGCGCATGATGACGGGCACCAACGACATGAGAATTGCCAGAGCAACACTGGGGAGCAGGCCAGAGACGACACCCATGATAACATCGGGGATCTTCTGAAGCCATGTGAGGAAGGAGATTGTCTCCAGGTATGACACCTGCGAGATGATACCGACGAGGGTAACTGGGACGGCCCAGAAGATGATGAGGGCGGCAATGAAGGCGATGACTGCATACCGGCGAATGACCCGTTGCCACCACGACACCTTCAACGACTTCCAGATGACTTCAGTAGGCTGGATACCGATGTGCTTGGGCGTCATCTGCAAAGCCTGGTGGTGGGTGGTGACCTGGAAGGCAGCCTGGGCATCAGACTGGGTGAAGAACTCGGCGAAGACAGCAGGTATCTTCTTGGCCTTTCCAGAACGGTACTCGGCTTGGGCAGCTTCAACCGCGGGAATCAAACGCTGAAGCTCGGAGCGACACCAGTCGATGGTATCAACCTTTCTTCCGACGAGACCCAATGGACCGAGGCGGTGGGTCGGGCGCTTCTTCCGGGGGATCCAGCGAGTCGAGGCATCACCAGACTCGCTGTCTGGAGCGGTCGGGGCCTTCTCGGCCGAGGCCCCCTTCTTAACGGCCTTGAGCCGGGCGGCGTTGGCCAACTTGATAAGCTTGACCTGGGCCTTCTCGAGCTTCATAGCAACATTGTCGCGCTCCTCCACGAGGTCATCCAGCTTCTCAGTGTCACCAGTGATCCAAACCCTCTTGATGGAATCGCTGAAGAGCTTCTTGAACTTGGCCTCATCCAGGTAGGCATCGGGAACCGAGGTGAAGAGGACAGTGCGCGACGAGATGCGTTTGGAATAGGTGGGCGAAAGCAAAAAGGCCTGGCGCAGGTTGATGTAGAAAATGCACTCGCGCATGATCAAGTACATGACAAAGCCGTAGAAGACCCAGCCAAGGAGTGCATGGGCGTATAAGCGGTTAAGGCCGGACGAGACGGTAACGTCAACGTTGCTGTAACTCAGGATGTCGAGCTGTTTGGCGGTGCCTCCACCGGTGGCATTGACAGGGAACAACACGGGCCATGTCATGACAAGACCGACCAAGCAGACGGTGGTGCAGATGCGAAGGAAGCGAAGGAAAAGATAGGAATCCAGGGACTGGTGCTTGAGAGCATACACGTCGGGTATCTTCCAGAAGTGTCCGAACCAGTTGAAGAGGCCATTGGGCAGACCCGGGGTCCGTTCACTACGCGGGAGTAAGCGTCCGAGTATTACATTGCACAGGTGGGGAAGGGACCGACTTTTCACGCAAACTGCCGAGATAGGTTCGCGGCGCGTAGAACCGACGTTGCTTCCGGCGGAGAATGAGGAAGATGACGAGGTAGACAACAGCGATTGGGGCGCAAACGGCCAGAGTGCTGACCAGACCAGAGATGGAGCTGCCCGAATCGTCGCCGCGAGCCTCGCCTCTATTGGTCTGGCCGTCCTGGAGACCCTCGAGGTCAGACATGGCGGCGTAAATGTGGGATTGGGAGGCCTTCTGGTCGTGAAGGATATTGTAGACGAGATGGCTGCAAGAAAATGGGATGGAAAGCTACGGGAGGATCGCGAAGAGGGTAGGTAGATTATGTATGGTGGGTGTCCCTGGGGCCTAGGCGGGTGGGTATCAAACAAGGAAGTGCGAGTCGAGGGTCGTGTCGGGAGCGAGAGGAAAAGAGAGTTTCTGGGACAGGGGGCAGGGGGGTGAAGAGAGGGATCTGCACGGGTTGATATGTACGGAGTCGAGGAAGCGGGAGGTGGGAAATGAGACGACGGGTTCAGGCTAGCAAGCAGGTAGATAGTGTAGGTAGGTGGTGTAGTGTACCAGGTAGGTAGGCCAGACGAGACGAGACCAGTGACACAAGCGGCCAGGTGGATGGGGTGGTTGTCAGAGCCGAGCCGATGAGGTCAAGATGGTGCGGTTCTTCTTGTGTTGTGTTGTGCGGTACGGGTGTGCTTGATGCAGTGCAAAGGCTTGGCTCGGCCGTGCAAAAGAAGGAAGGAGTGACGTGACGATTGGGACACTGGGCGCGTCTCCCAATGTCTCGGTTCCCCGTCGTGCTGAAAGGTAGTGACGCCACAAGGCGGCGCTAGGGACTGCGTTGGTCTCCTGTTTCCGAGCCTTGGGTGTTAGCGCCCGGGCCAGTGCTTTGCTTGTCCTGCTTGCTACCCCCGTTGGTGCTACTGCTCCTGAGATCGAGATGGGAGAGAATGCCAATGTAATAAAGATGGGAGAGTAGGTACGGTACATAGATACGGTGATGGGGGAAAGATACTCGTCAACGCAACGGAAAGCTCCGTGATACTGACAGCTGTCGGTACCAGCTACATGCAGAGACGAGACGAGAGCGAAGGGGAGGAGAGGGGAGGGGATCTCTATCCACGAGACAAGGACCCTTGGATCGAGGAGGGGCTTTTTTCGTCCCTTATTCAGCTATTCTTATTTTTCAAGGGTTCGCCATTTCTAGATGGAACAAGAAGAGGCCACCGCCAGCATCTAGGGCTCTGGCTCACACTCTTCCCTCCTACCTACCTTAGGGTAGGTAGGTAGGGAACGAGACGGTCGCTGGATAGGTAGGATTGGGACAGGACTGCACTGCCAGCCAACGTGCACAACCGGCCTATGACGCATCCATGCGTGCCAAATCAAGGTGTGCAGGTGTTCCCTCCCCTTCAGCCAGACAGGGATTACCTGGTTTGCCCTACTCGTCAGAACCCCGTCCCATCCAGAGGAAAGAACTGATCCCTGGCAACTTCCTGGCGTCGATGCGCCTGGGAACGGCATCACTGGCAGCATCGACGGGCTGTCGCTGACCAGTCCAAGACTCCAAGGGGGGAGTGGGGCTGCTGAGAGCTGCATGCCACATTAATGATTGGCCGCTGTTTCTGCAACTGGAAACCTCCTTCTCATTCTAACCCTGCCGGGTTGTGTGGGCAGTGCCGGCTGTGTGTTCCCTACCTCTCTTCTGCCTTCTGCGCTTGTTAAATTATTGTTCATCGTTTTTGGGCACCCGGGTAGTTTAAGATTCTGCGCAAGGTCCAGGCCCTTCTCTGTCTGTCGCTGGTCTCAACTCCCGGCTCCCTCCCGTCTGGACCTGCGCCGAGATTGCTTGTCTGTGTGCGCACCAGACACCCGTTGTCGCTCGGGCTCAGTCAATCAGTCAGTCACCTTCACACCGACTTCACTCAATCTCTCACAAATCGAGATCACCCCCGGCCGCCTCTGCCAGGATTCAACGTCGTTTCTTACCGGGAACACCGTGCGTAGCCCCACTAGCCCTGCCACCCGCCCGCTGGCAGAGTTGCAGTCGAACCGGCAGACACAAACCGCTGGGTCGATATTCCAGGTTTTTACCACAAAGTCTTTTCTCACAACAACGGGGGCCGTCTCGGCATCCTCTCCCTCTCTCCCCGACCACCACCGGCCATCATGCACCGGAAACTTGTTGCCTTCCTTCCAGGCTTTTTCTTCCGGCCGCGCGGGGAACGGCACCATGAGCAACGGCAGCCACCCGGAACCAAAGCAACCTGGTGACATCAACGTGCTTGGCTTACCACTCGGCCGACAAATGCAATGAGAAACCAAAACCAAAACTCGCCCGCACACTGACGCAATCTCTACGCGGGTGGTTGGTTGCACACGAGCCAGAGCCAGCACCAGCACCCACTTCCACGCGACTCCCGCACATGTTTTTTTTTTATTCGAAAACGTCGATATCATGACAACCTCTGATTCACTTTTTGTCGGGGACGACCCCAAAGGGATGGCCCAGACACCGGCCGACTGGGCAGCCATCATGGCGCGTCATCGGGAATGTCTTCCCGGCGTGTGTCGCGTGCCTTCAACACATCCAACCCGAAAGGCGACTAACGCATGAGCGCGCTGGTCTTCGTCTGGAATCGGGACCAAGGGATAGATGATGCATCTGTTTGCCACAACGAAGTAGGTAGCCTGCCAATTTCCCGCTTGGGACTCTGGAACGATCCGCAGCTCATCCGCCGCGCTCACAACTTTAGCGTCCATGGTTGACGAGTCAAACCACGTTCGGCCTCGGCGCCACCCTGCCAGAAACAAAACAAAAAAAAATCTCAAATCATCCTCCTCCACATGCCATAGTACCTATTGTGGCGCCTAGTCTCAATGTTGGACCCTAGCTCGGCTGATGAGGGAAATTGGACAGACGTATGGAATCGGAACCAGCAAAACTCACCGGACAAAGCCGTCTGTCTTCCTGGGCCGTCAGACAATGCTCAAGTCGGTGCCACTGTTTGGGCGACGCTTGACCACAGTGGCCGCTCATGGCTCTCCGAATCTGGCCATGGCCGGTTTACACTCTTTAGACCCCCTTGCCGTTTGTTTCGCAGCATCTGGCGCGCGCCAACATGCTCTTAAAGCGCAAACTGGCATGGGACCATAACAGGGCTGCACCACTGATTGAAGTGTTCGGTCACTAGCTCTGCCTGCCCGACCAGTGCAACTTGTCCCAATAACATGTGCGTCTGCGCAGCTCTAGTGTGTACTGGGCCTGTACAGCTGGCTACTTGTGCTGCATCTGTTGCAGATCCGCGATCCCCTCAAGTGTCACTTGTCCATCTAAGAGGCTGCATTTAGAACAGCCTAGACCCATGCCACTTTCAACCTCCCTTTATCAATCATTCCGCACAACTTCGCCTCGACCCCGGTCATTTGCGTCGTAAATCGAAAGGGTGATGAAGATGGGTGTTTGTTCAACAAACAAACAAAAAATTTGAACGCGCCGTTCGAGACTGCCTCATAAACCGTCAGCGGCGATGCTCAAATTCTGCATCGACCAGCCAACAGTCAATAAGCGCGGCTACTGCTTACTGCCACATGGGAGGACATTTCTCCGGATACCATCTTCTATGAGAGTAGGCCGACGCGATATCGTGCCTTGAGGCTCTCTTAGTCGTTCGTGGATGCATTCTGACCGAACTGGTTCCTCACCTCACCCTGCTCATGCAGCGACAGGCACGCAATCTGTCTAGGGAGTTAGCGGACAATTGCCAAGGGTTGCAAACGTGACCTGTCCAATCCCATCAATATAACACTTTGGGTCTCTGCTCCACGGGTCAATTCCTGTAGGGGATGGACGCGCGTGGCGGTCTGTCCAGTTGGCTGTCAAAAGTAGTGTTCTGCTTGAAAAGTTCCGACTGCTGGCTTCTGCGTGGATCATTGGAGCTCTCGCTGAAGGGAGAAAGAAAGCCGAGCTGGTTGCGCAACGGCTCTTGATGGTCTCGGCTGTGACGGGGCTTGGGTATTGTTATATCTTATTGTTCGGGTTCTTTCGACGCCCCAACGGTCGTACACGGGATTCAACGGTCCAGGGCGGTCGCTTCTATTGTTGCTGCAAATGAATGAAAGCTTCCTGACCACTGTCGTTAAGTGGTCTTTGTCCGCCTTTGGGTTACAGCATTCATTCTCGGAAACATGGCGCCAGCTTCCCTGTCAAAACATCACGGCAGTGGGCATACACGACCAATGACCCTCTTGCCATGCGTATGAACAACGAGGGTATTAAATCAAGGACTCCCCCAAACTGGCTTTTCCTTTTCGGCAACCAGGCGGTTTCCCCCATTAGCATCGTATACCAAGTCTCCCCTCTCGGCTCTGATCTTCCTCTGGAGCACTGCTGCGCTCGCAAAAAACCGTCACCATGGCTTCGCAAACCTCGGCGAGCCTGGAGCCCACCGCTGGCCGCATCGACAAGACTCCGTATGCCGGGGCCTACCAGTCTCGCTTCACCGAAGAGGTTCTCCATCCTGACAGCAGCGGCGACGGGGGAGACGTGCATCTCCTGCGTCACGTCAACTGCGGCTACCTCTCGACACACGGCCACGCTCCAACACTGCTCGCTCTCAAACAACACGCGCAGGCACTGACCGTTCTCATTTCCAAGCTGGCACCCGCGACCCAGTATGGAGAGATTGACGACGGAAATAACGCCCGCGGCCGGGTCAGGAAGTCGTTCAAAGACAACGAGGCCTTTGACTGGCTCAACGACCTGAGCCACACGTACCGGAACGACGACGAGTGGCACCACAAGCCGCTCAGCGACCTCATGAACCAGATCCAGCACCAGTCGGATATTCAGGGCGTCGTCCGCCACTGCCCTCTGCAATGTTTTGCGAACGACAAGGAGAAGAGGACAAAGACGCGCCCTTACGCCTCCCACAGTGCCCTAGCGCTCCACGCAAACGAGTGCCTGGAGATGCTGGATCACGAGTACAGCGCCACGGGAGGGCTCATGTCACTCCTCCCCACGGACGCGGATACCGACGCCGAGGAGATGGGCGCCGTGCGCAACAGCCTGCTGGGCCAGTGGCTGCTGTTCAGCCAGCACCTCGTGGCCCGGATGCACGACCTGGAGCTGAGCTACGCCAACGCGCTCGACGTGACGGCGGGCGAGGCGGTCGTGCCGATGCAGATGGTGTCCAAGACGGGCCCGGACGCGGGGTCGGGGCGCGAGCTCGCTTTCCCGCAGGATAGGTGGGTGCTCGCCAACGCCGGCGACGACGTGTTTGACCACCTGAGCCGGGCGTTGGACCGGGAGGAGGCGCAGATGGAGCAGAAGAGGGCCATCTGGGCGGCCCACGGGACGTACGGCGAGCGCATGTGGGAGGAGCAGCGGGGCGGGGATCTCTACGCGCGCGGGCTCGTGTTTTACGACGTCAAGACGCGCTTCTACCGGCTGCAGGGCAAAGGCCGGAGCAGCATCTTCATCCTGCCGGCGCACGGGGTGCACCCGGCGGTGCGGCAGACGCGCAAGCTCGAGGTGACGCCGACGGTGGTGTCGGTGGTGGCGCCGGCGTGGCCGGTGCCGGTGTCGGTATGGGAGGACAAATATAAGGACCGGCTGGACGGGGCGACGCGGATGGGGATCGAGAACCACCGTCTGCGGACGGCCACGCAGACGATGAAGGAGCAGAACGAGATGCTGGCGACGTCGCTGCGCAAGGAGCAGATGACCAACGCGCAGTTTGAGCGGTACTACGGGACCTCGGAGTCGACGGACGGCCCGCGGCGGCTTGAGAAGGCGGTCGCCGAGCTCGAGACGAGGCTGAAGGAGCAGACAGAGGCGCTGGGTGCGCTGGAGGCCGGCGTGGCCAACGGCCTGAAGAAGGTGCCGGCCATTTATCACGAGTTGTTCCCTGCGCCCGTGCGACCGCCGGCGGTGGAGAAGGCGGCGGGCAGGTTCAGGCAGGCATCCGCGGGAGGACCGTCTGCGGATGTCATGAGCTGAGAGGGGCGAACGGAGTCGAGGTGATGCGACGGCGCGAGCACTACACTAGATGGGTACTTGAGGTGGTGACATTGGCGACGTGTGGTTCCCGGCCGACCGGAGTACGATGAGGTCGGTTCTGGTGGAACGAGAGAGAGTACGGAGTACCTAGTGGTAGTTGTTGGCCGGCGATGGTGGGGGGTTGCAGACGGCGGCGCTGATTGGGTACAAGTTTGGCGATGGGGGTACTATGTACGCGCTTGAGAGACCGCTTGGAGGAAGTGAAACGATTGGGAATACATTGTTCTTGACATTGGTGTCTCCTCATACGCGGGATAACTACGATGTACGGATACACCCAATTACTTACCTATACCAGTACACCCGCTTGCTGTGGTTGACGTTTGCCCAACGATGGGGATGGCACTGAACAAAGAAACCACATCAGGGATATACACTCCGAGCTAGCGCTTTGTTAGGAGTAGTGCATTTAGGCCTCGGCTACCTCCCCCCTGTAGTGGGGCGTTGCCGCAGCGACCATGCTTGTCATATGCGCCGGCGCTCCCCCCAAGGACAACAAACCCTGTCACTCTGACTGGTAGGTAGCTATCCCATCTCGGCCAGGTATCGAGTGCTCGGCCAAGTTCTCCGACTCACCTGCGCGGCATGATACCCATTTGACAACCATCCCCATTGGTTCTTCGTGTTATCTCGCGTTGGTGCTAACCCAGTGGCGCAGGAAAGGTTTTGTTCTAGCCTTCCTCGCCTAGCCTCCCCCTCCCTGAGTGCGCAGCCTGCCTCAAGGGGGGGAGAGCGGCACGACATACCACTATTTGCGCCTAGTTTTTTCTTTTCTTTTCTTTTCTTTTTTTTATTCATCTTCTTTTCCCCTTCCCCCCTCCCCGGGCAGGAAGGAGCCTCACCTCCCCGCATATGGAGACACTTCGATTTGTTGACATGCCCAAACCTGCGCGAACACCTGCAGATACAACCTTGCAAGCCCCCCTCCCAACCCCCAACCCCTCCATTTGCCCATCGATCAATCTATCATCTTGCCCGGGGTCCCTTTGTCTATCACAACCCAGCTCTCTGCTCTGGTCTACTCTTTCCCGCGTGCCCTGTGCTTTTTACCTTCTCTTCCAGCTAATCATTCGTCGCCAAACCAATCGTCGAGGCCCGTTCTCGTAGCCAGTTAGTCCCAAGGAAGCGAGAACAAGAGACGGAAGGGGGAAGAAGAAAGAAAGGGATAAGAAGACAGACGGGAAAGAGAACGTCCACTCTTCTAACACGGCATTCTCGATCCTCAACCCTACCCGACTGACTCAACATCGCATCGCGGCGACGAGCGCATCGCGATACTGGCAAAACGCAAGGGAGGGCCAGGACAATGAATTGACCACCGCTTCAGCGATCGGCGCATACCAACCACCGCATACACACATACACGCACATACACACGCACACGCACACGAGGAATCCAGGGTAGACGGACCACGCCTGCAAACGGCGACAGCATCTACGCACCATCATGGCCGCGACGGCCGGCTGGTGGGCCTCCGGCACACAGACCCCGGCAGCTATCCGCAACACCAAGACCACCGCCCTCGCCGCTGCCACCGCCTACGCGCTGCTTTTTGCCCCCTTCGCCTCCTCCCAGCAGACATTCCCCTACGTCCCGACCACCGTCTTGCTCTCCTCCTCTGTGCCGGGCTCGCCAGCCAGCGGTAGCGACGGCAATGGCGGTCTCGCCTACATCTTTCATCCGCGCCCCAGCGGCGTCGAGCTGCTGGCCGTGAACATCTCCGCGACCGTCTCCGGCGTCGCGAGCCTTCAGACTATCTCGACTACCCTGCCCTTCCTCGACGCCGCATCGGACACGACGGCGTTCCTCCCCATCATGGCCGACAACGGATCCGTTGTGGTCCAGGCGGGAGACTGCACCTCCGCCCAGGGCTACGACGTCTGGACTTACACGCCACCGGCGTCCGGAGCTGACGCCGGTCCCGGGTCGTGGAGCAAAACCGAAGTAGCATTACCAAGCACAGCCGACGCGGACGCCGGGCCATACGCCCTCGGCGCCGCCATCAGCTTCTCGGCGACCCTTGCGCCGACAATTTCCGAGCCCGTGCTGTACTCTTACGGCGGCATGTGTCTCGCCCCGACGACGAACGAGTCCTCGTGGCAGTCCAGCGGGTCCTACACCAAGTCAATGCTCAGGGTGTCCCCCTCGGTCTCAGGGGCGCCCGCCTACACGGCCGACTTCGTCTCCGGCAAGGGCCCCGCGTTCCCCGAGGCGGGCTTCTCCTTCACTCCCCTCAGCCCCTCCGTTTCGAACCGGTCCGGCCTTGTCACGCAACAGGCCCGCTACGTCCTGCTGGGCGGTCACACGCAGCAGGCCTTCATCAACATGAGCTCTGCCGCCGTCTGGAGCCTGCCCGAGGAGTCGTGGAACTTTGCGACCGTCGGGTCCTCGCGCGTCGGCAGTACCGAGCTCGCCGTCAAGGACGTGGAGAAGCGCGGGGGCGCTGTCGACGTCGAGAGCCGGTCGGGGCACACGGCGGTCCTGAGCGAGGACGGCACTGAGCTCATCATCCTTGGCGGCTGGGTCGGCAGCGTGACGCAGCCCGCGTCGCCGCAGCTTGCCCTCTTGAAGATGGGTGGCACGTACGGCGACTGGACGTGGTCGGTCCCTTCGCAGCAGCCAGACGGCGGCATCTACGGCCACGGCGCCGCGATATTACCCGGGAACGTCATGATGGTTTATGGAGGTTACGAAATCACGGCTTCTGGGTCCAAAGCGAAGAGGCAGTCGAGTGGAACGGGTCTGCGGTTCTTCAACATGACCGCCATGTCGTGGACCTCGAGCTACTCCAACCCCAATCATGACGGCTCTTCGGACGGATCCGATGAAAGCTCTGGCGGGGATAACATGATCAAGAGGGTCGGGCTCGGCCTCGGCTTAGGCCTAGGTCTCGCTGCCGTCATTGGCGCCCTCGTTGTTTACTTCTGTTACAAAAATCATCTGCGAAAGAGGAAGGAGGCCAGGGACGAGACGGTGCGGTCGCTGGCCCAAGATGCGTCGCGCTACCTGCACCCGGACGACGACATGATGGAGCGCGACGACGGCTCCATGTTCCCCTGGACCGGCCACGCTTGGTACACGGGAGGCTCCGACCCTTACGATTCGATTGACCGGTCTCTTGGATACGAATCGATGAGGTCGGGACGAGATTCGGGGGGCCAGGCTACATACCAACCGCCCGGCCTCCTCATCCCACGTAAACCGATCCCCCGCGCGGCTAGGGGCGCGTATCAACCAGCCGCCAATCTCAGCACACCGGGTCGTATCCACCCAATCTACGAAGCCGACGAAGACGATCCCGAGTACGGTAATAACGCGAGGGCCTCGCGATTCAGGGATCCGGAGCCTAGAACCCCGACCACGCCGGGGTACGCCGACCCGTTCGTGACCCCGACGGGCTCCGTCCCCGTTTTAAACCCAGGCAACCGCAACTCCACAACTCCCAGCCCGGAGGCTCTCCAGAGACGAAACCCGGAGGTGCAGGACTGGCATTCCGATGTTGACGCCGCCGAAGCCCTTCTCGCTCGCATGCCGTCGAGGCGCAACAGCCGCGTCTCTCCCACGCGCCGCGAGTCTATGCGCTCGGCACGCTCCATGGCCGACGACGAGCGCACAGCAAGCAACGTCTCCGAGTCTGCGCGGAGCGCCATCAGCGTGCCGACGCGCCAGGCGTCCGCGCGGCGCCCGAGCCCGGGAGCGAACAACTTGACCCTCATCACCGACGCCCGCCTGGGCACCTCGTCGTCGTCGAGCAGCAGCGGGCACACGTACTCGACGGCCAAGACCACCTTCAACGCCCTGCAAGCCGAGGGCCCGTCGCTGCTGCTCCATGGGAACCGGGCGCCCCACGAGACCGGGGACGATGAGGAAGAGGACTTTGTCCACATGCCGGGCAGCCCCAGCAAGCACAAGCCGCGGAGGTCGATCGGCTGGCTGGGCAGTCTCAGGCGGGTCTTTAGCAGCAATGTAAACGACTCGTCGGACTCGAGCAACCACGAGAGCCCGCGGCGCCTGTCGCTGGACCAGGTCAGCTCGGACTACGAACCGCGCCTGATCGGGCTGTCGGGGATCGGCGGCGCCGAGCTTCTGCGCAGGAAGCAAGGCCGGCACGACTGGGACGTGGACCAAAAGTCCCTCGATGAGTGGGACATTGAAAAGGCGATTGAGCAGCGGCTGGTGCAGGTCATGTTCACCGTGCCCAAGGAGAGGCTGCGGGTCGTAAACGCCGAGGTGGAGAGGGAGGAGGAGGCCATCCTTGTGGACCCGGACAGGGACGAGATGGATGGGCTGGAGGAAATGGACGCGGACCTCGAGAAGAGGGCGCTGGAGGACGAATACATGGGCAAGGGCAAGGGCAAGGCGCCCGACAACGACAACGACGAGCCGCCGAGGCAGCACCGGAGGCCGGAGTCGCCCGGGGACGGATCGCCCGTGCGCGGGCGGCGGTTAGTCCACCTCCCGCCGCCGAGAGACGACGGCACGGGCCACCAACACCCGCTGCCCAGCAGGGAGGACTCGGCGGAGCCTAGACCGTCGCTGACGCTGCGCACGGCCGAGGTTGTGAGCGTGGCGCGGCCGAAGACGAGGGTCCTCAGGATGGTGGAAAGCTTCGAGTCGCGGAGCAGGGAGGGCAGTCCGTCTCTCGGCTAGGCGCCGGGCGATGGGGGCCGCGTCTCCCCGTTCTCCTCGTTCTCTGGCGTGGCTCGCGCCGCGACTGGCGGGTTGACCTGACACTACTTTTTTTTTCTTTTTTTACGGGTTTCCATGAGTGATGATCCGATGCTGGGCCGGGGGGGTTATGAAACGAGGGTCTGATTAACGAGGCCGCGCTTTCTGGTGGAGTGGAGGTTGGTCATGTGTCACAGACACACACGAGAAAATGGAGGTGGCTCAATTGTACACATATAGTATCGGTAAACCGGGCACACGGCGCGATAGGCGAGAGGAGGAGGGTATTCGTGATAACCATTAAGCATTCGGGCACCGGCGGCGAGGGGCAATCTTGTGTATTCCATCTGGCGACTTCTTATTTCCCTCGACGGGCGACCCGGCAGATTTCATAGCCTTTTCTAACCATCTGTCGTCTTTCGATTCTTTTCTGTCTTTTTTTTCCCCTTGTGTACGCTCACGCTGAAAGGTTGCGTTTTCGAGAAAGGTGCGTTGTTGAAGTTGTAAGCAGCATCGGTCGGATGTATGTACAAGGCGGTTGAAACCGGCCGTGAAACGACACCTTTTGATGGCTGACGATCCTCATCCCCGCCCGTCCCCCCGGAGGCGAGACGGGCGGGGTAGACTGGCTCTCGCCACGAGTTATGCTATTCGGAGGGTGTCGTGACCTATGGGTCATATATAAGGCGTTAGTTGCTGCTCTGCCACTAACGGCGTCGTTTTTAGCACGACAGAGGGCTTCCGCACCTCGGCAGCCACACTGACCCCTGGTTTACCTGGCACCCCGGTTCCAAAAAGAAAATGGCTGGTCTCTACCACATTGCCAAAAACAACCAAACATACGTTCGTGTTTGAAGCCTACTTCTTTTCTTCTAGTCTCTTAAGCCTCAAGAAGTGAGAGAGCACCTCTTATATGGGTCCTCTTAGACGTATGGTGCCGTGGCAGTATTTCTTTCTAATAATACCTAATAAGGGTATAGTGGTAGGAACAGGTAGTATTGGGTAATATAGGAGCGACCGATTTTTTTATTTTCTTATTTTTTCATCTATATAAATACCCCCGTCCCCGGCTACGCGATGTAACAATAGTTGGTGTCGAGAGCGATGATTATCGGCAAGGTGCTGCGTTTTTGGCTTTTAAGAGTCTCTCGGCCGGGTGGTCGTCCGAAAACCTGCTACGCATTATTCTTCCATTTGTCCGTCTGATCTCTCTTTTACCCCGACCCCTTGGGATATACTTTGTACACTACCTACTTGCCTACCTGCAGGGATATGCCCAACCCTGTGGCCAAGTCAGCAACAGACATTCCCCGACTACTGGGTCTAGTCGATGTGTACAGTGCCACTTTGGTAGGCTCACCTTGGCCAGATTTCGGGGGGTTGACCGCAGCCGTCTGCATGAATGGGCAAAGATACAGAGCTGTCGCCAACGACAACGTAGATTCGTAATATGCCTTTATGGCGATAGAGCCCACTTGAAGCTCCGAGGGTCACGATGCAAAACGAAACATATAGACTGCAACGCAACTCCAGCGGCGGTAGCGTCACCTTGGCACCCTCGCGGGCTTCCTGTTCGAACGGCAAAAACGAATGTATGTCGCGGAACGTGGTGTGCAAGTATAAGCGGGTATCCCGGTTCGTCAATTCAAACATATCAAATGGGTATATCATATCGTATCACATGTTCCACACTCATCATTACAACCATGTACTTGCGAAGTCTGCGTTCGCGTCATCCCTCGTGTCCCTTGGGCTCTGTTCATATTCCTTGACCCCCAATAGTGCCGTGACCGATCTAGGGTTCGAGAAGGTCGATGTGCTTGTTCTGGTCGGCGATCTGGGGTTCGAGTACGTTGTCGAAGCCGTCGACTGACTGCCGCGGCTTCTCCAGGGGGGGTGAGAGCGGAGCGGCTGATTCAAGGGAGTAAATCGATCGTCATCATAGTCGGCGTGTCGCATCTCGGCGTCGCGTCTCTCCGCACGAAGTTCGGCTTCATTAATCCAGTCGTCTGGCACACGCGCGTTAGGCATGTACAGTTGAGTCATGCTTATGAGCCCGTGCGACTTGGTCTGGAAAGATATATGGTTGTCCGTCCTGTACGTCTCAAGGGGTTCTTTAATGTCTGCATCCGGATGCTTGCCTTGTATCATGGCGATGAGGTCGGGGATCTTCTTGAACAGGGGTCGCAGCGCCGGGAGGCTCCCGCACAGCAGGGCGCTCGAAATCTCGGCGACACTCCAGTTTACGAGATCGACACGGTCCCCTGTGCATCATGTCAGCGTCATGAACCCCCATCCCAGGTTGCAGAGAATGTTGCCTTACAAGTCATGTCGAACGGGTCGACAAAGATCGAGAGGTAGCGTATGCGCACTATCGAGGTGATGCATGTACTGTCGGATATTAGCACCGGATTGTGATGATCGTGCGGTCAAACGTCCGATGGATGGATGCATGCATGCATGCATGCATGGAGTTGGTCAAACTTACAAAGACCCTAGGCTGAACACCAGCACTACCGCAATTTTCTTCTTGCGCGTGAGCTGTAGCCTGCTCAGTTGCTGAATGGGCATGGCAAGGATTATGAGGTCCTCGACGATGCTGAGGATGGCGCTCGCTAATGTGACTGCGTTGAGGTCGATGCATTTCCTGTCAAGTGAGCGGTCCCAGACGCCGGCCACGGGAGAGCATTCGAGCATGATGAGTAGAACGAAGATGAGGCCGTGGCTGACGAGGAGCGTAAGAATCATGTAGACGACGATTTGAAACCTGCGACCGGAGAAGATTCGCGCGAAGAAGGCTACAATCGCGGCTTTGACCAGGATGAGAATCACAACATAAAGCATCTGAATGGAGTAGTAAAGCTAAGTCGCAGCGTCAGTCGCGTGTAGGGCAAGGCCGAGGTGGAAATGACGAGGGGCTCACCTTGGCGATGCCCTCGGCGTTGTCTGGATTCACGTCCCAGAAATGGTTACCGAACCCAAGATTGGCAGCTGCATGGAGTTAGAAACCGGCAAGCCAGGCTGGAAGAGAGCGTCTTCAATGTTTACTTGCTATAACGCATCCGAGGGTTGCGCCCACGACGAGCTGGAGGGGTACAGACAGGTCAGCCATGTCACAAAGCAGGAGCGCGATTCCGTGGCGTTTCTGGACGTACAGACGCGGCAATCGTTATCCAATCGTCGAACTCGAGCCGGCTCGTCGTCACCCTTCGCGAGAGCAGTCTTAGCCCGACGATGGGAAAGGTAATGGATGCGAAGACTGTGGCGACCAGTTTAATCTCGGGCTTTCGGGATTCATGAGGGAAGGGGCGGCATAGTTCTTGGGTCAATTTCGACATTGCTGCCAGACTGTTAGCTGTGGCTCTCTCGACGATGTTGCCAGTGAATCTGATGGAACCTACCGAGTTGATCGTGCCACGTGCACGATGACTGCACACATGCAGATATCTCCTTGAGGAGGGGGACCTTGGTGCATACGCAGGAAGCTATGTTATCAAGACTACATCCCGCGCTGAAGAAGGATTTCGTTGTGCAAGAGATCTAGGCGCCGGTGAGCTTGGGTCGGAAACGACGCCTCGAGATTCAAGGACTTACGGCGCATTGAGGGATTGTGGACAAGATGCTCGCTGCGGAGGTGGCCATTCTGGCATCGGTGTGAACGGGGACCGCACCAGATGCCAACGGCAGCGCTGCAAGGCAATACCCGAGGAGTCCCTTCATAGCAATGTAGAGAGAAGAGAAGGAACCGAGAAAGCCGGGGCCATTGGGATATTGTCTACCTGGCCAGCAATGTCCGGGCCGTTGATGCCTGGCGTGTGTCTGCGCGGGGGGATTGCAGGGCCCGAGGTATGATGATGATCGGCCTCTTCTGAAGGACAAAGTATGGAGTTGATGTGTATGTAGCAGGACCGGAGCCTGCCTGGTCTTCACACATCTTATGTTACCATATCTCTGGATAAGTTGACAGGACGGACCGAGGTGTCTCCCTGCAGCTTTTTACCCCTCAAGTCCCATCGACAGTGCCACTCAGGCCAGGTTGCCATGCGTGCCCGCGCCGGAACCTGTCGCCCACAACTTGGCACAGACCATGAATGACTTCTGGATCCCAGCTGCGTGAACCAGCATGAGGAGGAACATCTGGTGTTGATTCGACCCACGCGATTGCAGGCAGTTAGGGGTGCGGAACCGGTGGGTGGCAGGATGGGCGTTGAAGACTTGAATCATGAGCCCTGGTTTACATAGGTACGGGGGGGGGGGGGTGGGGGGGGCATGGTCCATGGGTTCGTCCCCACCCCACTTGGGGCCCCTTTCGCCCCCGACAGTCAGTTCGAGGGTTGTGGCCGCCTCCGAGCATCATCATCACAGCACAGCACCATCCATCTCCACAGTGGCGCTTTTCGACGCCAGTCTCCATGGACTGCAATCGCATTCTCATGTCCAGCATGACGGCCATTTCTGTTTTACACTACCCCGTGCAGGAGGGCGTGTAGTCCTACACTACAGTACGTACTCGGCCCATCTGTACTTACTTGGATAAAAACCTACAGCTGAGCGGGAGTGCTAGGGAATCCATATTGACTGCTGTGCTTTACCGCGGTCGTATTGGATCCTCAAGCGACGCACCCGCGCGGGTCCCGCTCGCCTGTCACAGCTCGGTAACACTTGAACAAAACAAGAAGTTGGGAGGCCGGGAGCCAAGCAGTAGTGTTCGGGCGATAGCGTCAGGGACAAGTGTGACAAGTCGAAATACCCCATGCTCATGCACACCTCGATAACAACACGCGTCTGTGACTTGCCAGTACCTGAGTCAAGGCCCTCAAGCCTAGCCCACACAGCCTAGCTGATGAGGAAATGCTCCGTAATGAGTACGGGTAACTGAGCCATGCGAGCTATGACGATGTACTGGTATCTAACCATATCTAGCTAGGCGGTCCACTATAAGATTGTCTGTGCGATTCATCAGAACTCAAAGGCATAATCATAATCTAGCAGCCACCTCAAATACAAGCCGTAAACTGTACACTACCTAATTCCAAGTCAGGGTGCAGGTAGTATTTGCAGTTGGGGAAGGGTGTGGGATACGAAATCGATTGAGGTTTTGACGATTAGAGATGATGCATTTCGACCCAAGTTAGTTCAACGAAAACGGACGTATTAATACTCCCTCCCCTCCGTATCATAATACCTTCCAAACTCGGCCGCGCTTTGGCCCCTTGCCCGCATGCCATGATCAAGATAGCGGTATTCACTAACGCGCCATTACGGCATCTTTCTTAGTGACCCTTGCGAAGTTTCTTGGCTATCTTGCTCCTGTGTGACAGGACCGCGAGGTTCGCGCTTCGTGCATAACATAATCTTTGAGGGGGTGATGTGGTGGTCCGATCCTCGAGGTAGCTTCCGCTGTCTTCCCGCGCGGTTCGTCTGATAATACTACGTCTTGGCTCTTGATTAGGTAGATACAGCGCTGGGTCATTAGGTTTTGGAACAGCAATGAGTGCACCCAATCAACCGGCCGGGATTCCTCCATGCGGCCCATTATAAGCGAGAGGTTACATCAAAATATCAGGCTAACCAGATTGCGTTGCCTAGGTAATATGAGCTGGGCATCATGTGATTCTTATTGCTATTCAAATACTAATGGCCCAGCACTGTATGATCAGTGATTCCCATATTTGTCTTTGTGTGTATTTGATCAGTTCACAACGTTCCAACTACTGACTTGGGAAAAGAACATGTAGGCTGGCTATAAAGCCGGTTCGCGAGGCTCTAGATCAACGAACATATCAGAGCAAGAGAGAAGACAGAGACATTTTTAATAAAAGGAAGGTCACCGTACCCAGCATGTGTCTTCTAATCTATTACCAGGTATCCTGAGTTGATCAGCACGGCGGGGCGCCCCTCTAGGTACGAACCGGGCGCCAGTAGCCGAGAGGTGTTCGGCTTGACGGTAGCTGTGGGCTGGGTTGATGGGCTGAAACCGGAGAGCCTAAACCACAATTATGTGACATATGTGCTACATTCGTGTCCCTTGCAACACCCGTTCGGCCACGTCCGCTAATCTACAGATGGCACAAATGGGCTGAAGAGCGGAACGCTTCCATTTCAATCTCGGTTCATCCTTAATATCGTTGTCATTGAACACACTCTTTGACCGGCGTGAAGCGATTGCGACAAACCGTCCCGGCAACAATCTCAACTATCGCGAGTTAACCCACATCGCGGGCCCCTCGTGTTACACATGTTGTACAACACACGTGCTGAAGATTGCACCGGAGCCAGACATCCGATCGGCCCTCTTAGTGGCTTTGAGGGAAGGTCGTGAAGCACTCACTATCCGTAATCTCCGAAGCTGGTTGCTTTATTCCTTCTTTTTGTACACGTGGGTTGGGGCTTGTTGAATGGATTCGTTGAAGACTAAATGCGAAGGAGTCATGATGCTGGACGCTGCGGGCCCAGGCCCTCCTACATTGCTCCGCTCCTTGACAGCCTTTGGGTGATTGTCCGAACCATGTGGACCCCCAATGCGGTGCATGCCAACCTGAGTGTAGTGTGTGCATACGAACTGTTTCGTCTACTGTGTCCCCCACATATGGCGAGCAGCATGTTGCGCAACTGCAAGCGGTGAGCTACCTACACGATAGGGATACCTCGGCTGTTTTCGATCTGCAGACGATTCAAGAGCTGGGACACATGTGAGATTGGCCCACTCGCCACGAAACCGCAGCATACCGGCGTTTCTGGCAGGAGCTTCTTGCTGGCGGAAATTGGGCTGGACGCGGTCCAAAGCCGAGTATTTCGTAGTCTAAGACGAAGACTGGGGGCTTGTGTTGACCGCTCTCGGCTGCACGGCAAGCCAATGTCTTATTCGCCGCCCTTCCCATGAAGTGGAGTTATAACGGTCAAAACAGTCAACAGCCATGACCCAGATGTGGTGCGATACCTATGCCTTTATCTACCCGAGAGCGGAAGGGATCCACATTCAGTCACTCATGTACATTGCGGTTTGCAACAGCAACGTCGAACTATATAGAGTTGCGTATTATTGCTCAGGTATGATGTGTCATGCAAGGGGGAACTTCGAGTCCGAGGTGCTGTAACATGACCATTAGTGGAAGCTCATGGGGCCACCCCGCCCGCCACTGTGGTTTGAGTTATCGGATATCTAAAGTGCGGGGAGATGATTGCCTAGTATGCGGAGAGGGGACCTACTTAGGCATCGTGGAAATGATATTGGGAAGGCCTCTCTTTTTTTGGTCTCTTACAGCTTTTTTTTTTCCCCTTTTTCATCTCTCTCGTAATACGTCAACTTCAGTCTCGAATATGCACATCGTAACTGCATTTGCGCCTTGGTTATTCAGATGAGCGAACATGCCTTCGGGTTACAAAACGCCAGGCCCAATGCATGACTCGGGGCCGCCCATGTTGATCTGGTGTCTGCTAGGATGTAGGCCGAATGACAGAACGGCGGGCTGGATGCCAGCATATTGTACGTACAGGGTATTACGTAGTAGAGCTGTATTACTCACTCAAATGAATGAGTAAAACACGGTCATGTGGCAAGCGAACGGGGGCGATCATCTTTAATGAGGAAAAGAAAAGGCTGCTAGTCATTGGATGAAGAGAATCATTAACAAGGAAGAGGATCGATCAATAGACTATGCAACATCAAGGGCGACACAAGTCCATTGCAAGGTCCAAACTTTGACTGAAAAAACGGCATCTTCTCTGTGTACTTCAGTGCCAAGATGCAATTGTCAATTGGGTAGACCAACTGTGCAAAGCCAATTTTCTTCTCTTGTCTTTGCCCTCTTATCATAGTCTGTCTACCTATTCTGTTTTGCTTACAAGCTGTCTGTGTCTCACTGGTGGTTTTGGTCGCAGAACACACATGAATACATGCATCAGACTCGGTATCATGTATCCGGTCCTCGACACAACCGTTTCCGACCGGGTGTCGCATTATACACGTAGTATCTCTGTACTTCATCACATAGTTTATACATGTAGCATGGCCGACCCCGGGTTAGACACCACTCAGGCGGGTACTCTCTTTGTCATAGAACACGTAGCTGTCTGTCAGGTTCCTAAAAGTAGTACTGGCTTTGGGGCTGGCGGGGTACTGGGTAGGGCCTGGGGGACACTGTGGAATAGAATAACGTTATGCTAAAGGGTATATAAAAGGGGTTTTTATGATAGTATTAAGGTTTAGAGAGGAGATAGATTAGAATAATAGTTACTAGTGACCTCTAACTACCCTCCTACTAACTCCTTTACTTAATACTATATAGCCTCTAATATATTCTAATTTCTCCCTATTTATTATTATTAGTAATACTTTTTCTAAGATCTAATCTACTAGCTTAAGAGTTAATCTTACTAGTATACTAGAGGCTATTATTAGTACTATAAGAAAGTAATAGAGAGGTACTAAAGTAAGAAAAAGATATATAATATAGGTATAGGATTTAATCTAGTTTAAAAAGAGAGTACTCTAGGTTTTAATAGCCTTAGTTTACTTATAGAGTATAATAACCTAGTCTTAGGTAGCAGTAGTAGTAATCTTAGTACTCTTAGCTAATAACTTAGCTTACTTAGCCTACTATTTTATAGTAAAGTAAGTACTCTTACGAGTAAGGACCTTATACTAGTAGAGAAGCTACTCTTCCTTCTCTTATACTACTTTATACTTAGTATTAGAGACTAATATATTAGAGGCCTTTATCTAAAGAGCCTTTAAGCTTATAAGCTAGGTCTTTTTAATCTCCTCGTAAAAAGAGTTAGGCTAAGAGGTACTAAGAGAGTATAAAGGTATATATATACTTATAAGGTAGTAGTAAGAGTAGAGGTTAGTCTCTTTATAGAGGTTCTTAAAAACTACGTTAAGGGTAAGGGTAGTAGTAATAGTAATATATAAGGCTTACTATAGGTTAGTAGTAAACTAATAGCTATAGAAGTAGTAATAATAAGGGGAGAGATAAGCTTATAGAGATATAAGGCTTACTAAACTAGCTAGTATAGTAGGAGTACTTATTACTAGTAGCTAAAATAATTAAAATAGTAGAGAGGTAGTAGAGAGGTACTAAAGAGATAAGTATATACTCTAGGTCTTAATATAGTAAGAAAGATAGGTAATAGTATCTTTTATATTAGGCTACTACTTTACTATAGCTTAAAGGTAGTAATAGTAAGAGACCTTATATATAATAATAAGGTTAATAATACTAAAAGTATTAGAATAGGTATTATTAGTAGGGAGGGCTACTAGAGAGAGATTAGAGGGGTACTAAAGCTACTTAGAATAATAGGATTAATAAGAGGTATAGAGGATATAATAGTAGTAGTAAGAAAGTAGCTAGTACTAGTACTACTACTAGTATTACTATTACTAGTACTATTATTACTATTATAATAGTAAAGGTATAATAAAAAACAAAAAAATAATAATAATATAAGGATATTATAAAGAAAAGAAGAAAAAAAAGAAAAATAGGTAAAAAGTAAAAAAAGAGAAGGTAAGCCTAGCTATTTTACTAAATAGTATATATATAAGTAAGTAATAATAATAACTCTAGCTTATAAAGAAATAATAATACCTCTAGAAAGAAAAGAGGTAGGAGGTACTAGAGAGGTACTAGTATCTCTTTTATTACTATAAAGTATACCCTTACTATTATACTAAGAATAATATAACTTAGGGCTTAGCTACTAAAGAAATAAAGGTATAAGTAATAAAAGCTAATTATATTACTTTATAAATAATAGAATACTAGGCTATAAGAGAGAGAAGGAAGTAAGTAACTAAAGTAATACTATAGGTAAGTAAGGTACTTCTATAGTAGAGTAAGTAACCTCTTACTAATAATAGTAAGAGCTTAAAACTTATACCTTAAGTATAGGATAGCTAGACCTAGTAAAATACTAGAGAAGCTATTAGCTATACTAGGCTACTATAAAATAAGAGTAAAGCTAAGGGTAGATAGTTAGCTAAAGAGATAACTATCTATCTAGTAATCTACTAAGCTTAGTAGAGTTCTTAGACTTTACTAAAGTATAAGTAGTATTATAGGTAGAGTACTAGGGTACTAATAAAGGGGCTAACTAATTAACTACTAGGTTCTAAGGATAGAACCTTAGAGGGAGGGGATTATATTAGGTTCCTAAAAGTAGTACTAGCTTTAGGGCTAGCGGGGTACTAGGTAGGGCCTGGGGGATACTATGGAATAGAATAATGTTATACTAAAGGGTATATAAAAGGGGTTTTTATAGTAGTATCAAGGTTTAGAGAGGAGATAGATTGGAATAATAGTTACTAGTAACCCCTAACTACCCTCCTACTGACTCCTTTACTTGGTACTACACAGCCTCTGACACCGTCCAAGTTTTCCTAAGTTTTCTTTGACGAAAAACATGCATTTTCCACTATGTTTCTTTCCATGGCAATAACTGGATACACTCTCAGTTGTAAGGGCAGCCCAACATCTTGTTTGCCGCCCTGTCTAGTAGCCTGTCTTCCTTCAGCGGTAACAATCGCATGGGACAGGCTGCACTGCTTTCCACATACTCTCATTGAGCCGCATGAACGACGGCGCTCCAATGTCAGATTTCGTCCGTGATATACGACTGAGGGTTATTGTAGGTGGCTCACTCTTAGACAGCTGCGGAGACATACTCAATACGATTCCGACAAGACAATACAAAAACAGGGATTTCAGACCATCTGTTTCTCGAATCACCCGTTCGAAGTTTTTCGACAGCTATGAGCGCATTCATGACGTCAAGGAAGTTCCGGATAAGAAGTCGAGACGTCAATGGAAATATCTAGGCCCATTCCTTTGAGATAGACATGCTTGTGTATATCGATATGTTATGTGCCTTTTAGTATCGAGTTAAAGATGTCAAACCTAGGACGCTAGTAGTTCCGAAAACAGAACGCACCAAAGTTGGCAATAACTCGGTAGTGATTTACTGGCTTTTTATATCAGCAAACTAAGTAGTGAAAGGCAGGATGTCAGGGTCCCGCTGGGGCCACCGGCGGGGGGGCCCGGTTGGGGACCGGGTCGAAACCGGCTGGAAACCAGGTAGGAACCGGGGTGATCTACCGAGTACCGGATAATAATGACCCATGGGCACACAAACGGGGCCTTCAAGAAAGCATCCAGGGACAATAGGAAAGGAGATCCGAAGAAACGTCGTAACCGACCCTCGGCTACCGAACCGTCGGGTCCTTTACTCCGTATGATCCCAGCCTCTAAGACGTAATCGCTTAAGACAAATTCTCGAAATATAAAGGGCTACTCTGCTTCGGGATGGAGGCTGCTGGCTGCACAAAACACTCATGATACTTGGTTATTCTTTGCGTATGTGGTTACTTCCACAATCACGAGAACAGGAAGCATCAAGAATTCGCTACCGTGGCAGCGGAATCCCATGCAAAGGCTCAGGTTCGTTGCGTCCAGCAGGTTTGACCGGAGGATAGCCAGCTCATGTTCATCAACATACTAATCAGTAATGGAGATGTTTCAGAGGCGCTGACCAGGGTTGAGCCCCTTGCACTTGAGGCGAACAAGCAGAGGGGCGGCATAGATATCTCTATCAGCACCTATCAGAGAGCAATTCATCACGCTCATTCCGGTTTCACTCAAGGAGGCTGCTCTCGCGTCGGGGACTTCCACAATGCTGCTTTTGGTTATCGAAGGGCTAGAGGGTTGCTTTGCGGATGAGAATGCTGGGCATCTCTCGCATCTCTGTTGCCCAAACTTGGGCCCGACGTCTCCAGGCGAAGACTTTATGTTTAAAGCGGATGATAGATTCGGTTTACCGTCTTTGCAATCTCGATTGTAGATACACCGAATGTACCGACTAAGTGCTTTGCATCCTAAGCACAGGGGAAAAGAGGAAGGGGGAAAAAAGAGTGTGGAAAGAAGAGACATGCCGATAGTCCGCTTGCATAAACGCGTCCGCATTGTCCAGGAAGCGAGAGACTCGACCTCTTTGTTTAGTTGACGATACCCTTATTGCTCTTTTCCGCAATGACCTGGCCGTTTTATGTAAGTATG
Organism: Colletotrichum echinochloae; assembly: GCA_016618095.1. Classification (NCBI taxonomy): domain Eukaryota; kingdom Fungi; phylum Ascomycota; class Sordariomycetes; order Glomerellales; family Glomerellaceae; genus Colletotrichum; species Colletotrichum echinochloae. Next base: position 2,332,095 of record JADEZT010000008.1, read on the forward strand.
ATCTTTTTGGCAGTCCGTGGGAGCAACTCTCCAGACTCGTCTAGGTCTTGGGAGAAACCGAATTTCACTGATGAGATGGCACCAGAAAAACATGACCGTTCCGTGCAACAAAGATTCTGAGTGCCGACGCTGTCGAGGGATCTTGTACATCTTCCAGTGTGCACGAATCCAGGGCATCGGGCGCAGCATCGCACCTCCCCTTCTTATCAGTCGATTTGTTCCTGACAGGTAATTCTGGCGGGCGCCTCATTCCAAGACAAAACTATTTCACACTTGGCTTGGATGGAAAAGGGCGCCCTGAATGGCTACGGAATGTGCGTCGGGGGCAGGTGTATTGCTTGGAACGGTTATCAACGCCAAGTCGTTGCCGAACCGGCGTCGATGCGTGGCCGAAACAGCCGCGGAAAATTCCGTGGTTGGGTAGGTCAGTCTGTCCAAGGAGCTCTACGTTTTGAGCTTTTCTTTGGTAGGATATGGCGCCTATTGACAGGGCTTGCTGTCCACTTCAGACCTCCTTGGTCTATCGACGATCGCGAAGCGGCGTAGAAATGCCCAGGTAGATTCTACGGGGGCAGGAACTGGTGGAAGTGGACCAGAGCTACGATCTGGCATCAAGACAACGTGTGGATGTAAGCTTTTGAATATCCTGTTTGATCAGAGAAAGCTCGCATGGCCGAGTAACAAGATGAATGGAGTGCCAACTGGGATAGAAATTCTTATGATATCAGAGTGACCGCTTCTACGGTTCCATGACGGGCATTATCATTCAAAACTACAGTATCTAGCAAAACATTTGCTCCCCGGCAGATCCAGCACCGCTCCCGCTAAATATGAGGGGTTCAGCCCCTCTACAAAAGATGCCCGTGACGCCCTGCTTGTCCCAAAGTAATAATAAACATACTTAAGCCCGAGAGTCCATGCGGGAATCTCTACGTGAATCTCTCCGTAACAGACTGCCTACATCGTGCAGTTTAACGTGGTCCATCGGCTGCGCACCCCGATCCACTCGACCCCAGCCGGCGCCCCAAGTAGGAATCACTTCGTGGTCCGCCGAATGTGGAGGCATTTGCTCGTCCGCAGCGCCAATGTTCCGCCCGTGCGCCGAGGAGACGCCGCTATTGCAAAAGCTCATGGCGTACTCCTCCGTACCGCTCACGCTGCTGTTCGGGCCTCGTTCTTTCTTCTTATGCCAGAAACGGGACCGGTTCCTTCTATGGCGCCCCTCCTGGGCTAGGATCACAGGGGACGTCATGATGCCGACCCGGGCGGCTCTTATGTTGCGAGTGCGGGGGTAGTGGAAACCCGCCGGTTGGCCGCCAGAGAACGGATCCCACTTTGAGTTGTGGCGGGGGTAGTGCGAGATGCTACCGTTGCGGCCACGGTTGTAGGAAGTCGGAGCTTCACCGGCCAGCTCTTCCAGCGTCATACCTTTCGTCTCCGGGATGAGGAAGGAAGACAGCATGCCCAAAAACATGAAGAGGGCAAACAACTCCAGGAGACGGTCGAGCCAGGGAGCGCAGTCACTGCCGTGGCAATCACCCGGAACGCCTTTGGCTAACAGAGGAATGCTGATAACCTGCGCCAATATTGCGCCGACCTTGCCCATCGCTGCCGATATTCCGTGCCCTGTAGAGCGGTACCGCGTCGGGAAGCATTCACCGGGGACGATGAAGGTCGTGGTGTTTGGACCGAAATTGAAAAAGAACTGGCCAACGACGTAGATTGTGATGAAGACGGGGTTGGAGAGCCGGTGAAGCATGAAGCCGAGGACGCAGAATATCACGGTCAGGATGAAAAAGCCCATGATCTGGATGGGCTTACGGCCCAAGGCATCTATCGTCAACACCGATGCCCAGTAACCTGGGATGGCGCCGGCGCACGACAGAATGATGAGGCCGACTGACTGATTGTGCAGTCTTTCGTAAAAGTTGTTACCATCGGCAAATCCGATGGTCTGGAGCACTACCGTGCTGTTTAGGCCGAGGCCGTAGAATGCCAAATCCTGTCTAGCGCGTGAGCTCGGTGGCCACGTTTGCGCATTCTTCGCCGGCCTGACTCACCAGAAAGAACCATGACAAGGCAGTACCCACGAGCATCTTGAAGTGCCTCCACTGTGAGAAGTAGGCCCAGGCATCGGGCCAAGACGCGGCCGGTGTGTTGAAGGCGGGGCCGGCTTCCTTCTTCATCCTTGCCTGCAATTCCGGGTCGTATTCTCCCTTGGACTTGCTCGCCATGTACGCTCGGATGTCGGCGTCGGCCTTTTCAACATCCTGTTCGACGTCAAAAGTGTAGCGAGGCGTCTCGGGGATAGTGATTCGGTAGTATAAGGCTATGCAGGCTGGTAGCGCGCCGATGCCGACGATGATACGCCATGAGCGGTCAGCTGCCAGTTGGCATCGATCGTGGCAGTCGCTGAGAGTATGCACGTCCATATAAGAGTCCTTGAACGCCATGGCGGTAACCAGTGCAACGACGGCAGCGCCCAGCTGGCCCATACCTTGCATGGAGAAAACGGCTGCGATCATGGCTCCCCTCCAGCGGGTCGGCGCAAATCTAAGACACAGGTCAGTCACAGGAATCGGAGGTGTAAGACTTTGATCCAGGGTTGAACTCACTCCGAGGTAATGACGGAACTGAGTGGGTAGTCGCCACCGATACCGACGCCCTGAGAAATGGTTAGCGGGCATAGCTTTTGGAAATGACTGAGCTGTGCTTACCATGATGACCCTCCAGAATATCATGAGCCCGGTGAAGCTGACCGACCGGCTTGGTGATACGAGCGCAGCGCTCATGGTGGCCAAAATGATGATTCCGAGCTCCACGCCGTACATCTTCCGTCGACCAAACACATCGGCCATCCAGCCGAAGACAATCTGACCGATGATGATACCGGCACTGGTCGATGCCTTCAGGGCCGAATTGACGGAGCTTGGCATCTCGCCGTTGTTGCCATTGTAACCGTTTGCGTGCTGATTGGGAGGCCCTTGCCAAAATGACACGCCCAGCAGGGTAGTGATGAGATTGATGGCGAAGATGTCGTAAGAATCGAGGAAGAAACCGACACCTGCAACCAGAATGGCTCTTACATCTGTGGGATACGGGTCAGTCTACAGTTGCAATCGGCGTTCAAGTCTGGCGTTGACCAACGGTATAAGCCAAAAGGGACCTTGTCGATCTCGCTGAGTGCCAGCCTTCTTCGCAAGTTGGGATCTGAAATGTGGGAGTAATCGTTTGCGAAGTTGTGAAAGGCCTTGTTGCCTCCATTAGTCCGTCGGTGGCCCCGATCGACGGCGGACGGGGCCAAGGGTGGCGGCAGCACGCTGTCCATCTCGGGGCGATGACGTTTCCGAGAGGTCAAGCGTCGAGGAAGTGTGTTCGCGATAGCAATTTTGCCAGTTCTACGTCGCAGTCGTTCGCCCAGCCCCGGGTGCCATGATGGAGTTTTCAAGTCCGTGTGTGATCGATGTCACTCTCCCGGACTGCTGCCGAATTCCCCGGGTCAGGGTCCCCTCTTCTTCAGACACGATCCGCGAGCGATTCGACAGCGTGGTCGGTATCGGAGGCCGCTATTCTCGGCGTCGCAGGACAAGACGTTGGTTGTGCAGCGGAGATGGCAGGTCTTCAGGGTTGCGGTCAGAGTTTAGATGGCTCGACTTTGGGCGGATGGAAGGGCGGTGGGGGTTTAAAGGGAAAACGCACGAAGGTCGCAGAGGCAGATGCATGCCGCAATGGAGTCCCGGGCTCACCGTGGTGCAGGCCTTCGCTGTTCCGCGGAATGGGGCGAGGAGCTGAGCATGGGTTTGACAGGGGCTCCTCAAGGCAGGCAAGTAGCAAGTAGCAAGGGGGGGATGGGGGAAGGGATGCGGAGCGTCCGCGAAGACGTACTGTACGTGGGTTGATTGGGTGGAGTGAGAAGTCCGTGTACAGCTATGTTGCTCTTGGAGGGGAGAAGGAAGTTTGGATCGAGAGTCAGTAGCCGGCAATTGTTGGGACGGTTATTCTGTAAGTGGCAATAGGACGCTTGCGGAATGCGGAACCGCAGGTAACAAATCTGAATGTGGGGTGTGCTTCTTTCTTGTACAGGTAGGGACAATAGTGAAATTTAGCAGCGAAGTGGTTCGCATCCGTCGCCACAAGTAATCAATCATTGATAAGCACAATCAAAAGCGCTCAAGACAGGGCTGGATAGACGTCTTGTCCTACCTAGGTCGGTAGGCAGAATTGGGTTTACGGGAGGGGGTTTTGGTCAGAGCTCAAGAGTGTCTCAAGCCGATGGGCTAGAAACATGGAATGATGCAGTATATTCATATAGACTTTGTCTATGTCAGGCTTGTCGACATAGACAACACGGCCTCTTGGTTGACACAGCCACAGTCAATAGTCGTTGAGCGGGTTTCTTCTGCACACACGCAAGGACCGAGAGGATACATGTCAACATGGCACGACAATGGTACTCGGTAAACCCCTGAAATTGCACAGAGTATCCGTACCACAGCACACTTCCACTCTTCGTCCTATGGTGCCTCGGAGCCCGAGTCTGCCGAGCTGCATTACCAGACTGTCAAGGCATTTGCTCTCATTTAATTAGCACAAGGCTGGTGTATACCAAGCAGGTCCACTCACTACCTAGGTACCTAACACTATTGGCCGTTGACGAGCTTTAAACGACGCAAACGTGCCTTCCTTCTTCATCCGTGGAGCCGCACTAACCACCCTGGCACGCGCACTTTGAGACAGGCAGGATGCCGAGGCAGGTTTTATGCCCCTTCCTGTCCTCCCCACACACAAGCTTGGAGAATAGCAGGGGTGCTCCTTCTAGAAAGACGATGGAATGCCGGCCACACGGAACCCTCCCTTGGCCTAGGTAGACAGGCAGCAAGTCGGTCTTCCCGCCCTCTGCTGACGTTGGGAGCGTCCTCCCCCCACGACTCCCTATTCCCTGGTCCTCTCTTGTCTCCTTACTTTACATACTATCTCTCTCTCTTTCTGTCTATCTCTGTCTCTCTCTCCCTCCCCCGCTCCCTCACGAACATACGCACTCTCTCTCTTCCATTGGTGGCCTGAAGTCGGGAATAAAACACGTTGAAAACGATCCAATTGCTCTCAGACGTGTCCGTGAACCAGCATCTCAGCGCTGGCGGTTGCCGCCATCTTGTCTCATCTCTCCAGACTTGCCAGTCAAGCTCATTTGTCCCTTTCCGCCTCACAGCATTCGTTAACGGCCCCCGCTCCCCTTGCCCCATAGCCTCCGATCTGCCTGCTTGCTGGTTTGGGAGTCACCGAACAAGGGTTCTGACAAGGATTCCCCAGACCAATAACAAGGATGCCCTATGACACGTGGACCCCCAAGACCAAAGTCTCCTTTCCACGTTTACGATATACTGTATCACGCGGAAAGGGACCGCAATCCGTTGGAAATCAAAGTGGTTACCCGTCCTGAAAACAATGCTGGTGGACACACACACACAATATGGCACTGAAACGGTGACTGTGTCATGGGTCCGGCGCATCTATTGCACATGTACCAACAACCGGTCAATGCTGCTGCCACGAAGCCAAGTAATTTAATTCCTTCCTTGTGACACTGGCTAATTAAAAAAACCCGGTATGGTTAGTCAGCGGCGCCACTCTTACTCACCCTTTGCTCCATGACGTGATGCTCACCTTGGATCACCTCCACCTCCATCATTGCGCACTAATACCTCAGCCGCTCCACTACAGCATCGCGCCCGGCATTCTACCCTGCTTGCTTATCCTACCTCTGTGATTATAATTTATGCTTTCGCAGCTTTCTAGGCCTAGTCTTGTTTTCCCTCCCGATCTTAGAATGAAGTAAAAGCACTATGGGGGATATTGAGACTCAGCTGAGAAAATCACCATCGTGAAAGAGGAAGCCTTAATGTTCAACGTCCATTATGTCGATAGAGGAGCCCGTCAAGAGCCCACGTGGATCTGTATCTGTCCATCCTCGTTGCGATCTGGGTTGACACTCAACAAAAACCCAGACGGCTCACATGTCAATTGGCGATGCAGCAATCCACGGCAATATCTATGAAGCATATGGGACGCTAGCTTGTAACGTAACGTCTAGGTCCGCATCGGAAGCGGCTCAAGAATGCAACACCTGCCGGTACTGGTCATTGAATTGGATGGATAACCCGAACTACCTAGGTACGTAGGCAAGGTACCTAGTTGGAACTGCGATAGTCACGTGATGCTTTGCCATTCACGATAGCTTCAGTCTTGGGGAACCGATCGATCTTACTGATGCGCCTAGGTGAGCCAGTCTCGCAATACCGTTTCGGTGTCTTGGGATGGAAACTAGTCATGGATTTGACTGGACCTTGAGGCTTGGCCGAACTAGAGGTAACAGTCTTCATCTGTACGTCTACAGACCGGAAGCGAGAAAAAACTATTGCCCACAGTCTATATATACGCCGAATAGAGTTTCGTTTCCCGGCGTTGTTGTTGAGAAAAAAGAAAAAACTTAATGGTAAGCAAGTGCACTCCAGAGAATTCGGCAGTTGTCTCTCTCCCTGGTGGGAAACTCCTTCAGTGTACGAAGTTTCTCATGCAGTCACCATTCCTGCCGCGGACTTTTTCTTGGACTTCGGCGGTACTAGCCGTCTTCTTCTTCCTATGCGTTGCCGATGGATACCTAGCCGGGGAGATTAGGTTGCCGAATCGAAGGTTTTGGGAGGCCGCGCCTAACGGTATATTTGGCGCCGTAGTGCGTCATTTGTCCGGACTTATAGTCCGCGAGTCGTGAAGTGCCCATCTGCAGGCAATTGCCACGCTCAGTTGACTCGTTGGGCCTCCATAACAGTACTGCAGCAGGTGACACCTCGGATAAGTCGACTCGAGAAGCATGAATCGCCAATCCGCCTGCGGGTATGGGCGGTCGCCCTCGACGCAAAGCAAAGAGCAAGTCAACGGACATTAGGTAGCGCGGCATTTACTGGCATGGGCCTCAATCCGGATAGATCTCGCCCCAGCCGGACTTCACGTCATTGATTAGTGATGAGTTTGATCCGGTTCTAACCCCCCCTTCCCCCCCGGCTATTTCCCTGTATCGCTGAGTTGTTGAAAGCCTCCAGTCATGTTGAATTAAACGATATCAATCCCTCCATATGCGCAGCACCAGCACTGTTCCATTCAAGCCTCGTCTCTAGGGCACCGTCATCTACCACGCAGTGATGTCTTCCACTTCGGCCTCTCCAAAAGTGCTAGACTTGGTCAGCTGACCAACGCCCGTCTCCTCTACCTCCTCGCCCTTCTTGTCCATGATGTCTGGCAGTGTCTGCTTCAAAAAGCCCAGCACGTAACGGTTAACCTGCTCGAACTGGAGCAGGAACGCATCGTGACCCTCGGGGCTGTCGATCCGCTCAAGTTTAGCGTTCTTGACATGCTCCGCGATCTCCTCTTGCTCCGCGAACGTGAAAAGACCATCGCTCTCGATACCCAAGACCAGTGTAGGCTGCTCGATCAATGCCAAGGCCTCGGCAATGGTCGGGGCACGGTCACGGGAAACATCGTGCGTGTCCAACTTTCTCGTCATGGCGATGTAGCAGTTGCTGTCGAAACGCTTGACAAACTTCTGTCCCTGATAACGCAGGTAGGACTGCGCGGAGAAGTAGGTCGAGGTAGGGATCTTGTCGCCTCCAGTCAGACTCTCCGTCTGGGGGCCGTGGAACTGGGGGTCCAGTGCCTCGGTGACCGCCTCGGCCGTTGTCTCGTTGACTGGCGTTTCTACTGTCCTGCCCTGGCTATTCTGACGCGAGAGGCCGGCCCGCTTGACGTTATGACCGTCGTTATGGATATGGAAGTGCGCCTCGGACGGTGTACTGGGTCTTGGCCTCTCGCGGATGGTTTGCCGCCTGGAAGGATCGGGAATGTTACGTCCAAAACGTGCCTCGAAAGAGTTGCGACTGCGGTAAGTCAAAAGCGCAGACATACGAGCGGCGCCGAGGCCGGTCGATGGGGGGTCATCGAAGGGATAATAGCCGTCGTCGTACTTTGGATCTGCGTAGATGCTCTGCCGTTGAGCTTCACCCCAGCTGATGCCCCATGCGCTGTGTCTGCTTGATGTCGCAATGGGCACGATGCACCGGATGTACTCCTTCCCAAGGTACGCCCACTCCAAAACAAACATGCCACCCAACGATCCACCAATGACTGCGGCAACCTGCTTGACGCCAAGATCGTCCAAGAGGAGCTTGTGAAGGCTGGAGTTTGTCAGCCACTTCCTTTGCCTGAAGTACAGAAAGGTCTCATCCTACTTAACGTCATCGCGGATCGTAGTCAGAGGAAACTCGGGGCCATAAGTGCCCTTTGATGGGTCTCCATCCTTGGCCGTAACCGGACTCGCAGTGCCGTAAGGACTTCCAAGGGCGTTCATGCAGACAATGAAGAACCGCGATGTGTCGAAAGCTCTGCCGGGACCTCCAAGAAGAGGTCCCCACCAGTCACTGACATCGGCGCTGCCGGTCAAGGCATGGCAGATGACCATGGCGTTGTCGCCGTTGGGCGAGAGCTTGCCCCTCGTGGTGTAGGCCACAGGGACATTGTGAAGTGTGACGCCGGATTCCAGAGTAAACTCGGGGATGATAGCGAACTGTTGCTCCAGAATCAGGGTAGCAAACGGGTTCTCAGGCTGCGTTTGGGTTCTTTCTTACAGGTATTCAGTAACTGGTCTTCTCACTTCAACATATAGCTGTGCGGCGTGCGGCAAGAAACGAAGAAAGGGAGAAACGTGAAAGGAGAAAACATCGGGTTATTCAGTTCAATATCGAGTAAGGGCGACATGCATTCGAGGATCGGGGCAGGATGAGGTTAAGGACCATACTGACCGTACTTTGGCTGAGCGCCATTCTGTAAATTTTGTGCAGCCATTCCGATCTCGGAACCAACGAGGGGCAGTGTAAGCCTCAATAATCAGGAGGTAACGCCCGTAAGCTTGATGATGCTGAAGAAGCTAGAGACCACGTAGGTTGAGAGAAAAGCTGGAAAAACTGAAATGTCTCCGCGATGGCGATATGTGAAATATAGAAAGAATCTGGGTTGAACTTGTTCAGTGTGACTGTGACAGGTCGACGTTCAATCAGAGAAGCCAAGGATTTGCGGCGAAATGGCATAATTGTCGGCGTACCGAAGTACCTTACGTAGGTACCTACCTAGGTACCTAGGTACTAAGAGGATAAAGTACTGCAGATAGGTGGGTAGGTATAGGCATGTAAATAACTTGGTGTATAGGTACCTCTACGCAACATCGGTTTTTACAGCGACTCATTGCGTCGCGGGGCCGATGAGTCAGCTGGTGGTCGGTTGATCGGTAGTAAAGACAGCTGGCAGGTTCATGGGACGAAAGCCCGCAGCCGACATAGGGGTACGTACCTACCTATCAAACTGTCCAGCTGCAACACAGCCTTGCATTCCGTGAGGCTGCTACCCGTTTGCGGTGGATCTGAAGCTCTATTGATACAACGGCTTCTTCACGCGAGAAATCATCCATCATCATCACTAGCCAACCAACTCAAAAAAAAAATTCACCAACGTCAGAGCGCGATCCATGTCCGTGATCATTGCAACTCTCTTCCTCAAGGGCAAATAATTCCACTGGTCCAACCCTTTGTACTAGCTATTTCAATTTTCTTTTTTTTTTCTCGGCATTCCCTTCTCGAGCTACACGCGACGAACTTTCTAAATCTTTCAAGCACTCGGTATCTCTCCTTCCGGTCTTCCGCGCGCGCGCGAACGATTCGAACTCTACTGACTCGATCCATCTGAAGAAAGACTTCCTGGAATAGTTCCGCGTCTCCAATGATACCTTGAACAAATCCGCGACCGAGAGAGCACGATGCCTCCTAAGCGCAAGGCTCGTGGTGGTCTTGTTGGCGAAGGCAACAGACCCTCCCCCCATCGACCCGGAGATATGACATTGGGTCTACGCGATCGAGATTTTTCTGAGGGTGGTGGAAGAGGTGGCCACGGCGGCAGGAATAACAGAAGGAACGATCGACGAGACTCCGCTCAAGGACAGCCGGCACAAGCACAGTCCGGAAGCCAGTCTGCGAGCGCCTCCCGAGTCACATCTCCGACCGTCCCCCGCCCGCTCCCTACCCCGTCGCAGCCGCAACACCCCGCTCCAACCCCGATGGAGCAAGTGTCTCCCTCGATTTCCCATCCGCCGTCTCCGGTGCCCACAAGCTACTGCTACGAACACATCACCGATGATGCGATCGCTTCGTGGTCAAGCGGTAGCAGACAGGCCTTGATCGACCATGGAATCAGTTCGAGGTCAGATGTGGACACTGAGGAACTGACCACCATCTACCAAGAGTTCATTCATGCTGTTGTCGAGGGCCGCCTCTCGCCGGTCGATGCTGGCGCCTGTATGAAAGAGATACTCGGCACCGAATCGCAAGAAATGATTAAGGACTCTTTCTCGTTCGAGCCGCACACCCTCTTTCTCGACACGCTGTCCATCATCTTCGACAACGACCGAAATCTGTTCAAACCCCAACTTCGCGATTTTCTCCAAATGACTGGCGTTTCGCCGGAACTTGTTCGCCAAACCCTTGATGCTCAGCTGCTTCAGGACCTCGGTCTCATCAGAGAAACCTTTGTGAAGCTTGGAATCCGGCACGCGACCAATCTCTTGTACCGACAAGCCAACTATAATCTGCTGCGCGAAGAAAGCGAAGGCTACTCTAAGCTTATGACCGAGCTATTCACGACAAGCAGCGCAGAGCCCCCCTCGGCAGAAACGGCTCACGTAGCCTTTGAACGCCTCAAGGGACTGATTGGCACCTTCGACCTCGACGTCGGGAGAGTGCTTGACGTTACGCTGGACGTCTTTGCCGCCGTGCTTATCAAGCAGTTCCGGTTCTTTATCAAGCTTCTCCGCGTTAGTTCCTGGTGGCCTCGCAGCCAAAACTCTGCCACAAGCAGTTATACTGGTGGCTTACCTCCTTGGGCCCTACCCGATCATTCCCACTGGATGACGAGCGATGAAGCCGAGTTGGCGGCTACTGAACTGAGACGCCAGCGTGACATCGAGTTCTGGGATCGTGCACGCGAGGTTCACATCGATGCTTTCTTCCAGCTCGGAGGAAGGCAAGTCACAGAAGAGCATCTTAGGCTGTTGGAGGCATCCGAGTCTGCATCCGAGGCCGAAGTCAATGCCGCCTCCGCATGGATGAAGATTACCAAGACACTTCCTCCTCAGGGAAATCGAACTGCCGCTCAGCTTCTCGGCTTCAAGCTGCGATTCTACGCCTCTGATGCCAGAGATGCGGAAGACGTCCTACCGGCAAATCTTCTTTACCTTGTCGCCCTCCTTGTGAAGGTTGGCTTCATGTCCCTAGTGGACATTTATCCCCATCTGTGGCCCCTCGACGAAGAGATGGACTCGTTAAGGGAGAAGAAGATGAAGGAGCTCGAGGAAAAAGAAAGACAGAGTCGACCTGGCGCTGCACAAAACGCACTTCTTATGGCTGGCGCGTTGCCTGACGACACGGCACCGCCCCCTACGACGCGCGCCCGAGACGCAGCTGGGAAGATTGATGCCGACTCCAAAGCCGATACTGGAACGAACGAGAAGGACAAGCTACCTGAATCTATGGAGCAAAAGGCAGCACTGCTCACGTGTCTGTTAACGATCGGCGCCATCCCAGAGTCGCTCTTTATTCTCGGTCGTTTCCCTTGGCTTCCAGAGGCCTACCCTGAGATCTTGGATCGAATCCACCGCATCCTAAACCACAGCATCGACAAGGTCTTCAAAGAAAGCAAAGCCACCGCGGTTGGCTTGGCCGAATGCCCCCCGAAGCCCATTGCCGATATCGACCAAACAGGTGTCGCTAAAGGCACCATCAAGCTGAGCACCACACCGGTCAAGAAGTCGATGAGATGGCCGTTCCCAGACGGGTTCGACGGCAAAGACCAGCACTACAGATTCTATTGGGACGAATGGGCTGATAATGTCCCAGTCTGTCAGACGGTCGATGACATCTTCACACTGTGCGATACGTTCCTGAATCTCTCTGGTGTCAATATTGGCAAGGACCATGCGTTGCTCTCCAAGCTTGTCAGCATCGGGGCCAAGAGTCTGGCAACGGACCGCTCTCAACAAAATATGGACCGGTGGCAGGAACTCTTGCGGCGTATCCTGGTCCCCGCACTGAGTATGACCACAGCCAATGCAGCCGTTGTCAATTCTGTATGGGATTTGCTCAAGCTCTATCCCGTCGCGACCCGATATTCAATCTACGCCGAGTGGTTCGAGGGTCAAATCTCCCGCCTGCCAGCAATGAAGGCTGCATTCACCCGGACCCGCGTCGAAACCAGGGGAGTAATGAAGCGCATCTCTCTCACCAACCTCAGCGAGATGGCCAAGTCCTTGGCTAAGACCAGCTACTCCTCACCTGGCATCGTCTTCAAGGAAGCCCTGGGCCAAATTGAGTCATACGCCAACCTCATTGAAGCGTTCGTCGAATGTGCCAAATACTTCACCAACTTGGCATACGACGTTCTGGTTTGGTCCTTGATGAGTTCCTTGGGCGGCCAGCGAAGCCGCACACAAGAGTCCTCCATCCTGCTAACCAGCAAGTGGCTTCAGGCGCTTTCCAAGTTTGCCGGAAAAGTCTTTAAGCGTTATTCTATTCTGGACCCGACTCCGATTCTCAAATATGTCAACGACCAGCTCTTTCAGGGCAACTCGACTGACCTGATCATTCTCAAAGAGCTCGTGGCATCCATGGGTGGTGTGGTCCAGGTGCTCGACTTTACCGACGACCAGATTCTGGCCATGTCAGGAGGGGAGGTGCTGCGGCGCCAGACACTTCTCAGTCTTCAAGATAAGCGGTTTGAGTCGACTCGCAGCGCCAAGCGCTTGATGCAGTCGCTCGTTGACTCGAGTCTCGCCGGCCGCGTGCTCATCAATGTTGCGCAGTACCGGCAATCTGCCATCTACAAACTCCCAGACGACGAAGCACACATCAAGTATATTGGCTCTGTCATCGACGATAGCCACCAGATTCTGGTCCAATACCTCGATCTTCTGCGGACCAATTTGCAACCACACGAATTCGATACTCTGGTACCTGCCATTACCCGTCTCATGGACGAGTTTGGCCTGGACGCAAGTTTGGCCTTTCTCATTGGCCGAGAGGGTGTCTCTCATAACATGTTTGCCAAAAAGCTCGAATCGTCGACAAATACTGCCGACCCAGATGGAGATGTTTCTATGACCCAGAATGCCATTGAGGCAAAAGATACGACCGGAGAACCCATTGAGCCAGAGTCCAAAACAATGACGCCAGCCGAGGTTCGAGAAAAGGCAAAGCAGGACTCTTTGCGCCAGATCCATGAGGCCCTCGAACCCATCGTCGAATCAATACGCTCCATCACACCCGCATCGTCGTGGGCCAAGCTCAGTCCCGAGTTCTATGTTCTGTTTTGGGCACTGCAATTGGGTGACATTGAAGTGCCTGCCGCAAGTTACAATAGTGCTCATAAAAGGCTTTCGAACATGCAGAGAGACCTCAACAGAGACCGCTCAGACATGAGCCGCAGCGGCATCAACAAGAAAGAGGCAAAGAAGGCCGAGCTTCTCAAAATCAGCAACGAGCTACCCAAAGAGGCCGACTCTCAGATGAAGCGAGCGCGAGTCGTCCGAGATTACATGTCAGAGCACATGGCAACGTGGTTTCCAGGTTCAGCAACGAAGTTAAACGGCATCTCGGACGCAATTCTCGAACAATGCTTGCTTCCGCGACTTGTACTTTCGGCTAGTGATGCAGAGTACTGCTACGTACTCCTCAAGAAGCTTCACACGTTCGGTGCACCAAACTTCCGGCTGAAAGCGTTGTATGATAGGCTCTTCAACGTCAACAGGCTGCGGGCGATGATTTTCACCTGCACTGTCCGCGAGGCCGAACACCTTGGCAGGTTCCTCAACTGCATCCTCAAAGACCTTGCCAAATGGCATCGTGACACGAACGTCTACGAGAGGGAAGCCGTGGGCAAGCGGAGCTTTCTTCTCGGCTTCGCCTCCGAATTTGATGACAAGGGCAAGCCGACATCTTATTATGATCACGCGCAATTCCGAGACATTCTGTATGGATGGCATAACAAGCTCAACTTGGCGTTGAAATCTTGCTTGGGTGGCATGGAGTGGATGCATATTCGCAACGCGATGACGGTGCTCAAGGCTGTTCTCGACTTCTTCCCGGCTGTAACTTTCATGGGCAACCAGTTCATTGAGCAGCTCAAGACAATCACCGAGCGCGAGGCGGCATCGAAGTCTGCATCCGCTGGAGAGGAAGGCCACCGAGTAGATCTTTCTGTTGCTGCTCAAGGAGCTCTATCCGAACTGCAAAGGAGAAAGGCGAAATGGGTATTGCCGGCCGGCTTCCGGCCGAACATGGTAAGTGAAGCAGGCAATCATCTATTTCGGCGTATGCTAAAATCTTTGAAGAACGGTCAAGCTCAAGGGAAAGCCAAGGATGGCGAGTCAAGCGGTGCAACCAACCTACGCCCAACGGCGGCTGAATTCAAGCCGGGATTAGCCAAGTATATTGTCCCTAGTGCGCTAGCTCGAAGTTCAACTAACGCTTTGTCTACAGAACCGCTGCAGAGCAGGAAGACGGAGAAGTCAAAGATGGCAAAGATGCCGAGTCTCAGCCTGCGGCCTCGTCCGCTCCAGGCACACTCATGCAGAAAGACCCCAACCTGCCTCCAAAGCCGTCGGCCTCCCCCGTGGAGTCCGCAAAACCTGGCCCGGGACGCGTCGACTTCGGTTCTGCTGCCTCGAGCAAGCCATCGACGCCCAAGCCAGCGGCCGCCACTCCGACACAGGGTAATGCTGCGAACCACCGGGATGCGTCAAAGTCGACGCCTACGCCCGCGGGCACCGATAGAAGCGCACACAGTCTTCCCAAGCGACCAGACGTCCCGATTCCAGGTCATTACGGACGGACTCACTTCACCCCGGACGCGTTGCCGGACCGCCGAGACCAGAGAGAACCACGAGACCCTCGCGGCCCCAGAGACACGAGGGAATCTCGGGATCCTAGGGATCATCGGGACCCGCGAGACACACCGAGGGATCCTAGATTCCCCGAACCCTCTCGAACTGAACGAGGTCGTGATTTTGCCAACCAAGACAGACGTGGGCCAGACACTCAACCCAGAGAACCTGGTCGCCTTTCGGAGAAGGATTGGCCTCCCAGGCAGGACACGCTGCCTCCCCGCCGCGACCAAGGAGCCCACGAGCGTGACAGCCGCCCCTCCCGCGATAGGCCGGCATCGACAAACGGACGCAATGCCGAGTCTGGCAGACTTTCACGAGAACCTGTCACCGCCACGCCGCCGCCACAGTCCACCCAAAATTCCCCCGAGGACCCGCCGGTGAACCCTGCCAGGCTAGCCCTTATTCAAGCAGATCAGCCAGAGAGATCTAGCCGCCCGGATCGGCCTCCTCGATCCTCAGAAACCGACCGGCGTAGCGGTAGAGTGCCGCGTGGTCAAGAGCCACGTGGTTCCGATCAAGACCGCGCCGATATCATCAATCCAGAGCGCGCTGCATTGATGGGAGAGTCGCGGGCAGATCCACCAGCACGCCCGACACGAGATGATCCCAGGGACCGAGGCGCTCCTCGAACGCATTCCCCGAGAAGAAGCGGACGATTCAACTCAGATGTACCGGCTGACGCTGGCCGAGACGACAGGCAGGGCCGTTCCCACCATTCGGATCATCGTCCTTCTGGAAGAGATGTACACGGGGAACCCATCGCTGCTAATCCAAGACCAGACCGCACAACTGATAGGGAAGGTGATCGATATGGCGCGGACAAGGGCAGAGAAGCCTTCCTTGGCCCGAACCGAACCTCAGAGTCCGACCACGGCAGGAACACTCATCAGGACCAGAATTATGGACGACTGAATCCCATTCAGTCAGTCGTCACGAACGATGTTCCTCTGGGACCTCGTGGTCGTGGGCGAGGAGCAGCCCGAGGCGGTCCCATGGGTACGTCCAACACGAGGTCTGACGCACGCTTCCCTCAGAACAACGACAGCCCAACGCCCGAAGACAGATACCCGCCGACGGGGCCAGCGTCTGGTAGGGGACGTAGGAACCAGTACGAGTCTAATGCACCCGTCAACCCACCGTCTACGATGAGCCCGACGCAGACAACTCACCCTGATCGAACCCGTACCATGAACTCGGGCTCGACGGGCTCGCCTACGCCATCATCTGGCGGTCCTACATTGGCTCCCGGAATTCATCCTGACCGATTGGCACAGATAGCACCCCCGCCGCCACCTCCTCTTTCAGGCCAGCCTCCCAGTCACCCCCGACCATCTCTACCGCCCATCAACACACCTGATCGCTCATCTGGAGCCCAGGCCAGCAACAGCCGAACGCCGACAGGGAACTACCCAGGTCCGACAGACGGCGCGCCTTCTGGGCCGTCTTCCAACGACCGAGGCCGTAGTGGCGGCAGTCGTAGGCAGCTTGCGGGTATTAACAGCACGTTGCAACAAGCACAAGCCAACATGCCGGATAGCAACCGGGCCGCTGTCATTCGCGGGCGTGGAGCCGCCAGGGGTAGTATCGCTGGCTCCGATGCTCAGGTTCTTACAGGCGCATCACCGGTATCCACACCGACACAAGAGCGTCCGGATCCTATCCGTCAAGATAGAATGCAAACCAACGGTGATGACCAACCGCGAAGCGAGCACGACCGTAGCCGACGCGAACACCGGTCAGAACGTGGCAGACACTCGAGGCGGGGCAGTCGCGAGAGGGAACGCAGCCCCGATCGCGACAGAGAGGCAAAAGAGCCGCGTGAACACAGGGACGGAAGGCCCGGAGCACAAAGCCAGTCTAGCACCCGGGACGAGCGCGAGCCCCGACGCTCTGGCCGAGAGCTCTCTAGCAGCACCAGGGACCCGCATGTCAACGGTCCTCATGGTGCCAGCCGAGAGACTATGGGCGGCAGCCGCGAGCCGCGTCATCGCAGCGACCGCGGAGAAGGTGGACGCGGAGAGGGCGGTTCGGGTGGAAGAAGCGAAGAATGGGGTGGAAGTGCGCGCGGCACATCTAGGACAGGAACGCGCGAGGTGGGATCGAGGCCGACCGACGATCGACGCGAGCCGCGCGAAGACCGAGGGCGAAAGCGGAGGAGCGAAGATGCCGTCGGTTTCTCGAACGATCGCGAGAAGAGGCAGAGACGTTAGAAGACACTGACTAAAAAAAAAAACAAGCAGGAGCGCATTGAACTCGATATGAGGGAGGGGTTTTCCGACGAGAGAAAGTAATGTCGATGCGCGAAAGAGAGGAAGATGCCATTGGTCGACATGACGACGCGCGCGTAAAATGGGCGAGAAAGAGACCGCACTCCCCCCGACGAAAGGAACATTCATTATCACTTTTTTTTTTTTTTTTTTACTTTATTCTGCGCGTGGTTTTAGTGTTTACGAATGCTACTTTTGGAGGATTTGCACGACTGCACTGGTCACGAAGAGGCAAGACCGGATTCAAATTCAGATACACACACAAAACCAATCCACTCAAGTGTCCAAAAACAAAACCAAAACCATAACATCATTCAGAATCACCAGGGTTGCCAATAGAAGAAGCATTGGTTTTCGCTCAAGACAGGGAAAGGATGAAGACTCGACCTTCGGCTTGTCTCGACGCCGCCTGGAGCATTATACTGCATACAGCCTGCCTGTGTAAGGATGCACCCTTTGGCAAAGAGAAAAACGAAGCAATTACTTTTCTATGATACCCCAAAGCGGTTTTATTTTCCGCCGCCCTTGTTGAGCAATCGAATCAATAGGGACTTTCCAAGTAAACGAAGCAGAGGAGGACCATTCGCCGAGACGTGTTGATGGCGACTTGTAAACGAAGAAAAGAAAAGAGAAAAAAAAAAAGGGGGGGGTGAGGAGAGGTAAATAAAAGTCTCATTGTGCACAAGACAAAAGAGGGGGCGGGGTCGGTGTACAATAAGCCTCGAGAGGATTGGTATAATAAATGAAGGGAAAAGCCCTCTTCCACAAGGAGGAAGAAGGGCAATGGAAAGCTAGATACAATGGAGACGGCAGCGGCAACGCATTGTATAACTGTACGATGTAGTCTGCAGAGGAGAGACGAGCGACGGCATCTTTCCGGGTCCGAAGGCGGGCGGGGGGGGGGGTTCGGGCGGAGAGAGTAAAGGGGCACGACGGTGGACATGCCTGCCGATGGTTCGGGGCTCGGGCAAGTAACCGTTGTGATGTCAACCCTGAGACGGACACGTGTTGAATGCGTTGAAAATCGGTGAAGCCTCATCCCGTGCTGTGCCTGCCTGTGATAAACGATGATGACGGGGTCTAATGCGCTGTAGTAGAAAGGAGTCCGTTCTGTGGACGAGAGAACGGGTGAGGCTCCCGTAAATATCGAGTACCTCGCTCTCTGTGCCGGCGAAGAGAAATTCCATGCGAGCAGCGACTTCTCCATTGTCCGTTTGTTCCGTTCTAAACCAGACATCACAGGTGGGAATGGAAAATTCAGTGCGGGCGTCGCAGCGCTCACTCGAAACGTGTAAGACTACATAGCGTAGGCCCCTGATCATGACCTGCTCATGGGATCACGATGGCACGTACACTAGATGGAGGGGTTCGCAGCGAATTTTTGACAATCTACTTGTTTGAAATAATGGATTTATTCCATCCCCAATCGATAAGAATGAAAGATGACGTGGTATCTCGTAAGCAAAACGCCGTTTCCCATGCATGCCAAAAGAAAAGAAATACCCAATAGCCGAGTATCGTGTAGCCCGCATGACGTAGAACCCCCTTTTTCTCTGACGGATAACCAGTATCGTTGGCCAAAGATTTTGCCCACAGCGCTGAAATAAATGCATCACATCAACCCAGAAACTGGCCATTTAGAAGGCCGTCCCGGGTCTCGGTTCCTCACGTGATTGGTTCCAGTGTGGTGGTTGTCCGTGCCCATCAGAGCCGTCAATACTCGTCCCAAGAACAGGGCTTTCAGGCATCACGGCAGGATTGGCGGGGGTATACGGTGGTCCCCAAAGCGCCTCTCCGACCCGTTGCTGTGTCAAGTCGCGTGGCCCCGCTATTGGGCTCGTCGATGGGGCCAACGGCGTCTCCCAGTTGGCATTAGAGCCCTGATGGGTGTGGTGTACAGGCGCCATGCGTGTCATGTGAGAGCCGTGCTCCTGGTACGAGATCGGTGCCGCGGGCGACAACGGAGAGTGTGGGCGTTGAGGACGGCGCGGCGGAGACGCCTGTGAGGGGTTGGGCTGCGCGTGGGCAATGAGGCTATCGCTTTCGTGATGCGGGCGCGCAGGTCGGGGAGGCAGTCGCGAGGCCTGCAGGAATGTGCTGCGGCGAAATTCGTGAGCAATGGGGAGATGATCTGTGCTCTTGAGGCCAGCAGAACGATACGCAGTGTCGCCGCCCTTGTCGAGGTCGTCCATGTCCAAGCCGGTAGCGGACTTGTAGCTGGAGTCCTCCTTACGACGCTTGACGCCGCAGAAGAGCCAGCGCATACCGCGGCCGAATGCCTTTACAAAGTCCCAGAGGTTGAGAGCATCCCCAATGGCACGGAGACCCATCCAGCCCCCGCTGGGGACGGTGTGGACATTTTCGCGCAGGTGCGAGTTGGAATCACGGGCGTCGGGGGACGGGTAAAGTGCGGTCTTGGCGCCGGGCGCGTAGGGGGCGTATGGGAAGGCCCAGAGGTGGAGGAGGGCGAAGAGGGCCATCTCGAAGCAGAGAAGAAGGGCGGGAATGCCGACTTTGATATCGGGATATGCGAGAACTTTGTTCGCGCGGACGAGGTCGAGAGTGGAGGTGGCCAGGGAGATACAGGTGACCTGCCAGAAGGAGAAAAAGACGACGAGCTTGATGGCAAGAACCTTGAGGAAAGGGGAGTGCTCCTTGAGGGGATCCCGCATCTGCACGTAAAACTGGATGACACAATACATGGCAATGGTGACGGAAAGGCAGTTGATCGAGATGACCTGCGGATGTCAGCCAGGATGGATCTCAAAGCTGTTGGGAGGAGCGCACTTACCCAAACGTGAGCAAAAACGGGGCTGTTGGAGCTCTCGCAGTAACGGTGGAAGTACTGGGTTACAACGGCCGTGACGGTCATGGCGACGCGGATAAAGACGTATTGATAGACGCCAATCCAGATGACATTGAACCACGTCAAGCCGCTCGTGGGGGTGCGCCACGGGCCCCTCTGCCCTCCGCAGCACTTGGCGAACCAGTCGAGAGGCCAAACCCAGGGCTTGATGGGATACAAATTGCGGAAGTAGTCCTTTTGCGTATGTATGTCGGGGGCGAGGTAGTGGCACATGAGGGCGAAGAAGGAGGCAATAGCAAAGGCCTCATAGCAGTCGCTCATGAGCTGGAAGTAGACGGCATGCCAGTAGTAGTAAAGCTGGAGGAAGGAGGAGGCGGCGTAGACGGGGATCATGAGAAGGATGCGGATGATCTGGCGTTGTTCGCGGGGTTTGGTATAATTGATGGCGTGCATGAAGATGAGATAGAAGGACAAAAAGACGGCGATGATGGTACAGGAGCCGGCGATGATAATGGCGAGGTCATGGAATGTCAGAGGGCCAGCGATTAGGATCTCGGAGCCAGGAAGAACTGATGTACGAGCATGTCAGCTTTCGCACCGTTGCGGGTTTTCACAGGCAGGCAGGCTGCTGGACAAATGTTTGAAAGGAAATGCGCGACAGGGTGACGTACTCCTCAGCTCCTCGAGCGTTGAATTACATGTCAGGTTCATCATGACGGGCTATTGCCCTGCCAAGAAGAAGGGTCGTCGGTTGGTGATTAGAGACCGGGACGGAGGAGTCGTAGCGGGTGACGAGCGGGAGAAGTAAGACAAGTTGGTGATAAGGAACCGGCGTCGCTCGGTGTGGACGGCGAGGGGTGGGTTGGGTGGATATGAAGATCGCCAAGACTCTTTGGAAGCAGGAACGAGCGGTTGTCGATCGATCTTGGCAAATGTCGAGTCGTCTTTGTCGCTTTCGAATGCGTCTGCAGAGGTCGCGTGCTCACAAAGTTGATGAAGGAGACGTAGGAGGAGAGCACCGAATCGGTCGGGGCTCTGTCGAGGCGCGCTCCTGTCGTGCTCGTTCCCTCAATTGGATGCAGCGATGCTCGCTCCTTTCTGGTTTGGTGGTAAACAGGTGTATTCAGGGGATCGTAGTTGAGTGTGCCTCTCCAATTAATGGCCCATCCCCAGTCCGCCAACAATATTGCCAAGGCCGATCCTTCTCTTACACGATCCCACTGCAAAATCCGACGCCCGTCGCGTAACTATAACCAGGTAGCGGTTGTGTTCCTACTCGTGGTCGTGGTCGTGGTCGTGGTCGTGGTTGTGGTTGTGGTCGTAGCCGTTGTCGCTTTCGGGTATCGACGTCGCTTTGGCCTTTCTGGGAGTCGTGCGACAAAGTTACGGTGTAGCGTGCACCGCGCGAGGGCAAAAGAAGAAAAAAGAAAGAAAAAAAAAGTAAAGGTCAAAATACACACCGAGAGAGAAGGAGAGGGCAAAAGGGAGGGGGGAGGGGGGGTGATAAGAAACAGGCTTGGTAGCCGTGGGTATGGAAAGGAGAGAAGAAGCGATGATGGAATGAATGAAAGCGGAACACTACACTTAGTCGGTCAGTCAGGCAGTCACACACGACACGACACGACGCAAACAACACAACAGCAGCAGAACAGGGTAGCAAGGAAGGAGGAGCCATACCACCAGCATACAGGGCTCGCCCATCTCGTCTCGCACCATTTCCCCCCTTCCCTTCCCACCGTGGTACCCAGGAGAGAGAGCCACCCTGGGCTGTGTGCCAAGGGTTCGCTAAAGCAGACGCCGGCTAAGATTACAGGACCATGGGCGAACAACGCAGCAGCGTCCCTTCATCCTTCAAGGGGGAACCCTCCCTCCCCGTCATGTCTTCTTCGTCTGGTCCTTACCTACTACCTACCTAGTATACGGACGAAACCGTCGCCCGTGTGAAGTGCTTCAACATAAACAATACTACCTTGACTTGCTATGCTCCAGTCGGTTTGTGACTATCCTTCCGCCGGCTCAGACGTCACGGGAGGGGAAGGCTGCACCTAATTACCTGGACTACCTACCTGCTTTTACGGTGCATCTCACTTCCATCCCTACGTTTGAGTATTCGGAAACAAAATTCTCCGAGGAGGTGATGCACACGATGCGCGCGGTAGCCCCCAAATGCAGGGTCTTGAGCTCCTCGACCTCCTTTTAAACCCTTGGCTGCCCATAACCGTCATTCGTCCGATGAGGATTTTACCACGTCCAGTCTTTTTTTCGGTTTTCATCCTTTTTCCCTACCATCTCCCGTTTGTGCAGTGCTGCATACATGATTAGGTAAGCGATGAATCCTACGTCAACCAAACACATGGTCAATTTGACGAGACGAACACATACACACGCACACCCACTAGAGAGAGAAACTACGTCACATGCCGATGTCTTCTTTCCCTTCTGCCAAGGCCATGTCCATCCACTGAATTCCCGAAAAGCGACGTGCCCTCTCACTTCCCGTACCTCCCACCATGTCGTCCCAACCAGGTATCCTGGTGCAATATCAAAGCCGAACTGAAGCTATTCCCCTCAGCCACGTTTTGTGACGGCGTCGGCTGGAATCACTGCACTTTCACGGAAGGGCCAGCGAGCGAGCGGCCTGCACCTGCACATGGGTCAGACAGCCTCGTATCGTCTCGTATTCTAAACGCAATTCCGCTTTAATATTATAACCCAGACTTACCCGGTATTCCCCCTCTGCTGAATGGAAAACAGAGCCTCTCTCCTCCATTTGGATAGCGGTCTTTTCCCTTCCCGAAACACAATTGTGCCGCCACAGTGACGCCAAGTCTCGAGATCATGAACTTCGACCTTTTCAAACGCCTCCCCCTCACTCCCTGGTCCAGCTCGTTTTGAAACATATTCATCTTCTTAACCCTTCACTCCCGTGATCAGATCCACGCTTATCTCACCTGGGTGATGCCACTCATACCTGTCCGCACTAGGACCGCCAATCCATGACGCCTCCTCCTTTCCACACACAGCTCCATGTCGTCTTGGATGCAACTCCTTCGATAAGCCCGACGGCGCGCCGTGGGCCATAGTGCGTCCGATCAGTATGGGCACAGCGCCAGCTGATCTGAGCCTCATCCGGTCACCTGAAGGCCTCAAGGCTGTCTGTACAATGTACGAATAATCATCAGATCATCTCTCTCTCTCTCTCTCTCTCTCTCTCTCTCTCTCTCTCCAACCACCCCTAATCTAAAGCGGATGGGGAAGGAACTCTCTGCAAAATTAGAACAACGCTGCGAAATGACATCAACCATGGCAACTGCGCAGCGCACGCACCGTACCCTAATTCTTGTACATCGGCAACCTAGGTAGCCGCGCAGCCATACATCCCCAAGTCCCCCCCCCCGTCTTGTTCCACCGGCGCTCCGCAGCAAGAAGGTTGCGATCGGCCAGCATATGTGCTTGCACACTACCCGTGCCGCTTCCGACCCTCCACCTTTGTCTGGTTCCCCCCGTCCTCTTCAGTCATCGGGCATCTGTCCGTGAGCCGCAGTCGAGGGCGACAGCGTTCCAAATGGACCCGGTTCAACGTACAATCACAGGAAACTACGCCAGTTTATACGCCGTGTTCTGCATTCTCCCACTTCCCGTGTTAGGTACGCCCCAAAGGGCCACCTCGCCTTGGCTCGAACCCGCAATAAGCAAAGATTTCAATTTGCGGAGCGTCGGGAACGCTGTTTATGTTTGTTTTTTCTGTTTTTTCTTCTTCTTTTTGTAGCGAAGATGATTGTGATGGTCCGTTTCACGCAGCATCAAGTAGGTTGTGAATGAAACGTTTGTACGCGTCCTTGTGTTATTATCATTGCAACTACGTGACTAGAAAAAACTTTCCCCTCATGATCCTGTGGCGACCATGACAACTGTGCTGTTTGGCTGTACAAGAACACCGGTTGGTTGGCTACACGGCCTGTGTCCAACTTGGGTGGCTAGCCAGGCTCACCTCCTACAACTTGGTGCTAACCCCTCCTTTCCGGGTCGTCCTGTTGCTGCCATGGGAGCTTGATGTCCACCGCTAACTGTGCTCTGTAAGGAGCAGTATCGATTGCGACCAATCCCTTCCCTCCCTACCACTAGTGTTTCCGTCTGATCCATGGTTCGCGTACGGCGTATGTACAATTGCTGCTCAACATTATGACTGTGGGCTCGCGGTCGAAATCTCGACCTGGAAAGAATCAAGAGCCTTCACTCTCTCTCCAACGACTTGACTTGGGTCTATGAGGGCGCACCTCTCCTGGTGCACTCTCGCGATATGTTATTGCGGCCCCCAGATCCCAAGTCGGACGTAAAGGATGCAGAAACGAAATTATGGCAGCCGCCGGGCCGCGCTTCGGTTTTCGAGTGATATGTTCGTGCTCGTAGTCTAGGGCCTTTTGCCTATCGTGTATTGACGCATGTCGATCTTCTCCAAAAAGGAGCTCTCCTATGTCCGGTGTTGCCGTGAACGACCCCTCATCCAATGCCCTTTATGGAGTGCCGAGTCAAGTGGAAATCGAAACGCCGTCCTGGTATCTCAAAAGCGCAATGCAAAGACTGTGAAATTTGTACCGGGATCGATCTCGTGTACGTCGTCAACAATCATGTTACTCCTCGTCATTTTGGTCCGCCCGATGCCGTCTTGGTCGTTTATTCTGGGTCCGGGTTGGTCGCCCTCAGGACCGGCTGGTGAACCTTGCGGGAGTAATCTTGGTCGTCGCGTAGGGTGTTTATACTTTCCGCGCTCTTGTTCCGTACGTACAAGCCCCTCGGCAGAGGATCCAGGCGAGGGTCGTGGGCGAGCAGGCGGCTCCTTCGGTGTTCGCTAGTCGTGTCGGGATCCCATCGTCCTCCATCCACAGTGACAACCATTTCGGGGTTGCGTGGCGATCCGGTCATACCGGCTGAGCTACCCCGGTGGCTGGGCTCGTCATACTTATCGTTCTCGTTCTCGCGTTGTTTGCGTCGTCTGAAGAACAAGAAGAGCCCTATTCCTGCCAGGGCCACTACAGCGCCGATAACACCCACCACGATTCCTACGACGGCGCCCGTGGTCGGCCCATTTGATGATGACGGTTGGGCAGAAGAGCTGAGTTCCGAGGAGCCCGTTGCTGCCTCGTTTCCGGTCGCCGTTGGCGTAACAGTGACATAGCGCACTGTACCGTCGGCGGTCACCGTCCTGACTGTCGTTCCAGGCCTTCTCGTGGTCTGAGAATCGAGTCAGCGTACATCCTCTAGCGTAACAACCCGTCATTTTGTCAAATATTGGCAATGAGTCACGGCAACTCTGCTGGGACTATGAGGGCATACAGATGTTGTAGACAGGGTCGTTTCAGACTTCGACGTTGTTGGAGCCTGAACGACCTCAATTTTTGTTGTTATGATATGAACCGTGGTTGCAGGTGGGGCCGGAGGGGCCTGGATTCCAGACGATTAAGCCAATGAATTGCACGTTGAGGATGTGAGATGATGGTATCTGACAGCGGCACCGGGAACGGGTTCGGGGTTGGGAATCACCAAAATCACGCAACGAGTTCACGAAACATGGGGGATGAGGATAATACTCACTGTGGTGGGAGCAGAAGTAGTAGATGGTGGTGCTTGGGACTGAGACTGCGTGTTGTCGCCTCCGCCTCCGCCTCCGCTGCCCGCGGTGCTGGTAGGAGCCTTAGCGAGGGCCAGATAGCCATAATAGTTGGGTCTTGCGCCGCAGTGCTCGACGTCGTAGCCGGGACAAATGTCGTTACATTTCTCGCTGACTTTCGCTTGGGTTGACGGGGCTGGGGCGACATCCGAGCACCAGCACGATTGCCATTGCACGATTGCAAAAGCAAAGTTTTGGTCTCTGCAAAAATCCTGGCAGAGTCCGTTCGTCTGCCATGTGCTGAGATCTGAAGTGAGCTGTTAGCATCAACGTTAATCTAGACATGTCCATGTCCATGGTCTATAGCTTGAAAGCCGCCATGTAGATATCCCAGACCATACCGCAAAGCGGCCACGCTTATCGAAGGGGTGTCGACATACTTGCGTTGGTAGAAGCCGTATTTTGGCTGGAGCAGAGCGTCTGCGTCAATTGTCGAGGAAGGAGGAGATCGGGTTCCGACACCGCTTGAGCCAGCGTCGACCATGAAAGGAAGACGAGGATGAAAGTGTCCAAGCACCTCTTGGTGCGTTTGGTGAAGATCATGATGGCTACGTCAACAAGGCGGTCGGTTCTGTTAACTACCATGAGAATATCGGTCAGCGTTCGTATTCGGTATTCCAAACTGGGGTACTTCGGGCTTGGGAGAAAGCCTAAGATCCGATGACAGGGCAGGCCTAGAACTTCTGCACTCACAATTCCCGTAGTTAGGCCCTCACAAAGCAGACATTTGAGGTCCGGATGGGTCGGTGAAGGGCGGGATGAAGAGTCCAAGAGTGCCCCCAAAACCAAGATGCTGCACCTGTCCTACACGGCCACGCCAGTCGAACGGGAAAGCGCAGGTGAGTCGACGCAAACGCGAAGACGACAAAGATGTCGATTATCGTCGAGAGAGGCTCCAGATCAGGCGGGGAGGATGGTTTTCTTTGCGTCCTGTCTTTTTGAATGCGAAAAGAGCCTCGGGTGAGGTGGCAACTCGATCGACGATGAGGCCGTGAGAGATGGAAAAGAGAATGTCGGGGGAGGAATCGGTCTTGTCGTGGCGCTCGTGCAAGATCTGTTGGCGCCAAGTATGGGCGGAGAGGATCAAAAGGTAAAAGGGTTCAGATGTGGAATCAAAAAGTGAACCCGGCGAATGATGCTAGCAATGCAGCCAAGCATCAACCAGTAACTGAGTCGACCGCCCCTAGAAACAACTAGCGCGCGGATTTAGGAATAAGAATTGGAGACCTTTGAGACAGATACAAGACGGCCGGGTGCATAACAGGACCGAGTATCCATCCGTATAATTATGGTTCTCCCACTTGATCGAGAAGGATGGGAACAAGCGTTGCTTTGATTTCCTTCTTCTTCTGGGAACTGGAGAAATTAAGGTGCGGCCTGGGGGATGTAGCCGAGGATGCGCACAAGGTCGGTCAGGAGCTGATGCCTTGTCGTTGGCGGCGGCGATCCTGTGGTATGGTCGGTTTGAGGGAAGGGGAGGGGAAATGAGTGAGGGTGAGGTTGGAAAAGTGGTGAAGGTAAGGCAGACAGACTTGGGTAGAAAGGAAGCAGGCGCCAAGGCGAGGGGAGCGAAACGGGGAGGCAGGGAAGGTAGCAAGCGAGTGAGATGGTGCCGAGCAGGGCGAGGGTATCGCCCGTCTACTACTGGTCTCTGATCCGATCTGGTATCTGCAGTACGGGTACCCAGTGTACCTACCTAGTGTAGATACGTGGGGGAGAGGTGCAGAGGCCAGCAGTAAGTAACAAGGAGGGAGTATCCGGAGGTAGGTGAGACCCTCCAATGGAAACAAAACAAAGGTAGGGGAGGAAACGAGAGAATGGCCGCGGTACTACGGATACAGCGAAGCGAAGGGGTTGCGGTAGTGGTGGTGGTGGTGGTGTTGTTGTTGTTGTTTCTGCTTCTCCCGTTCTTGCCGGGGGATGCTGGCAGCCAAAAGCGAGAAGGCGGAGTACTTGAGGAATTACCCGCAAGATAAAAATACATCGAAATGAAAAAAGAATGAATAAAAAAAAGTGAAGAAGGACAGAAAGAAGAAAAAGGGGGGTGTAGAACGAATGGAGCTAAGCTACCTACCTACCTACCTACGTAAAGGTACCCGCAGGTACTAGTGTACGAATAGAGGACGGAGGGAGGCGGAAAGAGAAACACCAGGGCGGGCCACGCAAGGAAGAAGGGGAACGAGAGAAAGGTCAAGCGTCGAGGACGAAATGGTGGTGGATCGGGAGGAGGGATGTTACAGGTAGAGAGACAGAGCCCGGAACCTTGGGTACAAACATGCCCATGTTTTCCACCATTACAGGCCGATGACGATGGGATTGTTGTGCACTTGGACTTGGTGGGAGAATGGGAAATTCGAAAAGGACGCTAATGAGGGCGCAACGAGGCAACGAGGCAGCAATGCACGCACGAGTACCTACACTAAAAGCATGTTACTAACAGCAGCAAGAATCACACGCTGATGAACCAAGAACGCCAAGGCCAAGCAAGATGCGCGCAGATTGGCAGTGATTTCTACTTTGGCAATGGGCCCCGTAAAGAGTGGGTTTGACGTGACCGGGGGTGGGGGGTAGGGAGACAGACAGGCAGGTCAACGACCAGCATCACGCCGCTAAGGACACAAGGCAACCCCCGGTCGACCACTCGCCTTGCGTCTCTTGTTTCTCAGTCTGGTCTGTCTGGTCTCTGCCAGTGTGCCAGTTTGGTTCAACGTGCCAATGCACTGAGACTGGAGAGACCGCCGTGTCAGACCGGAACACAGAGCAGAGGTAGGGGTGAGTGGACCGCGGGGTTTTGGAACACGCTGTGCTGTGTGCTGTGCCTGCGTGCGAGCGTCTCAGTGGTCGGTGACTATTACAGGCGGTGGCGGTGATGATGGTAGTGGCAGCGGTTGGTGGATGGAAACTTGTCAGCGACGAAAGCCGACACGACACATCGTGATACGTGTGAAGCTCACACAGCAGGACGCCGTCTCTCTCGTGCAAGAAGAAAGTGACCAAGACGTATTTGTTCGTACATGTGTACATGCTAGTACTATTACTTACTACCTTAGGTAGGTAGTATGTGTGTGGAGATATGTGTGTGTGTGTGTGTGTGTGTGGGTGTTGTGGGTGGGTGTGAGTTACCCATTCGCCGTTGCGTTCACACCCGCTCGAGCAACGGACGGCCAGGAGGCAGAGAATCAGAACGAGAAACAACTATACAGATATCATCGCTCTCATTTCTCCTACCTCTCAGAATATCGACAGACGGTACTGGCTGTACCGACTTCAGAGTGCACCTCAGCTGCTCCTGTCCAGGAGCACAGCACTGAAAGAGGGGCGGCGGCAAGCACGAACCTGTCGACACGGTATCCCGACCCAGAGAGCGACGAGCCCACCCCGCGTACCCGGCGCGTTCGTCCCGAGCTTTGGGCCTGATGCGGCTTAGCATTCGCAAGGGTGGCAGGTACGATGAACATCGAAATCAAACACTGCGCGGACGGCCCGACGGAAACTGAACTGACCGACTAAGAGGAGTGACGCCGTCCAGGTGGATGGTCAGTCCTACCTGTAATTACAGCCTCTCCCTCGAGTCCCTGCGTCGTTCCCATCTGCGGACACTTGGGCCAGATAGATAGATTCCTACCGTTGTCAACCGTGTTGGTCGGCGACAATCCATCTTTTGTACTACCTACCTGACTGCCGCATCGGATCCCCTCGAGGCCGAGTACACTAGTGATGTTGTTCTTTCCTTCCTGAGTCCGGTACTGCGTGGGCAAGGACAACGACCAGCTCCATCTTCTGACCCACAGCCGCCATCTCTCTAATTCCTTCTCGGCATGTCGGATGTCGTCACTCTCCACTGCCAAGCGGCAGGAAGCACGGACCAGTCACACACTCTTGCCATTCTTGTCAAGATTCAATGGTGGGTGGATCTGGCACAAAAATCACAAAAAACAAGACAAGAGCGCAGAGTGATTGCGATTGTGCTGTGCCGTGCCTGTGCTAAATCATGTTTATTCATGAGGCATGATGTCTGCATTCCGATGTCGAAGGCCAGCCGGAACCCAGCTGCCTCCCAACGCGAACCACCCTCTTGGCTGTAAGCAACAGATCTACTGGAGCACTGCGACACACCCACAGCGATGATCTTTGACGCCAAAGCCTGTACTACCAGGTTTCCACCAAGGGGCGGGTCCAGCGGGTTGCCGCCCATCTATCCAACCTGCTACTTTTGGAACAAGGAAAAAAAAACCGCAATCATGTCACCCTCCGTCCTCGCCCCTGCCGGCCATTCAAAAGTAAGTGTTTGCCCCGAGTACCAAGGTACGGATGTATCGCTGGTGTAAACACAAACTCGAGGCAGGTGACAACGATACGATGCAGAAACACACCCTGCAGCGTCCGCGTTTGGGCCTTTTGATTGAATCGTACCTCCTCTAAGCGGTCTGGAAATTCTTCCTTGGATTGAATCTTTATAGTGAAGGGAGCCAGCCCCCTTTATCTCGTTGCTGGGCTATTTGCGCCCACGCGCCGATTGTCCCAAGAGGGTGTCCGAGTCGTGATGCACCCACCTACACGTTAACCCCCTTGTTTGTTGTCTCTTGCGCTCCTGGTCGACAACCATTCTTACTGGCATCGCCGCTCAGGGTGCTAGCTACTCTTTGCCGCTCATCCTGCTTCGAGCTTTGTCTGGCGGGTCCTGCTGATAGGGGGGCCCGCAATACGAGAACAGAGACCGGGACTGCCGGCTACTCCGTACGCACGCAAACCACTGTCAATGAGCTTCCCGCTTAACTCTCTCATCTGCGACAAAACCGTTTCTCATCTAGGTACCTACCAACCCTCTCTACTCCCTGGTGGAGCTATTCACTCACAGACCGCCGGCGTGCGAGTCATCTCTTTCCATGACCCTCCATTATGCTGGTTCGTTCGGCCATATTCTGCGATTTCTCATAAGACCCCCGCTCCCTTTCCGCGTCCACTCGCACTCACAACCTCGACGAAGCAACAGGAAAACTGGGGCCGACAACCGCATACCTAGCACTGCAGCAACTTCCTACACTAGCTCGCCACTGCCGTCGAGAGGGGTTCTTTTCTCGTGGCAGTATGCCCTCATTGTGGCCCAAGATGCCGCATCGGGTTACACTACTCAACGCTCTCGCTCTCTCTTTCTCTTTCACTCTAAGGGTGACATTGCACCTTTGCCCGTTGGAGCCATTCCCTTGATTTTCAAACTGTTGCCAAGAGCGCCTCCTTCCTTTTGGGGGGGCGGCAAACTCGCGGCAGCCCTTACTACTGACTTAGTCCTGGCCTTGGTTCTTAGGTCGCTTTTGTGCCTGCCGTTGTCACCCTCCGAGGTTGTGACTCCATGTCGTAAACGCAAAGAGAGGGAAGGGAGAGAAATCGTCGTCGTCTTTTGCTAACAGGAAAGACGGAACGACTGAACTGATAGACTATCCCACGATGGCGCACCGGGATCACGGGCGAGTCCAAGAGTGAGTCTAATCAGGGGGTTGATCTAGGGGCCGGGAATGGCCACTCCAAGCTCAAAGCCCATTCCTACACTCGCCATGGAACATTCGAGGCCGAATATCGCAGCACTTCTCAAACAGCTGGGTGGCAGGTCATCTTACCCGGTTTGGGGTATTTCCGGAGAAATAAACACTCGCTTCGGTTTCTTGATAGCCATGACGGCGGGGTTGCGTGCCGCGATGTTCCCCGTTGCTTCGACCCCGGACACCGAAAAGGTCCGGTTCCACGCGAGAGAAAGTTCTGAGGAAGATGGAGAGCATGTACTGATAGATAGGTACACGCATCAGTGACTCTTCAGCAGGTGCTCAGGGCTCATCTGATACGGGCACCTCCAGTACCACAGCTACACCGAGACTCTCCTACAAAGATGCGCGAGAATCCACCGCTGCGCCGTGTTCATCGCGTCGTCAACTGCGGCCCGGCTTCGACGTCCACAACAGAGGATGGACATGTGGTTTGGTTCGTATGGGCAGCCTCGCGCGTGCACCACAAAGCATGCGCGATGCTGCGCCGGATCCAGCTAGTCCCCGTCTTGTCTTGATGGGTCACCAATCTTACATGGTAGTGCGGGAGGTCTGCAGGGTAGAGCGAGTACGTAGTAGTAAGCGAGACAAACCCCACGCTACATTGAGTCGCGGCAACTTGGCCGCATTCTCCTCACCACCCGGTCGCGGGCGAGCCGGTGATTCGTCCCATGCAGGCCAGGTAGACATGCGAGGCCGGGTCGCTCCCGCCGGTGAAGAGACCAAGAAAGGAAAGACTTGAAACTGAAAATGAGATTACTACCGGTATGTAGGTAAGTAGGTAGTTTAGACAAGCAAGCAAGCAAGTAACAGGAGCCCGTTCAGAAAAGAAAAGAAAGAAGGAGGAGGGGGAGAAGAAGAAAAGGTTAACTGGTCGGCTTGCAGTACCCAATGCGGGGCACCGCGGCAACGAAAGCGGCGAGCAGAGGAAGGTTCTACCAGTAATACCGCTCTTTTCGAACTGGCGACGAACAGGAAACAAGATTTGGTAGCGGTTATCAGGCCTACACTTTGCGGGGCAAAACTCATGAAAACTCATGTCAGCAAAGTACTGACCCACATACTCTGAAGTACCTCCCCACAATCTATTCCCTCATATCCTCCAACTTCAAGTTAGTAGACTCAACTACCCAAATTAATATTAAACTATTATTAAAGATACTAACAACAACAGCATGTCCTACTTAATAGAAGTACGGTCTTTGGAGTTAAAATTGCTTAAAAAGTTGATTTATATTATTAAATTTTAGATACACTTGAAGCTGAAAGAGATAGAGCTGTTTTCTTAGTTTTTTAGAAAAGGGGTGGGTGAGCTAGTCTGTGCGGGATTAAGCGAGAGAGACTTAGGCTAGTACTTTGCGGACATGAGTTTTGACCCGCAAAGTGTAGGCCTGATAACCGCTACCCAAGATTTATGACCTTTCAAAGGCCCGATACCAAAGAGAACTCCTCCGGTAAGAGCAAGGGTGGAGGAGGGCCACAGGGAACGAACAAGGTCATACCTAGAAGCCGATGTCTATCTTTGCTCCATCACCCCATCTCTCTGTCCCGCCATTAAGCAAAGAACCCCCTATCCCCGATCT
Source organism: Colletotrichum echinochloae (assembly GCA_016618095.1). Lineage (NCBI taxonomy): Eukaryota > Fungi > Ascomycota > Sordariomycetes > Glomerellales > Glomerellaceae > Colletotrichum > Colletotrichum echinochloae. The sequence continues at coordinate 2,364,987 of JADEZT010000008.1, forward strand.
TTGGTTGTCCTCGAGGGACTCAGCACACACTGATGGATTTGTTCCTTGGCCGGCACCCCCGCGCGCGCGGACGCCCGCGGACGGGCGCGAAGAGGAAGGAGAGATTGTTGCCCCGCCAAGCGAGACGGTGATTAGGGACGGCGTTCGGCCCATGGAGGCTCTTGCTGTTAAGACTCAAGAGAGAGAGAAAGAAAAAAAAAAAAAAAAGAAGAACGAAAGTAAGGGGGCGGTGGAGGTAAACCCCAGAAAGCGCGATTGGCGAATAGATTTGGAGAAAACCGACGTGCAGTTTCTTTGATGATGGTGGGTGTAATGGGTGGCCTTGTCTACCTAGGTCAGGAAGTGTGGTAAGTGTGGGTGGTAATGCATGCATGCATACGAAAGGGATGGGCCTACCTATAGGGAATACGAGGCGCGAGCGATCACATGAAGTCAGCTTCGGGGGCTTCCGGCGGCAAGAGTACATGGGTAGTAAGTCGGCTGGCAGCAACAGATTGATTGCGTGAGGCGCCCCATGATTTTCTTCACCTCTTGAACGAGGAACCCAGTCATGCGGTGCTTCGCGATACGATCCGGCGGTGGCAGTTGAGGTGGCGGGAAGACGACTGGAAGACAGACCACCGGATCATTCTCGAACAGGCCGTACACCCGCAAGCGCACTGCGAAGTGTGCTAGACGCTAGGAGAAGGAGGGTCGCCTAGTGACGCACGTACAGCCAGGGCCAGAGATACGCGACGATGACCTGATTTAGGACAATTGGAGGGGAGGACTGTTGACGTCCTTCCTCGACTCGCGGGGCTACTCGGTGGCACAGATCCGAACCTTGGGTTGGGTTCCAGGGAGAGACAGCGGGCAAAGAACGGGCATTTGTGTGTTTGTTGATGAAGGTGCTTACAAAAGCAACCCCCATTTCGTCACGATGTTGATATATCTACATATCTCTTAGTATCTGTGGGCGGGGAACCTTTTGCGCTCGTTGACGACCTCTGCGGACGCGCGTGCGCGGGCAGATGAGTACGTGTGTGCTCGAGAAGGCGGGGCCGTCGTGCCATCTACGCATCCGCGCCGCCAAGGTGCAGGCGACGAAGGCCGTTTCCGGTAGGAGGGGGTGGGTCGGGAGCGGGATATGCATGTTGACAGACCAGGGGGGGAAAGCAGAGAGGCTGGAAGGTTGGTTTCCTCCAGTGCGCGGGGCGGGTTGCTCGGGGTTTCTGGACACATGGGCAAGCGGCGGCGGCTCTGTGGGACCGGCTGCAGGGCGCTATACTATTGCGACTGCAGACAGATTTCCCGACCTCCTGGAAACAGCAGTGGCCGAGCATCAGGCATATCATGAGTTTCAACCACCACCTCGCCGTCCAGAAACAACAAGTGGGCCACAAGAGACGCGAGCGGCCAAAGGTGCCCGGCATTTCGGGTGCATTCTTCTTCTTTTTCCATGTCCCTGTAAACCTGCTTTGCCGAGCTTGTGCGGTCCGCGTGTAATGTTACACTTCCTCACCGCATGTTCCTCCCTCCTGGTGGGTTTCACGTCCGTCCATCTTGCAACCCCGAATCAAGGCGGGACGTTGACATGACGGTCGAACAGGTTTCGAGACCTTGAGAAGAATGGAGACAGCCGCAAGCTGAAGTGTCATTATCCTGCGGTGGGCAGATGCCGCCGCGTTGCTAGATATTGTCCCGCTGAGACCGCGTGGGGAGGTGCCGTGGGCCGGCCGCCGTGCTCTCTCCTTGCCCTCCCCGCACCCCGCAGTCCAAGCTCTGGAGTTCTCACGGGAGGCCTTATCTGTCACCCTACACCTTAATCATCATTCTCCCTCCTTCACCTTCGCCTTGAAACTAACCTACCTCCCTGTGTGCTACAAGATGCCATGCAACACCTTGCGGAAAGGTTGACGGGGGTTTTTTTTTGTCCGTCTTACCCTTTGGATCTCGCTCGCTGTCGGTGGTTATCATTCCAAGGGGGGCGAAACAAGAGGACGCTTTGAGCCTCCCGCGTCCCGACCTGAGGCAAACTCGAGGCCCGGAACAACGTTGGTGCGGTCCTCAATGCTACACCCACGTGGTCGTGGTGGCCCCCCCAAGTAAAGCCGCGGAGGCTCTGGAACGCATCGGTCTGACTGAACGTCACCCCCTGAGTTTGTCCATTGAAGCGTTGCAAGAGCGAATAGTTTCGTTCTCTTGGTGGAATTGTGTCGTTTTTTCCCCTCTGCTTCCGCCGGGTCAGCATCATCTCTTTTTTTTTTTCCTCTTCCCCCTACGTCCCCTCCTCCTTCCGAGGTGCTGCTGCTACGGGGTGGGCTTCCGTGCCGGAGAGACTGCCTAAAGACCTCTGGCTGGCTGGAGCCTTCCGTCATCCGCGTCTCACCCGTGGGTTGAGCCTCATCCGTGCATCGCAGGACCTTCGGATTTCATCTGGCCCACGCAACTCACTAAGTTTGCGACCTCACTCACTCACGCCAAACCAGTGTCGTTCACACTCACCCACTCATTGACTCACTCTCCTACCCGCATGATACATCGCCTGCTCACTCACTCCCGCAACATAACATAGCCGGCCCGCTGACTCACCCACTCAGACGGCGGCAAGATGCGTTTCCACTGCATGCCCCTCCTCTATGTGCTCACCTTCTTCATCCTTGTCTCGGGCCTCTTCTCCGTCTTACTGTCCCTGGCACCGTGCTTCGTCAAGTCCAAGAACCACTGCTACCGCGGCTATGAGTCCCACTTCTCCTTCGACGTCGACCGCGCCGACCACCCCGAGTGGATGCGCGCCATCCCGGATGATGCCAACCTCACCAGCCTGTCCATCCCCGGCACCCACGACACCATGACCTTCGACCTCTACAACGAGGTCTTCCAGTGTCAGAACCACAATCTCTCGGCCCAGCTGCACGCCGGTATGCGCTACCTCGACATCCGCGGCCGCCTCGTCAACGACTCCATCGACATCTACCACGGCTCCATGCCCACCGGCTACTCTTACACCGACGTCCTCCTTACCGTTTTTGCCTTCCTCGACGACCACCCCAGCGAGACCGTCATCATGCGCCTCAAGGAAGAGGGCCGGCCCCTCGGCTCCAACACCATGACATTTGAGGACGCCTTCAACTTCTATCAGCACAACTCCACCGCCACCGCCCCCGGCGCCAAGGCCCACTTCCGCAAGCACAACCCGCGCAAGCCCTATCCGATCCTCGGCGCCCTTCGCGGCAAGGTCTTCCTCCTCCAGAATTTCCCCGCCAAGGGGCCCGAGAGCCCCTACGGCGTCATCTGGGAGTCCGCCGATATGGTCCTCGAGGACCTTTGGATCATCCCCAGCGTCAACCACCTCTACATGAAGTGGGAGGCCATTGAGAACGCTCTGCGCCGCGCCGCCACCGCAAACGAGCGCGCGAACCGCGTGTTGTACCTCGCTCACCTGAGCGCCTCCGTCGGCGTACTACCCATTGAGGCCGCCGCTGGGAACCTGAACCGCACCGTCGCCGGCATGAACGACCGCACCGGCGACTGGCTCGCCGCCACCGCCGATCGGGCTGACAGCGGCAAGACCGGCGTTGTCATCATCGACTTCCCCGGCAAGGAGCTGGTGGACCAGGTACTAGCGCGTAATCGAATGTTATCGAAACCGAGTGCCGAGCTGTGAGATGGGGGCCGGAAAGAAAGAGGGAGGGGACGGAGGGGGTGTAAAGAAAGGTAGACGGGAAGGGATCCGAGCGGCTCTTTTTTTTTCGCTTTTTCGTTGGAGGGTTAAGGAATATACCATGGTTGTAATCGTCCTTTGTCGCAATGTCGCGCGTCATTGCACATGACGGTTGTGCATGACAACATCCTACCGCATGCCCCAGGGACTGGCGATTCTTCCATCGGAATCCGCGCTATTGTGACCTCCATGCGACTCACACAGTTTGGCACGCCAGCATCGGAGATGTTCAGGAACTTGGACCAGACTGCGGCTTTCTCCCTGCCGTCCGGCCGCCGCCACCATTTTCCACTCATGAATGCGATCAACGGACAGTGACCCCACCCGTGCTCACGCGCCGGCGGCCTCACGCCTTGCTTTGCCTTGCCTTGCCTTGCCTTGCGGCAGAAGGATGGATGGGGCGCTTTTTGGCGCGTAGATGAAGATCTTCACCGGGTGCGCTAGCGTCGGAAGCCGGATGACCCGCATAGCCCGAAACGGCGCCGCCTCTGCCGCGGGGTAGCTGTGTACCTAGGGGGCTGTATTCCAGTAATTTTCTTTCCATGTTTCTTCTGCGTTCTTTTTCTTTTATTTTTCTGAGATATAGGGGGGGGGGGGAGGCCCCCGTGACCTGGCCCCTTTCTTCAGCGGCCGAACCACGTCGACTTCCTGGACTGGGGCCAAGAATTCACCGGCCTCGCAATGGGAAGTCGGGTGGGTGGCTTAGGTCTCGCGTCTATTTGGCCACGTTAGGAGCAAACGTCGCGAGCTCTTCTGCTGTCTTGGGTTGGCTCCAGCTAGCGTTTGGTAGCCGCCCGTAGTCTCGAGCTTTTTTTGGCGCCACCGCTTTGTCGCGGTCGCTTGCTTGATCTGCATTGATTTTCGATCTTGTAGGCGCGGGCCCGTTTGTCCGTTTTGACGCCGCCGCGGCCGTTTGATGCCGTACGGCGCTTTGTTGTCCTCGCCGGCTCGCTACCCCACTCGGCACCACTTATACTACCTGTACACTTGTACCTCCTGAAAGGTATGAATCGACGCCATCTACGCAAGTGGCGGTTTCACCTTTTGCGGTGTCCCTGCACAAACATGCATTTCGGTCACCAAGAGAGATGGACATTCGTTCTTCCCCATTAATACCATGTCGTTTATGATTTGCGCAAAAGAGAGACAGAAGAATGATCGTCAGGAACAGCTTTCCGCGCATCGCAATCAGAGCCGGACGATCTTCATCGATGGTCACTGACTCCAGTGAACGGGTCGCGCTGTTTCTCACCCCCCTCCTCCTTCCCCTCTATTTCTCCGCGGAACTAGAAAGGCATACGCTGGCTGGCAGGGCACCAGTAAGTTAATTCGCTTCTGGAAACCTGAACGGGGTTTTAGATCGTCGCCGGTTACGTCTTACAGACTCGCTTGGTGCGTAATCATTCGGGCGTTTCCAGCCTCAGCCTTGGACCCAAGATCGAGCTACGTGTTTCATGCGATAACCGACTAGGGAAGAACTTGGTTGAGCCTTTTTGTTCTTCTTCTTCTTTTCCCTCCACAGAAACTCGCTCATTCCTTCGGGCCGGATAACTCGGGAGGGAGTCGGTCTATCGCCCAGAGCAAGTGATTCAAGGGGCGGTAATCCTAGATGTGGGTAGCATATGGACAAAGCTGTGAAGACAAACGTCTCATGCTGACGTCAGGCCTCACGCAAGTGTAGGACTTCTCAAGTTGGACTCGATAGAAGCGATGAATCGATTAATAGACGTCGAGACAGAGAGAGACCGGGCCTCGTATTCCTCGTATTGGGTATGGAATGGGGAAATTGTCGGTTGCCAAGTCTTCTGGTAGACGGTCAATAAATCCCTTTACTTCAGCGCTAAAACTTTGAGACACGGTTAGCGATGTAAGGGATGCTTTTTTTTATCAAAGACCAAGAGCTCCAATAGCGGATGAAGCAAACACGTCCTGAAGAATGGTGATCTATCAAGGCGGCTGGCTGGTTGCTTATATTGCTAATCTCAACATCAAGGACTTATTCAAATGCCCGTTACTTATATGTGTATATCTATCTATCTATCTATCTATCTATCTATCTCTCTCTCTCTCTCTCTCTCTCTCTCTCTATATATATATATATGCCGCATGCATGTATATAGCTCCAGAGCAGAAGAATTATATTTTCAGGCCATGGACTTTGCCTCGCTGCCAGGGCTGTCATATCAAGCAGACGAAAGGACCGTTCAAAACTTAGTTGTAGTACAAACATCATATTTGGAAAACAAGACTGACACGAACCCCAGAATGAAGAAGAATTTGGATGTATTGAATTCAACACTGAGTCATGGGCTCATACTAAGCCAACGACAACAGCAGCAGCAGTAGCAGACATGCTAAGATCTTGCTGGAACCAGTTTGGAAGTGTACAACTATCAACGATCATATTCAGTCCCACTCGTCCGCCATCTGAAATTCTCCAAATTTGCCTGGCCGTTCAGATAATGGGCATTACGTTAGCAGTATATTGTCGAGCCATTCTTTGATTCCCGTCGGTTCGTCGAGCTCCATCAAATCAATATTTTATGTTTTGTTCCCCTCTTGTAGACACAATTTCGACCATACTGCCATTGGTACCAGCTGTGAAGAGCTATGTCAACCTTCACTCCTTGTGTATGTTCCAACGCCTTGTCCCGTTGCGGGTTCGACAGAGCAGGCACATAGCCATCGAGCTGTATACATAGCACCGCCTCACTCTTCGCGACCCCTGAACCGCCGCCGTAACCTGGCTGTAGTTTCTCGCCAACCCAGGTGCTTTGGATTTTGCCGGAATTCAAAGGAAAGCTTTTTCCGCGTTGTAAACCTTGGTTAGCTGCCTCTCATGCTGGTCCAACTTTTGAGCAGCCGGAGTAAGGTTAACAAGCCGTGGTACGGACGTTCGGTGAGGGAAAAATGATCAGAGGTTTTCCGTCCCCAGGAGCCGCAGAATTTTAAGAGAATTCTGAGGCGGTTTGTCGCATAACCAAATTTAAAGTAACTGGCTCATCGGCAAGGTAGATGAGGAGAGGGGGTAGAGGTGAGGCAGGGGGACGGAGTTGTGCGGGCCAGGTATTGCCATTCAGGGGTAAGATGAGTGAAGTGCTGACAACATCAAACTAATCACAGCGGGTGGCAGAACCTGAGCCCAAATTCCAAACTTCGAGCCCGGATGAATCGTTTTAGGGCCTCGTCGTCACCCAGCCGTCTTTTAACACGGGACCTCAGAGCCCGTTGGTATGGCCTGTTGGATATGCTTGAGATAACGATGACTATTCCAAATGCGGCCCATTATGAACTTACCACTCTATAGTACATTTCTCGGGAGGCTTTTTGACTTGCTACAAGATGGCTGCTTGAGTTTCATAGGCTGAAACAACCTAGCTGTGCCAGGGTCGATAAACAAAGGAGCATATGTGGTAAACAAACGCGAAGAAGCCTTATTCCTGCTTCGCTCAATCTTCTTATCTTGTTCCTGAAGGACAAAACCTCTGTTGATTCTGTGGCTTGGTTCGAAAGAAGAGGGAGAGGAGAGGCCTGAAGGCCTGAAGCGTTGATTATTCCTTTTCCGAAGTAAACTCTCTACTTACATATCAAGTCTCGCTGATTTATATATTCACTGAGGATGTAGTACATGAGCGGGTGAAGTTGCCTAGAGGAAATCGAGTAGTTGATGAATTATTCACGGGGTCAGGTGAATTGTACTCCCTTCTTGATAATCCATATGACCCTGGCGTATTGCAGGTTGGCAAAGCTCCCGGGCATCTCAAAGGAACGAAGATGATGTGAACTGAGGCAAAACCTCTGACAGACCACTTTATACAATACAGCGGGAGCCTCCAGTCCTGCTTCTTGGACTCAAGGGCTCCGAATCTAGGACTTTCTTTGCACCTATAAAACTCGGCATTGATAACTATGGCATCATGAAGGAGACGGATAGACTGTACGCCTAAAAAAGACGTATGGATGGCACATTGGGTACATGAAGCTCTCGGTCACTTGGGCAAGCCTCGGAACCGATGTCTTCAAGCTTGATTGTCATGAGCTTGTCAAAATATTGACGAAAAATCAACGACAACCCGGGCTGGTTTGGTAGAGAATGAAGAAAAACTCCCAAATGCCTTTCTGTAGCAGAAAGTTCCCAGTATACCCTTATGGAAATATCATTTGGTAGGGACCGCAAATGGGCCCTAGATTTTGATGTCAATTTTGAATAGGAACTGCGGGATAACTCATCAAGACATCCTTTGCCCGGAGTATGGAATATTAAGTCGAGGAACAAACCAACACCAAGTATTAACACCAAGAAATAATTTTTTGGATAAGACTCAAGGCTGTTGTTATTGCTGTTCATGTTTACCCCAACACTGTGTGTTAAGTTTGAGAAAAAGACCACTAGAGTATGTTCAGGGCAGACTGAGGATTGGACAGGTAACACGTCATTTAGCCGTAAAATAATATCTCTGTTTTGGAAGTCGCGTCCTTGCAACAACAAGGGCTGTTTCCTTTTGTAGCAGCCAGCTGTACGTAAAGTGATATTGATCAATATTTCTAACACGACCAAGTCACATTCTCATCCCCTTCACCTGACAGGCCATTCACAATTATTCACTGGCTTTCTAACACACTGCGCAGAGAGCCATTGCCTCTCCTATATTTATTGTGGCCTCGCTCTTTCTTCATTCTGTTTCTTCCAAAACGTCACAGAAGTTCTTGCCCTCACAATCCATCCTTACAGAATCTTGTTCTTGCAAATTTTGTCCTCGCAGCAACGCTCAGCAACGCAAGCCCAAACCTCTTTCTTCTTGGTTTGTTTAACCCAAAACTTATGCTTTATATTGGCTTTGGCTAAACAACTCTTGTTAACAGGCCACGCGGAATCAAACACCAACAAGACACCATGGCAGTCATTTCGCGTCTCAGCCAGCTCACAGAGGACCAGACACACATGTGTGACGATCTCCTCACCGTCCTCATTCAGCGAAACCACCCGATTGACCCACCAACCCTCGACCAAGTCCGCGAAGAGTTCTGGGTGAGAATGTTCAAGTCAAACTGGACCACCAACAGTCTCAACGTCGCCCCCGTCAAGCTCCCTAAGCGCACCAATGACGAGAGCGCTCTTCTCATTGGCACCCTCAATCAGAATGTGCGCAAGAACGGCAGTGTTCCTGGTTACCGCCGTTCCGACCAGCCTGTACTCCTCAAGGTTAGCGTGAAAATCGATCCTCAGTTCGATGTGGCTGTAGCCAGCTTCTTCTGGGTCGACCAGCAGGGCCACCGCGGATCTGAGCTCTCCAATGCCTCCATCGATATCGAGGGAGACCTCACCCTTGAGGAGGCCAAGGTTGAGGTCGGCTTGCACTACGACATTAATGAGAAGGAACGCGTTGGCGGCTGGAACTGGTCCAAGGTTACATATTGGGGTCGCGCGCGGCTCATCAATCTCTCTCAGGGTATTATCACTGCCGCAAGTGAAGATGTGGAGGAGCTCAAGCCAGTTCGCTTGGTTCAGGAGCATTGGATGCACATGGAAGAGGGCGCCCAGCATTCGACAAGCCAGGTTGATGGTCTCGAGGGTGCCGTCAACGTTTAGAACACACATGCCACATATCGAAAAAGCGAACTGAAGATACCAAGAGTGAGAGTGGCTTTGACGACGTAGCTTGAAGACGGAAGTTCGGATAGTGAAGTTCTTTCTAGGGCTGAAAACGAAAATGAAGATGCCCCCTTAGCTAAAAGATTCGCATTGAAGTTCCTCATGCTAGTAGTGAACAAGCCATAACACTTGAGTGTCTTGCAATCCAGGGCAGAAACAATGTTGATGAAGGAAGGTAAAGAGTAAAATGGCTATTGTTCCGAGAACCAAGAAATCTTTGTTCTTCATATATACAAAGCATTTGGTCTATGTGTTAAAAGCATGGTTCAACCTAACACAGTGTCTATCTCAAAAGCCATCCGTGATCATAGATCATAGACTACGAGAGGAACCTCAGTAACAGTTTCAAGGTCTATGTTTCCTAATTCTGATGCTGGACTAACAAACACGACTCCACCCCGGCCTGATACCAGTGACGCCAAGCGACTTCGCGACCATGATATCTGGTATATATCCCAGTCGAACGTCACCCTCGAGAATCCGGCAGCTTATTCGTGGCCATCTCCAGAGTCAAATAGTAACGAAGCCTGATCCACCCATCCCCAGATTGCTGTTCCCCAGATAAACAGCAGTTGCCTCCTTCCATCATTTCCATGCAGCTCCTCAATAACGTGGCGACAAAGCAGGGCCCTGTATAGAGGGTGAACATACTCGTCGGCACATTGGTATCGGTTGCCGTTTATACACGTGAAGTCGCCGTTCAGTTCACGAGCGAAATTAAGTAGGCGTTGACGGGCCCAGTAGATTGCGCGATCAGTGTTCCAGTTCTGGACGATCTTGTATTCGTTGCTGTCGTAATGCATCTGGACCATGCTGTAGGCAGATGGGAAATCGAGGCCGTGGGCAATGACAACATCATCCAGCCCAAGCTTGTCGCCCAGTGTGTCGGTCCACACAAATCCGTATCCGAATTCATAGGGGCCTAATTCATCAAGGACGGGTCGGAGGAACGCGGGTTGGCCTTGGCGGCGATGAGCAGGCGCCTCCGAGTCTGAAGCCACAAATGGTTCTGCGTTGGCTCCTCCCATGGAGATCAAGAGTGGGGAATCATTGAGGATGGTACTAAATCTCAGTCTGCTTTGATCGATCCCAAGCTGTGGCGGTGCATCATCGGGGGGGACAGGAATTGGTTTGTCGGTGTCCCAGTCGTGGAAGACGAGCCTTGCGAATAAACGGACCATTTTCTTGGTGAGACGGGGACTTCTGAGATTGTGCTCATTCAGGGTGTGCATGACGGCCATGATGATATAGAAAACGTCGTCGTCGTTCTGGAAATCGTTAGAAATAGTATAATGAGGCTGGATGGAGGCATCGTCTGTAGCGGGATGGTCGTATCCATTGGAAGCCATGCTGGTTAACTGCTTTTGGTGATGTGTATGGTTGATAATGTGTGTGGTTGATGTCGTGTGTGGGCCTATTGCCTTTTATCGGGACTTTCAGCTTCTGCTGTTGCCGACTTTCACTTGCCGACTTCACCAGCGAACAACAATCAAGGGGAGAACTTTCGGCACGTGGAGAGGGACGAGACCAGAGCCTAGCTCCTACCTTTTGTACGTCTGTCTGGCCACGGCCAGCAAGATTGCTGGAGGAAGCTACCTCCGGTACGTCGGTCGCTGTGACTTAGAGGCTTCGGGGTTTCAACAACCTTGACGGACTTCAAGGGAGTTGCTCTGACTTATTGGGTAACCGTAAGGCATTGGATCATTGACATATGGCACAGGCCAGAGGTGCTTTTATAAGGTAAACCGTACTGTGATTATACTATATACCGGGTGGACTGATCTAGGCTGCCTATGGCGGTCTAGAACGATTATATCAAATAGATGTTGTGCGTCTGGCCATGGCCAGCAAGACTGCTGGAGAGGGAAGAGACCGAAGCCCGGCTCCTGTCTCTTCAACTCCTGCCTCTTGTGCGCTTGGGGAAGAGACCAGAGCCCGGCTCCCGCCTCTTGTGCGCCACCAGCAATGTTGCTGGAGGAAGCTGGCTCCGTGCAATGCAGTGTGACTCGAGTCGCAATGTTTGCAACAATCTTAGCGGACTTCTCGGGAGAGTCAGCAGTAGCTCCAAAGCTGTTACAATCTTGATGATATATCCAACAGTACCATCATCGCTGGTATGCCAAGTCATGGCCTAGCTCTGTCTGTGGCTGACTGCCACTGTTAAAAAGTACGGGCAGCATGGAGTCATTTGTGCCATGATTAATGTCAAGTGCCACGTGTGAAAGTCAAGTGAGATTACCCGCCTGGCATGTAGAGGAAGCTGACTGGAAGGCCTCAACATATGCTAATTGGGTCTTGACGGAGAACGAGGCGCTGGGATTGTCGATGCAGCATGGTCGATTGACTTCCCCAAGTGACCCTTGCAGACAGACAACGACTGGGCACCGACATATAACTATTTACACTCAAATCCACACGTCGACTCATGTGGTAGAAGTAATCTCTGAATGTATTTGATCTTACCGATGCTTAATATACCCCAAGCCCTGATTGCTCGTTGGCGTCGCTACTGAATATGCTACACGATGACAAATAAAACAAAAACAAAAAAGGACAAAGAGACACGTGTGGTGTCATACCTGACTTGCTGCAGTTGCTCTTCTCACATCCCGTTCCAGGGGTATTTCCTCAACCGGCCAAGGGCTTCTTCTTATCCATGACGCCTTTCAACACCCTCAACTTCTCCTCCGTCACCCTGATCGCCTCCTCGATCTCCCGCTCGCCCATGCGGTCATCTCTGACCCTCTCTTCCACCATACTTGGCTCAATTGCCCTCTTGCGAGTAGGCAACTTGTTCTCGTGCAGTCGCTCCAATCCAACTCTTTCTTCCAGCCACTCCCAGAGCTCACTCTCTTCACGTCTCCACATCTCGTCGTATGCGGCTAGGCGGTCTGGGTAGCCATACATGCGCATGTCTCCGGCTGCTGACCTGCCTGGAAGTCCAAACCCGAACCACGTGGCAATGAGCAAGCCAACCAACAGGCCGTACATCATGTTGCCTGTCATGAGCGGCTTGGCGATGTCAAGGATCGGCTCCAGAATGCCCCGTACGGGCTCCAACGGACCCCAATCCTTCTTGGGGATGTTTCTGGCCCTGACTTGCTCGTCTTCGGCGTCCGTCGATGAACCCGCCGCCTTGCTCTTCTTGTTCTTCTTCTTGCCCTTGGGGCCTAGGCCGGCACCCGTACCAGCGCTGCGGGCTTTCGACGAAACGGCAGACTTCAGACTGGCAAACAACTCTTTGCAGTGCTGGGTCTGGCCGTCGTTCGCACCTTTTTCGATGGGTCCTTCGTCTAGTTAGCATGATCCATCTTTTTTTTTTAGGATTTGGTTTCTCAGCACATACCTTTCAACCAACTCTTGCCCGTCCACTCTATGATACAGTTGGACTGAACTCGGGTCGAGTTGTTTTCCGCCCACGTCAGGCAGTATTTCGTCTTCACGCTAAAGATGTTGCCGCTCGGCACGTCGGGTGTTTGGGTGGTGACACTCAAGTTGATGGCCTTCTCGAAGTCAAGGTGGTCCAACGTCTCTGTGACCAGGCACTTCGTCTGCTTGGGGCCAATCGCACCGTTGAGGGGCTTGATGTAGGTGTAGTAGCGCGACCTGTTCTCGAGGGTCAACCCCTTTTTGTCTTCCATTTGCAACTCTGTGCATTTGGCCTCGACAGTCAGCCACTTCGTCATCCAAGTGACTGAGGCAGGGCCAAAGAGCAGGTTGTAGACCTTGCCCAGAGGCGCTGCAATGACATCGTCTCCCACAATCCTCTCGTAATGAGTGTCCGCATCACCGCAGTCCGTCGGAGCGTGTGCGGCCGGGCCGGGGAAGTCATCGCTACCGCCAGAGGGAACACCGACGGCGTCCTTAACGACATCGGCCACAGCGCCATTGGCACCCGCGCCAGAGACCTTGCGAGACACAGTCTTGCCCCCTTCCGGCTCGGCGCTCACCTCGGACGGTTGCGTAATATCTTGGAGATCATCAGCATCGTCGTCCTCGTCATAGACATCGTCGTCATCGCCAGACTCGCTGTCTTCGTCGGTGCCGGACAGACTGCCATCATCAATCTCAGGTACTACTATTGAGTCATTGCCGTCAACCTTCTCCGTCTTGTCACCACCCGTACCCTCAAGCTGCACGCCGTTCAGCGAGCTTCGCAGGGTAGGATGCCCGAGTTTCCAGATGTTGACAATCAGGTCATACGTCGAGTCTCGACTCGTGAAACTGGCAAAGATGTGCTTGGCATGCAGAGTCGAGATCATGAGTCCATTCTTGAAGACCAGGGCCGTGCTTCGCTTTTCGACGCTCACTATCTCGTCAAAGCTCATAACAAGCGTGGTTGACCAACCGAGAATGTTGCTGCTGAAGCACAAGTGGCCTTCAGATACGTACAGGCGGCCGTGCGCTAGGATTTCCCGTTGCAACGCACAGCTGTAGTCTTCGATGAGATAATCGTCGTCGGGTACGCTCTTGAACAGGGTGTGGAAGTCGCGGTTGCGTTTCTTGCTCGCAACCGCGAATCCGGTGAGCTTCGGCACGCTCGCGTTTGCTTGAGGGTGAGCGACAGATGCGTTAGCCGCAGCAATGGCAGCGCCAATAGTAGTAGCCGTACCTCCCGACACGGCCGAGCTTCCTCGCTTGCGGTGGCGTCCGATGGCGCTGCGAATACTTCCGCTTCGCTGCACGCCAGAGAACCGATCTTCGTTGATGCTGCCCTGAGGGGGGGTGCGGTCTCCGACGCTTCCCGGCTCGTATAGTGATTGTGGTCTGGTCGCCTGTCTGCCGTCGTCTACTCCGAGGTCGCGGGTGGCAGCGGCATATGCAGCATCAGTCGGGGCCGATTCGCTTCTGAGGCGCGCCTCGGTTGATTCGGGGAACTTGGAGGTGGTGGGAGTTCCAGAGGCGCTACCTGTGTCTGTTATCCCCAGCTGGCTAAGGCTTAACTCGCCTGAGCCGATGGTGTTGACGGCAGGTTCCTTGTCCATGGCCGAACCCGTCGTGGATGAGGGTGGGGGCTCGACTTCGGGTTCCTGGTCGATCTTGATATCGGGGGGTTTCGCGATGCTTTTGTTCTTGGTAGGAGGCTGCCCAATGCCGGTATTCTGGATAGTGCTCGAGAGCGAGGTTGCGGCGTTTTGAGCAGCCGAGAAGACGGAGGAGAAGAAGCCGGCGCCGGAGGGAGTGCCGGGGTTGCTCGGGGTGTTGATCTCCGGGGTAGGCGTTAGAGGTGCGAGAGTGATGTTGGACAGCTTGCTGGGCCCTATACTGCCGGATCCTGATCTACCCCTGCGGTGAGCAATCATATTACCGGTGGAGGAACCACCATTCGTGTTGCCTGAGGCAGTAGTAGCCTCGACGGTGGGTTTCGAAGGTGGTACCGGCGGAGATTTGGGGAAGGGTGCGCTGTGATCGGTCGGCGTCGGGGGTGTATTGACGATGACCGGTGTGTTCGTTTCGGGGTTGGGCGGGGTTTGGGGTACGAACGAAGTGTCGATGCGGGATGTGGTCGTTGAGGCTCTGGAGCGGCGTCGCTCGGGGGAATGGCTTGTCGAGTTTACGCGGGATGCACCCACATCGTTTGTCGCATTGGGCTGTGGCGTAGACGGGTTGTCTAGACACGGCTTCTTTGTGATTGCGGTCGAGGACGAGACGAGGTCAGAGGTGGAAGCAGACGCAAAAGCTCTGCCTCGGTCTCTAGTCCTGCGCGTGTCTCGGCCGTCGTCGGTGGTGTCGTCACTGCCCACACTCCGCTCGGGGCTCGTCGCTGCACTGGGGGTCTTCTTGGACTTTGAAAAAACACCCTTGAGACGACCAACAGGGGAGGGCGACCTCGTGGTGTTTTTCTTGGGTGGGACAAGGCTCGTAAAGCTGCGCTTGGAGCGCAGGGACGAGTCTGTCGACTCGACAGATTGCGTCCTCTTGACCGAGTTGTTTGTGGTGGATCGCGCCGAGGCGATCTCGGGGAGTTGGCCGTCCAGTATATGCGGTTTGGGTTCAGGCAAATGAGTTGCCTGAACGATTGGGGACGAAGTGGTCAAGTAGCCTATTTGCGAAGGATGGGTAGAAATGGCATTTGGTCGAAAGGAAGATCTAGTGAGAAAGGGGGAAATGATTGAGGTCAGAGACGGTCCAGTTGAGGCTACATGAAGAGCAGACGAAACTGAAGTTGGAGAGAGGTGATGAAGAAGACAAGGACGACCCTGCTTCACGAGGCACTCGCTTGAGGTGGAACACTCCTGTCGTCAGGGACACTAAAATCCAGGCCAGAGTCCAAATCAAATGCTCGCTGGAGGAACTGCGGGCGGGCGGGCGGGCGTCATACGGTGATTGCCGCAGAGTGGATGAGGGGGAGCTGAGACAGGTAGTAAAGGAGTTCTGTCTGATTAGTGCTAGGCTGCCAGCCCCAATCATCCCCAGACGGGGAGGGGCCAGACAATCAGACCAAGGATGGCAGCTCCTGAGGTCACCAATCCCCCGCTTGCGGCATCCTTACTGCCACCCTGCCCTCCACTGACGATGTATGACAGTGTGCTTGAAAGGGAGTAGACGTCCGTGGGGGCTTGTCCGACGGATTGGGTTCGAGCTCCCCAGCTGTTCGACTCCCGCCTTGCCGCTCGATAGAGACGCAAGCAACGAATTTTCCAGGAATGCGCCACTGCAAAGACGTGGCCATGTGAGGTGAAGTGATGTGTGCACAAAAGCACGGAATAGGAACGCTCGGATGCATGCAGGCAGAAGGGTCAAGGTGCAGAGGCTGACATGTGCGATGCGAGTATGCCGGTATGTTTTTGGTGGAGGCACCAAGCAAGGCAAGACAAGCCAGGAGAGGCAAACTCGGCACAGGCTAGACCTGGACACGCGCATAGGGGAAAATAGGAGCAGACGAACAAGAAACCGGGAAAAACTTACTGTTGGACCTCGGATTCGTTGAGTGTCACCATGCTGGCAGCCTCGGTGCTGGTGTCGTCGCCGGCTTCGTGGCCGTGCTCATGGTAGTGGTTGTAGTCGTAGTCGGGAAACCCTGTCGAGCTCTTGTTGGAGAAGCTGTCCGTGTCGTGAACGTAGGAACCACTGTCGCGCCTGGAAGACATGTAACTGGCGTTGTCGTCTCTGACTGGCGCGGGCGTGTCAGCTGGAGCCGTGACATCTTCCCCCTTGACCCGCAACAGCATTGCTGCCGTTGCTGCTGCGGCGTCGTCTTCCCGGGCTTCTTGCTTTCTGCGTCGCCGTTTGGCTACGATGGCTTTTGGCAGCAGCTTGCTCAAGCCGCCTCCGCTTTCATTGGCGGTATCCATGGCTTTGGTTTCGGCTGCTATGGTCGCGAATCGTAATTTGTCGCACTCGTTACGACCGGGCGGTGTTCGTGCCGTCCGTTCGGCTGGCAGGTTCAAGCTTTCAAAGGCAATACGCGTATTGGTTGCGAATAGTGGGCACAATAATCATGTTCCGCGGGTGCAGGGAATTGAGAGTTTGGAAATCGAAATTAAAGGTGGGAGAGACAGGTATCCGTAAGATAAGCAGTACTTCGTAATGTCCTCTGAATAATACAGCTGGAGGGGTGGCGCCGTATTGCTGGTGGCAAGGAACTATCTTCTGTTGTCGTTTGGACGAATCGCTGTGCAACGCAAACCTCTGTTGGACGTTGTATTGTGCTTGCGAGGCAGCAGTGCAAAAGATGCAAATGTGTCGCGGCAATGATCTGGAACTGACGACCTACCGGAGTGAGTTTTTTTTTTGGGTCGGCCAGAGCTCCAGATTACCTTCTTCGATTTCGGAAGGAAGGTGCGAACTATGACCAAATGGATATGTACACGCATCGTCAGTGACGAACCGCCCAGTCTCCTTGGTCCCGCCTTGGCTTGTCCAACCCAGCCAACCCGCATCTCTTGCAGTGGTAAGGTGAGCGTCATCGTCACTGGTTTTCGGCCTAGGCAATTGCCTCGCACTCCCTAGGTAGGCAGGTAGGTAGGTACCTATGGGTACCTTTCTTTGTTAGTGGGTTCCCCCCAGCTCCGCGTGGAATGGAAACACCAACATCGTAGACATCCGTCGATAGGTATCTGGTTACCTAGGTACCTGCCTTTTTTCTCTTCACATAACGACAAGGTCGTCCTCGGAGAGATGCGGTCGATCAAAACCACATTGTTGCACTCGCCAATCAAACATTGTTCTTCATGGCGGGGATTGCAATACCTAGCGATATTGTCCCATTATTACGAGCGACCAAGAATTCGAAGAATCCGGAAGCTAGTCCCATTGCATTGTCTCCAGCCCGCCACCACCCTTGACTCAGGAACGATGCTGCTATTTTTGTTCCACCAACGACGACATGCCCACAAGTACCTACAGTATTCATGACGGTGGATCTAGTGTATCACGGCGGCGCAATTGCGACGTTCCACCAAGGACTGGGATTTTCTCCCTTTGACCAACGTCGGCCAGTCTCTTCGGTTACGCAGGTACGATTACATCAAGACCGAATGAGACTGTGACTGACAGTTCCTCTAACAGGATGGGCTACATACCTGCACTTCTCCTCAAAGGCTAGTACTAATTAGTGCCATGGAAGCAGGCAGCTCTGCCCGGACCAGGCAGTAACCACTCAGCAACCCCAACGGCTGGCCAGGAAATGCCAACCTTTCCATCCCATCTTTCTCTCGCCTGGCGACGCATGCACGTCTGGCAGATTTGTAGCTGGGAATTCCTTTTAAAAAGTTTCTATGGCTGGCCGATCAGGAACTGCTGTGGCCGTTGGGTTTCCCGGTCGGACCAGCTCCTGGCTTGGGGAATCAATCCATACCGACGTCAGCGACTGGTGTCTTGGAACAGCTTGCGATAGGTCAGTACCTAGGTATTATAGTCTCTGAGGCAATGACACGTTGTAGTGCCTACAATAGGACTAGACAACCCCCCTTTCTCGCCCGACACTGCGGGAGAGTTCACCAAGGATGCGGCACCCCTTCCATTCCCATTCTGGGCTTTTCCTCCAAAGGTAGGATGGTTTCTTGGGTTCTGCTGCCGCTTGTAGTCATTCTTGCGGGTGTTACTTCACAACTCGTCTCACACTCGGCTTGTCGGCTCTTAAGGTTTGCTGGGACTGACAAGCTATTGGTATGTTTGTTGTTTGAGGCGAGATATGAGAGCCCCTCCTGCACGTTAATCACTGTGTACACTACTATGATGACCTTTATCACTGGTACTACTGGTCTTGGCTGCGTCACCCGCCGGAATTGACTCCAAGAGCTTTGCTGCGATATGATTGTTTAGTGACGTGGGCTGGGTGCTTACCCAGCCGGTGATGGTTAAACGGCGGCTGCTTACGTACTCCAACCACCGTAGGTAGCCCGGTCCCCATCCAGCCAGCAGGGGAAAGCGTTTGGCGACTCTGGGGAACCCTCAGGGACCCGCAGCCACCGACAACTGGCCATCACCGATACCGATCACCGAACATCAAAGGCCGATTCGTTGAACCGTCTCCGTTCCCACATCGGGTTCTGTCTTCCGCATCCCTGTCATCCTTCTGGTTTTCGTCTGTGTTGTATATGCGATTCACAAGAAAGGACTGCATTCAGGTCTGCGAGATAGGCCCTCAACATTGTCGCTTGGGCTGTCATTTGTAGCCCCTCCTGCTACGGCTCTGAACATGGACGAGTCGTCGCTGATCAAGGTACTACTTCCCTCGTGGGCATGTCGCTTATGTAGATTATTCTAATAGTTCTTCGCCAGGCGCACGATCACGCCAGAGCCGCCTCCAACGCAACGCATCAGTCCGAGACCACAGTTGCCATCAACGAGCATGCCCTCGCCGCCGGCGAGTTCGCCAACGCTGCCCGCGTGACCACGAGTATTGAAGCGCTTCGCACACTGAAACTTCTTGAGGAGCATCACAAGCATCTCTCCGAGCTCCTCGAGATACCTCTAGACCGCCGCGCGAGCCAGGTTGCCGATACCGTCGAGGAGAAGCTGGAATCACAGGCTTCCGGCGCAAGCGATGCAACCTCCCCCGACGATGCGAGATCAAAAGCAGCTTCAGGGCAGTCCGCCAGAAGTCCGGTAGATGCCGCGAAAACCTTGCCATCTCTTTCGCAGCAGCGCCGTTACCCCAGCCGTGAGATGACCTCGTCGATCGCAAGCAATCTGGCTTCGGCGCGCGGCATCCGATCGAGCAGGAATCGCGGCCAGCCGATTCCACCGAGTGTCACAAACGACCAGGCCCCAGGAAACATGGAAGTTCAGACACGGCGAGATGGATCGAGAGCCAAGATGCAAAACGTCCTCGACCAGTCTGGCAAGCCAGGATGGATTCCGCCAACAGGCAACCCCGAACCCTCGCGGAGAGAAGCCGAGTCCAAGAAGGCCGAAGAAGTTGCCTCGCCACCCGGTGACGATGGGTACTCCCGCTTCTACAGTACCTTTGGCAGCATCATTAACCGCCTCTCTGCGCCACTCGCTTTCGCCGGCCTGCCTCTGATCACCGAAGAAACCCCCTCGACACCGGAACCCACCGAGACGCCGGAGCCATCCCCGATCAAGCGTAACCGGCTCAAGTCCCCTGCGGCTCCCGCCGAGCCGGACTTATCCAAGATCTACTCCCGTGCGACCCTCCGCGCCATATCAGCCAACAACCCCAATGATTCATTTTACGTCGTCCCGACGAGCGGGCACACTGTCTCGTACGCCAACATCCTCAACTTCGCAGACAAGGAGAAGCGCCGACTCGAGGCCTCGCTTCACAGTGGAGACAGCTTCATCGACAACGACGACGACGACGATTTTGTCGATGCCCGCGAGACACCTTCCGCGCCCCTGTCTCCCAGCGCGAGGCGCCGCGTTGGCGGTAAGCCGTCCCGCTCAGAGCAGCACCTGTCCAATACCGTTGAGGAGCTGTACCTCGAGAACAAGGGGCTCAAAGACATGCTGGACAAGCTGAGCAAACGCCTACACGCCTTCGAGGCCACCGCGCAGAACTCGAGTCTCGCACTGGCGGAGAGCATTCGGCTGAGGCGGCCTGGGTCGCCCACCTCTGCCGCCGTTGGCGGGCCAGTATTGGCGAGCGGGGACGCGGTGCTGCGGGTGCGAAACAAGGAGTTGGAAGAGCAGATGGCCATGGCGATACAGCGCATGGAGGCGCTGGAGAAGGAGAACAGGAGCATGGCGCGGACGCTGGAGAAGTATCGCGAGAAGTGGGAGAAGCTTAAGGCTGGGGCCAAGGCGCGGCGTCAGGCGCAGGGGACGGCGGAGAGTGCCGAGGCAGATGAGGCGGCGGCGGCGGCGGCGGCGACGGCAAGTGGGAGCTGATCCTGCCCGTTCTGTTTAATGACTGTAACGTGAAAAGACATTGCATGAAATATGATTTGTGTGGCCATGCCATCTACGGCTGGGGTATCTATTCTGGCACTGCGATGATGGAAGGGAAAAAAAGGTAGAATGGAGCGAACACATGACTTCGTCACGCAGGGCGGGGAGGGGATCGCCTGCCCGGCCCGACGTAGTGGTCCCCGTTCCACCAGAAGCTCACGCTGAAGCTCACGCTCAGGCTGCGGACGTAGTGCCACCAGCCGATGGGGATGTACAGCACGTCGCCGGCCTCGAGCACGCAGTCCCAGTGCCGCAGCCCGCGGAACTCCTCGAGTTCGATGGCGTCGCGGCCCTCTGGATCCGGATCCCAGCCCTCCACGGCGCCGACGTCGAACGCGCTCGTATTACTCATGTCCACCTTTCTCCTGGCCTCCTCCACCTCCCCCTCCCCCTCTGCCCCATCCTCGCCTGCCCCCTCGCCCAGTTCTTCGGCGACTGCGTCATCCCCGTCGTCGTCGACGACCCCTCGCGGGCACAAAGCTTCGGAGTCGCGCGGCGCATACAGCCTCACGTACTTGGCGCCGACGACTTGGCAGAGCAGGTTGTGGTACCCGTCCGTGTGGAGCGGAGTGATGGTGCCCGCCGGGCCGAACCAGGCGTTCACCAGGGGCAGCTCAAGTTCCGGCTTGTCCGCGGACGGGTCGAGCGGGTGCGGCGGCGGGGCGGTGAAGCAGTGATCCGGGGTGAGGATGTCGTTCTGGAGGTGAGGGAGCTGAGAGAAGAGCTCGTGCTGGGCGAGGTATGTCGTCCCCGCCCCTCGTCCGCCGGCTCCCGCGTCGTCTTGGGCGGACGAAGGGGCCGGCGGGTCAGAAGAGGAAGACGCCATGATGCGCGACAGCAGCTCCCGGAACGGGACGAGTTCCTGGGTCCACCCCTCGTCGACGTAGCTCCGGCCCACCTCCACCGGGACGAGCCTTCTCCCGGCGTGTGTTCTCGAGAGGAGGTACTCCGGCGAGCTCCACGGCCTGGTCGAGAGCGCCGGCCAGCCGGCCAGCAGCGAGGTCAAGACCAGCGGCTCCGGGCCGAGGTCCGCGGATGGCGGGCTGTTCAGGTAGGACTGGAACGCCGCCATGGGCATGCCGTCGACGACGCGGATCGGGCGCGTGACGGGCGGCGTGAAGGGGCGGGACGTCGGGAACGCGGCCGGCAAACGGGGCCTCGGCCCCGGCGCGAGTGTGCAGTCATCCTCGAGGCGGGCGAGGAGCTCGGAGATTGTCTTCCTCCCGCGGGTGACGCCCGCACCGCCAGCGAGCACGAGGGCTCTGTCGAGTACAGCGACCAACTCGTCCAGCAGCTGCTCGTCGCCGTCCGCTTCGCCCCCGCCACCGGCCGCCTCCCGACACCCCCTCAAGAACACGAGACACGAGAACTTTAGCAGACTCAGGTCGGTATACAGCTGCCTCCAGCAGTACGGCAGATCCGCGTACACGAAGTCGTAGAACCGGCGGTACGTCCTCTCGATTTCCCTGTCCAGGCGGCGGAGAAGGCGGACGCCGTCCTGTGGCGAGGGTGCGTCGTCCGACGCGTGCACCGTCAAGACGTCGAGCGCCAGATCCTCGAGCGATTTGAGAACATTTGGTTCCAGAGGCTCAAGGCTGTAGCTCTTGTCCTCTCGAGATTGCCGTTGCATGAGGTTCCCAGGCAGGGCGTTGAGATGGTGGTGGGCGTCCGTGTGTATCGAGGCCGTTGCCCTGAGGCATCCTTCGGTGAGCGCGGGGTCGTCTAGACCGGGCATCTTACATGACGGCGGCGTTTGAGCTTCACTTTCCACCTTTGACATGCCGGCGTTCCGTTCTAACGGGCTGTGATTCCCAGTGTAGGTACCTACCTTGGTTGGGGGTGGTTTGATTGAATATTTTGTAAGTGGTGAAAGTAGTCTTTCGCTCCAGTGGTCCGGCTGTAGAAAGGTGGAGTCGCCGGGTGGGGCCGCTCCGTCTGAGTGTTGCCGACCGTGTGAGAGATTGATTGAAAAGGCTGGGCAAGCATCCGGTTTTGCGGTCAGTTGGGATGGCTCATGCTTAACTCCAGTAGCAATGTGATAGAGGTAAGAATTAGGAGCATCGCTCACTAGGTATATGGTTGCGCGTTGAGAGTCAGGACACATTAGGAGGCTTTGAAGACAGACTCGCCACAAAACTATAGCCTGTTGTCATAATCGCGTTGATTTGCCTTGTGCTGAAAAGGTTTCTGTATACTCTAACATGTCCATACTCCTACAATGCCGTCCTGTCGCCCCTCAACCAGGTAGCCGTCCTTTACACGCACCCGCTCTACGATGGCGGGCGTCTTGCCCTCCTCAGCTTCGGAGATGCCCGCCCCACAGTCCCATTGGCGGCCTTCTACCTTATCGTACACTTTCACTACGTCCTCGCCGGCGGCGCTGACGATCCTCCGCTCGTCAAACATCATGCTTGTGACAGCATTGTCATACGCGTAAGCATCGTAGATGGATCCTGTACGGAGATCCCAAATCTATTAACAATTAGCAGATGCTCTGGACACGGTCAAGAACCCTGGACTCACTCTAATACTTCTATCCATACTGCCAGTAACGAGATGGACGTCGTCGAATTGCAGACACGTCACGGGCCCCGTGTGTCCAACCAGGCTCCGATGCACCTGTCCGCTTCGCAAATCCCACAAGCGAACCATGCCATCGGCAGTACCGCATGCAAGAGCAGTCTCAAACACTTGGAGAGCTCCAATGAAGTCGGCCTGCTGTGCGGGCGCTCGGTTTGTCTGCCTCCAGGAGCTCTCGCTGCCGAAGGACGCGGAAGCCTGTGCCGCCGCCCACATGACATCCAGAGTCTGGACGCAGCGGCCCTTCTCGAGGTCCCACTGTCGCAGGGTCTTGTCTGCCGAGCCGGAAACAAGCGTGTCGTTTCTGAAGTGGAGGGCCGTGATTTCGCCGACGTGGGATTGCAGGGTGTAAAGATGGCAGTCTCTCATGCTTCCTTCGGGAGGCTCAACAGGGCCGTCATCGGGATTTTCGAATGCAATACCGTCCTCGTCCTCGTCCCTTCCATACTGGCTGCCGTGTGGGTCATAGTGCGCCTTGCTCAAGTCCCAAAGTCGGATCGTTGCATCCATGCCTCCGGTGGCGAGGAAGTTGTCGTCCACTTGCAGTGCGCGAACCGAAGCCGTGTGTCCGTCCAACAAGCCGATGCATCGCCCAGCGTTGAGGTCCCATACTTTGATCGAGTCGTCCATGGCCGATGTGACCATTGTTCCGAAAGGCGAGTCGAAGTCGAGAGCCGTAATCGTGTCCTGGTGTGCGCGAATTTCCCTGATGGCAGTGCCAGCCTCAAAATGCTCGTGCAATATTGGCATTGATTTCCGGCGGACTACCCTCTTTTTAGCCTTGGACGCCGGCGTGCCAGATGCTGTTGGCAGTTTCTCGTAGACCGATTGTGACATGAACCCGGCTTCGTCCTGGTCGCCGGCCAGGTCTTCCTCGGTCTTGGTGGGTGTGTTAATCGCGACAGATTCGGCTTCATCGACGAGCTCTTGCGCCTCTTCAAGCCTGGCTTCCACGTCCATAACTAGCACGGGTTAGCACCAAACAGGACACAGGACGATGCCATGTGATTTTGCGCTCACGGTCATGTTCCAGTAGTGTCTCGTCCTGCTCCAAATTTGCAAGCCTGTCGAGGATGATGCGTCGCATGCCATGCAGATTGGCAATCTTGTTGTCAATATCGCGAATCTCGCTGCTTGCCATGTTTTTGCGAACGCCCAGCATTTCCAGCTCGTGCATCATCGAGGCCTTGTCCTTCTTGAGGTTCTGCAGCGCCTGCGGCGTGCCGGCAATGTGTTCTGTATCCTCCAGTAGCTTCCTGCCTCTCGATACCCGTCGTCGATGCTTTCTACCCTCTTCGGTCAGGTCGGGGAAGCTCGCCTTGAAGCCTTGGAATAGGGAGTACGAGTTGTCGCCCTCGGGGATGTTGGCCAGCAACTCGTCGGGCAAGTAGGTCAGGGCGCGATGCTGGATCTCGGTCGTGGACAGCTTGGAGCGCACCATATCTGTAGGGGTCGTCTTGGCCATGGAGAACATGCTGCGCTGTATGGTCGGGCGGCGCAGCTGCTTGTGGACTTCGGCCAGGGCGCCATGATAATGGTGATGATTGGCGTTCCCTTGATCGGACAGAGGCCCCATCAGATGGCTTGCCGTTGTGGTGACCTTGCGCCCGAAGGCCTCGATGCCACGCGTCTAGGAGCAGCGCAATCTAGTCAGTCCTCGGGTCACGATGCAAAGCAGCAGCAAGGTCACGCAAGTAGCGAGCGTGACTTACTGACAGGACCGACTGATCGTCTCCGGCATCGTCATGGAAGCCATACTGGTCGTTATCCGAGGCGGCCATGCGTACGTACGTATGTGGTTTTCCGTTCGATACGCGCGACGATGGGTGGCACAAGGGGGGACGGGGCGGGGAGACGGGAAAAAAGGAGAGAAAATCGAAGCTTGCAATGAATAATAGCTCCGGGTTGTGCTTCGACAAGGTCAAGTTTTGTTTGTCTCGGTTGAGAACCAGATACGTATCCACACCTCGCTGACCCCGGCAAGGGCCCCCGGCTGGGGGGGCTGTCCTGCACTTGTGTCTGGGTGATGCGCTAAAAACCCGAGAACCCCTTGCACGCCGGCGCGCCGCACGCCATGAGCACGGGGACACAACGGACCTGTATGATAACAAAGTGCAAGGCTGCTTCGCTGCGTACCTAGGTAGGTACGTCTGTAAAAGATGGTAGGGGGGCCACTGAATTGGTATCCGCTTGAGCAGCCACTACTTCGGGGCTGAACAGTTGTCCTGGGCAGCTGGGGTAGGCAGATAACATGCAGGTCCAACTTTCCTGGCCTGCCTGGAGCGTCATCGGCCTCTCGGCCTCGGCTGCAGCGTCTCCCCTCCTCCCACACCCAAAGTTTTTTGTGACTCGACACCGTACCTCCCTTCCCGAATGCGTGTCTCACTCCAGTCAGAGGACCAACTCCTTGTTCCGCACCAGATCATCTCTCAAGGACTGCTCTACAATTACCCAACGCGCTATCAATCGATTGACGACGAGATGGACTCTCTCATCGACTTATCGGACCCCTCCAAGGCCTTGGACCTGTCCCGCATTCGATACCAGCTGATGTTCGTCGCTCCTTTCCAAGAACGTCCCAAGTGTTTACATCATCCCGACAAACCCGCTGACAACAATGCGCAACTAGTCGTCTGGAGGACACCATTACCTTCCACCTGATCGAGCGAGCCCAATTCGCGCGCAACCAAACGATTTACGTGCCCGGCGCACTGGACATCCCCAACAGCGACCTGAGCTTTATGGACTGGTACCTCCGCGAACAGGAGAAGCTGCAGTCCATAATCCGCCGCTACGACTCGCCTGACGAGTACCCCTTCTTCCCGGACGCGGTCCAGAAGCAGATCCTCAAGCCGCTGAACTACCCGCGCATCCTGCACCCCAACAACGTCAACGTCAATAGCAAGATCAAGGATTTCTACGTAAACAAGCTCCTCCCCGCACTCTGCCCCGATTTCGGCCACGAGGACCGCGGCGAGTCCCAGGAGAACTACGGCTCTTCCGCCACATGCGACATCGCCTGTTTGCAGGCCCTGTCGCGCAGGATACACTTTGGAAAATTCGTCGCCGAATCCAAGTTCCAGTCGGACCCGGAAAAGTACACCAAGCTCATCAAGGCCGAGGACCGCGAGGGCATCGCCGAAGCCATCACCAACGCCGCCGTCGAAAAGAAGGTCCTCGAGCGCCTCCGCCTCAAGGTGCTTACCTACGGAACCGACCCTTCTATCGGAGCCGGCCCGGACAACCAGGCCAAGATTGACGCCGACGCTGTGGTGGCCATGTACAAAGACTTTGTGATACCTCTGACCAAGGAAGTCGAGGTCGACTATCTTATGCAACGACTAGAGCCGGTAGAGTAGACCCAGAGTAGACTTGAAGAAGAAAAAGAGGGGGAAAAAAAAAGGCTCAAAACGATGCATCATTATTGATTCTATTGAGGCGGGCTCAAGTACTGCTCTACCGCCTTGACCGCGCCCTCCCACTTGCCGGCCTCGATCAGAATCAGGTAACCGTGCGACTTGATACCCATCTCCGAGAAGGCACGCTTGCTGTCCGCCACGGCCTTCTCCTCGTTTGTGAAATGGAACGAGCCGTGGGCTGTTGCGTGCTTGACAAATACCTCGTCCTCGGGGTGGAAATGCCACATGGAGGTGTCGGCCTTGGCCTTCTTGCCCTTCCTCTCCGTTTCGGTGAGCGTCGACTCGATCTCCTGGTATGCCTTGGAGAGGATCAGGTAGTGCGAGAACTCGTAGGGCTCCTTGTCCTCGACGGCGGCCTCGATCTCGTCGATCAGCATGCGGTACATGGGCGGCGCAATTTCGGAGGGCATGTTGATGAGCCTCTCAGAGATGATGAGGCCAACCTGGGCGCCGCTGTTGATGACCTGGGGGATCGGGGCCAGAGCATCGTTTGTCTGGGCCTTGTCAACGATGTACTTGGCGAGCTCCGCCATCTCGGGCTTCTGGCTGTGCTCCTTCATGTTGAGCGCCGTCACGAGAGCGTAAGCATCGTTCTCCTTGCTGTCAACCTTGACGGTCGACCCGATCGTAGGCTGCGACAGAATGAGGTCTGCAAGGCCCGAGATGTTGAAGAGCGTGGAGTCGACGTCCAGCAGCTGACGCAGGAGCGTCTTGGTGCCCTGGAAGTCAATCTCGGGGTCAAAGTTGAACCACTCAAAGTCGACGTTGACGACATCAAAGTCCTGGGCTATGTGAGCGAGGTGCGATGGAAGACGGGCGTTTTGCAGCCTCTCTCACCTCATCGTCAGAGCTGTCGTCGGCCATCTTCACATCCTCGGCCGGCTTGGCCTCGTCTCTTTCTCTCTTCTTGCCCATTTTGAGTCTGCCTATAGTGCTGATGGTTCAAAGGCTGGTCTCGTGACACAAGATAATCATCAAGCGTTCATGTCTTCACAAACAAGCTCGCCGAGTATGAGACAGTCACTACCAGTTCCGCCTGCCAGCCCCCATCGGTGAAGAGGAAATTTTTGGTGGGGGTGCCCCTCACTAAACCCTTTTTAGACGGGCAAGTGGCCTGTGCTTATCGATAAGATCGCGCCTAATTGGAGTGGATCTCCAACTATTGTTGTCTGCCGACGCCTTTCCATCCTCTACACACCACCCACTGCATGATATCAGTGTGCTGCATGGAACAGAGCTCAGTCTTACTTGCTACAATCTGTTTTCGCCGAGGATTTCTTCGAACGGATTGATACCTGACAGCCAGCATAACACCAGCTTCCGTTTCCTTGAGACATCTGCCTTCGTCTCGAGTGCTGTTCGTGGCCTGCAGAGGATATTCCCAAGTTCGACTTTGTTGCATCACAAGCGTTGATTTATCCAGCCCCTTTTTTCATACGATATTAAGGTTTGATTTGTCAGCGGTGTCTATGTGGGTCCAGGTCGAGAGTTGCTTTTTGACCAGGCGTGACTTACAGAGTCGAGCTGGATCCCCGAGGTCGAACCTCTACTGCATATTTCTGACTTCACCAGCCAAGCTACTAAAATCCAGGTATCTATTTGCCACGGCGGTCTCCTAATGGTCGTTGTAACAGAAAGACACAAGTGTGCTTGTTATCAACACAAAGGTTGATTCACCCAGGCTTAAATGACCGCATTCTAGCACCCGCCCCATGTCTCACAAGTCTTCAACCGTTTTCTCCTCGATCTTCTCACTGGGCACCGTGGCACCAGCTTCCTCCAAGACACTGGTGCTTTTGGTCACAGCCAACACCGTCGGCAACGCAAGAACCAACGAGCCTATGAGCAGCAGGCTGATGAGGAGGCCGCCAAACATCTGGGCCATCCAGTACAGCGCACCGTTGAAGGAGCGGGTGCTGATGTTGAACGTCATGCCGTTAACGTTGTTCTGCTGGTACGAAATAGACCACGCTGGCGCAGAAGAAGAGCGGCAGCATGCAGACAACGCGCTAGATACACAAAGTTGCGACGATCGTGCCAAGTAGGCCCCGTGCCGAGTGGTCTTCGGTCTCGGTGGCGGCGTGCAGCTGCGCGAGGCGGATGCGCTTCGGCGAGCAGATTAAGAGGCCCAACGCCCAGCCGAAGATTATGATGGCCAGAAGGGCAATGTAGGTCGCGTCATTGACGGTGCCCATGATGGAGAAGTTGAGATCAAAGGCTACTAGCGAGCCGACGCCGCCGCCGAGGCTGAAGTTGTTTGGGCCTTGAAGGAGACATAATCCAACTTATGGTTGAAGTTGAGGATACTTCCACCGTAAACCGTGTACGTCCAGGCACCAATAAGGAAAGCAATTTTGGGCCCGACAAGGGCGAGGATTGGGCCAACGAAGAATAGTACCGCGACAGCTGTGGTGGAGAGGAGCGCGACGGTAGCGTTGACCGCGACGGTTGAGTCGACTTGGCCAGAACAGGGCGTTGAACATCTTGCGTACGTCAGCTTTGCATTACATATTGCCTCGCGTCGAGGTTTAATCACTCCTGGAAGACAAAGCAGAGGAAGCTGATGAGAATGATTCTTTGGAAGAAGTCAGCGGTTGCGGTGCGTCCAGGAATTCCGACAGAGCTCACTGGGTCCAGAGGTGAGAATACACCCTCGTGAGCTTGGCCTCCCCTCTGTTCTCGACATCTTCATCGGCGAGAACCCCAGGAGGTATCTCGTTGGGTATTTGGCGGGTTTCGGCGGTGCCCATGATGGCGGGTCCGGCTTCGACTGTTGATGATGTTGGTTGTGAAAGTTCGTGACCTGCAGGCTGTCTCTTCCTGTACACATAGTCCAGTGTCCGGAGTAAACGGGGTATATCTTTCCTGGATCACCGCAGCGTTTTTCGAATGATTCGTTCGCCGAGCAGGTTTGAAGATGGACGATGCATCACAGAACATATGGGGAACGTTTAAGTCAGATCAACGCCAACTACAGCTATTCGACATCCTATCTCTCACCATTATTCAATTCCACGTATCCCCCCTTCCCCTCTCTCTTCACCAGATACAACATGATGACAGCACAGTGGCAAAGCGTAGAAATGGTACTACAAAATAAGCTGAGGCTCCTATTCTCCTATTCTTCTCCGCAGGAGCCAGCCTTTCTCTCAAGACACGAGACAGACAGGGTGGAACGATGACCAGCTGGGGATGCCGCTTTTGCTTCTCCCACGATTTCCTGGAGAAAATCTGTATGTTCCGTGCGGCAACGAAATGAAGGCTTGGAGCGTTGATCCGGGAGACAGGGTCAATCCCTGGTGTTGCGCGCCCGTGTGCCCGATGGAACGTACCAGTCATATCGACTTCCCAGGGGGGATCCTGGCGAGAGGTAATTTGAACGGCGACGACAACAACAACAACAACAACAACAACAACAACAACAACAATAACAACGCGAGCCGTTAATAACGATGGGCCATGGTCTGCGCCAGAACATCGGCAGCCATTCAGAGACTCAGATTCCCGAGACCAGTGTAGTCAGGTCTGAAGTCAATTCGCTTTCACATCTTGGGGACCTTTCCGGATCAGAAGATTCCGCTTCTCCAGGCAGAACAACGTGCATCCAGCCGATTGCTGCAAGTGGTGCAACCCTGAACCCTAAAGGGCGGCGGCTGTTCGAGGAGGAAGATGGCATGGCTCTTCGTCCTGACGCATTGCGGGTCATGTCTTTGGTCTGTGGCAGCCATCCTTGCCGGCCATGAAGACTTCCCATATTGACTGTAAGAACGAGCATGTCAGTTGTAATTATCAGAACCCAATGCCGAACTCAAACAAGCCTCAATGGCTTGGTGGGGAACCGATGTGCTGTTGCGAGGAGAACACGAGTCTCAAGATCGCCGTCAAAAGCCTCAGTGGAAACATGCCTCAAATCGATTTTGAAGGGAGCACTGTCGTAAAAAGCGAACCGTTGAAAGGTTAACCTCGGAACTTGTGAGGCGAATGAATGGGAATCTCCGCGGTCACATTTGAAGTCGAACCTATACTGGGTCCAGTTCATGACTATGCGTCTCTCCCCTTAGGAACGTCAACATCATATTTGACTGTAACCCCTACAAATCGATAGCGCCTGGCCACCTCTTATGCGAGGTAAGGTCCTATGTGTAAGCCAGCTTGGTATGCAACTGGGAAGAAGCAGATGTTACATCATGCCTTTTTGCGGAATGAGTCGTGCCGAATACATGTCTGAAATCCCCGACATATCGTGTTGTTTTCAGAGAGATCCTAGAGAGCTCACTGTCCCAATAACCTCTGCTTTTCTAAACTCTTTCCTCCAACGCCTTTCTTCCCCCCTGGCCAAACTGGCAAATACTACACCATGATCCTCCTGCAGCCGCTCTGCCCGTTGACATTCTTGGACACATGGAACAAGGTAGCCCACACAAGAAACGTCTGTTGTGAGTCCCTCTCATCTGCGCCCTGGAAAGATTGCTATACTCTCTCCCTGCCTCTCTCTCTCCGCACTACATGGGGATCTAGAGCTATGCCCTCAACCCCTTCTTCCATTCCATATGGATGCGCGCCGTATTTACCCAAGTGCAAGAGATGCTGCTGCCGAGCTTCGGTACATCTCCTCGTGGCCGGTTGGCCTCTCTGACTCCAAGGCAAGCTTGAAATTCTCTACCCATCAAGACACGTCATCTGTGAATCATGACGGCCTTATATACGGCTCATCGCCACACAAACAAATAGGTTACAAGGAGAGTATCCATGTGTTGTGCATAATTTTTAGGTAGCGGATAGGTCCACCTTTCCCGCATCGGCGGGCCGGCGGCTCTGTCAGTCCGACGTAAGTTTGACTCTATCCGCGCTGTCGCCCAATCGGTTGGAACATCTCACCTTCTCCGAACTGGTGGGCTCGGTATGCCATCTTATTCGCTGATGGGCAACTGCTTATCAGTACTTACCCGTTTTCTTGATGCTCGGGTCAATGAGGGACGGCAGTGGCGGATGGTGGTATG
Source organism: Colletotrichum echinochloae (assembly GCA_016618095.1). NCBI lineage: Eukaryota > Fungi > Ascomycota > Sordariomycetes > Glomerellales > Glomerellaceae > Colletotrichum > Colletotrichum echinochloae. The sequence continues at coordinate 2,396,700 of JADEZT010000008.1, forward strand.
CATTATCTTATAAATGCTTGGTGCGGGCATCGTCTGCAGTCAAAGGTGACTGTGTGGCTTATGCATGCCGGCAAGGATGACAACCGTCGTAATCTGCAGTCTAGAACAAGAACAGGCAGCCAACATCTGTGATGAGACGGAGTGTAGAATGCTGTGCCATGATGGGGGAGATTGGGTCCATACGATACAACTCATGGAAGAGTATTAATCGCTGGTCGAATGAGGAGCAATCGAACAAAAGCCACAAAGGTCACAATGAGCCCCTTTGACACGGAATTCTTTGTGTTGAAGCACAACGAGAAATTGCGAATGGTTTCAAGACCTTGCTACACCACAAGAATGAACTTGATAGAAATGGCAACGACTACTAGTAGACACTTGGCCGCTGGGGGCTGCAGCGGAAAGCCATGGCTAGACACAAGCGACAAGACGACCAGAATCCACCATGTGTAAAGGTACAGCGACGACAATGTCCTGCGGCCATGTCCTACGTTCCCGCCTCCTAAACTGTGGCGCGGGCGCCCAGTGCGACGGCGAGCAATGGCAGGCGGCCTTCGTCAACGACAGCTGCGCAGCGTGCCACCGGCCCCTCAACTACAGTCAGAACCGCGTGCTCCACGAGGCAGAGCACGCCGTCCTCATGTCCGACTACAGACGCGCCAAGGCAAGCGGAGACGAGGAAGGCATGCGCCGTCTCCGGCGCGCCATGCTCGAGCACACGCGCTCGTCGCGGCTGAGAAACTTTGCGGCGAGTCTGGTGCGGGAAGGAAGGTACGGCGATGTGCGATGGCCGGGAGCAGGCGGCGGAGGAGGTGGTGCTCGCGCTTCAGACAAGGAGGAGAGCGGGTCGTAATCTGATGGGTAAACAAAGCTGGAACGGTTTGCGATATGGGGTATAGATACAAACTCAGGACACCTCTCCACATAACCAAAAGAGACAACGCCGTGAAAATACAATGGCCTCTAAAGAAGCAACCTTGCCACCATCACCACGGCCCCAAATACTGTGGAAGCCCGCTGGGCCACACATCGCCCGGGCCCATGAACTGCGCAACATCCCAGGCAGACGGCATGTACGACGCCGCCTGGTTCGGAGAGTCCTGCCGCAGCTGAGCCGCGTTTGTCTGCTGTGCCTGGACCTCCTTCTTGGCCTGGTTGAACTCCTTGACCCGAGCGGTGCCCAACTTGCCGGCTCGCCTCTTGTCTGTGGGACAGCGGAGCAACGGCACCTGTATTACGGCGGAGAAGATGTCTCTGACCTTCTGCTCCGGCTGATTGTGCCGCTTTGCGACCTCGGCAAAGGGGAAAAGGTCGAGGCAGGTGTCAGCGACGTCGACGATGATGTGTTTCGTTGTGGGCTGTGTGTCGGGGATTCTAGCCATTTGTGGCTTCACCGCCGCTGCCGCTACTTTGATCGGTTTTGCTGGTGGCTGCTGCGCGATATATGCCTGCGCTTGCGGCATGGGCGACACCGATCCAAAATGGTACATGTTGCCTCCTACCTGATGTGTAGGGACTCCAGGTGGCATATGCGATTGCTGTGGCGGGACGGCAAACGGACCCGTAACCCCAGGCATCAGAGGTTGCTGGAGCAGTGGACCATACCCGGCTCCAGCCATTGCAGTGTGGTAAGGATTGACGCCTAGCAGGTGCGCCCATGATTGCTGAATGGCGGATGACGGAACAGAGGAGGGATTCGATGGCTGTGCTTTCTGGGCGGATGGGAGGGCTGTGGCAGCAGCAAAGTTGGCAGCTTGCTGCCTCATCTTCGCCTCTATACACTGCCGGCATGGGCCCTTGGCCGTCGAGGCAGGACGCTCGCTATAGGAGCCGCCGGCCTGGGCGTCCAATGCACCATAAGACCCGACCTGGGCAGCCGACACCACAGGGCTTGAAGAAGAAGTAGAATAGTGAGTGTGGGGTTGAAACTGAATGATGGTAGTCTTCGGGCACAAGGCGTTTGTATGCTGGGGTGGGGGAGCAGACACAGCATGCTTCGGCTCAGTGTCAGTACAAAGGTGGACTGGAATCGGCTCCAGAGTGGTTTGCTGCTGCGATGCCATGATTGCATCTGTCAATGGCACTGCGTTGATAGCAGCTGTGGCGTTTCCGAAATCAGTGATGCCCGCTGGTTCTGGAGCCGGATGGGCAGGCACCATGTCCTTTGTAGTCTCAGTGTGGTTCTGCTTCTCCGGCTGTGTTTGACTTGGCGTACCTTGATCTCTTGTTGGGGATGACTGACGCCCATGGCTTGTGGTATCAGTCGGCAGAACCAGTCCGGGCCATCCAGCAACCGGTGCGCTGCTGCTACCCAGGTGCCCATCTGTAAGCCCCCGGGCGTCATCAGTCCGAAGCATCGAAGGTGAGACGTGCTCTGGGAGCGTTTTGGGTGACACGGGCGGGGAGCTCTGCGGACCGGTAGATGGTGCGGTCCAAAACGTCTCCTGATAGCCAGACCTTTCCGGAGTCGGCACGGAGCATCCTCGCATCGGGTCTGTGTCCGGCACATGAGTTGCGGGGGTGGGGGCGACCATGCCGGTGCTCCCCCGTCGTTCCGGCTGCGCAATCAGCTTGGCAGACTTAGGCGGCTGATGGCCATGAGGTGCAGGCGGCGTCATGTGCTGCGAGCTTGTGATGGACTGCTGCGGAGTGGCCTGGTGGCGGTCGATCCGCCTCTTCTTGACAGGGTTGGAAGATAGGAATTGGACATCGTCATCCTCGCGTTTCGCAGGTGTGATGGGCTGGGGGTACGATGCGGTGATTGCTGGTAATGCTGGAGGAAACATGCCAAAGTGGTCCATGTCGACGGGGATGAGAAGAGGAAATGAGACGGCGTCTTCAGAATGCGGGAGCGGGAGCGGATGCAGCATCAAGGAGACGGGGAGACACGGCTAGCTGGCTGATGGGGACGACCACGCATCCATATTTGAACCCTGTCCCAACTAACAATAGCCTCACTGAGTAGATACGCAGCGAACTAATGTTGGAATGACGGGGAAGCTGGGCACGGCAGCAGTACTGGACCATGAACATAAAAGAGAGAAGCCGAGAGAAGGGCGCTAGTGTGTTGCACAGTCTGTCTTTCAACAGCTTCTTTGGTCACCCTGGCAGAAAAAGACCAGATTCACAACGTCTTCTCCACTGTGACAAGCGCCTTGAATGCCACTTCTCCTTTCGACCAAGACGCTGATTGCCACTTGGCAGGGAAGCCGCATGAGATACCGAGTGGGGGTGAACGCCCCAGTCGTGCAGCCACCCACTCACTTGCCCATAAATTCAGGCCAGTGTTAAAAGATAGCCT